>CM077674.1:68775326-69497826 GCA_039707655.1 Elymus sibiricus | reverse complement strand
AGGCGGCACTTCACTTTTTTCCTCCGAATACCAGTCGAAGCGTAGTAGTCTCGAATAGCCTGCGTCCGAGCCTCGTGCCGAAAGTTTTGAAGTAGGCGCCTGCACTCGTTGTCGATAACCCGAGCCGCGGCCTCCTCCTGTCCCTCAGCACACCTGTAGAAGGTCTGCAATCAAACAAGAAAACACGGATTAGTACAATCACTAGGGTTCCCAATGAAAGAAGAAAACACAACGTAGACGGCAAAGGAGAAATTACCCAAAACGTCTGGATCACAATGTCGGCGACCGTGTGGCACTCGACATCGCCGATCCTATGCCCCGGCGGGGCCGGGGCAGCCAAGTAGTGCTTCCAGGTCATTCCTAGCTCTGGAACCCGGCCCTCACCGGGCAACGTGACCCACCCCGGGAAGCTCTGGCGACAAATCACGCCAAGGGCACTGTTGGGCTTGCGGCAACCAGGCCCGTGTGTCCAAGACCTGCAGTATGACAAGGCCAACGCATTAGATATTCGAAGAAACGTGAAGACAAAAGGTTAAAAAAGAGTAAATACACTTACTTCTCCCCCTGCGGCGCAATCAACCACCTCTGGTCGGGGGTCGCCGGGGTGGGCGGGAGCTTTGTACCACCACGCTGGTAGACTTTGCGCCCCTCAACCCACTCACTCTCGCTATAGCTATCAGAACTATAGCCACCCTCAGCACGGCCACTCGACGAGCCCGCACCTGGGTTCTGCTGCGACTCAGCGTGATCCCCAGTCTCGTGGGACGAAGGCTCGGCGGCCCGACGCTCGTCGGCCCCAGGCTCGTCGGCCGTAGGCGCGTCTGTCGTAGCCTCGTCTGTCGTAGGCTCGTCGGCCTGAGGCTCGTGGACCGGAGTCCGAGACGGCTGCACCTCAGGCTGCTCCATCTCAGACGGAGCACTCCTGTGGTCGGGTGAATCTGCTGGGGGTGGCGGCGAGGAAGGCGTAGTAGAAGCCTTCCTACCTCTCCCGCCGCCACGTCCACCTCTACCAACCTTCTTCCCCCCCGACCTCTCCCGGTCGAAGAAGAAGCGCCCGCCGGTGTCTGCATACTGAGATCCAGCACTCTCCGGAGGTGGTGGGGTGGGATGGAAGTACCCCTCCCACCACGCGCCGAGGAAGGAGCCTCGGAGCGCTCTCGACCCGCGCCCACCATCTGTCAACACCTGCAATGACAAAGAGTAAACGAAGTTAGTACAACATTAAAAAAATGAATACCTGACATGAATATAATTTAAGTGTATCATCATCATGAACATAATAAAAAATTGAATACCTAACATGAACCAATTAATAATATATATGTACATAATAATAATTGAATACCTGACATGAACTATAATATTAATCTTCATCGTCATCATTAATAAATGCATCATCATCGTCTATATATGCTTCGGGGTCAATAAATGCATCATCATCATCAATAAATGCATCAACATGTGGAAGGCCTCCTGTACGTAATCGGTCAAGCATTGACAGGTCATCCGCAGTAGTAACCTCTTCTTGTTCCGGCTCTTCTTGTTCCGGTTCAGGCTCGGATTCACTGCCGCTGTCTACTTCAATGTTCTGATGTGAAGTAGAGCGGTTCTTGAAACGTTTTTTGGAAAGACGTGTTTCTTGGAAGAATTCTCCTTCATATGTGTCTCGGGTTAATGTGAGGTTCATAATCCTCTTCATTGGGGGGAGGTGGTCTAACATGTGGCGGCACTTCATAAACGACATCCCAACCTTTGAGATTTGGATCACTTTGGCAGGCCCACGGTAGATAGAAAACTTGGGTTGCCTCTTGAGCTGTAATATAGACATCGGGAACATCCAAATGGGTGCTTTGTTTGATTTCGACTAGCCCTAGATGTTCATGAGTCCTTCTAGTCTCCTTCGGCTGGAACCAATAACATTTGAAGACTACGACTTTCGGTGGGTTTGCACCATAGAATAGAAGTTCATAAATTGCTTCAACTCTTCCATAATACTCGGTACCTCCTTCGCCGATAGCAGAGACACAACAATTTGTAGACTTTCGGTCGGCCATAGATAGCTCTTTGCCATAGGTACGAAAGCGATACCCGTTGATGTCGTATTTGTCAAATGAACGGACCTTATAGTCAAAACCATTAGCGACTTGTCTCAATTCGGCGTCCATAGACTCTGAACTAGCCTACAAGTTTAATACGAAAGGATTGTTGCATTAGCCGGAAATTAGACGAAGAAATGAAATGGTCTAATGGAAATTACCGTTTGTTTGAACCAAGAGATGAAACCGGGATAGCCGCCTCCATGCATTGCCAGAAGCTCATACTCTTCGACGGAATCCTTTTGGATCACCGCTCCATAAGAGAATTTGGCGACGTATTGACTGTATCAAATATCCGGGAATAAGAGTAGTTCAAAGGAATTAGAGGTTGCGAAACAATGTACCGAGAACTTACTCGATGTACGGCCGCACTTCTGTTAGGTTGTTCAAGATATACAACGTAATGGTCCGCCATTCGTCGACATCCAGCGATAAGGAAGTATAAGCACCGGCTGGTGCGAGCTTCCCTTTGAATAGGCTGAGGTTGGATCCACCCTTTTTAGGGTTGCCAGCATTGTACCGAGGCTTCGGATTATGCAAATGACGATTTTTGGCTTCATAGTGTGTTGTCACGAAGTTTGCCGCCTCCTCAGTAATGAATGCCTCGGCCATCGATGCTTCAATTCGACGTTTATTTTTACATTTTTCTCGAAGCGTCTTCTGCATCCTCTCAGTTGCGTAGCACCAACGATTCTGCACGGGCCCCCCCAATCGTGCCTCGGTCGGGAGATGCAAAATCAAATGCTGCATTGGATTAAAGAAGCCCGGTGGAAAGATCTTCTCTAACTTGCAGATCAACTCCGGCGCCAACTCTTCCAGTTCTTCTAGCAAGCCAGGCGATAGTTCTTTCGCACAAAGAACACGGAAGAAATAGCTCAGCTCTGCCAGTACTAGCCATTCATCCTCAGGGATAAAGCCACGCAACATCACCGGCATTACCCGCTCAAGCCATATGTGCCAATCATGACTCTTGAGACCAAATATTTTCAATTTTTCAAGGCTCGCTCCCCTCTTTAGATTCGCTGCATACCCATCGGGGAACATCAACTCCTTTTTCACCCACAGGATAATTTCCCTCATAGCTGGCCTTCCAAGATTGAACCATGCCTTTGGCTTCGTCCAGTTCTGCTTTCCTTTCGGTTGTCGCATATTTTGTAGCGGTCTATCACATAGAGCCTCCTGATCAACTCTAGCCTTAGGATTATCCTTTGTTTTCCCCTCTATGCCGAACAATGTACCAAAGAGGGCCTCGCCGACATTCTTTTCAGTGTGCATCACGTCGATGTTGTGTGGGCAAAGGAGGTCTTTGAAGTAAGGAAGATCCCACAAGCATGTCTTGTGAGTCCAGGCGTGTTCGGAATTATACCCCTTGAAATACCCTGGACGCTCCGGATCCGGCTCGAGAGAGTTGAACTGATCCAGGGTCTATTGGCCTGTCAACGCAGGTGGTGCAGAGTTTTTGACAACTCTACCTTTGATGAAGTTCTTCTTGTCTTTTCTGAACTTATGGCGAGGATCCAGGAACTGTCTATGCATGTCGAAGCAAGAAAACTTGCCACCCGCCTGCAGCCGACGAAACTCAAGAGCTGCCTTGCATGTGGGGCACGGGAACCTTCCATGCACACACCAGCCAACGAATAGCGCATACGCCGGCAAGTCATGCATCGAGTACATGTACCACACACGCATTAGGAAGTTTTTTTTGTAGCGGCGTCGTATGTCTTGATCCCATTATCCCAAGCTTCTTGCAGTTCATCCTTAAGCGGCTGCATGTACACATTCATATTCTTCCCCGGATAGTTGGGCCCCGGAATTATCAACGTCAGGAAAATGTTCTTTCTTTGCATAATCTGTCCGGGGGGGAGATTGAGTGGAATGACAAATACGGGCCAACAACTGTATTGAGCTGCCATCATACCAAACACATTGAACCCATCCGTGCTTATGGCGATTCGAGGATGCCTTGGATCTGCCGCTTTAGCATGATGTATTGCATCGAAGCGCTTCCACGCAAAAGCGTCCGATGTGTGTACCAACATCGGCTCCCCATCTGCATCTAGTTCGGTTCTTTTGCCCAATTTGTGCCATGTCATCTGTCTGGCCGTCTCTTCGACCATGAAAATACGTTGAAGTCTTGGTATGATTGGCATATACCGAAGAACATTAACTGGGATTTTTGTCTGACTCTTCTCACCCATACCGTTGTCTACCTCAACATACCTGGAAGACTGGCAAACGGGACAATACTTCAAGTCCGCATACTCAAGCCTAAATAAGGCACATCCTTTCTCACAGGCATCTATCTTCTCATAGGGCATCTTAAGTGCACGGAAGATTTTGTCCGACTGGTACAGGTTTGCAGGCATTACATGGCCTTTGGGTAGAAAGCGTCCAAATAGTGTCATCATCGCGTCGTAGCATTCTCTGCCCAAGTTGAATTGAGCCTTCAGAGCCATTACATGTGCGATGGCATCCAGCTGACAAAGCTCAGTGTGCTCGTGGAGAGGACGTTTTGAAGACTCCAACATATCATTGAAGGCCTTTGCAGATTCCTCCATCTCATCGTCCGAATCCCGAGCATCATCAAAGTCTTCCACCATGTCTTCCATCCCGGAACCATGCTCGTCGGTGCGACGACGGCCCTCCTCAGCTCTGGCACGTTGGGCAGACTCACCATGAAATGTCCAGACCGTATAATCAGGGGTAAAACCCAACTTCTGCAGGTGTTTGATCATTTCAAACTCGGACTTCTTATGAAAGTTGTCGCAGTCGACACAGGGGCACCAGTTTGTTTCCTGTCCATTTGCAAATGCGGCTCTCACAAACCCCTTGGTTTTTCTTAGCCATTCATGGGTCATGTCTTTCTGACTAGTGTGACCGGTGTACATCCACGCACGATCACTCATCTTGCCTAGCTACTGGACACACAAGAAATATATACATAATTCAGCAAACCATATTCATCAGTTAATAGAGTTTGTCAGTTTTATTACGTCCATGCAACCTAGACGCTAGTAGGTAAAGATAGGTCCTAATCCCACCCGAGTATGTGTAGATTGGGTTCGTTTTCCCATGCTCTGCTCCGGATCCGACCCAAAATTTCGGCAGCACCTCCCCGCTGTTATCCTGATACACGTCTCGGCAATAAGCAGAGAGGATGTGTACCCGGAGAACAACAGGGAGGCACTGACGAAATTCTGCATCGGATCCGGAGCAGAGCATATGGGAAAACGAACCCAATCTACACATACTCGGGCTGTCCATGGATAACGTTGGACAATTCGAAAGAATCACGGTTATAAATATGCAAATGCATGCATATTTATAGATGTAACCCTTTCGAACGGGAGACGCATAGTGGTCACGCATACTGTTGATTGACACCTATAGCTAGCAAGTTTCATCGGCACGAAGACCGGAACAGAGCAAATGAAGGGGGGAGGAGGAGATGTCATTTGTGCTCACCCACGAACGCAGGGGCGGAGCTCGTCGAACGCACGGGGAGGTCGTCGAACACCAGACCCTCGCAGCCCTGAAAGAACTGCACATTTAAATCCACCCGATCAACACAAATATATATGATGTTTTTCTTAACAAAATCGGGAAATATACTTCCTAACTCATAATTCACAAATATATGACCCCATCGGCCTCTGGAAGGCCGAAGAGCACCTTTTCGGTCAACAGGAGGCCGAAGAGGTGTCGGGGGTCGGGGGTGTCGTGTCTGGGTGGCGTGGTGTCGGGGTGTCGTGGTGTCGGGGTGTCGGGGTGTCGTGTCGGGGTCGGAGTGTCGGGGGGTGTCGTGTCTGGGTGTCGTGGTGTCGGGGTGTCAGGGGTGTCGGCGTGTCGGGGTTGGGGTCGGGGTGTCGGGGGGTGTCGTGTCTGGGGGTCGTGGTGTCGCGGTGTCAGGGGTGTCGGGGTGTCGGGGTCGGGGTGCCGTGTCGGGGTCGGGGTGTCGGGTCGGGGTCGGGATGCCGTGTCGATGTCGGGGTGTCGGGTCGGGGTCGGGGTGCCGTGCCGGGGTCGGGGTCGGGGTCGGGGTGTCGGGGTCGGGGTGTCGGGTCGGGGTCGGGTTGTCGGGTGGGGGTCGGGGTGCCGTGTCGGGGTCGGGATCGAGGTCGGGGTGTCGGGGTCGGGGTGTCGGGTCGGGGTCGGGTTGTCGGGTCGGGGTCGAGGTGCCGTGTCGGGGTCGGGGTTTTTTCTCTTTTTTTCTTTTCTTCTTCTTCCTCTTCTTCCTTTTCTTCCTTTTCTTCCTTTTTTTCCTTCTTCTTCTTCTTCTTCTTCCTCCTTTCCTTTTTCCTCTTCTTCTTCTCCTCCTCTCCTCTTTTTTCTTCTTCTTCTTCTTCCTCTTCTTCTTTTTTGTTCTCCTCCTCCTCCTCTTCTTCTTCTTCCTTTCCTTTTTTCCTCTTCTTCTTCTCCTCCTCTCCTCTTTTTTTCTTCTTCTTCTTCTTCTTTTTTCTTCTCCTCCTCCTCTTCTTCTGTTTCTTCTTCTTATTATTATTTTTTGTTCTTTTTATTTTTTCTTTTTCCTTTTTTTTCATCTTCTTTTCTTCTTTTTTTTCTTCTAGGTTTTTTTTCTACCTAAATGTCTAAATATTTTTTCCTATTTACCCAAACACCTAAACAACTATTTGCAAAACATCTAAAGACAGAAAACTAAAAATCTAATTAGAAAAACAGAAAAAAAAATTAAAAGGGGGGCAGGGGAAGCTCACCAGAGAGGGGCAGGGGGCAGGGCGGCCGGCGGCGAGGAGAGGAGGCCGCCGGGGAGGGGGCGGCGGCGGCAGGAGGGCCGTGAGGAGGGGGTGGCGCCGCGGTGGTGGAGGTGCGCCACGGGGAGGGGGGCAGGCGGTGGTGGAGGGCGGGGAGGGGGCGGCGGCGGCAGTGAGAGAGGGGGGGAGTGGGCGGCGGCGAGAGGGCGGGGAGGGGGCGGCGGCGGTGAGAGAGGGGAACGGGCGCGGGTGTGAGAGAGAGAGAGGTGAGAGAAAGAGAGAGAGGCGGGAGGCGCGGGGGGATGGCGAAAATTAAGCCCCCTCTTTGCCGTCTGCTGGCAGACGGCAAAGTTCTTTGCCGTCTGCCAGCAGACGGCAAAGAAGGGGGCCGTTAGCCCGTCCCCGCCGTTACACTGTGGGGCCCCCCTCACCTCTTTGCCATCTGCTGACAGACGGCAAAGAGTTCTTTGCCGTCTGCCAGCAGACGGCAAAGAAGTGGCCCGTGTGACCTGGCAAGTGCAGTACCAAGTGGGGCCCACTTTGTTCTTTGCCGTCTGCTGGCAGACGGCAAAGAACTCTTTGCCGTCTGCCAACAGACGGCAAAGAAGTGCAGATGGCAAAGAGTCTCTTTGCCATCAGCATGTTCTTTGCCGTCTGCTTTATAAAAGCAGACGGCAAATATCCTCTTTGCCATCTGCCAGCAGACGGCAAAGAGCTGGCAGATGGCAAAGTCCCTGATTCCAGTAGTGCAAACCCTCGAACCTCCTCCTCCCTTCCAGATCGCCGCAGCCACCTCCTCCCTTCCAGATCGCCTCCTCCCTTCCAGATCGCCGCCTCCACCTCCCTCCGACGGAGCTCCCCGCCGTCCATGGCCTCCCCCACGCCCTCCTCCTCTCTCCCCTCCCCTTTCCTCACCAAAAGGGAGAGAAAAACTCGAGGGAGGGAGATCCATCGCGATCCATCTGAGAAAACTTCACCGGGTAAACCCTGGTGAAATCGAGTCCCAATTTTTCTCTAGTTTTTTTTTATATATTAAACTTTTTTTTTCGACGTCGTATGCAAAAGTTATGGCCGTTTTACATTTTTTTTCGTTTTTTCGCAAAAAAGGTCAAAATTCATATTTCAAAATTTCTATACCAACTAGACACTAAAATCTAACTACACCTCAAAGGATTTTATTTTTTGAAGATTTTATCATTTTTGTTTATTTTCTACAAAACTAAAAAATGCGGTCCACTTGGGGGGGTGGTAGAGTTTGAAAATTTCAGAACCCCTTTAGTCTGGGTTGGTGTCCATCCAATCATACCGTCGACTACACATCTGCAAGCACCGTCCCAGCCAGAGTCACAACTAAGGTTAACCAAGTCAGAAAGGTATGCGGCCGTGGCTTCGAAGTATCAGGGTTTCAGACGAAAACTCGTCTCTTACAAAGGCATTTCATTTTTTTAAACTTATTTCAACTCCAGACTTTTTGTGTGTTCATTATGCACCATTCGAAGCCACGCCCTCAAATTTCAACCCTTTCTGACTTCATTTGCTATTTTCATGCATTTAATGATTTTTTTGAGCTAAATGACCCTGAAATTGAAAAGCACTACAAATGAACTCTGAAAAGGTTGAAACTTGGCATGGTATCATCATTTCACCCACATAGCATGTGCTAAAAAGTTGAGAGGGTTACGGAAAAAACTGGATGCACTTCGTGCACAAAATGGACAATCTCTTTCGAAGTATCAGGGTTTCAGACGAAAACTCGTCTGTTACAAGGGCATTTCGTTTTTTAAACTTATTTCAATTCCAGACTTTTTGTGTGTTCAATATGCACCATTCAAAGCCACATCCTCAAATTTCAACCCTTTCTAACTTCATTTGCTATTTTCATGCATTTAATGATTTTTTTGAGCTAAATGACCCTGAAATTGAAAAGCACTACAAATGAACTCTGAAAAGGTTGAAACTTGGCATGGTATCATCATTTCACCCACATAGCTTGTGCTAAAAAGTTGAGAGGGTTACGGCAAAAACTGGATGCACTTCTTGTACAAACTGGACCATCTCCTTCGAAGTATCAAGGTTTCGGACGAAAACCCATCTGTTACAAAGGCATTTCATTTTTTTAACTTATTTCAACTCCAGACTTTTTGTGCATTCAATATGCACCATACTACAACATGTTAAAATCTACAGAAAGAACTAACTAAAAATAATAAAAAACAACAATTAAATGACTAAAACAATTATATAAGCAAAATAGTATTGTTTTAATTAAAATCCTAATTTAAATTACTCTAAAAATAACCAAATAAATCTTACTGTGACAACAATCTAACACGTGACTAGGAGCAAAAATAATTAAATTAAAAACTATTTGTAAACTCAAGTTATTCACAATCTAGGGTTTGAAGCAAATTTGAACAAATTCAAATTTAAATCATTCAAATTTGAAAACTAATGGCACAAACCGAAACTACACAAAATTTTGAATCTAATGCAAAAAGAATCACTCAAAAACATCAAATATCTTAAAAGATATAAGTAATTTAAAAGAGAAAAAAAATTCAAAACCCCTTTAGTCCCGGTTGGTGTCTCCAACAGGGACTAAAGGTCCAACCTTTAGTCCCGGTTGGAGACACCAACCCTTTAGTCCCGGTTCGTGTTACGAACCGGGACTAAAGGTCCGGAACGAACCGCGACTAATGATGCCCGTTCCGAACCGGGACTAATGGTCACATTAGTGCCGGTTCAAAACCAAACCGGGACTAATGCTGCGGACAAAAGGTCCGTTTTCTACTAGTGTGTTCTGGATCCTTTCGATCACTCTAGAGCTATCCTGGTCCATCCACTGACCTATCTCATCTATATGATCAATGCCTTCCGTGTTTGACAAGATGTGGCACCCAGAGGTGGGCCAGAACACGACATGCCCGTGGTGACCGCGTGAGCTGCACACAGGAACAGCGCTCTGCGCGTTCGTCGCGTCGGGCAGGAGAGCTCGAGCATCCTCCGCTTGTCCGAGCATGCCGACCCGACTCCCCGTCATCCACACCCCCATCTCCGGTCACTTCCCCCTCCGTTCTCTTCCTCCTCGCACCGCGACGAACCTCGCCATGGCACTCTGATGCCCGTGACCCGCGCCGTCGTCTTCTCCCGTGGCTTCTTCCTCCCCGAGCCCTCTCGAATGCACCCGAGGCTCCTCCACTCTCCCCGAACCCTTGCCGACATTCCCTCCTTCCTCCGCGTGTCGCCGGATCTCCAGTACGGGGATAAGCTTGCCATGGCGGTCGTCCTCATCTCCTCACCCGTCCCGGCTATAAATAGCCCCTCCCCGAGCTTCTCCGAGCACCACCAACACTTCTCCTACCTCGCAGAACCCCCCTGCCCTCTCCATTGAGCTCAAGGAGCTCCCTTGCCCTCCCCATAGCCGAAGCATCGCCGGTGGCCTCAGCTCAAATTCAAGCCACCCGCACCCTCTCTCTCCGCTCTGCCACTATTGGAGGACCTCCCGAGGCCGTGCGGAGCCGCCCACGTCCTCAGTTACTCCTCGGGTCGACCGCATGCCGGGAATCAAAACCGGCCAGAGGCCTCGCACGCGGGAGCCCGCATCGTCGCCGTCCGTGTTCAGACGGGGTGGAAGCGGCGTCCGCTCCTGAGCATTTCGGTGGTCGGAGCGCTCCAGGAGGCGGTCGGAGTCGGCCGGACGCACGCCGGCGCCGGCGACCTCTCTCGACTATGCGGACGCGCATCGGGGACGAAGAAGAGTAGGAGAGAGGAAAGAGAGAGAGCGCCCGTGGAACCCACCTGTCGGCGACCGAAATGGGAGGCCCCACCCGCCAGCTCAGATAAGTGGAGGCGCCCCCGATGTTTTACGTTTTCCGTTGAGAAAAACGTATTCTGCTCCATGCGTTTTCAGACAGAGAAAGCGTACTCCGGTTAGAATACGTTTACTCTACTGGAAAACGTATTCGCAGAGAAGGCGCCAGCCGCAGTACTATCAGGGGCCCGGATGCAATTATTTTTCTTGCAGATAGGTCCCTGGCAGTCAAACCCTCATATCTTTTCGCTCGTAACTCCGATTCAGGTATCCAAAGCCCACTTCTTCAGTTCGTCGAGCCCGTTCCGATGATGTCACTTCCACTATGTCATAAAATTATGAAATACCAATTCTGCCCTGCCATTATTCAGCCCCTCCGAGAGAAAATCTTTTCCGGCGTATTCTTCCACGAGGTGATCGCACTTCTCCCGGAGTATCCCTTCACCCCCAAGCAAGCCGACCATCTGATATATGCCCTAAAGCATTGCTCTATGTTATTCTTGCGTGTTTTAATTAATATGCTTATGCTTGTGTGCATAGTGGTGAGTTGTATGTGACGCCAGTGAACCATTGTTTGCCTTTCTTTGATGACGGCACCACGCCTGTGTTCTGAGCTGCTTCCAGCCGTTCGGGGTGGATGCCGACTTTATATTTCTCTTTTCAACAACTGGCCCGTGTTCTGAGCTGCTTTTCGGCTGTCTCGGACAGTTGTTGAATTTCTTTCTGTAGCGGTGACCCTATGCTCTGAGCTGTTTTTCGGCGGGCTTAGGGAACCGCTACACTCTTTTTATCAACACCATATCATGCTCTGAGCTGCTTTTCAGCCGTCTTGAGCCGGGGTTGAGTTATTCCGGTAACGTCCCAGATCTGAGTTGTAAAGACCGTTCTGGTGGCTACTGGTTTATTTGTCGGTTTCATGCAAGGGTTCAGATGGTTGTCACTTACAGCTAAGCCTTGTAAAGTGATAATTTGCCATTTAAATATTGTCTCATTAATGACTCGCTGTGATATTGTATGGAGATAGGTTGTTATGCTTTCATAGTTGTTACATCATGCATGGTTACTATTATTGCAATATTAAAGAATGTGACTTAATAATAACAACCTCCTCCGTCGGCTGGATCGAGTCATAGTGTCACCTATCCGAGCTTACCCGTGCAACCACATTTGCCTGGATGGGGAGGCCCTAGCTTGGTCTATTATCCTGCCTCTTGTCGGTACCTCCAACTAGGGAAGGTTATGCGTGCGTGCTACCCTGGCCCGGTAGGCGGCGATAACCTTGTGAGTCCAGTTAAGTTATTTGAGCTCAGGTCCCCGTTTGGGACAGTTTTGTTTGGCCACGACGGTGGCAGGTGTCACGGGGTGACACAGGGGCCACCCAGGACATGACCCTGGGAGGGTATGAATGTCGGAGGGACCGTAAGAGTGCCATGGGAACATATACTAAAGTATGAGGCCAGGCACTCCATGGTGTGGGTAAAGTGCACAACCTCTGCAGAGTGTAAATCTATTCGAATAGCCGCGTCCTCGGTCATGGACAGTTCGTATAGGCCCCTATTTGGTCTGTGTCGAGTCTGGAGGAACAAACTATATAATGTATTGTTAAAACTGAACCAGAGAGAGGTATGATTTGGCAGACTTATAGTGCAGATGCATGGACATCGGGTGATGTCAGGTATATGGTGTTGGCCATGCGATGGCTATGAGGTGAGTGGTCGGATGACCACAGTACTTGGATTTGGTGTGGATCATGACATATTCGTAGTGTGGATTAATTACTTGATATGCTTTATCTTCGTTATACCGCAGTTACTTTGATAGTTTACATGCTGGATAATCCTGCTATGTCATGATGATTAATGTTGCTAGATGATTAATCTTGCTAGATAATCCTATCATAACATGATAGTTAATACTGTTAAGATAACAAGTGCATGCTTGAATGCCATGGATTGCATTGGTTGGTGTATATGTTGGTTTGGTTTGCTTGCGAGTACATTCAAAAGTACTCAGCGGCCTTCAATGTGGCCAGGTTCACCTAAGGATCCGACGTTCGCTAGCAAGGAGCCGGGGAGTTTGCGGGCTAGAAAAGTAACCCACTCAGATCCCTGTGGATTGGAGCCGCACCAGGACCATGCTGCCTTAGATAGAGCTTTTCCGCTGCCATCACCCTTGTAATATATCCTGTAAGCCTTATATACCCATTAATAGAAATGTCTGTGTTCATGATACTTGTTGTAAACGCGCACGCCAGAGTGATCTCCTGGGCTAACGTGTGCGGTGACCGTCTGGCTATAGTGGTATCCAGGCAGGACGCCACATAAATGCTACTGGATAGGCAAATCAACAATAAAACAGTAGCAAAAAGAATTAATCAAAAATATTTTACAAAACTCGAAATATGGCCAAATTAGTGATTTGAACAAAATTCAGCAAATTCAAATTTAAAATATTCAAATTTGAAATAAAAGTGCTCCATCAGATACTTCATAAAATTTTGAATCCATAGCAAAAAGAATCACTCAATTTGGATCTATAAATTAAAAGATTTTGAATTTCTAAAACAGAAACTATTCTGAATATTAAAACTGAAAAGAAAAAGGTTAAAACCCTACGGGTCGGCCTGTGGCCACGTGGCGAACAGCTACTGGCTACAGACGTGCACTGCGAAAAATAACGAGCGGACGATTGGCAATTAAGAGAAAATGATTCGGGCTAATATGTGATCTAATCTAAGCCGATCATGCGAGATCTTACAGTCGGGGAGGACTGACAGCGTTTACAGAGAGAGAGGGGTCTCCGGCGATGCTCCGGCGATGGTGGCGGCAGTGGTTGATGAGGGAGGATGCTCCGAGGGCTTTCGGCGTCGGCGGAGTGGCTCAGGTGATGAAGACGAGTGCGGCGGAGAGGATGGTGGCCTCGGCGAGGGGTGGGGATGACCGGGGCGATCGAGGCGAGCTCGGGGCGTCGGCGTTGGTCTCTGCCTCCGGCGAGGAATCGGGCGGGGTAGAAGCGTCGGGAGAGGGGGCGTACGGTGGGAAACGAGCGAGGCCTTGGGTATTTATACCCGGGGTGGCTTGGAGGGGAGGTTGGGGCACAGGGGGAAGGAGATCGAGGAGATCCCGTATCGCGGCGGCGGCGCTCCGGCGAGGAGGAAGGGGATCGCGGGAGGAGGAAGGCGAGCGCGCGATCCTCGCGGGCGGTCGGTGGGTCCTGCGTGTCGGTGAGAGAGGGAGAGGGGGATCGGATCGGCTAGCCGATCCGTTCGGGATTCGGTGTCGGCCGGCGCTGGACTGGGCCAGTGGGCCGGTGGGGTGAGGGAGAGACAGAGAGAGGGAGAGAGAGTTGGGCCGCGCCGGGGGGGTTTCCTTTTTATTAAACATTTTCCATTTTGAATTTCAGAGAGAGAAAAGAAATGAAAAAGGAAAATAAATAATTATATGATATAGACATATTATATACCAAAATGATCATAAAAAATAAATCCTAAAACATGGACTATTTTTCAAGTTAAAAGAAAATTCACACAAAATCTAATAATTCAAACAGTGCTACTGTTGCATTTAAAATACAAATAAAATTATTTTAAAATACCAAAAAAATTCAAATTTATTTTTCTCCATTTTAAAATGACACAATGCGAAGGTTTTCAATTTTTTTGATATTTTTTGAATTTCTTATGCCCGTTTCAAAATGCCGTCAAAACGACGGGCATGACCGTTCGTAGTTAGGGGTTGAATCTTGCAAAACTTTTGGAGTTTCTCTGATTAAATAGATACTTATGTACCTGGAAATGATTTTTGGAAAAAATAAAGAGCAAACTATAAGGCAACTGCAGTTCAAATTTGACCCTCTTCCTACTGAATCGGCGGAAATTTGTCTTTTTCACTAGAGGTGGATCAAAGCTTTTGACACGCAACCATTTGGTCAATTGTACATTAAATATGGCCTAATACTTTAGAAAATTGATTTGGTCCAATTTTGCAACAAATATATGGTAGGTCCTTCAGAAAAAAACTCATTTTGGGCACTCGAAAAATGGAAAATGAAATTTTCGTCCAAAGAAAATGAAAACTTCCTTAGGCAACATTGTTTGCCATTCCAAGATGCACCCTTGTGCATAATATGAGATCATTTGAACAAACTATGCCATGAATGTGGCCATAAGATTAATCATTTGGCTTGAAAGCCATGAATCTTCACACATGATAGCTCATTTCTGAGAACACTTTTTTAAACAATTGCCGTATTACAAGTTTATTATTTTTCCTGGTAACTTGGTCACATATAATGACACAATGCGTAGGTTTTTCAATTTTTCATTTTTTTTGAAATTTTCATGCCCATTTCAAAATGAGGTCAAAACGGCGGGCATGACCGTTCCTAGCTAGTGGTTGAATCTTAAAAAACTTTTGGTGTTTCTCTGATTAAATAGATACTTATGTACCTAGAAATGATTTTTGGAAAAAATAAAGAGCAAACTACAAGGCAGCTGCAGTTCAAATTTGACCCGCTTCCTACTGAATCGGTGGAAATTTGTCTTTTTCACGAGAGGTGGATCAAAGCTTTTGACACGCAACCATTTGGTCAATTGTACATTAAATATGGCCTAATATTTTATAAAATTGATTTGGTCCAATTTTGCAACAAATATATGGTAGGTCTTTCACAAAAAAACTCATTTTGGGCACTCAAAAAATGGAAAATGAAATTTTCGTCCAAAGAAAATGAAAACTTCCTTAGGCAACATTGTTTGCCATTCCAAGATGCACCCTTGTGCACAATATGAGATCATTTGAACAAACTATGCCATGAATGTGGCCATAAGATTGATCATTTGGCTTGAAAGCCATGAATCTTCACACATGATAGCTCATTTCTGAGAACACTTTTTTAAAATAATTGCCGTATTACAAGTTTATTATTTTTCCTGGTAACTTGGTCACATATAATGACACAATGCGAAGGTTTTTCAATTTTTCAATTTTTTTTGAAATTTTCATGCCCATTTCAAAATGCGGTCAAAACGGTGGGCATGACCGTTCCTAGCTAGTGGTTGAATCTTGAAAAACTTTTGGTGTTTTTATGATTAAATAGATACTTATGTACCTAGAAATGATTTTTGGAAAAAATAAAGAGCAAACTATGAGGCAGCTGCAGTTCAAATTTCACCCGCTTCCAGCTGAATCGGCGGAAATTTGTCTTTTTCACGAGAAGTGGATCAAAGCTTTTGACATGTACCATTTGATCAATTGTACATTAAATATGGCCTAATATTTTAGAAAATTGATTTGGTCCAATTTTGCAACAAATATTTGGTAGGTCCTTCACAAAAAAACTCATTTTGGACACTCAGAAAATAAACTTAATTCTCATTGGTGGAAAGGTTTGTGCCATGAATCGATGACATGGCACACATCCATCCATCCATCTATCCACATCCATCCATCCATCGATCCCACAGCGAACCCACCCAACACTATTAGAATCAGGCACTTTGCCGTCTGCTATAGCAGACGGCAAAGGCATGCTTGGCGGACGGCAAAGGCTTTGCCGTCAGCCAGCAGACGGCAAACACTCCGGCTGAACGGCTGCCGGTAAAGGCCGCTTTGCCGTCTGCTGGCAGACGGCAAAGAACTTTCCCTCTTTGCCGTCTGCCAGCAGACGGCAAAGAGCGTGGACGGCACCACCAGGAAGTCCCCCTGTGGAGAAGGTAGCCACCTCTCTCTCCCGCCTCCTCTCTGCTCGATCCCATTTTTCTGCCTACTTGCTGTATATCATGTTGTGCCCTGCCATGCTCATGGTATTTCGTCGGTTATGATGTAAGTATCTGTCTATGGTTTGAATCGCTGTTATGATGATGGTGTGCCGAGCAGAGGATGTGAAACATTTAGACCATTGAGACCATTCTGGTCTTTGATGCATCTAAAATCGAGCTTTTTAAAACTGATGCCTAGCATGCCATCAACGTACCTCTTTGTTCTTGTGTGTCTAGAGATGCAGCTCTGTGTGTTGGTGTGATATAATGTAGAGGAGTTGCATCTGAATCGTTTGTCAGCTGAGCATATGATGTTATAGGGAGATGCTACTGAGATGTCACTATCATTGAAGTATCTTAAACCGAGCTTTTTAAAACTGATGCTTGGTTTATCTAGTTCTAGTAAATTAGTTGTTGTTGGTTATCCTACATAGGTGTCATCTGTCTTTCAATTGAAATCTATCGCCTGTGGGATCTCACATCATCTGTCTGTCAATTGAAGTCTGTCGCCTGTGGGATCTTACCAGCTAATGGTTTCTGCTATGTGTATCTGCAGGCTATATTACACATGGGTGGAAGCAGCATCTCGGCTGAACTTCATCTCGGTTAATGTAAGAATGCTGAATAGATGATTTGGTTAATGTAAGAATGCTGAATGCTTGAGTTAGATAGATTGCAGAATGATATTCTCTTCTCCCTGTTGAAGTTGCAGATTGTAGAATTGTAGTCAAAGTTTTGATTGTTTTGTGTTTGGTTGAACTATTGAACTATTGTCTTTAGGCCATATGTTGCTCGATGCTTGCTGTTGCTAGTTGATGCATTGCTAATTGTACATGTTGGACTGTTAAGCCTCATCAAACTATGTCATCTGTCAGCATCGTTGTTGTTCTTTTCCTGTTTTTCTACTAGGATATTACTATAGTTAAATGTTGAACATATTATGGTTCTTAATTGATTAATTCCATTTGGTAGCTACAAGAGCAATGGAAGTGCTGAACTTTACTCCTCTGAACAACATGGCCATTTGGGTAATGTAATGTACTTGAACCATGATGCTTACCTGAGATATGGAGTCCATCAACCCTGTAGACGGCACCACATTTACAGTGTCAAGTTCATCGCACTGAAACTGCAGCAACACTGCCTTCTCTGAATCGAAGTCCTCGGTTTATCCCATTCTCTTTCTTTTTCACTTGGTTGATGGGTCATCGTGCCATAACATATTATTGTGTCCAGTCCCTATGGTGTGGAACTATGGTCTGAATTGCTTCATATTAGGATCTTGTTGAGTCTTTGTGATGTTACTTTATGGACACCGAGTCACCGATGTACATGTTGCTTTCTGTTTGGATTCTATGATGTAAGTGATAACCATCTCCATTTAAATTTAGTAAAGTACATATATTGCATTATTGATCATATGCTAATTATCAGGTTATCGTAGCTTGTTCGTGCCTGCTCAATGAACCTTATAAGTTCAAATCACTGCATTTTGCATTGCTCATATATTAAGGAATCGTATGGCTCATACATTACATGGATACGTTATCAGCATACAATTTGTGCCTTATGTTTGTTCATGGCTGTATGTTTTACTGTTATGATGAGAAGCAATCCATATACTTGTAGGGTACATTTTTTTGAACTTGCTGCAAGTTCTATGATATGCGAGTTCCTTCTGTTGCTGCAAGCATTGACACAATATGCCGTGTGTAGGGAGCTCAGCATCCGAGTCCCGGCCGTCCTGCGCAGCAAGGAGCTGGGCCAAGGGAGCAAGCAGCGCCGCTCGTTCCTTTGACAATGCGTGCTGCTGGTCGATGCTTGTGGAGAAGCAGGGCGAATCGGGCATCTTCTCACTTTTGCCGCCGTGGTAAGAACAGAACACCACTCTCACTTGATGTGCATGTATTTAATACAGCAAAGCATTCTTACATGATGATTCTTAGTGACACAACAGTTATCTCACAACATAGTGTCATTCTCTTCGTAAGAAACAAATGCAGCTTGTCCAACTGAGTAAACTAGACCGAACTTGCACAATAAAGTGAACTAAATGTAGTCGCATTCTGTACATGTTACTTTCTGTTTGGTGTCTGATAATGATATCTGTGGAAATTCTAGTTTGTAAAGAACAAATAATGTGCTATGGATCATAAGCTAATTTTTGTTGACATGAATTTGTCAAGCCCCTTATTTGACTTAGTTTCACATGGACAAAACACGAGTCTGATTATTTTTCCTTGTAGGCCCCTATGCCATTGACATCGAATCAAACTCTTAGATACAAGACTGTTGTTTCATTTCATACAGAAATTTATTCCTGTATGTGTACGAACTTTTAGACATTCTTGCCAATCTAATGTTTTGACAACCAACAGGTCAACTTGATCAATCTGGACGCCAACATCAGGAATCGTCCGGCCGGCAGCGTCACCAGCCCTTTGTCAACTCTGAGATTATCCTTTGTGTTCACTCTTTTATAGGAGCTCGAGGCATACTATAATAGACTGTAAAGATTGTAATATTGTAATAGTAGGCATATCTGGGTTGTAATAGACTATGTACAGATTGTAGTAGACTAATTTAGTGTTATTTGATGAACAACATTTTCTCTGTTCTGTTTGAAATATTGATTATGTATGTGATTTGAAAACGTGTGAAATGGAAACCTGACTAGTGGGATCCACTTATGAAAATAATCTAGGCAATTTTTAAATTTCTGACATGTGGGACCAATGTATGAGATTATGACAAGCGGGACCACTCTGACTAGTGGGACCAACTCTAAATTATAATGGTGAAACACTGTAAAATAGCCACGGCCCAGAAATAAAAAGGCTGAAATGTTGGGCTTGGCCCATGTAACTGTCCAATATTGAAAGGAAAAAAAATATAAATGGGTTGAATTATTGGGCTCGGCCCATATAGACTGCTGAACTGGACCGGGCTGATTCTAATCAACGACCATTTCGTTCAGCTTGCCACATTGGATCTGAGGTGGTCTGGGCAGACTGCCAGTGACCAAAACAATTGGTCGTAGAATCAACGACCTTTTATTTTGGTCGTAACCTTCTACGACCATTTCACAAAAAAGGTCGTTAAGTTTCATTAAAGACGGCCAGCTTTTGACCAACTGTTTTTGGTCACAAAAAGGTCAAAAATGGAAAACAATGACCATTCAGTGACCAATATTGATGGTCGCAAGTTAGCATATTTCTTGTAGTGTGGAACGCTCATTTCATTCTTTAGGTGTTTATCCCATCAGATGAAGCGGCCATCCTTAATATGCCATGACCAAAGAATGCAGCAGAGGACATTTGGTCGTGGGTATGGTAAAGAAACGACATTTCTTCTGTTCAATTGTTTGTACAGAGCCATGATGGACACGAGGTATGGTGTGGTAGCTGGACCATCTTGTTCGTCTAGTGGTGATGAAATATTGAAAAGGCAATGAAAGCTTAGGGTACAACCCAAGTTAAGAGTATTTTGGTGGTGAGTATTAAAAACATCCTACCTTCATATGCATAACTAAAAAGGCATGCGATGGGGTTATGTGTGTACCGTATGTGTGGCCATGGGGAGGAAATGTTACTTCATATGCCCTTATCACATGTGATCATGCAAGTTTATTTTGGGATTCTGCTTGTGAATATTTTGACATAAAACTCCCAAGGTTGCACCCAGAAACATGGTCAAGAGATATCTTGGATCCATCTTTCCTTGATGCAAGGAAGAGCGATATTAATGATTCGGTTTTGTGGGCGATTTGGAGTAGCCGCATTGAATATACTCATGATGAAGAGAAGTACCAGCCACAAAAATCAGCGTAATTGATTGATGAATTGAATGCTTCTCTGGAAATAATTGATTAAGGGCAAGCCAAGGATGTGGAGATCATTAAAAAAATGGAAGGAACCTATGCTTGGGTGGTTCAAAATCAACTATGATGGTGCCGTAGGTGCTGCACAAGGTTGTGCTAGTGCAGGCCTAGATGCAATTACTACATTTCTAAGTAAATAATAAAGATATGTCTTGAATCTTATTTATAGAATCGACATAATATACTATTTCAAACCCAAATCATGCAAGAAGGTTAAAACTTAGAATGCTCGCTATTAAAAAGTTCAATGTGGATAGTCCTTACTACTTTAATTTGAAAGTCGAAGAAAATACTTCAATTTAATCCAAGTTTCAGACTCATTTTGTTATGTTTAGATTAATACAACATAAATATCTACTTAATGCATAATATATGATTAGGGGTGAACTTGTGAAGGGGCACATGAATGGAACTCAAACAAACAATCATATGCAGACAAGAACTATGTTTGTCTTTTATTCCCAAGTTTGAACTAGTATAGTTCGGGTTCTTACATGATAGTGCATGTCACTTTATTTTTTCACCGCTATAACGACCAAACCATGGACTAAGAAACGGTGTTCCATATATCTAGTACTAGAGTTCTTCTCTTCTCAGTTAATACCGACGCTGCCAAATGGCGCGATGGTGGTAGAGCAATATGGAGGGATGTAGACATTGCACAATGTTGGTAGCGTCTGCAGCGCTAACCTCCTTATTTCCTCGAACTGGGGTAGTTGTTGAGGCTGGACAGAGCCCTGGCCCTGTGTGTTTTGCTGAGATGGCTGGAAGGAGCCCTGTCCTGACAGGTATTGTTGTTGAGGCTGTTGGAAGGAGCCCAGGCTCAACGGTTGTTGTTGTTGTTGTTGATGATGATGCAGAATAATGGCGTGAACGACACTGTGGATGGCTTGGCACCGCGACTGCTCGGGGATCTGCCACAGCTGCTGACAACACAATTGTTGCAACTCCTGGGAACTACTCTGTTGCAATACTTGTGAGCTTGCACGCGCTATGTTGTGTTGTTGCAAGACGACATCCCTGCATGAAATCAGCTGTTGTTGCAGAAATTGTTGAAGGATTTGTTGTTCTTGTTGCTGCGAAATTTGCTGTTGTGGTTGCGGATACTATTGTTGCGGTTGTGGATATGGTTGTTGTGGTGGAAATGGTTGCGGCTGCGGATATGGTAGTTGTGGCGGAAATGGCTGTGGCTGCGGAAATGGTTGTTGTGGTGGAAATGGTTGCGGCTGCGAATACGGTTGTTGTGATGGAAATGGTTGCGGCTGCGGATATGGCTGTTGTGGTGGAAATGGTTGTTGCTGCCCTGGAAATTGTTGTTGTTGCATCAATGGAACTTGTTCTTGTGGTTGTTGCTGAGATGGATTTTGTGGCTGCAATTGTGGCACAGGAACTCTAACTGCGGTTGTGGCGGTGATCGCCACGATAGCAAGGAGGGCAAGGATGAAAAATGTCTTCATGGCGGATTTGTATTGACCACTGCTTGTTTGGCTCGAATGATGAACTCTACTTATGAGAATGATGGATGATCATCATGCTACGGGCCTATTTATACATGGCATGATCTCTTTCACAATTGGCATTCGCTTGTCTGGAAAGTGCTTGGATGCTTCCTGAAATCACAATGTGGTATGTTGTGTTTGGTGGCACTACTTACAAGTGTATTCTTGGACTAGTCATTAAAGTTCCTTGTTGTTGCACTATCATCCCACCACCCAAAAGGTGTGATAACACGCATGACTCATCTTATTCACTTTACAGCTCAAACACTGATCTAGATTGCCTAATTTTCTGAAACTATGTTTGTAATGTTCTGCAAGTGGTTACGTGTAAACTAGATAAGCATGGCTTGCACATAACTTAGTTTGTAATCTTGTGTGGCCTGTTAAGATAGGTGAGACTAGTAATGTAACTTTCTTTGGTAGGCCATGACTCATCAAATTCCTTTTACATGTCAAGTGTTGTAGTGTTCTAGAAGTTATTAGCACACATCAATTTTGTAATTTTCTACAAGTTGTTACGTGTAAACTAGATAAGCTTGGCTTGCACACAAAGAAGATTGTAATAATGTGTGACCTGTTAAGATAGATTAGAGTAGTAATGTAGCTTGCTTTGATAGACCATGACTCATCAAATTTATTTTACTTGTCTTAAGTGTTGTATATGTTGTTCAAGTTATTAATACTTATCAGCTTAGTATGGCTTGCAATGTCTGTGCATGCCAAGGTATGTTCAAGGTTCTATTCGTTTGTAGATCTTGTTTTGTTTTACACAAATCGTGCATATGATCATCTACGGTAAGGCTTGCAAGTGCAGCTGCAACAATGTTGGCAGGGTCGGAGGGAGGCTGTGGGATGGCATGAGTTCTTGTGACAACCTATAGTTCATTATTTGTGGAAAGATACGTGTTATGTTTTTCGTGCGTGCTAAAAAACGGATTTTTTTAAAATACAAATAAATAGAGTAGTTAAATAATGTATTGTATTAAGATAAAAATTGTATTCTGATTAGTAAAGTTCTCAGAAAATTTGACATGACCTCTACTTATTATTTAAATTTTGGATCAAATTCAAATAATAATAAAATAAATTGATGTAATTCCATCATTGCCATTTCAAATAAATTTGAACGTAAAATCCAAACATTATCCTTAGATTACAATACAAATTACAAGTCAATTGTTTGAAATAAAAAACTACAAATGATCTATTATATTATTAAAACGATAGAAAACAAGTTAAAAAGAATGGTTGTGATTTGCTTGAAAGAATACATATGCATGTCTCCTTATCCCGCGAGTTTCCAGAAAAACAACGCGAGGCTCACTCTATTGGAATTGGTCGGATCAGAAAAATTCATATGCAAGACGAAAGCTGGAGTCCGAACCTAACATATATACGTGTCTTTCCTTATAACTTATCATAAGTGCTTTTTTATGATTAGAAAAACACAATGGATTCATAAGAGCTAAGGGAATGTCCAACGCCGACCCTCAAACCGCCCGCAACCATCTGGACCGCGCGGTCCGGACGTGTTGTGCCATCCAATGCGGGCTTGTATCTGTCCACAGGCTGGTCCGGATGTACTTTCACCTGCAAACCGAAGACAAACATGGTGGAAAAACAGGATTTAGTCCCGGTTGGAAAAGGCCTTTAGTCCCGGGTCACCAACCGGGACAACTAAATCGTGACTAAAGGCCCCCACCCTTTAGTCCCGGTTGGCCACGACCCGGGACTAAAGTCCCTCCACGTGGCCGCGAGTGCACGTCGGGGGTTGGAGGACCTTTAGTCCCGGTTGGTGACACCAACCGGGACTAAGGCCCATCCACGTGGCCGCGAGCTAGCGCCGGGGGCTGAAGGACCTATAGTCCCGATTGGTGACACCAACCGGGACTAATGATTTTGTGTTTGGGTTTAGGGTTTAGGGTTTATGGTTTATTTTTCCTTTTCATTTTGTGTTTTCCATTCAATTCTTTTTCATTTCAAACATATTTTACGCTACTACATACTATACACGTTATGCATATATAATATAATTTCTCGTACGACCATACATATATCATATAATTTCTCGTACGACCATACATATATATATACAATTTGGTATATACAATTTGTAGATCATTACATGCAGGCATTAGGTGCAATGGTATTCTCCGCTTTCAGATATGACCTCCGTAAGCAAAAATCCCGCAATTTCCTCTAGAATTGCTTGTATGCGGTTCTCTGGTAGGAGCTTATCCTGCATCTCGTGAATCTTTAAAGAAGGAGATCAATATGAATATATTAGTTGTGTGTATATATATTAGATCATCATAAAAAAAAATTGAATAGTGTTTACGTACCTGAAGTTGTCTTACATCTCGGCGCCATTCGGTCGTAATGCGAATGTTTTCGTAAACGTAGTATGCACATAAATTAGTCCCCTATTGCTGCCTCATGCACTTTGCGAGAATAGAATTCAATCAGATAATAATCAAGCATGATAATGGTATTGAAACTAGAATTAAAGAGATGCGCGGACCTAGCTAGTAGTACTTAATTACCTTGGTCTGTCGCCATTTTAGCTTCGGTTTCCATTCACCGACAACCTCTTTGATGAACCGTTTCCAAACTCTGCCCGGTAAAGAAAATGAATAAAGGAGTTATTAATTACTTGATATCAGGAAATGAACGAAAGAGGCCGATATAGTGCGATAATGATTGAAATTACCTGTCGAGCATCAAAACCAAGCTGGTGTATTCTCGAGGGTCTTTACCTAGTGAGTCCAGGGTTTCAACAGTTCCAGCGTGAACTCTAATGATTAGCAGGATCCAGTGGAACCTGCGCACACGTTTATATAAGCAGGCATGCATAACTCATCAACTACACTTAACATCGAGTAAGCAAAATAGAATTTGTAGTACAAGACAGTAACACTCACTTGAAGTTGTAAGGAAATAGGATGTCTGTTCTGGTATTTTGTGCCTTCATGAACCTTAGCAAGTTTTCCTCTGAGTCTCGGGGGTGGTCTTCTATCATTTTTTCATAAATGATATATGGGTCAACGAACCCAATGCCATAGATTCCACCTCTTTTGCATTCGAGAATCTTCATTCTGCATAATAGCGTACAAAAGAATATAGTTAGGATAATTACAGGCAATGCACGAGCTGAGCTAGAGACTTAAATTACAGAAAGAAATCACTTACAGACAATAGCAACTGACGATAGATTTGTCGAGTGCGTCTTGATTGTATAACTGAAAAATTTCTGGAAACTCAATCATTATCTCGTTTTCATAGAAGTAATGCTCTTCCATGACTTTCACAATGAGCATCTCTCGCCCGTTCTTTACTTCTTTCATGTACCACTCGTGCAATCTTCGCATTTGTGTTGATAGATGCAGGACCTACTCAGGTGTGACCAGAGGGTTCCCGGGGACATATTTCCATGCTAATTCAGCCATGGGGACTTCCTCGGTGCCTAGGAGTTGATCAACACTGATACCTAAGTCTTTAGCAGCGTCGGTTACCTTATCGGTAATCACCTTGAGTGGGGGGATCGATTGCATTGCCTATTCTCCGAGCTGGGGAACTGTTTTCCCGCTTTTATTACTACTTGTACGTCTCGACTGCTGCATTTGTTCCTGATATGACTTCCTAATAGAGCGTTCATAGTCTGATGGCCTATTCTGCACATGTGCCGGGGCTCGCTCTAGAAGTTCCACAAAGTGCTCTATGGTTTTCGCAGGTATTATCTCCTTTGGCGGCGGGGGCGGTTTCGGTGCAAAATGAGACTTCACTTCGGAAGCCACGACCGCTCTGGTTTCCTCATCAGTCATCTCGTAAGCTAACTTCTTTTTGGCAGCAGGCTCGTCGTTGGCTTTCCTCTTTGGTGCTCTCTTCCGCTTTTGGCCCTGCTGCTGGGACATAGGGGGTGGAGTCGGCTGACGCGGCGGAGATCGATATGGCAGACTCGCGCTGGGCTTCGTCTCGAGGTGGGGTGGACTCGGCGGACGCGGCGGACTTAGAGGTGTATTGCTACTCAGAGGAGTCGGTGGCCTTGGCGCCGAGTTTGGAAACACGATGCATTCCTTTCTCCATACAATGACACCACGTATGACTTCTCCCAGTGTCTGCTCCCCTTCACCTCCAGGAATGTCAAGCTCTAGTGAGTCATATCCCGACAGAACTTCATCCACCCCAACACGAGCATAGCCAGCTGGAATCGGATTGCCATGGATGGTTGCTTCAGGTGCATTCGGTAAAGCAAAGCCGACCGCCACCTTCATGGATATGTTCTTCATTTTCATGTGTAGCTCACAACTTGTCCTCTCTTTGATATCATCCACGGGGTAGCGAGCCAGCAGTGCATCATCGGCCCGGACCCCCGTGGAACCCACGCTGCTTTTCCGCATAGATGGGATGGTACTATCCAATGCTGGATCTGCTTGCTCCTGCCGCGGAGACGCCCTTTGCTGGCTAATTGTGTCGATCTGCTCCTGCTGCCGCATTAACATCCGTTCCAACTCCGCGTTCTTTGTTTCTACCTTCTGAAGCCGGTCTGCATCCTGCTTCTTTTTTCTCTAACGGCTTCTATAAGTGTCGTTCCACTCCGAAAACCCCTGAACCCACGGAACAACACCTTTGCCTCGTGTTCGTCCTCCGTGTTCAGGATTCCCGAGGGCGCGTGTAAGCTCGTCATTCTCTCTCTCGGGCTAGAACAACCCCTTTCGAGCATCTTCTATTGCTTCAAGCAAAGCGTCCGAGGCTGTTTTAAGATCTGCCTTTTCAATCATCTGCCCTGTTGCTGGGTCCAACTGTCCCCCACTGTAGCTGGAATGACCCCTTCAGCAAGCATCTTGGCCTCAGCTGCTTCCCACTTAGGCACGGCTCTCTTGTAGCCACCTGTCCCCAGAACATGGTGATTCTCTTTTTTCTCAGCATTTATCTTGTTTTTTCTCGACCTTTCCAGAGCTTCATCCGATTCCTTGTACTCCACAAATGCATCCCAGTGATCTTTTATCTTCTCTAGTGCTCCAGTGAATTCTGGAGTCTTCTTTTTTGCCTTGATGTAGTCTCTCCATAATCTTTTCTTCCAGCTCTGGAATTGTGTGGCCATCTTCTTAAGAGCAAACTGCTTGACTTTCAACCGTTGGCCATCTGTGAAACCCTCTGGTAGGTTGAAATGTGACATGAGCGTATCCCAAAGCAAATTTTTCGATCTTTCGTCGACATAACTAACTCCTCGATCTTCCTTTGGCTTATTCCATTCTCGAATGGTGATCGGGATGTTGACCCTAACAATAACTCTGCATTGATGGATAAATTTACGGGCATTCTGTTCAGGAGCAATCGGTTCGCCATCTTCTGCGACTTCATCGATGTTGAACTTTATGCCATCGCCCAACTTTTTGGCCCGGCCTCGTACCCTTCTAGAAGATTTGCTCGATCCGGAGGGCTAAAAGAAGAAAGATTCGTTAATATATATATACAAATCAATTAATACATCTAATGATCACCAGAGGCCTAATATATATATACCTCGCCGGACTTTGTTAATTGTCTAGCATTTTCTTGGCCATCATTGTTTGTTTGCCCTTCGTCTCTTGGTTCTTCCTCAAGTCCCTCACCGGAGTCGTTCAGAAATTGTGAGCCGTCATCTGGTTCATTCTCTTGGTTTTGGGAGGAGCGTATCATGTCGAAGATGATATCCTCTTCATGGTCTCTGCCACTATCATCCATAGCTTAACTAATCCAGAAGAAAGAAAAAACAATTAGAATG
This sequence comes from Elymus sibiricus, assembly GCA_039707655.1. Classification (NCBI taxonomy): domain Eukaryota; kingdom Viridiplantae; phylum Streptophyta; class Magnoliopsida; order Poales; family Poaceae; genus Elymus; species Elymus sibiricus. Next base: position 69,470,306 of record CM077674.1, on the reverse strand, counting down.
CATTCAATAAGCAAAAACTGAATCATAGTATCGAGAAGAACACTACCTGAGATGCAATCAATACACAGCAATGCAACAATATGATGATGTGGATTGTGCTAATGCAACTAGCAACAAGTGCAATGAAGTCCATTTGAACCAAGGGTTCAAATGCAAACTCCAATTTAAGCATTTTAAATGCCATTTAGATGTTTTCACTTATACGGCAAGTATAAGGTTGTTTTTCATGCATGAAAATTTTACAGATGGATTCCTTGAATTTTTCTGATAATTTTTCATATATAAATTATTTCATTCTGAGCTAAGGTTAATTTTCTATGAATTTTTAAAGTTCAAACCTAACATGTGAATTTTCAAAGTGCATTTAGTTGTTTTGAGCTAAACAGCAAGGTTAAGTTACTTTGTCATGCATGAAACCAGCACCAATGGATAGATTGGATTTCTCTAATCATTTTCATATATAAATCTTTTCCATCTGAGCTATGGTTGAATTACTATGAATTTTTGAAGTTTAAACCATTTTCTGGATTTTTCTGGTTATTTAGAAATAAACAAAATCCAGTAAATGATTTGCTGCGTCAGCATGATGTCATGCTGACGTCAGCAGGTCAACGGAGCGGCCCAGGTCAAACTGACCAGTGGGACCCGTGTGTCAGTCTCATAGTGACTAAACCAATTTAATTAAACCTAAACTAAATAATTAACAGGGGGGCTGGCCCACATGTCATTGACTCGGGGAGGTCAAACCCCCGGTCAAATGGGGTCAAACCCACCGGAGTTAAGCCGTCGGCGGGGGCAGATGTGGCGGCGAGCTGCGGGTTTGGCCTACGGGCCACCATTCGAGGCGCGGCTGGGCTCGTTGGAGAGCTCTCGCCGGCGTGCATCGGATGGGGGTGGTGGCCAGGCCAGTGGTGGCCGGAGACGATGGCCACGAGCTCGGCAGCGGCGGCCGGCGTTCGGGCATGCGCGGGAACGCGGCTGCGATGGCCTAGGCGATGCGGGGCTGGCACCTACGGCGTCTACGCAGCGCGGTGAACATAGTGGACACACGCCCGGGATCAAATGGTCACCAGAGCGTCGTCGGCGGCAAGCGCAGGCGGCGGCAGGTTCGGGCGTAGGTGGTGCGACGGCTACGACGTGCGACAGAGGAAACAGAGCGGGGGGGTTTGAGGGAGAGGCTCACGGCGATTCCAACGGTGCGGACGGCGAGCTCGGAGGAGGTCCGGAGCGAACGGGGCGGCGGAGGCGATCTCGGCGGTCAGAGGTTGAAGACGAGTGGCCTGGCGGCGTGGTTCTATTTCCTTCTCTCGGGCGGTGGCTGGCACCGGGACACCGGGCGGTTATATACACAAGACCTTTGGTCCCGGCTCCAGCCACGAACCGGGACTAAAGGCCAACCTTTAGTCCCGGTGCCAGCCACGAACCGAGACTAAAGGTCTCTTTCCGGCGGCCCAAATTCCGCGCGGGAGAAGGAACCTTTAGTCCCGGCTGGTGGTTGCAACCGGGACTAAAGGTGTCTTTTTAAAGTGATTCTTTTTGTGTAGAAAACTTTAGGTAAAACTCTTAGAATATTTAGAGTTTTTGAGTGAATCTTTTTGCTTTAGGTCACAAAAATTATGAACTTTCTGTTAGTGCCAGTAGTTTTCAAATTTGAATAGTTTAAATTTGAATTCTTTGAAATTTGTGTGAATCACTAGTTTGTGAATATCTTTAGTTTAAAAATAGATTTTTGAGTGATTCTTTTTCCTGCTGTTTAATATTAGTGTGTTTTATTAGTATGTTCAATTTGGGAATTTTTAGGATATTTTAAATAGGTGTTTTAATCAAAAACAGATTCTGTTTAGCTCTTTTAGTTTTATACCTTTTTCCTTTGTTTTAATTATTTTATTTTATGTTTTCTTGTTATTCTTTTGCCAAACTATATTATGTTTCTGTTAGTCAACATGAGGAGTTTTAATTTTCATTTTGAAGATATTATTTGACAGATTCAATTTGTCCATATATAAGAGTTTCAACACATGGTCATGTTCAAAATATTGGTCAAAACCCTCAATTACCCTTTCTGGATATTTCAAGCTTTTGAAATATTTACAAAGGAAATATTCACCATAAATTCCAAGAAAATTCTAGCACGTCACAAATGCCATATTTGATGATCTTGCCAAGTCTCATGTCTTGGAGAACAAGATAACATCATCAAATTCCCTCAAAACCATCTCTGTCCATTTTCTAGTTTGAGCAACTTTACATTGCTAAACATGTCCAAATGAGCTCAAACTTGGTACACCTGCTAAAATGGTCTAAATATTCATCTAGGCCAAGTGGTGCATCAAGGAGAACAAATTATCTTGGTCAAAGTATGCCAAAACCAATTCTGCCCATTTCTAGGGTTTGACAAAGTTACATTGGCAACTTTCTCCCATTGATCTCAAATTTTTACCACATTGCCAGATGGTCATGAGCATCACCCCCATCAAGTGGCACAAGTTGGAGAACAAGTTAACTTGATCAAAGCTTGTCAAACCATTTCTGCCCATTTCTAGGGTTTGAAATATTTACATTGCCAAGTTTCTTCAAATGAGCTACAAATTTGCACCCTAGCTCAAATTGATACCAAGCTCATTCCTGTTAAATTCCAAAGCCATTGGATTCCTCTAAGTACCTCTATTCATCATCAAACACCTTCTACCAAAATCTTGTGGTCAATGATTGGGGTACCAAATGGATTCTCCTTTAGCTCAAATTTTTACCAGAGCTCACCCTAGTCATATTCTACCTCCACTAACTCTCTCTCTTCCATAGCTTTAAAATACTAAAAGGACAGGAATAATTGAAAATTCATAACTTAATAAATAATTATTCAAAAATCATGTTTCAAATGCCAAAATGCCCTAGCTTTTTGGTTGGATTTCGATTTTCCGGAGTCCACCTAGGAACACCCAAAACACATATATACCCTAACTCTTACAAAGATTCCCTCCGGTTTGTCCGAAGTGGGACTTTCCAGCTATAAGTCCGGAAACTCACTAGAGAGAAAGTGATGACGGTGAAGCCAGTCACATCCCAGAGTGGGATCTTGGGGTATAAAACTTTTTCTTCACGTGTGTCCCTTGCTTAAGATTGTGCCGTAACCATGGAGAATCTTCATCATTTAACAGGATGCTTGGGTCAGTCTTCACTGTGAAAGGAGGAATTTCATCAAACTTTTCATAATCTTCTGACATGTCTGTCTTGTCCTCCACTCCCACGATGTTTCTTTTCCCTGAAAGAACTATGTGGCGCTTTGGCTCATCGTATGATGTATTCGCTTCCTTATCTTTTCTTTTTCTCGGTTTGGTAGACATGTCCTTCACATAGAAAACCTGCGCCACATCATTGGCTAGGATGAATGGTTCGTCTGTGTACCTAAGATTGTTGAGATCCACTATTGTCATTCCGTACTGCGGGTCTACCTTTACCCCGCCTCCTGTCAGATTGACCCATTTGCACCGAAACAAAGGGACCTTAAAAGAAGGTCCATAGTCAAGTTCCCATATCTCCTCTATGTAACCATAATATGTGTCCTTTTTCCTATTGTTGTTTGTTGCATCAAAGCGGACACCACTGTTTTGGTTGGTGCTCTTTTTATCTTGGGCGATCGTGTAAAATGTATTCCCATTTATCTCGTACCCTTTGAAAGTCAATATAGTCGAAGATGGTGACTTGGCCAACAAGTACAGCTCATCTCCAATAGTGGTGTTATTCATGAGATGTGTTTGCAACCAACCGCTGAAAGTCGCCATGTGTGTACGTTTAATCCAGGGGTCAGACTGCTCCGGGTTCTTGGAGCGTACAATATCCATGTGTTCCTCGATATACGGAGCCACCAAGGTGGAATTTTGTAGAACTGTGTAGTGTGCTTGAGTGAAAGAATGCCCGTCCATACTTATTACTGAATTCTTTCCTAGCGTGCCTTTTCCACTCAGTCTCCCCTCATGCCGCGATTGAGGAACACCAATCGGCTTCAGGTCAGGAATAAAGTCAACACAAAACTCAATAACCTCCTCTGTTTCATGGCCCTTGGAGATGCTTCCTTCTGGCCTAGCACGGTTATGAACATATTTCTTTAAGACTCCCATGAACCTCTCAAAGGGGAGCATATTGTGTAGAAATACAGGACCCAGAATGGCAATATCTTCGACTAGGTGAACTAGGACGTGCGTCATAATATTGAAGAAGGATGGTGGGAACACCAACTCAAAACAGACAAGACATTGGACCAAATCATTCTATAACCTTGGTAGGATTTCTGATCGATTACCTTCTGAGAAATTGCATTGAGGAATGCACATAGCTTCACAATGGATAATCAAACATTTTCCGGTAGAAGCCAACTCAATGCAACCGGAAGTAATTGCGTCATAATCACGTGGCAGTCATGAGACTTTAGGTTTTGGAATTTTTTCTCTGCCATATTTATTATTCCCTTTATATTCGATGAGAAGCCAGACATGACCTTCATACTGCTCAGGCATTCAAAAAAGATTTCCTTCTCTTCTTTGGTAAGAGCGTAGCTGGCAGGACCTTGATACTGCTTTGGTTGCATGCCGTCTTTTTCGTTCATACGTTGCTGGTCCTCCCGTGCCTCCGGTGTATCTTTTGTCTTCCCATACACGCCCAAGAAGCCTAGCAGGTTCACGCAAAGATTCTTCGTCACGTGCATCACGTCGATTGCAGAGCGGACCTCTAGGACTTTCTAATAGGGTAGCTCCCAAAATATAGATTTCTTCTTCCACATGGGTGCGTGTCTGTTAGCGTCATTCGGAATAGATTGTCCGTCAGGACCTTTTCCAAAGATTACTTTTAAATCCTTGACCATATCAAATATATCATCACCAGTACGGTGGTCAGGCTTCTTCCGGTGATCTGCCTTACCTTTGAAATGCTTGCCTTTCTTTCTTAAGAGATGCCTGATCGGAAGAAATCGACGATGTCCCAGGTACACATTCTTCTTACATTTATCCAAATATATACTTTCAGTCTCATCTAAACAGTGCGTGCATGCATTGTATCCCTTGTTTGTCTGTTCTGAAAGGTTACTAAGAGCAGGCCAATCATTGATGGTTACAAACAGCAACGCTCGTAGGTCAAATTCCTGCTGTTTGTGCTCATCCTACACACGTACACCTTTTATATCCCACAACTGTAAAAGTTCTTCAACTAATGACCTTAGGTACACATCAATGTCGTTGCCGGGTTGCTTAGGGCCTTGGATGAGCACTGGCATCATAATGAACTTCTTCTTCATGCACAACCAAGGAGGAAGGTTATAGATACATAGAGTCACAGGCCAGGTGCTATGACTGCTGCTCTGCTCCCCAAAAGGATTCATGCCATCTGTACTTATACCAAACCATAAGTTCCTTGCGTCATCTGCAAACTCCGGCCACTTTCTCTCGATTTTTCTCCACTGCGACCCATCAGCGGGTACTCTCAACATCCCGTCTTTCTTACGGTCTTCTTTGTGCCATCGCAACAACTTGGCATGCTCTTTCTTTTGGAACAAACATTTCAACCGTGGTATTATAAGAGCATACCACATCACCTTGGCAGGAACCCTCTTCCTGGGGCGCTCGCCCTCAACATCACCAGGGTCATCGCGGCTGATCTTATAGCGCAATGCACCGCATACCGGGCATGCATTCAAATTCTCGTACTGCTCACCGGGGTAGAGGATGTAGTCATTAGGGCATGCATGTATCTTCTGCACCTCTAATCCTAGAGGGCAGACATCCTTCTTTGCTTCGTACGTACTGTCGGGCAATTCGTTATCCTTTGGAAGCGTCTTCTTTATCAGTTTCAGCAACTTTTCAAATCCCTTGTCAGATACACCATTCTCTGCCTTCCATTGCAGCAATTCCAGTGTGGTACCCAGCTTTTTCTTGTCATCTTCGCAATTTGGGTACAACAATTTTTTTGATCCACTAACATGCGCTCCAACTTCAACCTCTCCTTTTCACTTTCGCAGTTTCTCTTTGCATCAGCAATGGCCCGACCAAGATCATCAGCGGGCTCATCTGATGCCTCTTCTTCAGCTTCCCCCATTGTAGTACCATCGTATTCAGGTAACCTAGGATAGTTGTCATCATCCTCTTCTTCTTCATTGTCTTCCATTATAACCCCTCTTTCTCCGTGCTTGGTCCAACAGTTATAGCCGGACAAGAAACCGGACTGAAGCAGGTGGCTGTGAAGGATTTTTGAGGTAGAGTAATCCCTATCATTCTTACAGACACCACATGGACAACGCATAAAACCATTCCGCTTGTTTGCCTCAGCCACACGCAGAAAACTATGCACGCCATTAATGAACTCGGGAGAGCGTCGGTCATCGTACATCCATTGCCGGCTCATCTTCATTACACACCATCGAAGTGACCAAATTAGTACAAGTTCATACATAAAGTTCATACATACTTCTCATAAAACAACATACAACTATCTAGCTAAAGCATTTAAATGCAACAACAAATGCGATCAAAATCGCAACTAAGGTAATAATTGATCCAACATCATAATGATACCAAGCCTCTTTATTAATGGCATATTTTCTAATCTTTCTAATCTTCAAGCGCATTGCATCCATCTTGATCTTGTGATCATCGACGACATCGGCAACATACAACTCCAATTTCATCTTCTCTTCTTCAATTCTTTTCAATTTTTCTTTCAAATAATTGTTTTCTTTTTCAACTAAATTTAACTTCGCGACAAGAGGGTCGGTTGCAATTTCCGGTTCATATACCTCCTAGATAAAAATATCTATGTCAACTTGATGGGCATAATTGTCATAAACACGAAATGAAACAAATAGTTATAAAAGATAATATACCACATCCGAATTATAAACCGGACGAGGGCCGACGGGGACGGATATCAAAACCATGGCACTATATATAACAAACAATCATACAAATAAGATTTTTTTTTACAAAAAGGATAAGAATAAGAGGCCCACCAAGGTGGTGCTGGCAACGGCACGGCGTGGGCGATCGACGGCGATGAGGACGGGGACGGGAAGGCACTAAGTAAACTACACCTACACATATGCAAACTAAGAAATTAATTTGAGCTCAAATTGCATATAAATCAAATAAACTCCCACATAATTACTCCCAAACTAAAACCCACAAATCACTATACTTATAGAGCATGAAACGAGCTAAACTAGCAATGAGAGATGAAAGGATGAAGTTGCTAACCTTTTAGAACCCTTGGATAGATGGGGTGCCTCCAATCTTCACAAATCTAGGCAAAAATGGAGGATGAGCTCGAGCTAGGGGAAGGAAACAGAGAGGAGAGAAAGGAGAAGCTTGGACTCGGGCTGGACGAAGCAGCTTTATATAGGGAAGACTTTAGTCCCGGTTGGTGATACCAACCGGGACTAAAGGTCTATCTTTAGTCCCGGTGGGTGATACCAACCGGGACTAAAGAGGCTCGCAGGGGCCCCAGCCTGCCGCAACCCCTTTAGTCCCGGTTGGTATCACCAACCGGGACTAGAGGTCCCATTTAAACCGGGACTAAAGGGGGCCGTGCCCCCGTCGGCTCCTAGCCGTTGGAACCGGGACTAATACTCACATTAGTCCCAGGCCCAAACCCGGCCGGGACTAATGCTCCGGATCAAAGGTAGGTTTTCTACTAGACAGCACCCACGACTGCTTCTGACCACCAGGGCCCACCCAAACCCCCTCCTCCCTCGCCCTCGCGCGTTCCCGCCCGGCGCCAGCTGCCCGCATTCATGCCACTGCAGAGCGAACGCGACCTCTCACTGCCTCCGCAATTGAAGTGGCGCGCCGGCCGAGGGCGCCATCCGCTGCACGCCCGGCTGAACACGCCTCCTCGCCGCATTCAAATGGCTGCAGACTGCCCGTCTTCCTCCATTAAATTCGTGCATGGGCCGAGATACCTACTCCGGCCACATGTTCGTTCGTGAGCCGGCCGACATTAAACACAACGCCGGTTGGCTCCTCGCGTCCGCCCGCTATTTAAACAATGCCAGACGTCGGGCAAGAACCGCACCACACCTCCACTCACCATTTTCCTCCTTGAACAATTTTCTCCATGGCATCCGACGAGCAGGAAGAAGAGTTGTCCGACATAAAGCCGGCTGGGTGGCCCGTCGAGCCCGCCGGTCACGAGCCGAGGAGTGGTGAGTTGCTCCAGGTCGACAGGGGGGACACGTCAGCCGTGGACGGTGCCGTGTCGTACCGCCCCTCCCGTGCATGCGACCGCGCCATCCGAAGTCTATGCACGCGTAACTGCGCCCTGCCGACAGAGAAAGAAGCCAGCTGCGCGGACATCGACGAAGTGGCGGCCGGCACGTCAGCGCTCGCCACCGTCATCGAGTAGCCGCCGCCGCATGGGTCCCATGAAGGCCACGATGAGGTGACGGCGGCGTACACAGCCGGTGTCTTGCCCTCTAGCAGGCCACCGTCGTCCCCCTACCCAAAAATCAACTCGGATCCGTGCAGCGTAGGGACTCTTCTCCTCCAGCTAAAGCATCAGCTGGCGGTTCCACTCCGATGAGCGGTGGGGAAGCGAGCCGCCCTTTGCGCTGAAGCATATACCTCCGGGGCTCACAGCTGCCGGACATGGGGACGACAATGGAAATCCGCCGCGGCCGGCAGTAGACTAGCTAAGAGTATAGATGTCGTCGGAGTAGATATTCTCCGGCGTTGGGTGTAGACTAGTTTTATCTTAGTCTGGTATCGTTTTTAGTTAAAAATATGTCCAATATGTAAACGTTTTCGTCCGGTTTGTATGAAATCCGCTCTGTTTGCATGAATTTCATTCGGTTTGTTGAAAAGGTGTTTGAAATGTATGCGAACAGCGTTGGATGGCGGCCTCATGTATCCGTGTCCCTGGACTGGACCCACCTGCCCGCGGACGGGTGCGAGAGGACGGGTCGCCGTTGGAGATGTGCTAATCAAAGGCATTTCCTCCAGCCGTATTAGCAAACATGCCTTTTCCTCCCCGGTCGGACCATATTTGTGGTCCAAGGACGAGTTGAACTCCGGAGACAAAACATATACATACTCTTTGTGTTTTTTTTTGCGTTCAATACCCTTTGTGTTTAAGCGCATGCTGATCAAAGGAGCTAGCCTCCAACTCTGTATGAAAGACCAATTTGTATGACTAGCAAAAGGGCCCGTGCGTTGCAACGGGAGAAACAATATCACACGCTCTTATAGTCTACAAATGGTGGTTTAGAATTTGAGAATATGTAGTTGCAGCCGAAATAAAAATGTTCTTAGCCTATAAATGCACGGTTCAAGATTCCACAGGTCGAGGTCTTCTATTTCAACACTGCTTGTACGTAGATTTAATATATACATACAAACGGGCTAGCGACCAATCATTTGTTCATGACATGCGTGGAATGGGGTGTTATTACGGGTAAAGGAAAACGATAAAAACAAACATTATACATTTGCACACTACGGAGACATGCATGCATCGTGGGCGGTTAAGCGTCACCCACTTAGGGCATGTTCAACATCATTCCAGCTCTTGGCTTCGCTCCACGACCTCAAAGCTCATCGTCGCGCCGCCGCCTCGAGCTCGTCCTTGTTTCCCTCCGACATGAAACATCGCTCTTGCCATGCATGTCCTTATTTATTTACATCCCATATTTATCGGATCTCCTTGCAACGCGTCCTCTCTTTTATTTCTTTTATAGCGCAACACATTACATCTTTATTCGGGCATCTCTTTTATTTCTTTTATAGCGCAACACATTCCATCTTTATTTCCGTATTTATTGGATCTCCTTGCCACAAGGTCCCCTCTTTATTCCTGTTATAGCGCAACACATTCCATCTTTATTCGGGCATCTCTTTTATTTCTTGCCAGGCTTGTTCCTTGTGTACTTGCGGACATATATAAATTGGTGTAATTTTGTGTAAAGTAGCGATGTGGTACTATTAATTAATACGAGCGAACACTTTCTTTTGACAGAACTGAATCACAGGTGAGCTGGTTCCTTCCTTACCCACGATAAAGTGGAGACGTGGGTTCGATTCCCCCGCGCCACACATTGTTTTTTGGCTGATTTGAGCGATGCATCGTCAAAGGGCCGGCCCATGTGCGAGACGTGACGTACTTTTTTCCATATGGACGGACGAAAAACCAACGACGGACCAAACAGACGAAAATTAGGGTGGTAAGAAAGGCGCTTCCTATTTACCACTGCAGGCGCCCGTTACAGGTCATTTTCGCAAATGGGCGCCTGTAGCGCACTTCCCTTGCCCCGAGATGGGCCGGCCCATTTAGCGTTTTGCACCATCTCTTTATAAAATGCAAAAAATGGAGCACTGCGCCGAATCGAACCTGAGACCTATACATTCACAGCGCACCGCGCTAACCACTACGCCCATCGCTAGCTAATGCATGGTAACTTCTTGCGTACTTCTTACTCTTTCTCCAGTTCGCATTTTCTTTTTCTGTTTCTTGTTTTTCTTGTTTTTCTGGTTTTTCTGTTCTTTTTTCTTTTTATTTATTTTTCTTAAATGCGTGATTGTAAATCGATGAACTTTTTCTTCAAAATCAACGAACGTTTTTTCAAAAATCCATGAACTGTTTTCAAATTTTGTGTTTTTAAACTTTGATGAACTTTTTTCAAAAATCCATGAACTTATTTTTCAAATTTGATGAACTTTTTCAAATTCAATGAACTTTTTTAAAATTTGATGAACTTTTTTTTGAAAATCCATGAACTTTTTCAATTTTGATGAACTTTTTTCAAATTTGATGAACTTTTTTAAAATCGATGAACTTTTTTTAAAAAAAATTGATGAACTTTTTTTCAAGTTTGTGAACTTTTCTTGAAAATTGATGAAATTTTTTCGAAATCTATGAACCTTTTCAAAATTGATGAACTTTTATTGAAAATAGATGAACTTTTTTCAAAACTTATGAACTTTTTTTAAAATTGAATATATCTTTTTCAGAAACGATGAACTTTTTTCAAAATCGATGAACTATTTTTCAAAATTGATGAACTTTTTCCAAGTTTGTGAACTTTTTTGAAATTGTTGAATTTTTTTCTAATTCATGAAAATTCTTTGAATTCGTGGTTTGTTTTGAGATCTGCGAACTTTCAAACTTTCTTCACATTTTTTTCCAAAAATCACGTTTTTCTAATTTCTATATGCATTAAATAGCGTGGCTATACTTACTTCTTAAACAGTTTGCGCCCAAATGATTCACTAAAGCCTGTTTGGTCTAGTGGTTGGGCAACACGCACCGGAGGTGGAGGCCGTGGGATCAAATCCTCACAAGAGCTGTTTTTGCGCTATGCGCTATTAATGAATTTCCGCTGTGCTGCGTGTACTAGAATGGGCCAGCTTCGAAACCGGCCCAACGAAGGAACGTGCATCTATTTTTCCATTGTCAATAATGTTGTCTAAATATGATTCAATGTGTGACATAAAAAAATCTTGTAAATTGCTTGCTCAAAGTAAACTTTGGTATACTACTTGTTTGGATATTCCAAATCGCTGTTGATAAATTTATTGTTTTCATTGCAGGTACCAGTGTTCATAGACATGTTGAATGATGTCGTATATTGAAACAGATATAAAAAATACCTGATGTAAAGCTGACTTGCCAAACAACTTAATTGAGCTGAAGGCAGTTTGCACAAGGCGACAAGGCGACGTGTGAAACTGACTGGTTGATTGCGCCAAATACTTGGGGTTTGTGTAAGATAAAATAACTTGGAGATAGTATTTGTAGCACCAACCGTGCCTGCCTCAGAGTAGGTTTTGGACTCCTGTACGAGTAGGTTTTGGACTCCTGTACGAATCTAAATAGGATTTGGATTCGTAATAAAATAAGCGTATTCACTCTCCAAGTCTCATGTACGCGGATACGGACATGTCAGGTTAGAAGCCAGCGGGCGTTTTTCTTTTTCTTTCTGAGAAATCCGTGTGTGTTGTCCTAGGCCTAATAGGAGAGAAAAGGAGAAAAAAAATAAGAAGGAGAAAAATTGAGAGAACTGGGACTCGAACCCGGGTGTCTGCTACGGAGAAGGGAGGTTCATACCATTGCGCCTCACATCCAGTTCTGTTCCATATTAGGGGCTTACAATAAATAAACCGAATCCGCCCGCGATTTTAGAAGAAAAACGCGAACCGTTTTGTTCCACTTACCGGTGGCATGGTGGGTAATTTGTGCCAACTCTAGGGATAATTCTATGACGGACGACCAGAAACCCAATTCTCTTTATTATTAGGTAAAGATAACTACAGTTGATCAGGGCATGCTGACGTCGGCAACAAATCAAGGACCAACATTTTTTTTATCCTGCACTTCTTATATTCCTTTACGGAGGGAGTACACAGGAGCCAATGGGATTCGTGCATGCTAATTACTATATATGATGTCATGCTGACATCAGAAAACGCAGCAAGCATCAACTTTTTTGGTCATTATCTACGTGCAAAGGGGTTTATTTGCTGTACATAATTCAGTGACTAGGAGCATGTAGTGGAACGAGAGGGATAAGAAAAATTATGGCTGTAAATAATATATGTATATATTTGAAACAATAATAATAATATAAAAGCATATGCATAGGCAATATTTTCTTTTGCGGGAAAACATTGGTGTTCAATGTGAAATAATTACAAACTTTCCACCGTAAAATGTTAGTATTTTTATTTTGGCAAGAACAGATGCATAAATCTAAATATGTAATGACAGATATTTTTTCTAAACAAAAATAATACAACATGGATCTATCTATCTATTATATTATTTTACTCCACATGATTTCACATAGGTTAAGATAGTATGATCCACTAATCATGTATTTTAATGGTCATGATTTGTGTTAAAAATGGTCAGATTTATAGCAGATGCACGTAAAAACATGTTCTGATCATGCACATGTACGCATATATGATAGGCTTTTGTATGCACCATCATTCGTTCGCAGGACTCGGAGAAAGAAATCTACAATGCACGCGGAAATTCGCTGGGGCACGTAAGTGCGAGGGCATTCACTGACCAAGCCCTGCCGCCCGCTCGCTTTGCCTCACGATTCATGAAGTAATTGAATCCCGCACAAGGGCACAGTAAAAAAGAAAATCCCTCAAAAACCTTTAAGTTTCAACCGTGAAACATACAGGGTTTGCATCAAAAAATACCCAGTTTCAACAAGTTTCAAAGATGTAATTTTAAGCAATTTTTTCGGTTGGTCGTTGTCGGGGGGATTACCCCCGGTTAGGCCACGGCATCCCAAACCATTTTCAAAACATCGGGGCAGCGCGAGCCCCTCAATCCGGCTGGTCCACTGGCCGGCTCCTCGGCGCGGGCCGGCTGGGCGCAGCGCCACTCCCGGGCCGGCTGGCCTCAATCCGGCTGGTCCCTATACGGCTGGCGAAGGGTCAGCGGCCGTCCCATCCCTTCGTACGACAAGACAACTCTCCATGACGGGAGAGCGTGGCTACAGTGCGGCCGTATCCGCTGACTTGGGCGACCGACGTCAGCGCGGCTCGCCAATGTTGCCCCAAGACGCCAACCACTCCGTGACGCACGAAGCGACGGGTCACAGTGCCGTGCAGCCGGCTGGCCCCACTGCCAGCTCCAGACGATGACAGCCGGGACCCGCCCGCGTGTAGATTTACCAATGTAACCCTGGGGGGTCGGGCTATAAGACCCCCCAGGAGGCCTCCATGCAGGGGGTCGCCCCATTGATCCACACACACACACACACACACACACACACACACACACACTCACAAGAGAGGTAGAATGGAGGTCTAGCCCCTTCTTCCTCCTCCGCCCAAACACCTCCAGGAGCAACCTTGTAGCCTTTGTGCATATCATCCATTTCGGCAGGACTAGGGGTGTTACCTCCCGGAGGGCCCCGAACCTGGCTACGCCTTGTGTCCCGCACTCGCGTGTGCCAACCTCGCTTCCGGAACCCACCGGCGTCCTTACGCAGCCCCCCACTTTTAGCCATCTCATGGCATCTGCCGTGATTTCACCACGACAGTTGGCGCCCACCGTGGGGCTGCTCGCGGCGTCGGCCAGAGTCAAGTTCCAGACGAGGCCCATCACCAGCTCCGGCGAGCGCATTGCGCACGGGTTGGTCCGCGCGGCTTGCGCGGCCAACCCGGCCGGCTGCGACGCAGCACCTGGCGCTGACGCCGCCTGCCACGCAGGCTGCTCCGTCGTTCCCTTTGGCGCGCTGCGCGTCTTCATCGCGCTCATCGCCGACGAGTACCATAGCAGGGTACACAGCTTCACCGACTCGCCCGTCCCTGTCGACTGCGCCGTCTCCAACAACGTCGCGGATCTCTGCACCCGCGTGGAGGTGCTGACCACTGGCACCAGTTCCGGTTCCTCGCGCAGCAAGGAGAAGGCCGCCAAGGCCATTGTGTCTGCCGCCGTCACGATTGCGGCTCAGTCCAGCCGGGTCGACCCGCTGCGCGCCACGATCAAGAATCTGCGCGCCCTCATCACACCCGACACCGACCCAAACACCGCTGCAGCTCAGCTCAATGAGGACCGCCAGCACTTGCTGGACGAGGCCACGGCGCTCGCTGCGGCGCAGCGCCGGTTGGAGTCCGCCCAGCGGGAATACGACGTCGTCCATGGCCTCACGCCGCCTGGCACCGAGCCCAGCCGGGTCGCCGAGGGGCGGATCTGTGGAGGTGCCATCGGCCGTGCGCTAGGCGCAGGCCAGCCCATCTACGACACCCCCATCAAGAACATGCCCGTGGCGCAGGCGGCCGTGGCGGATCTTGAGTTTCTGGAGGGCGAGGAGCTGCAGCAGCAGCAGCAGTGCGTTCGCGACCTCATCACTGCTGCGAACGAGCAGCAGAAGCGGTTCGAGCCGACTCGGCCCGCCGCCTCCACCTCTGGGAACACCGCGGACCCGGAGAGGTTCCTTCGGGACACGCAGCAGGCATCTTCCCCTGCCGGTAGCGCGAGCCGCTCTGGCCGGCGCCGGGTAAGCCGGGGCCGGCGCAACCACGCCACGACGGCTGGTGACAACATCGTTGAGGAGACGGCCGGATCCAGCAACCGGAATGCCCCGCATAGCCAGCTCGGCGCCCCCAGCCGGCTTCTGCTAGCGCGGTGCCACGCAGCCCTGTCGCTAACCGGTTGGGTCCCCGCGAGCCATATGATGACGCAGACGCCGCGCATCGCATTGACCGGCTGGCGTGGTCCACTGCCCTCGAGGAGGAGAGCTCTGTCGGCCGAGCCTGTTTCGGGCCACGCATCCGCGAGGAGCCCTTCCCCATAGGCTTCACGCTGGCCCGTGACACCCCCAAGTATAGCGGCATCACCAAGCCGGAGGACTGGTTGGTGGACTACACCACGGCTGTCGTCATAGCCGGCGGCAACAGGCGCGTGGCGGTCCGCTACGTTCCCCTCATGCTGCTCGGTTCGGCTCGGAATTGGCTTAACAGCCTGCCGGTCGGCAGTGTGAACTCCTGGCTGGACTTTGAACAGGCGTTTGTGTGCAACTTTACTAGCACGTACAAGCGTCCGAGTCGGTGTCGCCAGCTCAGCATGTGGGTCCAGGGCCCGGACGAGTCCCTCCGCGACTTCCTCACGCGGTGGACGGAGCTGCGCAACTCCTGTGAGGGGGTCCACGAGGTGCAGGCCATCCAGAACTTTGTTGACGGGTGCCGAGACGACACCCTCCTCAAGCATGAACTGATGTGTGATGAGCCGGACACCCTGGCGGCGCTCATGGCCACGGCGGACAAGTACGCAACGACCGACTCCACCATGCGCATAAAGGTTTCGGTTGACGCTGCCGGCAAGCCTGTCCCAGTCCAGCCGGCCAACCCATGGCCAGCTGGCAACAACAACCAGCGCCGGCAAGACAACAACAACAACAACAACAACAACAACAACAACAACAAGCGGAAGGGCGAGCAGCCGCCCCCCCCCCCCCCCCCCCCGCTACGACAACCGGCAAGTCGCCGCTGTGGGAGAAGATCAGCCGGCCGAGCAAGGCACCAGCCAGCGCCAGCGCACCGGCAAGGTCGCCTGGCAGCCCAAGCTCACCTTCAAGCAGATGCTCGACGCCCCCTGCAAGAACCACAGCGGCGCGAAGCCGTCGACGCACACGCTCCAACAGTGCAGCATCACCCAGCACCTGATGCGAGGCGACCTCCCGCCTCCGCCACCCAGCCCCGGCGCGCAGCTTCCGCCGCCTCCACCACCTCCGCTGGCACCCGGCGCCCTTGCCAACAACGCTTTCCCGCGCCAGGACGCGGCTTACATCGTCTTCACCAGCGAGGGTGACGACAAGCATGCCAAGCGCAAGTACCAGCACGAGGTGAACGCCATCGTCCCTCCAGTCCCTTAGTACATGTAGTGGTCCGACCGACCGGTTAGCTGGACCCGGGGGGACCACCCGGCCGTCATGCCCACGCCGGGCGGCTACGCTGTTGGGGATATAACCCCGCGGTTAACCCTGTTGGCGACTCATAGTGCAAGAGACTAAGCCGGCCCAGGAAGGCAAGACGTGAAGACGACGACTTACAGATGGGCCAGTCGAAGGCCTAAAGCCTGGTGGCGACTCAAGGCCCGAAAGGGTAAACCGCCATGTGAAGACTTATCTTGTAAGACTAGGAAAGTAGAACCTGGGTCGGTTACGTTGTGTAACCCGACCCGGACTCTTGTAAGCCCAGGGCCTATACCTATGTATATAAAGGTGAGCCCCTGCGGCAGGTTAAGAAAAAGGGGGGAAGAAAGACAGACAAGCCTTACGACGAGAGAGATCAAGTAATCGAGAGTTAGGGCAAGCAAGCCGCCCCTTGTACTCGATATACCAGTTAATACAGCTTAAGCAGGACGTAGGCCTTTACCTCCACCATGAGGGGCCGAACCTGGGTAAACCCGTGTCCCTTGTCCCACTTAACCCCTTTGAGTCCACTTCCATGGCGTTGACTCCGAACCTAAGCCTTTGGGCATCTGCCGTGACAAAACCACGACAGTTGGCGCCCACCGTGGGGCTAGCGCTCGGTGGTGTTGAGTTCTCAAAGGGTGCTCTCCTCGGGGGCGAGGCGTACGTGGTCGGCGAGATGACTAAGAGCCGCCGTGGAAAGCTTTACATCGACGACACCAGCTGGGGTCCTGAGGCTGACTCAATCGAGTACGGCTTCCGGGTCCCCTTCGGTGGAATCCATGTCTTCATCGGCAAGATTGGCGGATCTGAACCCGGGCCGAACATCTGCACCAACAACGTCGAGCCGGCCCGGCGCAAGCAACCCGCCCGGAGCATGCAACCCGCCCGTTCTGACCCGGGCAGGAAGCATGTTTTCGTTGGCTTCACTCAGGGCATAGAACTTGAGGGTTCTGTGTCCGAGGAAGAAACTCACGACTACTCCGGGGAGGAATCTTCATGTGGGGAGACGGGATCGATCTATCAGCTTCAGGATGGAGGGCTTGGGGGCTATGACGAGCCTTACCCCGAGTCAGAATACCATGAGCCGGAGGGTTATGAGCCGCTAAGTCATGCAGCCGTCTTCATGGCCGGTTCAGCGGCGGCTCAGGGCAGAACACCTGCTGGTGCGACCGTGTCCGGGTCAGGCGCGCCCCCGGCTCAAGTTCTCCTGGATCTGATGAACGAGCTTACAACCTTGATGGCAACTGAGGTCACTGTTGCGAACCAAGCGGCCCGCAATGCAGAAATCACTAGGTTGAAGGATCGGATGGCCGCGGTCCAGCAAGAAGTTAACGAGCTGAAGGCTCAGATGGATGCTGAGGCGGAGCGCCTTAAGGCAGACGCTCTTCGCCTCGAGATAGAGCAACAGTCGGCCGCGGCGGTTCAGCGGATGAGACATCAGTCCCGCTTGCCGGAGCAGTATGAAGCTAGGAATCTTTTCAACACGCCAGGAACGGGACGAAGTGTGCCTTTGGCCATAACCCGGACGGCGGAAATACCTGGGAGCCGGGCGGCGGTTCAGCGTCAAGACCCGTCACGACGGGGCCAAAACCTGCCACCGCTTTATCCGACACCGCCGGGTCATTATTCTAACCCGGCGGAGAACATGGTGGCAGCAGCAACCAGGCTTGATACAATTCTGATCCCCGATGAGGCGCCTTATGCAGAAGAGGTGCGGAACGCCATCGGATACCTGCGCACGGCGATGGCCCAGCAGGAGAAGTATAATTACAGCCGGAGTCGCGTGCACTCAACGCCCATCCACAGCCGTAGCTACAGCCGGCGTTATGAGTCGCCGACGGTTTTTAGCAGCGAACGACATCGTAACCCGCCGCAAGCGGATCGGGTGGCTCTGGATGCTCAGACATTGGTGGATCAGGTGAGAGCACGGCGAGAAGAGGTGGCTCAGGCAGCGGTGGCGTCTCAGGAACACACAGTCGCCCCTTCCGTTTCAGGAGGAACGGGGTTGACTTCCAGGGCTGTGGGGGTGCTGTGTCTGGTACCGGCTCTGCGGAATGAGCATCTGCCGAAGGATTTCAAGGGTCCTCGTAAGGTGCCCAATTACACTGCTGATTTACCTCCAGAGGCCTGGGTTGAAAGTTATGAGCTAGCCATGGAGATGTTGGACGTTAGTGATGCGGTCTGCGCCAAGTATTTCATCATGATGCTGGAAGGGCCGGCTCGCACATGGTTGAAGGGTTTGCCACCCAACACCATTAACTCCTGGGCCGAGTTAAGGGCGAAATTCATCAAATTTTTTAAAGGAACATGCAAGCAGCCCATGACGATTGTGGATTTGGACCATTGTGTACAGCGTGAGGACGAGTTGGCTCATCACTGGGTCCGGCGGGTCTGTACTATCATCCACTCTTCGGAGCAGATTACGGCGGCTCAGGCGGTTTTAATTCTTGAGAAGAACTGTCACTTCACGCCTCTGAAGCAGAAGCTTGGCCGGCTCAAGCGGTCATGTCAAGACATGGGGGAGCTCATGGCGGCTCTCACCAAGTATGCAGATTCTGACAATACGAAGGACCCGGGCTCTGATGATGACTTATTCCAAAATTGGGGTGCAGCGAGTTGAGAACTTACCCCCTCTTTTGATGATTTTTTCCAAATTGGGGTGCAGCGAGTTTAATACTTACCCCCTCTTTGATGACTTATTCCAAAATTGGGGTGCAGCGAGTTGAGAACTTACCCCCTCTTTTGATGATTTTTTCCAAATTGGGGTGCAGCGAGTTTAATACTTACCCCCTCTTTGATGACTTATTCCAAAATTGGGGTGCAGCGAGTTGAGAACTTACCCCCTCTTTTGATGATTTTTTCCAAATTGGGGTGCAGCGAGTTTAATACTTACCCCCTATTTGATGACTTATTCCAAAATTGGGGTGCAACGAGTTGAGAACTTACCCCCTCTTTTGATGATTTTTTCCAAATTGGGGTGCAGCGAGTTGAATACTTACCCCCTCTTTGATGACTTATTCCAAAATTGGGGTGCAGCGAGTTGAGAACTTATCCCCTCTTTTGATGATTTTTTCTAAATTGGGGTGCAGCGAGTTGAATACTTACCCCCTCTTTGATGACTTATTCCAAAATTGGGGTGCAGCGAGTTGAGAACTTAACCCTCTTTTGATGATTTTTTTCCAAATTGGGGTGCAGCGAGCTGAATACTTACCCCCTCTTTGATGACCTTTTTTCAAAATTGGGGTGCAGCGAGTTAGCCACTCACCCCCTCTTTTGATAACCTCTCCAATATTGGGGTGCAGCGAGTTGGCCACTTACCCCCTTTTTGGATGACTTGTAAGAGCAGAGAACATCATACATCATGCATTGCATCATGCATCGTGCATTGCATCATACGTCATGCATTGCATCATACATCACACTTACATATCATTCCGGTTTTGACAAGCCGGGTCAAGGAAAGATTATGAAACAAGACGCAAGACCATGAAAGACATCTCCGGGTTGTGCCGTTATAAGCCGCCCTTACAACAATACAGAAGTTTTCTGTCTTGTTTATTTTGCAGGTTTTATCTTTTCTGATAAGCCGCCATGGACCTTGAAAGCATGGTTGAGAGTAAGAGCATATGAAAGATATCATTGCAGCAAGACTATTCAAAAAGGGTTATACGTGCACGAAGGCACGACTCAGGCATTTCAGATGTCTCTACAGCTATTACAAAAGCTCCCCATGGAGTACAAGACAAGGCAAGATTAAAGTTTTTTTACAAAAGACAGCCTTGGCGGCTCAGACATGCCGAGTTATCAGTTTCAGCCGAAAGTACAGCTCGCTGGCTAGTCGTCCTTCGCCGGGTCTTCGACCTCTTTGATCTGAAGATTGTCGACATCCCAGTTGCAGCGTGTTAAGGCCTCAAATTGGGTCTGGTTGAAGAAGGGAGATGCATCAAGGTCAGGAGCGAAGAGCTGCTTACGACGTGTGGGAGTTAGGCTCCTCGATTCAAAGGTTGGGCCGCGCACGCGTTTGTTTTTCACGTCATAAACCGCCTGGTATGTGGAAAGGTCTAACTCATTGGCAAGACTTGAGGCCAGCACCCGGGAATCTTTCATACATTTGACGTAGTCGGCTTCTGTGAAATCTGAGCCATCGACCTTTTTGGCTGGGAACCCGTCCGTCATTTCCGCTGTAGTTAACTCCGGGGCAAAAGCAAGACACCGGCTTAAAGCAGCCATGGCTCCCTGCCTGGCGGCTGACCGTTTGAGTTCTCCAACCTGTTTGGGCAGGGTGGATAGAAGTTCTATCACACCCTTCATATGCTTTGGGATGCATTTCTCGGTCAGCATCGCCTTCATGGTGCAGAGGGTCCCGCAATATAACTGTTCGGTTAAGGAGTAGATGGCTTTTAGCTTAATCACGCTGTCAGAAGCGAGTTGGCGGCTCCGTTCACCTGCAAGATAGTCAAGTTTTATAAGCTACCTATATGAGTTATTCAGCAAGACAAGGTAATTTTCAAGTGCTTGGCACTTACCGAAGATCGCATAGGTCATTCTGGAGATATGGTCTTTGAGAGTTTGTAGCTCATCGGACACAACCTTAAGCCGGTTTTCAGTGTCATTGGCTCGTTGGGATATAGCAGCTTTTTCCGCCTCAGCCATCTTCTGATAAGCAGCGAGTTCAGCCCGGGTTTTCTCCAGCTCTATCACGGCAACTCGCCATTTATTGTCCGCCTCAGCCCTGGTGGCTTGTTGCACAGTGAAATTTGACTCAGCAGTTGCTAAAGCTTCCTGCGTTACGCAAAAGACAGTTTCAAAGGTTTTCAGTCAGGATATGATTCGTACATTGGTGAAACTATTGTGTTATAAGTCTCAAGCAGATTGCAATCAATATACTTGACACTTGGGGGCTAATGCCTGTGTTTTTCTCTAAGTCTACATGGCAGTCCCGGCTCATCTTTGTTAAAGTTAAGCCGGCACTTGGGGGCTACACAGAGCTCTCCAAAGTTTACAATGGAGTTCTGGCTCATCGTCATGACCCGAACTCGGGGGCTACACTTGGATCAACCCTTTCAACTAAGTACCGGCTCAATATCAGTATTAACCCGATACTTGGGGGCTACAGGTATTATAATTTGAAGTATGACAAGAAGTATAAGACCCGGTCTACTACTTTGCAAGACTAAACCGGATCTTGGGGGCTACATAAGGGTAAGGCACATCTCTCCGCCTCTGGATAGTCACGCCGCCGAGTTCCAGACTTGAGCCGCCTGCTTTCTCAGTTTGGCGGTTGGTATAATGGTAATCACGAAAAATGTCCACAGAATGTTCTTCTTGCAGATACACCTCACTCAAGACTTGGAATTGGCAGATATTGGTGACTGAATTGGGGCCTATGTCTTGAGGGTGAAGCTTAAAAAAGTGCAGAACATCTCGGAAGAATTTAGACCCGGGCGGGCTGAAGCCGCGGACGAGGTGGTCAGCGAAAACAATGACTTATCCGTTTTGAGGTCTGGGTCTTTTCTCTAACCCGGGAGCCCGCCACTGAATGACGTCTCGAGCCGGTAACACGCCTATCTTCACATAGTCTAACAGTAGATCTTCGGTAATTCCGGATTGGACCCAGTCACAAGACGATGTTGCGCTTGACATATTGGCGGGTTAAGTGCTGAAATTTAAAAGCCAGAGGTATGTTGGCGGGTTAAGTGAAAGAAGCAATAGTCAAACTTTATGGTGAGTTACAAACATATGTGCTAAGCCGCCCGAAAGATCAATGGCAGGTCAGTCGTCAGTACCCCCAAGATGGCCCAAGATTTCACTAAGTATGGGACAAACATATTTCACAATCTGCGGCAACATTTTTTGGATCTACGAGCGGTTCGGAAAGGGGGAAAAACACTAACCCTAGCAGACGGTGGAAGAACAGATAGATCAGGGACTCGTTAATGCTGAAGCAGAATCAATCCGTACAAGATACAAAGGGGGAGCTGATCACTACCGCAATGTATTTTGACTCGATTTGAATTAAAATACCGTTCCTAGCCCTAAGAACGCGAAGAACAGGGATGAACTCCGACGAGCTCCATGAGCAGTACAGATCTAATGCGAGTCCAGGGAGAGGCAGAAGCTTTACCTTGATGATTCGAGGGAAGAGCGGAGGAGCACCGCGGTTCTCTGGTCCCGATTGGGTTGGTGCAGTGGCCCGTTTCGAGTTCGGTGGAGAGGAGCGACGGCGGCGGGGCTGTTTGCTACAGTAGTCGCGACGGCGTCAGGAGGAGGAAGAAGAAGTGACAGGGTAAAGGAGCGACCCTGTGCCCATTTATAAGGGTAGGTGGGGTAGTGAAACGGCAGGCCCGGAGATCGAGGAGGCGATATAGTTATCATGGCTGAGATGGCGCCTCGTTTCTCGGATGGCGGGTAAATAAAAGATTCATTGTGACGTCACTGTTGGATATGGCGGGTTAGGGAAGACCAGTCAAAGTTGCAGTTCCAGAAGACCCGCAGAAAACTCACCAACTGAAGAATTTAAATTGACATGAACAGGTTCAAATCAATTTGGCGCCTAATGTTGGGGATATAACCCCGCGGTTAACCCTGTTGGCGACTCATAGTGCAAGAGACTAAGCCGGCCCAGGAAGGCAAGACGTGAAGACGACGACTTACAGATGGGCCAGTCGAAGGCCTAAAGCCTGGTGGCGACTCAAGGCCCGAAAGGGTAAACCGATATGTGAAGACTTATCTTGTAAGACTAGGAAAGTAGAACCTGGGTCGGTTACGTTGTGTAACCCGACCCGGACTCTTGTAAGCCCAGGGCCTATATCTATGTATATAAAGGTGAGCCCCTGCGGCAGGTTAAGAAAAAGGGGGGAAGAAAGACAGACAAGCCTTACGACGAGATAGATCAAGTAATCGAGAGTTAGGGCAAGCAAGCCGCCCCTTGTACTCGATATACCAGTTAATATAGCTTAAGCAGGATGTAGGCCTTTACCTCCACCGTGAGGGGCCGAACCTGGGTAAACCCGTGTCCCTTGTCCCGCTTAACCCCTTTGAGTCCACTTCCATGGCGTTGACTCCGAACCTAAGCCTTCGGGCATCTGCCGTGACAAAACCACGACATACGCCCTCATCCTCGACCCCACCTTCGTCTCCGAAAGGCATACCTGCCGTTTCTCACGGGTGCTGATCGACGGCGGCAGCAGCATCAACATCCTCTACCGTGACACCATGCTCAAGCTGGGCCTTGAGGAGAAAGATCTGCAGCCCAGCCGGACGGTGTTCCACGGCATCGTGCCTGGCCACTCCTGCCGCCCAGTCGGCAAGGTCCGACTGGACGTGCTATTCGGCACCCGCACCCATTTCCGCCGTGAGCCTATCTGGTTCGAGGTGGTCGACCTAGCCAGCCCCTACCTCATGCTTTTGGGCTGGCCCGCCTTGGACAAGTTCATGGCGGTCCCCCACTACGCTGACCTCTCACTACTAGGGAAAACACTAGCAGCAGCGCGGGTTTTTGCCTAGCAGCAGCGTGGGTACGCTAGAGCTAACTTTTAGCAGTAGTGTGTGTTCTAACCCGCGCTACTGCTACCAAAAGATAGCAGTAGCGCGGGGTCAAACCCACGCTGGTGCTAAAACCTGTAGCGCGTCTATCTACCATGCGCTACTGATAACGCCGCATTGCTGCTACGCTCATACCCCGCGCTACTGTTATTATTTTCTGTATTTTTTTCTACGTATTATTTTCTATATTTTTTCCCCTACGTATTTTCTCTGTATTTGTATAGGTTTTATACAATAGTCTCATCATATTATACACATACAAATCTCATCGTATCATACACATACAAATCTCACATCATATCATACACACATACAATAGTCTGATCATCATATATATCATGTCATAATTAACATCATGATCCAACACAAATGATGTCTCTCGTCATCATCTCGAAATAGTGATAGCAGTTGTCACATGTCTCGAATACATGCAACTACATGGTCATCACATGCACATGTTTCATCATCCATCTAAACTACTCCCTCCGTCCGCAAATAAGTGTACATCAAGGTTTTGTGCTAAGTCAAAGTTTTAAAATTTTGACCAACTATATACAAAAGAGTAGTAACATATCTGACATCAAATTGGTATATTATGAAAGTGCATTTCAAAACGGATCTATTGATACTAATTTAGTGTCATAAATGCTACTACTTTTCCCTATAAAGTTGGTCAAAGTTTTAAAACTTTGACTTAGGACAAAAGCTAGATGGACACTTATTCCTGGACGGAGGGAGTATGATATAGAAGAGAAGAGCGATCACTATGAGGAAGAGCGGAATTATGCAGTAGCTCATGAGGCGCCGCCTCTGATCCCTCTCTCGCGCTAGTGTGAACCTCAAGTAACTAGCTTCCGCTTCCGCTCTAGTATCGAACCCTCTCTGGCTGCCGCCCGAAAACCGGTACACTTGGGCCTGACACTCTAGCCACTCGTCGTACACTCTTGGAACCTTCCCTATGTACACAACATAGCACTTCACTACTAGGAAATACCTTATAGGTGGAGGCTTAACAGTAGCGAGGGGCAAACACCGGCGCTACTGGTAATTAACAGTAGCGCGTTCTAAGGACAGGCGCTACTAGTATCAACTTAGCAGTAGCACGGGTGTACGTGACATCGCTGCTGGTAAATGGGCCCCACCGTACCCACCAGGCCACGAATAGTAGCAGCGCGGGCTGGGGAAAAGGCGCTGCTGCTATGGCTATTAGCAGTAGCGTGGGTCAGGTACCCACCGCTGCAACTACGGCTGCACTGTCCCACGTGGTGGTCCCCGCTTAGCAGTAGCGTGGTTTGCGGACCAGCGCTGCTGCTATTGATCTTAGCAGTAGCGCCGTTCGCCGACACGCGCTACTGCTAAGCCGCAGCTGGCACCTTTTGCAGCCCCCTTTCCCCCCTCCCCCTCCTCTCTCCCTCACTTCTTCGCCCTCACTTGCTTTCCCTATTAGCTAGCTTTCTTCTCTCTTCTTCTACTTTAATGCCCCCTCCACCATCTCCATTAATGCACCACTTTTCTCTCTTAGCTTCCTCACTCTTCTCTCCTCCCTCCACTAGTTAGAGCTAGCCATTTCCTTCCCCTACTAGCTATAGATCTATCCATTTAGTGAAACCTATCAACTCCCCAAATAGATCTATTCTTTAATGGAGTAAAGCCATCTAGTCACCGTGCTTCTCTCTCAAGATAGCTAGGTGAGTAAAAAATTGTGCTTTTTGGAAGAATTAATGGAAAATATGTGTGCGATATGACCGAATCGGGCGATATGATGGAAATTGTGCGTGTGCCATGAGTTGCCGCCTATATGTTTATTTGCCAAATTTTGTGTGACATGAGAGTTGCTTATGTTTTGCCGAAATGTCGATTTATTTCCGTTGCGGCGAATTTCGGGCAAACTCTATATGTCATTTTTTTAGGGAAGGTCATGTCGAATTTTTGTATGACTTTGATGCATGCATGCATGGATGCGTTTATAATCCTTTTGCTTATTAATTATACCACGCAGGCGATCATGAAGGTCAGTGGAACAATGGTGGAAAGATGGTTGTGATCCGCGGTGCACGACATGTATGAAAATAACCGGAAGGAGATTTTCTGTCCGTGTCGAAGATGCAAAGGAGGAGTCTTGCTAGACCCCTTTAAGGAAGGCCGTTTGAAAGCGCAATTGCTCATGACTGGTTTCATGGATGGCTATACTCGGTGGATAAGTGAAGATGATGACGTCGATGGGGCAGCCAATGACGACATTGGACCAGATGAAGAGATGACCGATAATGGTGGTGGAGAAGAGGCCGGACATGGCGGCGGAGAAGAGGCTGGACATGGGGCGAAGAAGAGGCCGGACATGGGGGCGGAGAAGAGGCCGAACATGGGGGCGGAGAAGTGGCCGGACATGACAGAGCAGACGCGGACACGCCGGAGCATTCGTCGCTACTAAGTTCAGTCGTGCGGGACCCTCATGTTCGAGACCTGCTTCGGAAGAAGATGACTAATGACAGAGCTGCTTGTAGAGAGGAAGCCAAGCTGGAGCAACTGGAGGTAGACTCTCATACTTCATTGTATGATGGTTGCGATCCCGAGGTGACCCGCTTGAGTTTCACGCTCGAACTTCTAAAGACAAAGGCTAAAAACAAATGGACCGACAGAAGCCTCGATGAGCTTCTCAAGTATCTAAAGAAGGTTCTTCCCACGGGGAACCTGTGTCCTACTAGTGTCGATGAGGCCAAGAAGATCGTGTGCCCTCTTGATCTGCCGCACATTAGATACCATGCATGCATCAACGATTGCATCATTTATCGGAAGGAGCACGCGGAAAAAAACAACTGTCCGGTGTGCAATGCTTCTCGATACAAGAAGGCTGGAAAGAAATCTCCCCAGAAAGTTGTATGGTACCTACCGATCACTCCCCGTCTGCAGCGTTATTTCGTAGATCCTAAGGAAGCAAAGCTCATGCGCTGGCACGTGGAGAGGGTGAAGCCCGACGATGGAGATGATCCGAAGTTGAGAAACCTCGCGGATGCAAGCCAGTGGAGAGCGTTCAACGCCGAATATCGATTTTTCGCAGGTGATCCAAGGAACATCGTGCTTGGCGCGAGTACCAATGGCATGAATCCGTTTGGCAACCAGAACACCAACCATAGCACATGGCCCGTGTTTGTATGGATGTACAACCTTCCCCACTGGAAGTGCATGAAGACAAAGTACATACACATGAGCATGCTGATTCAAGGGCCGAAACAACCGGGAAATAATATTAATCTGTATCTGGGGCTACTTCAAGAGGAGTTAGACACGTTATGGAAAATACCGGCCAAGACATGGGACGCCAGCAAAGGCGAGTATTTCTATATGAGAGCCGCGCTGATGACGACAGTGCACGACTATATCGGTTACGGATATGTCGCAGGCCAGGTGCGCCACGGATATTGCGGATGCACGCGGTGCATTGATGATACAACGTCTCAGCAGCTAACGAAAGATGGCGGGTCTGGGAAAATCGTGTACATGGGGCATCGAAGATGGCTCGGGAAGGACGACCCATGGAGAAACCGTGGAGATCTATTCAGTGGTGAGGCTGAGCATCGAGGACCTCCACGTAAGAGGAGCGGCGCCGAAATCGATAAGCTGTTGAAAAACTGGGAACAGTGCCCCGCGCCGGGAAAGATGAAAAAGGTGTCGGAGCCGCTGCTGAAGGTATGGAAAACGAGGTCTATTTTCTAGGACTTGGAGTACTGGCCCAAACTCGACACGGCTCATTGCCTTGATCAAATGCATATCACGAAGAATGTCCTTGAGAGCTTGCTTGCAACACTGATGAACATGCCAGATAAGACCAAGGATGGGCCGAAGGCAAGAAGAGACTTGGAAGATTTGAACATCAGGGCAGATCTCCACATGCCGCCCCGTAAAAAGTCGGAGGAGACGGAGACGGAGACGGAGGCGCGGGACCATGGCAAAAAAGTCAACAAGAAGGAAGAGAATTATTGCCCCCCTTCTTGCTTTACCTTAAGTCCGAAGGAGATCGATCAATTCTTCAACTGCCTTACCGGAATCAAAGTTAGTTCCGGTTACTGTGGGAAGATAAGCAGATTTCTAGACACCAAGAAGAAAAGGTTCAGCGGGATGAAGTCTCATGACTGTCATGTGATGATGACGCAGATACTTCCTGTTGACTTAGAGGGATAATGGACAAGCACGTCCGTGACACGCTTATTAGTCTCTGCAACTTTTTCGACGTTATCTCTCGAAAGTCGATCAGTGTGAAGCAGCTCCGAAGGCTACAGGAAGAGATCGTTGTGATACTAAATGAGCTTGAGATGTACTTCCCGCCCGCATTCTTTGACGTCATGGTGCATCTGTGTGTCCACATTGTGGACGACATCATAGACCCCGGGCCGACATTCCTGCACAACATGATGCCGTTCGAGAGGATGAATGGGGTCATCAAAGGATTCGTTCGTAACATGTCCCGTCCGGATGGAAGCATCATCCAGGGCTATCTGACCCAAGAGTGCACCTCTTTCTGCGAGAATTATCTATATGGCGGAGACCCTGTTGTTAGTTTGCCCGTTAACAAGCACCTTGGGAGGCTTGGAGGGGAAGGTCACACCAACGGCCGGAGGGAACTGCATGTGGACCACTCGGGTCGACGCAATGACTTTGACAGAGCAAACTTAGTAGTGCTACAGCACCTAGACGTGGTAGATCCTTTCGCGACACTACACAAAGAAACCATCGCAAAGAAGTACCGTGACCGGGGGCTATGCAAGACGAACGCCGAAGTTATTAGAGAGCACAACTCCACTTTCTTGCCTTGGTTCAAAGAGCATGTTCTTGCTAATCCCCCTGAAGAGGGCTCTACGGACGGATTGCTCATATATGCCTTAGCACATGGCCCCGCGGCCAACCTCGCGACCTATCAGGCATACGATATCAATGGATACACGTTCTACACGGAGGCCAAAGATATAAACAGTGATTTTCAGAACTCAGGGGTGATGATGGAATGCATGACCGGCGACAATGCCGCAACTGAAAGATTCTACGGAAGGGTCGAAGAGATCTGGGAGCTTGACTACTCAGGACTGCACGATGCGACGATGTTCCGTGTCAGATGGGCTAAGAACGTCGAAAGAGAAAACCGGTATTTCACTACCATGTCTATACCCAACGCCAAGAGCGCTACCGTGAACGCCATCGCAAAAAACGAGCCATGGGTACACGCTAAGCACGTGACACAATGCTTCTTCATAACCGACCCGAGCAATCCCAGCCGTGTTGTCGTGAGGAGAGGCAAAAGGAACATCATCGGAATGGATGGAGTCGCCAACGAGGAAGACTACGACCAGTACGGCAACCCGATGAGGGAAGATGACGATGACGATGAAGCATACATCAAAAGAAGAATCAATACTACATTACCTAAGAAAGAACGTACTCCATGGAAAAGGAAAAGTCACAACGAGGGGCTCAATTATTCGATAGCGAACAAGAAGGGAAAGAAGCTCACTCAGAAACGAAAACGTCGACGCTGAGAAACCATCATTTATATATATGTATTTATTTTGTGTACGTACTTAATCGTTATCGGTCAAATGATATGTAATATATATCGTCGCCTGAGTTATATACATTGTTTCCTATCCCCTTCTTCCCGGCTCGGTCGTCTTTCGGAAAAGAAAATAAAATGAAAAGAAATAGAAAAATGAGAAAGGAAAGAAGAAAATGAAAGGATTAGAAAAGGAAATGAAAAGAAAAAGAAAAAGGAGAAAGGAAATAATAAAAATAAAATGAAAAGAAAAAGCAAAAGGAGAAAATGAAAAGAAAAATCAAAGGAATAGCAGTAGCGCGTTTATGGACCCATGCTATAGTTAACTTATCTGTAGCGCGGGCTACCAAAACCGGCGCTCCAGCTAAGTTAGCTATAGCAGTAGCGTGTGTCCACACCCGTCCTATAGCTAAGTTATCTGTAGCGCCGGTTTGGGTAGCCCGCGCTACAGCTAAGTTAACTATAGCGCGGGTCCATAAACGCGCTACTGCTATGTTTGAGTTAACCGCACCGCGCGGGCCTTTCTTCCCCCAATTTCCCCCATTCCCCCCATTCCATCCCCTTGCCCTCCTCCACGCCGTCGCCGGAGCCCTCGTCGCGCTTGCCTCCTCGCGCCGTCGCCGGAGCCCGTCCTCGCCGCACCTGCCTCCTCCTCGACGTCGCCGCGTGCCTGCCTCCTCCTCCTCGACCTCGCCGCGCCTGCCTCCTCCTCGACGTCGCCGCGCGCCTACCTCCTCCTCCTCGACGTCGCCGCAAGTTCAACCTCCTCCTCCTCCATCGACCTTGCCGCCCTGTAAGCCCCTCCTCTCCCCTCCCCTCTTGTCTCTCTCTGCTCTCTGCCATATGTATGAACCCTAGGTTATTTAGTGCTAGATTAGTTCCATATGAACCCTAGGGTTAGTGCTAGATTATGAAACCTAGGTGCCATTTGAACCCTAGGTTAGTGTTATGAACCCTAGTAAAAAAATTATTGCTAGGTTATGAACCCTAGCTAGTTAAAACAGAATTATTGCTAGGTTAGTGCTAGATTATGAACCCTAGTTAAAACAGAATTGTTGCTATTTAAAAAATCTTAGTTCAATCAATAGTTGCTATTTAAAGAAAAAACAGAAGTTCCTTGTTTGCATCAATCAATTGTTAGCTAGGGTTTTTTGAGAAGTAGCAATTGTTTTGTTTAGTTAACCCTAGTAGATAGGAATTTAACTAGGGTTCTTTATGGTGAATTTCTTTGAATAATTAAAGTGCATGAATTTCTTTGATATACATGATGTTGGCTGTTGATGGTGAACATATTTTGAATAATTGAAGTGCCAAATGATGTTTGCTGCTGTTGTTGCCATATGATGTGCCAAATGATGGAGATGATGTGCTATTGTTGCCTATGTTGGCTTTTCTTGTTTGCAGGGAAATGATCGGAGTGGCCTATGTTTTGCCGGAATGTTGATTCATTTCCGTTCCGGCAAATTTCACGCGCTCGATATGTCCACTTTTTAGCAAAGGTCATGCCGAAATTTCCCGAGAATTTCGGCATGACTTGTGCTAGAAAGTAGGCATATCGAGTGCCCGGCATTTGCTTGGACGGGAATGAAACGGCATTCCGGCAAACCATAGGCCTTTTTTTATGTCATTACTCATTTTATTATAGTTTAAGAATTAAACGAGCAGACTTAATCGTAGGAAACATGTCGAACAACGACGAGACCGGGGCTTCTGACCACGCTGCCGACGACATACAATATGACCGTGAACATGATTACCTTGACTTTTTGTCTAGTCAGCAAACAGAAGGTTTGCAGGGCGACCTGGTCATAGCGGACGATGGTACTGCCGCCGACATCGACACCGATGGCACCGGCACCGATGGCGGCGCCGAGACCGGCGCCGAAGGTACCGGCGCCGAAGGCGGTAATGAAAAGAAGAAGCAGAAGAAGCAGAGGACACGACGCCCTAACAAACTTGGCATCGGAAGAATCCTGGTCACAGAGATGCACCCCGGCAAATTCGAGCCAATAGCGCCGGATGAACCTCGCAAGTGCTATGGCAACCAAGTCGGATGCATCCTATGGGAAACCGCAAGCATCAACGACAATGACTTAAGTAAGAAACCACATCTGGAGCACTTGCTCCTAACGAAGCTGCACTAGAGATTCCAGTTCCCCGGCCGGGATGACCGCATAGAAAACCCGTGGGATGATGCTGCCATGAAAGATATCAATAACCACGCCATGGGCATGTTCAGCAACGATTTGGCCGCTTGTAAGGGAGGGTGAAACGAGCGATTGATGCTAACGAACCCCTGTCCAAGATTTTGGCGGACAATCTGACACTTACGGCAGAGGAGTTCAAAAAGTTCAAGGACACTTCCGCTACCGAGGCAGCCAAGATTAAGTCTGAGAAATACAAGAACCTTCAGCAAAGGAACACGAGGAACCAACGCCTCGGAAGCCGTGGCTACATTGGCAAGAGGCCCATATGGGATAAGGAGGACGCGAAACGTGAAGCCGCGGGGATCCCAGACCCCTACGCGGAGTTCACCGACCCGCAGGAGCGTGACTTCATCAGGGCCCGGTACAAGTGGGACAAGGAAAAGAAGGTTTGGTACACGGACCCGATCACGAGGAAATTGATTAGATTACTGGTAATTATTCTTTTACCACCTTACATTTAGCTTCTAATCAAGTGGACTACACGTTGTAGTAACATTCGTAAATGGTTCACGTTCCTTTTGCAGAAGTAGCAACACAGGCTTGCGGCCCAAAGCGACTCATCGTCTCAGTCGTCGATGAGGCCCAAGTGGGACACCCCTCTCAACCGGGCCTTGAACCAACTGAAGGGACTCCCTTTGGACCAGCGGCCGCAATATGGACGTGTGCACGGCGTCGGAGACGGCGCCACGTGGAAGTACTACTACAACGAGGGCCCGGAGGCCAAAAAGCAGAAAAAGAAGTTCAGTCAGTTGAACATCGACGAGAAGGTGAAGCTTGCGGTCGAGAAAAATGTAGCGGAGGCCGAGAAAAAAGCAGCTGAGTCCGCAGAAACGAACAAAAATGAGTTGGTCCAGCAGGCAGTCAATGCAGCTATAGTTGCCTGCAGAAATGATTTCGCTACTAACTTGATTCCGGCTATTATCGACTGGACGAAGCAAAATCCAAACAAGACGGCACAGGATTTTCCCATGCCCAGCTTCGTCGGGAGCAACTCGGTGAACATCGCACCACCACCACTTGCTGCCGCTACCGCACAAGGTCCTGCTCCTGCACCTGGTCATAGCAGCCCGTCCTCTATCTCTGGCGTGCTAGGCAGGCCTTCGTCTTTGGCTGACCTCGACGCCCTCACGGTAATTACACGTTGCACCAACATATATATAATCTTTCATTTTTATTTGCCTTTCGGATGTCTTACGCCGCTGACATGTCTTCGCAGGCCGACGAAACCCTGTGCACCATACTCTACATGATCAACGGCCGGAAGGTGGACGTGGGAAAGGCAGTGATAACGAAGCCCTTGGAACTCACATTCCACGGCCAGCCGATCCCTGTTGGCACCTTCAGAGTTACCTTGTCGAGTGTGAAAGCGGGCCACGAGGATTTGACTCCTCCAGTACGGCTCGGGGGAGAGGAGGACGAGACCCCGATGCGGCTTGGAGAATGCAAGGGTTGAATGCTGCTGTGGCCGAAGAATCTTCTTTGTCTGGAGGCGGCCGAGAGCACACCAATGACCACACATCAGCAAGGTATGAACACCACCACCCCGCCTACGCAATTACCAGCGCCTCTTGTGCCGGGTGAGAGCGGCGGACGACGCGAGGAAGGGGGTCCAATAGTGGATGATGTTGTTGGCCCCGTGGAACAAGGAATGGATGATGAGATGGAGGAGGAGGACCCTCTCCGGTTCCTCAATACCGGTGCAGCCTATGACGACGGACAAATGATGAGTCAGCCATATGACTCGGGCTATGAGCATGCGGATGAGGAGATGGATGATGTGCCCGGGCAGGAACGTCCTAGAGTTGATTGCAAGAAGTCTCTCTTCATGCAATCCTCACAGGACACGCCTCCAGATGCCGCCTCAACGCAGGGTCGTCTAGCCGAGGGTCGTAAAGTGCTTAGCCTGGCGACACTGGTGGTGGGGGTAAGGAAGGGTCTGGACGGTGAACCCAAGAAAAAGGAGAGGAAGAGACTGCCGAAGAGAGGCACTGCTGCCGCCAAAGCTGCCAAAGCTTCTAGCAGCCAGCCGACCGATTTTGCAGACCGTGTATCGGTCAAAGGTGCGGCAATGTACCATGTCGCGGGCGAGCCGATCCTACCGCCGAAACCGCTAGAGAGCATATCACGAGATCTTAGGAGACTGGACGACCATGTGCTGTCGAGTGAGAAAAGCCTTCTCGACTCGGAGGATCCAAGAAAAGCCTTCTCGACTCGCGGGCGAGCCGATCCTACCGCCGAAACCGCGGTTCGTGTGCCTCAGGCCAAGTGCTACGTCGACACACTGCCCGCAGAGGTGTTCTTCCTGCGGTTTGATCACATCTTTGAGATGTTTCTCATGAGTCGGCTCGATTTTACGATCGTCCGCCTTTTTGCACTACATATGAACTTTGTCATCAGGAGAGAACAAATCTCGGAAATCTCGATGGCGGATCCATACTACATGCATGAGTCCTTCTTGAGTCTCGGCAAGTTTAAGCGTAAAGCTACTAGGGACTACATCGAATACTTCATGGTAACGAATAAGGACAAGGAAATGATTCTCATGCCTTATCATCCAATGTAGGTCATTGCCGGACAACCCTTTCGTACGTTTCAATCATTCCTTCGCTCATATGGAGACTAATTTGAGGTGTCTTTATTTTCCGCAGCATCGGGCGCGCCGTCCTTATCGTTATTTTCCCGCGAGTCTCCCACGCCGTGTATTTCGACTCGTCCAGAAACTTCGAGAAGAAATACTACACCCACATAATGGATATTCTGGATGATGCTCTCCACGGCTTCAGCATGAGGGGTGGCCACATGGCGATCAGGAAACAAAGGAAGAACAAGTCGGGTTTCTCGCATAAAACTACCTTCTGCTCCATCCATCAACCGACAACAAGCAAGAATGATGGATTCTACCTCCTCCATCTCATGATGGAGTTCAGAAGGGATCACCAACATCTTCGCATGACAATAAGAAACGATGAAGATATCCGCAAATGGGCAGAATTCTTAGGACACGAACTGGATTATAGAGTCAGAGATGACTTCTTTCGCATCCAAAAGGACATTGCAATGATCATCATGAAAGAAGTTGTCGAAGAGAAGGGGATGTTCCACCACGGCCCTATATCACGAGCTGACGTCAGAACTCGCATAGGCATGCAACGTCAAGACCTGACGCCGTTCACGAAGCTAGGGTGCATCCTCCCGGATATGGATGGGTGGAACTTCCAGTGATTGGCGATGCCGATGATGATGTGTCGGTTGAACTTGTAGTTTCTGTAGCGATGAAACTTTGTGATGCCAACGGTCCTGTTGAACTTGCGTAACGCTAGTTTGTTAGTTTGGGTACGATGACCTACGTACATCTAGTTAATTAGTTTTGGTATGCTGAACCTGCGTTGATTAATTATGTTTACTATATGTTGCATCTATTAGCTAACTCTTTCTTTTTGTGTTGCTCAAATATATTATGTTGCATATTATTGTTGAATTCGCTTGATGAAGATGCATCTCTAACAGGTACATAGTTCCTTGATGGCGGAGAAGTGCTATGCCGTGTAAATAGGGAGGCTTCCGGGAGTGTACGATGAGTGGCCCGAGTGTCAGGCCCAAGTGTCACGGTTCTCGGGCGGCAGCCATAAAGGGTTTGATAGCAGACAAGAAGCAGAAGCTAGTTACTTGAGGTTCACGCTAGCGCGCGAGAGGAATCACAACCGGCGCCTCATGTACTGCATAATTCCGCTCTTACTCATAGTGATAGCTCTTCTCTTCTATATCATCGTTTTAGATGGATGATGAAACATATGTATGGGATGACGATGTAGTTGCATGTATTCGAGACATATCATAACTTGTATCGCTATTTCGAGATCGATGATGATGAGAGACATCATTTGTGTTGGATGATGATGGCATGATTTGATGAGAATATTTGCATGTGTATGATATGATGAGACTATTGTGTGTATGATATGACAGGCTATTGTATAAACCTATTAAAAAACAGAGAAAAAACGCTGCAGAAAAAAATTGACAGACAATAGTAATAGTAGCGCGGGGTATGTGTGTAGTAGTAGCGCTGCCTTAGCAGTAGCGCGTGTTAAATAGGCGCGCTGCAGCTTTTAGCAGTAGCGAGGTTCACCTAAACGCGCTACTGCTAAACTCTGTTAGCAGTAGCGCGGGTGGAACAGCGCTACTGCTAATAGTTAGCTATAGCGTCGTAGCAGTAGCGCGCTCACCCGCGCTACTGATATTACAAAACCCCGCGCTACTACTAGGGTTTTCCCTAGTAGTGCTTCTTCGCCATCGATGATCTATGTACCTGTTAGAGATGCATTGAACGATATATAATATGCAACATAATATATATACTTGAGCAACATGAAGAGAAAGAGTAAGCAAATAGAAGCAACATATAGTAAACATAATTAACGAAGTTCATCGTAACTAATTAACTAGCGCTACGCAAGTTCAGCAAGACCGTTTACATCATAAAGTTTCAAAGTTGCGTCGAATACATAAAGTTCAAATTCAACATACACGCCATCATCATGATCGTCAATCACAGGAACTTCCATTCGTCCATGTTGTGAAGGATGCACCCTAGCTTCGTGAAAGGCGTCATGTCCATACACTATAGGCCTATGCGAGCTCGGACGTCACCCCGCGATATAGGGCCGCCGTGGAACATCCCCTTCTCTTCGACGACGTCTTTCACGATGATCGTCGCAATGTCCTGCTGTATGCGATAGAAGTCATTCCTCGGTTTATGATCTGGTTTGGCTCCTATGGCTTCGGCCCATTTGCGGTTATGGGCATCGGATGAAGATGTCATGCCAAGTTGTTGACGATCCCTTCTGAATTCCATCATGTGATGGATGACGTAGAATCCATCATTCGAACTTGCTGCCGATTCCTAGACGCAGCAGAACTCAGTTTTATGTAAGAAAGCCGGCGCATTCATCCTTTGTTTCTTGATTTGAATGTGGCCACCCCTCAAGCTGAAGCCAAGGAGAGCACGATCCAGAACACTCTTAATGTGTGTGTAGTCTTTCTTCACCGTGTTTTTGGACGAGTCCAAATACAGAGCGTAGGAGACTCGCGGGTAAAGAATGATAAGGATGGCGCTCCCCTCACTGCGCAAAATAAATACACCACAAATTAGCCTCCCTATGTGCGAATGAATGATTGAAATGTACCAAATGATGTGTTATAGCGGCTATCCGAGAATGACTTACATGGGATTATAAGGCAGCATAATCCTTTCCTTTTCCTTCTTCATTACCATGAAGTCTTCGATGTACTTTGTCGCAGCTTGACGTTCCACATCGCTGATTCCCAAGAAGCCCTCATGCATGTAGTAGGGGTCCGCTACCGCGATTAGCGAGATTTGCTCTTTCCTAATGATGTAGCTCATATGTAGCGCAAAAAGGCGGACGAGCGTAAAATCAAGCCGCCTCTGGAGATACATATCGAAGATGTGATCAAACCGCAGGAAGAATATATCCGCGAGGCATGTAGCGACGTAGCCCTTGCCCATCGGCACATGAAGCGCGTATAGCGGGTATCCTGGATCCTCTAAGACAAGAAGGCTCTTCTCTGTCTACAGCACATGGTCATGGAGTCTCCTGAGATCCCCATGTATGGCCATGAGAGCGTCCGGCGGTAGCATCGGCTGGCCCGCGCGGTGGAGTAACGGCGAATCTCTTAGCGATACACTGTCCGCAACCCTGGTCACCGGAGGCGGCTGGCTGCTAGAAGCAGCTTTGGCGGCAGCAGAGCCTTTCTTCGGAGTTGTCTTCCTCGACTTCTTCTTGGGTTGAGCTACTGAGCCTTCCAGACCCTTCCTAACCCCTACCACTAGTGTTGTCAGGCTAAGCACTGCACGACCCTCGAGTAGTTGACCCTGGGTTGAGGCGGCATCCGGAGGCGTGTCCTGCGAGGATTGCATGAACAGAGACTTCTTGCACTCAACCCGAGGACATTCCGGCTCTTGTGCATCATGCATCTGATCTTCACGCTCATAGCCTGAGTCATATGGCGGCTGGCTCATCATTTCTGCGTCGTCATAGCCGGTATTAATATACCGGAGAGGGTCATCCTCATCCATGTCATCATCCATATCTTCTTCCATGGGGGCGACGGTTGGACCCCTTGCTCGCATCGTGCACTCTCACCTAAGACGACAGACGGTGGTGGTAATTGCGTGGGTGGGGTGGTGGTCATACCTTGAATTGGTATTGTTGTCGTTGGTGTGCTCCCGGCCGCCTCCACACGAAGAAGATTCTTCGGCCACAGGAACGGCCAATTCTTGCATTGGCCCAGCTGCGCCGGGCTCTCGTCGTCCTCTCCCCCGGTTCGTAGCAGGGGAGCCAAACCCTCGTAGGCAGTTTTCACACTCGCAACGGAAACCCTGAAGACGTCATCGGGCATCCGCCGACCGTGGAACAAGCGCTCCTTGGGCTTCGTTATCGTACCCTTTCCCACATCCACCAACTGGCCGTTGATGTGGTAGAGTAGGGTGCACGGATTTTCGTCGGCCTGCGAAGACATGTGCGGGGTGTGTCAGACATCCAAAAGGCAACGGAAATAGAAGATTATAGATATGTTGATGACGGTGCGACGCATAATTACCGTGAGGGCGTCGAGCTCAGCCAATGTGGAAGCCCCGTGGAGCATGCCAGAGATGGAGGACGGGCTGCTATGAGCGGGTGCGGGAGCAGGTGCGGTTGCGAGAGTAGGTGCTGGTGCGATGTTCACCAAGTTGCTCCCGACGAGAAGTTGGGACGAGGATAATCCGCTGCCATTTTGCCTGGATTTTTGTGCGCCCAGTCGATAACAGCTGGAATCAAGGTATTAACCGAAGCTACGAAATCACTTCTACAGGCAGCTAAAGCTGCATTGACTGCCTGCTGGATCATCTCATCTCTGGTCGCTTCTGTGGTCTCAGCTGCATTTTTCTGCACCGCAAGCTTCACCTTCTCGTCGATATTCACCTGACTAAACTTCCTTCTTTGCCTCTTGGCCTTCGGGTCCGCGTGGTAGTAGCACTTCCACGTGGCACCGTCTCCGGTGCCGTGCACACGTCCATACGACGGCCGATTGTGCAAAGGGAGTCCCTTCAGCTTGTTCAAAGCCCTGTTGAGAGGGGTGTCCCACTTGGGCCTCGTCGACGACTGAGATAAGTAGTCACTTTCGGCCACAAGTTTGTGTTGCTCTTTCTGCAAAAGAAACATGAACCGTTTACAAATGTTACTACAATGTGTAGTCGACTTGATCAGAAGCTAATATAAGGTGGAAAAAATCATAATTACCAGTAATCTAATCAATTTCCTCGTGGGCGCGTCCGTGTACCAAACCTTTTTCTCCTTGTCCCACTTGTACCGGGCCCTGATGAAGTCACGCTCCTGCTTGTCGGTGAACTCCGCAAAGGGGTCTGGGATCCCCGCGGCTTCACGTTCCGCATCCTCCTTATCCCATATGGGCCTCTTGCCAATATAACCACAGCTTTCGAGGTGGTGGCTCCCCGTGTTCTTTTCCTGCATCTCCTTGAATTTCTCAGACTTAAGCTTTGCTTCATCAGTAGCGCAAGTCTCCTTGAATTTTTCAAACTCCTCTTCCGAAAGTGTTGGATTGTCCGCTCAAATCTTGGAGTAGGGTTGTTCTTTCTCAATCGCTCGTTTCACCCTGCCTTTCCAGGCAGCCAACGCGTTGCTGAACTTGCCCATGACGGCATTGTTTATCTTGACCATGGCTGGATCTTCCCACGGAAATGTGTTGTCTTCCCGGCCGGGGAACTGGAATCTGTTGTGCAGCTTCGTTAGGAGCAAGTGCTCCATATTTGGTGTACTCCTTAAGTCACAGTCGTTGATGCTCGTGGTTTCCCGTAGGATGCATCCGACTTGGTTGCCGTAGCACTTGCGAGCTTCCTCCAGCGCTATTGGCTCGAATTTGCCAGGGTGCATCTCTGTGATCAGCAGTCATCCGGTGCCGAGCTTGTTTGGGCGTCGTGTCCTCGACTTCTTCTTCTTTGGTTCATTAGCGGCTTCGGCGCCGGTACCTTCCACGCCGGTCTCGGCGCCGCCGGTGTCGGTTCCATTGGTGCCAGTGTCATCGTTGCCGGTGCCGGTCTCTGTGTCGGTGTCTGCGGCAGTACCATCGTCCGCTATGACAAGGGGGCCATGGAAACCTTGGCTTTGCTGACTACAAAAAAAGTCCAGGTAATCGTGCTCATTCTATAAGGGGGCCCTGCAAACCTCGTCAGCGTGGGCAGAAGCCCCGCTTCGTCGTTGCTCGACATGTTTCCTACGATTAAGTCTGCTAGTTTAATTCTCA
This sequence comes from Elymus sibiricus, assembly GCA_039707655.1. Lineage (NCBI taxonomy): Eukaryota > Viridiplantae > Streptophyta > Magnoliopsida > Poales > Poaceae > Elymus > Elymus sibiricus. The sequence goes on along the minus strand of CM077674.1, from coordinate 69,430,276 downwards.
AACTATATATAATAAAATGAATAATGACATAAAAAGGCCTATGGTTTGCCGGAATGCCGTTTCATTCCCGTCCTGGCAAATCTCGGGCACTCGATATGTCATACTTTCTAGCACAAGTCATGTCGAAATTCACAGGAAATTTCGGCATGACCTTTGCTAAAAAGTGGACATATCAAGCGCCTGAAATTTGCCGGAACGGAAATTAATCAACATTCTGGCAAAACATAGGCCACTCGTATCCCTGCAAACAATATATGCCAAGATATAGCACTTGGGCAGGCTAGCTCTGACAAGATATACAATTTCACAATATAAGCCAAGATCATGCTCTCACTGGCCTCCATCTTCTTTGAATGAAAATAGTACTAATTCAGAAAAATTCAGTTAACTGAACTGTGCTTTTTTCTGAACAACTTATATTCAAAAACTAAGTGCACTATTTTCATTGTTGCTAATTCAGAACAAATTCAAAATTTAGTTTAACACTAGCTAGGAGTATTTAGGTCAAAATTCTGTTTACTGTGATGGCAGAACAAAATTTAGTTAACTACTAATGAAACAAAATTCAGTTAACTTTACTTAACCTAGGGTTCATACTTCTGAATTTTAGTTAATTTTTAGTTAACCTAATGAAACAAAATTCAGTTAACATAGGGTTCATACTATTGAATTTCATTCATTTTGGTCATTCAGTTAACTTCTAATCATATAAAATTCAGTGAAATTCAGTGCTCTAAACTTCATTTCTACTCCAAGTTCGATTTCTACTCCAAGTTCACTTCTTTAACCTAATTGATGAAGGACTAATTAACCCTAATTAACCTAATTAAAGTGTCCAATGCATATCTCTGTTAACCCTAATTAACCATCTAAACCCTAGAAATCAATTAAACTTCTCAACCCTAGAACCTCCACCGAGGCAGAAAGAGAGAGAGAGAGAGAGAGAGAGAGAGAAAGAGACAAATGAGAGAGGAGTGGTGGGGGACTTACAGAGGGGGGTCGGGAGAGACGTTGGCAGGGAGGTGGAGGTCGGGGGAGGCGACGGCGCCGAGGATGGTCGGAGGTGAGGCGGGGACACGCGGGCACTGGAGGGGGCGACGGCGAGGAGGCAGGCGTGCGGCGACGTCGAGGTGGCAAGGGCGTCGTCCAGGAGGTAGCCGCGTAGACGGCGAGGAGGCAGGGGCATCGAGGATGGGCTCCGGCGACGGCGCGAGGAGGCAGGGGCGGAATGGGGAGTGGGGAATTGGGGGAGATAGGAGGGAGGCCGCGTGGGGGGTTACGTCAAATGTAGTAGTAGCGCGGGTCTGTACCCGCGCTATAGCTAACTTAGCAGTAGCGCGGGTTTCTGTAACCAGCGCTATAGCTAACTTAGCAATAGCGCGGGAACAGACCCGCGCTACTGCTATTACTTTCATTTTTATTTTTATTTTTATTTTCATTTTCATTTTCTTTTTCTTTTCATTTTCTTGTTTCCTTTCTCCTTTTTCTTTTTCTTTTCATTATCTTTTCTATTCCTTTCATTTTTGTTTTGATTTCCTTTTTCTTTTCGTTTTCTTTTTTCCTATCTCCTTTTTATTTTCATTTTCTTTTTCTTTTCATTTTCTTGTTTCCATTCTCCTTTTTCTTTTTTTTTCATTTTCTTTTCTATTCCATTCATTTTTCTTTTCATTTTCTTTTTCTTTTCATTTTCTTTTTTCCTTTCTCCTTTTCCTTTTTCTTTTCCGAAAGACGACCGAGCCGGAACCATGCATGGTGGGAAGAAGGGGATACAATGTATATATATTACATCACTTGACCGATAACGGTTAAGTGCGTACATAAAATAGATACATACATATATATAAATGATGGTTTCTCAGGGTCGACGACGTTTCAGAGTGAGCTTGTTTCTTTTCTTGTTCGTTGTCGAATAATTGAGCCCCTTGTTGTGACTTTTACTTTTCCATGGAGTATGATCTTTCTTAGGTAATGTAGTCTTGATTCTTCTTTTGACGTATGCTTCATCGTCATCGTCATCTTCCCTAATCGGGTTGCCGTACTGGTTGTAGTCTTCCTCATTGGCGATTCCATCCATTTCGACGATGTTCCTTTTGCCTCTCCTCATGACAATACGGCTGGGATTGCTCGGGTCGGTTATGAAGAAGCATTGTGTACGTGCTTAGCATGTACCGATGGCTCATTTTTGGCGATGACGTTCACGGTAGCGCTCTTGGCGTCGGGTATAGACATGGTAGTGAAATACCGGTTTTCTCTTTCGACGTTCTAAGCTCATCTGACACGGAACATCGTCGCATTGTGCCGTCCAGAGTAGTCAAGCTCCCAGATCTCTTCGACCCTTCCGTAGAATCTTTCAGTTGCGCCGTTGTCGTCGGTCATGCATTCCATTGTCACCCCCGAGTTCTGGAAATCACTGTTTATATCTTTGGCATCCGTGTAGAACGTGTATCTCTGTTGATATCGTATGCCTGATAGGTCGCGAGGTTGGCCGCGGGGCCATGTGCTAAGGCGTATATGAGCAATCCGTCCGTAGAGCCCTCTGTTGGAAATATGCCCTAGAGGCAATAATAAATTGGTTATTATTATATTTCCTTGTTCATGATAATCGTTTATTATCCATGCTATAATTGTATTGATTGGAAACTCAAATACATGTGTGGGTACATAGACAACACTGTGTCCCTAGTAAGCCTCTAGTTGACTAGCTCGTTGATCAAAGATGGTTAAGGTTTCCTAGCCATTGACATGAGATGTCATTTGATGACGGGATCACATCATTAGGAGAATGATGTGATGGACAAGACCCAAACTACGAACGTAGCATATGATCGTGTCAGTTTATTGCTATTGTTTTCTGCATGTCAAGTATCTGTTCCTATGACCATGAGATCATGCAACTCCCTGACATCGGAGGAGTACCTTGTGTGTATCAAACGTCGCAACGTAACTGGGTGACTATAAAGGTGCTCTACAGGTATCTCCGAGGGTGTCTGTTGGGTTGGCATGGATCAAGACTGGGATTTGTTACTCCGTATGACGGAGAGGTATCTCAGGGCCCACTCGGTAATACAACATCACAATGAGCCTTGCAAGCAATGTGACTAAAGTGTTAGCCACGAGATCTTGTATTACGGAACGAGTAAAGAGACTTGCCGGTAACGAGATTGAACTAGGTATAGAGATACCGACGATCGAATCTCGGGCAAGTAACATACCGAAGAACAAAGGGAATAGCATACGGGATTAACTGAATCCTTGACATAGAGGTTCGGCCGATAAAAGATCTTCGTAGAATATGTAGGAGCCAATATGGGCATCCAGGTCCCGCTATTGGTTATTGATCGTAGAAGTGTCTCGGTCATGTCTACATAGTTCTCGAACCCGCAGGGTCTACACACTTAACGTTTGGTGACGATTAGTATAATTGAGTTATTATGTTGGTGACCGAAAGTTGTTCGGAGTCTCGGATAAGATTCCGGACATGACGAGGATCTCCGGAATAGTCTGGAGGTAAAGATTGATATATGTAATAATAGTGTTTTGATCTCCGGAAGAGTTCCGGAGTTCACCGGAAGGGGTTCCGGATGTTTACCGAAGTGTTCGGGTGCAGCAACACTTTATATGGGCCAAGGGATAAAAGCCCACGAGGTATTGGAAAGTGCAAAAGTAGTTTTGCTGCCGCGTAAGCGGTACTACCGCTTGGTGAAGCGGTACTACCGCTTGTGTGAAGCGGTACTACCGCCCGAGCGGTACTACCGCTTGTGTGAAGCGGTACTACCGCTTGTGTGCGGCTGTGCACGGTTCGGCAGGGATCCGAGTTGGACTCTTTCCCTGCGGGCCAAACTGACCTTGTGCGGGCAAAACCGACCTGGAGGAGGCTTTTACTCCAAGTTTAGACCCCAAGGCTCAACATATAAATAGAGGGGCAGGGCTAGCACACGGGAGACATCAAGATTTCCCCAAGCCGTGTGCGGCAACCCTAACCCTCTAGTCCCTCCGTCATAATCTCCGTAGCGCTTGGCGAAGCCCTGCAGAGTTTGTTCCTCACCACCATCACCACGCCGTCGTGCTGCTGGAACTCAACCACTACTTCATCATCGCTCGCTGGATCGAGGAGGTGAAGGCGTCATCAAGCCGTACGTGTGTTGAACGCGGAGGTGCCGTCCGTTCGGCGCTAGTTCGTGATCGGATCGAGGGACGACTTGCGATTTGGATCGCGGAGACGTTCGACTTCAACCGCGTTTCTTAAACGCTTCCTCTTAGTGATCTACAAGGGTATGTAGATTCACTCTCCCTCTCGTAGATGCTCATCACCATGGATAGATCTTGTGTGTGCGTAGGAAAATTTTTGTTTCCCATGCAACGTTCCCCAACAGTGGTATCAGAGCTAGGTCTATGCGTAGATGAGATCTCGAGTAGAACACAAACGAGTTGTGGGCGTGGGTGTATACATATTGCTTGCCGTTACTAGTTGATACTTGATTCGGCAGTATTGTGAGATGAAGCGGCCCGGACCGACATTACGCGTACACTTACGTGAGACAGGTTCCTTCAACTGACATGTAACTTCGTTGCATAAAGATGGCTAGCGGGTGTCTGTCTCTCTCACTTTAGTTGAATCGATTTCAATGAAGAGGGTTCTTTTAGAAGATCAAAAAGCAATCACTACACCACGTTGTGGTTTTGCGTAGGTAAGAATGGTTCTTGCAAACCCGTAGCAGCCACGTAAAATTTGCAACAACAATTAGAGGACGTCTAACTTGTTTTTGCAGGGTATGATGTGATATGATATGGCCAATTACATGATGAGATATATGTGATGTATGAGATGATCATGTGTTGTATAGAATATCACGACTTGCATGTCGATGAGTACGGCAACTGGCAGGAGCCATAGAGTTGTCTTTAATTATTGTATGACCTGCGTGTCAATCATTAAGCGCTATGTAATGCTTTACTTTATCGCTAAACGTTAGCAATAGTCGTGGAAGCAACAGTCGGCGCGACAACCTTATGGCGACACGTTGATGGAGATCAAGATGATGGAGATCATGGTGTCATGCCGGTGACGATGGAGATCATGCCGGTGCTTTGGAGATGGAGATCAAAAGCACAAGTTCATGGCCATATCATGTCACTTATGATTTGCATGTGATGTTAATCCTTTTATGCATCTTATTTTGCTTAGGACGACGGTAGCATTATAAGGTGATCCCTCACTTAAATTTCAAGATAAATTGTGTTCTCCCCGAGTGTGCACCGTTGCGAAAGTTCGTCGTTTCGAGACACGCCGTGATGATCGGGTGTGATAGACTCCACGTTCACATACAACGGGTGCAAGCCATGTTGCACACGCGGAACACTTGGGTTAAACTTGACGAGCCTAGCATGTACAGACATGGCCTCGGAACACAAGAGACCGAAAGGTCGAACATGAGTCATATAGTAGATATGATCAACATGAAGATGTTCACCATTGAAACCACCTCAACTCACGTGATGATCGGACTTGAGTTGGTGGATTTGGATCATGTTACACTCGAATGACCGGAGGGATGTCAATTTGAGTGGGAGTTTTTAAGTAATATGATTAACTAAACTCATTATCTAGAACAATAGTCTAAGTTGTCTTTGCTATATTTATGTTGTAGATCATGGCTCGCGCAGTAGCACCCCTGAATTTTAATGCGTTCCTAGAGAAAGCTAAGTTGAAAGATGATGGAAGTAACTTTGTGGACTGGGCCCGTAATCTAAGGATTATCCTTACGGCTTCCCAGAAGGCTTATGTCCTTGATGCACCGCTTGGTGATCCACCCGCTCCAGTTGAGTCTCTAGACGTTGTGAACGCCTGGCAGGCTCGTTCTGATGATTACTCAATAGTTCAATGTGCAATGTTGTATGGCTTAGAACCGGGACTTCAAAGACGTTTTGAACGTCATGGAGCATATGAGATGTTCCAGGAGTTGAAGTTTATCTTTCAGAAGAATGCCCGGATCGAGAGATATGAGATCTCCGATAAGTTCTATGCTTGCAAGATGGAGGAGAACGGCACTATCAGTGATCACATACTCAGAATGTCTGGGTACTCCACCCGTCTGGCTGAGTTAGGGATGCCCCTTCCGCCAGAGGCTATCACTGACAGAGTTCTTCAATCATTGCCACCTAGCTACAAGAGCTTCGTGTTGAACTATAACATGCACGGGATGAACAAGTCAGTCGCCGAGCTGTTTGCGATGCTGAAAGCCGCTGAGTCTGAAATTCAGAAGGAGCATCAAGTGTTGATGGTCAATAAAACCACTAGTTTCAAGAAAAATGGCAAGGGTAAGAAGGGTAACTCCAAGAAGAGTGGCAAAGCAGTTGCTCCTCTCGTGAAGAAACCCAAGGCTGGACCCAAACCAGAAACTGTGTGCTTTCATTGCAAGGGAACTGGACACTGGAAGCGGAATTGCCCCAAGTATTTGGCTGACAAGAAGGCGGCCAACAACAAACAAGGTATATATGATATACATGTTATTGATGTGTACCTTACCAACCCTCGTTGTAGTGCCTGGGTATTTGATACCGGTGCGGTTGCTCATATTTGAAACTCAAAACAGGAACTGCGGAATAGACGGAGGCTGGCAAAGGACGAAGTGACGATGCGCGTGGGAAATGGTTCCAAGGTTGATGTGATCGCCGTCGGCACGCTCGCTCTTCGATTACCGTCGGGATTAGTGATGAACCTAAATAAGTGTTATTTGGTGCCTGCGTTAAGCATGAACATTATATCTGGATCTTGTTTATTGCGAGACGGTTACTCATTTAAATCAGAGAATAATGGTTGTTCTATTTATATGAGTAATATCTTTTATGGTCATGCACCCAATGTGAGGGGTTTATTCTTATTGAATCTCGATAGTAATGATACACATGTTCATAACATTGATGCCAAAAGATGTAGAATTGATAATGATAATACCACTTTCTTGTGGCACTGCCGTTTAGGTCATATTGGCGTAAAACGCATGAGGAAGCTCCATGCTGATGGACTTTTGGAGTCACTTGATTTTGAATCACTTGACACATGTGAGCCATGCCTCATGGGCAAGATGACTAAAACACCGTTCTCTGGAACAATGGAACGGGCAAGTGACTTATTGGAAATCATACATACTGATGTGTGCGGTCCGATGAGCATTGAGGCGCGCGGTGGTTATCGTTACTTTCTCACCTTCACTGATGACTTAAGTAGATATGGGTATATTTACTTAAATGAAACACAAGTCTGAAACATTTGAAAAGTCCAAACAATTTCAGAGTGAAGTTGAGAATCATCGTAACAAGAAGATTAAATTCCTACGATCTGATCGAGGAGGAGAATATCTGAGTTATGAGTTTGGCAGTCACTTAAGACAGTGTGGAATTGTTTCACAATTGACACCGCCTGGAACACCACAGCGTAATGGTGTGTTCGAACGTCGTAATCGAACCTTATTGGATATGGTGCGATCTATGATGTCTCTTGCCGATTTGCCACTATCGTTTTGGGGTTATGCATTAGAGACAGCTGCATTCACTTTAAATAGGGCAACTTCGAAATCCGTTGAGACGACGCCATATGAACTTTGGTTTGGCAAGAAGCCAAAGCTGTCGTTTCTTAAATTTTGGGGATGTGATGCTTATGTCAAAAAGCTTCAGCCTGAAAAGCTGGAACCCAAAGCGGAGAAATGCGTCTTCATAGGATACCCAAAAGAGACAGTTGGGTATACCTTCTATCCCAGATCCGAAGGCAAAGTGTTTGTCGCTAAAAACGGAACATTTCTTGAGAAAGAGTTTCTCTCGAAAGAATTGAGTGGGAGGAAGATAGAACTTGATGAGGTTGTTGAACCTTTACTTCAACCTGAAAGTAGCGCAGCGCAGAAAGATGTTTCTGTAGAGCCTACAACAGCTGAAGAGGAAGTTAATGATGATGATCATGAAGCTTTGGATCAAGTTGCTATCGAACCTCGTAGGTCAACAAGGACGCGTACTGCTCCTGAGTGGTACGGCAACCCTGTCTTAGAAGTCATGTTGTTGGACAACGATGAACCTACGAGCTATGGAGAAGCGATGATGGGCCCGGATTCCGAGAAGTGGTTAGAGGCCATGAAATCCGAGATGGGATCCATGTATGAAAACAAAGTCTGGACTTTGGAAGTATTACCTGAAGGGCGTAAGGCCATTCAGAACAAATGGATCTTTAAGAGGAAGACGGACGCGGACGGTAATGTCACCGTCTATAAAGCTCGACTTGTGGCAAAGGGTTTTTCACAAGTTCAAGGAGTTGACTACGATGAGACCTTCTCACCCGTAGCGATGCTTAAGTCCGTCAGAATCATGTTAGCAATAGCTGCCTTTTTCGATTATGAAATTTGGCAGATGGATGTCAAAACAGCGTTCCTTAACGGTTACCTTAAGGAAGAGTTGTATATGATGCAACCAGAAGGTTTTGTCGATCCAGAGAATGCTGACAAAGTTTGCAAACTCCAGCGATCCATTTATGGACTGGTGCAAGCATCTCGGAGTTGGAATCTTCGTTTTGATGAGGTGATCAAAGCGTTCGAGTTTATAAAAGTTTACGGAGAAGCTTGTATTTACAAGAAAGTGAGTGGGAGCTCTATAGCGTTTCTAATATTATATGTGGATGACATATTACTGATTGGAAACAATATAGAAATGCTGGAAAGCATAAAGGAATATTTGAACAAGAGTTTTTCAATGAAGGACCTAGGAGAAGCTGCTTTCATATTAGGCATCAAGATCTATAGAGATAGATCGAGACGCTTAATAGGACTTTCACAAAGCACATACCTTGACCAAGTTTTGAAAAAGTTCAAAATGGATCAGTCCAAGAAGGGGTTCTTGCCTGTATTGCAAGGTGTGAAGTTGAGTAAGACTCAATGCCCAGTGACTGCAGAAGATAGAGAAAATATGAGTGTCATCCCCTATGCTTCGGCCATAGGCTCTATCATGTATGCAATGCTGTGCACAAGACCCGATGTCAGCCTTGCCATAAGTATGGTCCGAAGGTTTCAAAGTGATCCAGGAATGGAACACTGGACGGCGGTCAAGAATATCCTGAAGTACCTGAAAAGGACTAAGGACATGTTTCTCGTTTATGGAGGTGATCAAGAGCTCGTCGTAAAGGGTTACGTCGATGCAAGCTTTGACACTGATCCGGATGACTCTAAGTCTCAAACCGGATATGTATTTATTCTTAATGGGGGTGCGGTTAGCTGGTGCAGTTCCAAGCAAAGCGTGGTAGCTGATTCTACATGCGAAGCGGAGTACATCGCAGCCTCGGAGGCGGCGAAGGAAGGTGTCTGGATGAAGGAGTTCATGACAGATCTTGAAGTAGTGCCTAGTATGCTTAACTCAATGACTCTGTTTTGTGATAACACTGGTGCCATTGCTCTAGCCAAGGAACCAAGATTTCACAAAAGGACCAGACACATAAAGCGACGCTTCAATTCCATCCGCGATTACATCAAGGAGGACGACATAAATATTTGCAAAGTACACACGGATCTGAATGTTGCAGATCCGATGACTAAACCTCTTCCAAGGGCTAAACATGAACAACACCAGAACTACATGGGTGTTCGATTCATTACAATGTAAATCACATAGTGATGTGAACTAGATTATTGACTCTAGTGCAAGTGGGAGACTGTTGGAAATATGCCCTAGAGGCAATAATAAATTGGTTATTATTATATTTCCTTGTTCATGATAATCGTTTATTATCCATGCTATAATTGTATTGATTGGAAACTCAAATACATGTGTGGGTACATAGACAACACTGTGTCCCTAGTAAGCCTCTAGTTGACTAGCTCGTTGATCAAAGATGGTTAAGGTTTCCTAGCCATTGACATGAGATGTCATTTGATGACGGGATCACATCATTAGGAGAATGATGTGATGGACAAGACCCAAACTACGAACGTAGCATATGATCGTGTCAGTTTATTGCTATTGTTTTCTGCATGTCAAGTATCTGTTCCTATGACCATGAGATCATGCAACTCCCTGACATCGGAGGAGTACCTTGTGTGTATCAAACGTCGCAACGTAACTGGGTGACTATAAAGGTGCTCTACAGGTATCTCCGAGGGTGTCTGTTGGGTTGGCATGGATCAAGACTGGGATTTGTTACTCCGTATGACGGAGAGGTATCTCAGGGCCCACTCGGTAATACAACATCACAATGAGCCTTGCAAGCAATGTGACTAAAGTGTTAGCCACGAGATCTTGTATTACGGAACGAGTAAAGAGACTTGCCGGTAACGAGATTGAACTAGGTATAGAGATACCGACGATCGAATCTCGGGCAAGTAACATACCGAAGAACAAAGGGAATAGCATACGGGATTAACTGAATCCTTGACATAGAGGTTCGACCGATAAAAGATCTTCGTAGAATATGTAGGAGCCAATATGGGCATCCAGGTCCCGCTATTGGTTATTAATCGTAGAAGTGTCTCGGTCATGTCTACATAGTTCTCGAACCCGCAGGGTCTACACACTTAACGTTTGGTGACGATTAGTATAATTGAGTTATTATGTTGGTGACCGAAAGTTGTTCGGAGTCTCGGATAAGATCCCGGACATGACGAGGATCTCCGGAATAGTCTGGAGGTAAAGATTGATATATGTAATAATAGTGTTTTGATCTCCGGAAGAGTTCCGGAGTTCACCGGAAGGGGTTCCGGATGTTTACCGAAGTGTTCGGGTGCAGCAACACTTTATATGGGCCAAGGGATAAAAGCCCACGAGGTATTGGAAAGTGCAAAAGTAGTTTTGCTGCCGCGTAAGCGGTACTACCGCTTGGTGAAGCGGTACTACCGCCCGAGCGGTACTACCGCTTGTGTGAAGCGGTACTACCGCTTGTGTGAAGCGGTACTACCGCTTGTGTGCGGCTGTGCACGGTTCGGCAGGGATCCGAGTTGGACTCTTTCCCTGCGGGCCAAACCGACCTTGTGCGGGCAAAACCGACCTGGAGGAGGCTTTTACTCCAAGTTTAGACCCCAAGGCTCAACATATAAATAGAGGGGCAGGGCTAGCACACGGGAGACATCAAGATTTCCCCAAGCCGTGTGCGGCAACCCTAGCCCTCTAGTCCCTCCGTCATAATCTCCGTAGCGCTTGGCGATGCCCTGCAGAGATTGTTCCTCACCACCATCACCACGCCGTCGTGCTGCTGGAACTCAACCACTACTTCATCATCGCTCGCTGGATCGAGGAGGTGAAGGCGCCATCAAGCCGTACGTGTGTTGAACGCGGAGGTGCCGTCCGTTCGGCGCTAGTTCGTGATCGGATCGAGGGACGACTTGCGATTTGGATCGCGGAGACGTTCGACTACATCAACCGCGTTTCTTAAACGCTTCCGCTTAGCGATTTACAAGGGTATGTAGATTCACTCTCCCTCTCGTAGATGCTCATCACCATGGATAGATCTTGTGTGTGCGTAGGAAATTTTTTGTTTCCCATGCAACGTTCCCCAACACCCTCTTCCCGGGGATTAACAAGAACGTGCTCTTTGAACCATGGCAAGAAAGTGGAGTTGTGCTCTCTAATAACTTCGGCGTCCATCTTGTAGCCCTCGGTCAGTATACTTCTTTGCGATGGTTTCTTTGTGCAGTATCGCGAAAGGATGTACCACGTCTAGGTGTTGTAGCACTACTAAGTTTGCTCTGTCAAAGTCGTTGCGTCGATCCGAGTGGTCCACAGGTAGTTCCCTCCGGCCGTTGGTGTGACCTTCTCCTCCAGGCCTCCCAAGGTGCTTGTTAACGGGTAAACCAACAACCTGTTCTCCGCCGTATAGATAATTCTCGCAGAAGGAGATGCACTCTTTGGTCAGATAGCCCTGGACGATGCTTCCATCCGGACGGGACATGTTACGAACGAATCCTTTGATGACCCCATTCATCCTCTCGAACGGCATCATGCTGTGCAGGAATGTCGGCCCGAGGTCGATGATGTCATCAACAATGTGGACACACAGATGCACCATGACGTCAAGAACGCGGGCGGGAAGTACATCTCAAGCTCATTTAGTATGACAACGATCTCTTCCTGTAGGCTTCGGAGCTGCTTCACACTGATTGACTTTCGAGAGATAATGTCGAAAATGTTGCAGACACCAGTAAGTGTGTCACGGACGTGCTTGTCCATTATCCCTCTAAGGGTAACTGGGAGTATCTGTGTCATCATCACGTGACAGTGATGAGACTTCATCCCGCTGAACCTTTTCTTCTTGCTGTCTAGAAATCTGCTTATCTTCCCACAGTAACCTGAACTAACTTTGATTCCGGTAAGGCACTTGAAGAATTGATCGATCTCCTTCGGACTTAAGGTGAAATAAGAAGGGGGGCAATATTTCTCTTCCTTCTTGTTGACTTTTTCCCCTATCCCCCGCCTCCGTCTCCGTATCCGTTTCCTCCGACGACTTTTTAGGGGGCATGTGGAGATCTCCCCTGATTTCCAAATCTTCCAAGTCTCGTCTTGCCTTCGGCCCATCCTTGGTCTTCTCTGGCATGTTCATCACTGTGCCAAGCAAGCTCTGGAGGACATTCTTCGTGATATGCATTTGATCAAGGCAATGAGGCGTCTCGAGTTTGGGCCACCAATCCAAGTCCCAAAAAACAGACCTCGTTTTCCATACCTTCAGCAGCGGCACCGGCACTTTTTTCAACTTTCCAGGTGCGGGGCACTCTTCCCAGTTTTTCAACAACTCATAGATTTCGGCACCGCTCCTCTTACGTGGAGGTCCTCGATGCTCAGCCTCACCATTGAATAGATCTCCACGGTTTCTCCACGGGTCATCCTTCTCGAGACATCTTCGATGCCCCATGTACACGATTTTCCCAGACCCGCCATCTTTCGTTAGCTGCTGAGACGTTGTATCATCCATGCACCTGGTGCATCCGCAATATCCGTGGCACACCTGGCCTGATACATATCTGTAACCGAGATAGTCGTGCACCGTCATCATCAGCGCGGCTCTCATATCGAAATACTGTCCTTTGCTGGCGTCCCATGTCTTGACCGGTGCTGTCCATAACGTGTCTAGCTCCTCTTTCAGTAGCCCGAGATACAGATTAATATTATTTCCCAGTTGTTTCGGCCCTTGAATCAGCATGCTCATGTGTATTTACTTTGTCTTCATGCACTTCGACGGGGGAAGGTTGTACATCCATACAAACACGGGCCATGTGCTATGGTTGGTGTTCTGGTTGCTAAACGGATTCATGCCATCGATACTCGTGCCAAGCACGATGTTCCTTGGATCACCTCCAAAAAATCGATATTCGGCGTTGAACGCTCTCCACTGACTTGCATCCGCGAGGTGTCTGAGCTTCGGATCATCTCCATCGTCAGGCTTCACCCTCTCCGTGTGCCAGTGCATGAGCTTTGCTTCCTTAGATTCTACGAAATAACGTTGTAGACGGGGAGTGATCGGTAAGTACCATACAACTTTCTAGGGATATTTCTTTCCGGCCTTCTTGTATCGAGAAGCATTGCACACCGGACAGTTGGTTTTTTCCGCGTGCTCATTCCGATAAATGATGCAATCGTTGATGCATTCATGGTATCTAATGTGTGGCAGATCAAGCGGGCACACGATCTTCTTGGCCTCATCGACACTAGTAGGACACAGGTTCCCCGCGGGAAGAACTTTTTGTAGGTACTTCAAATGCTCATCAAGGCTTTTGTCGGTCCATTTGTTTTTGGCCTTTGTATTTAGAAGTTCGAGCGTGAAACTCAAGTGGGTCACCTCGGGATTGCAACCGTCATACAATGGAGTATTCGAGTCTACCTCCAGTTGCTCCAGCTTGGCCTCCTCTCTACAAGCAGCTCTGTCGTTAGTCGTCTTCTTGTGAAGCAGGTCTCGAACATGAGGGTCCCGCACGACTGAACTTAGTAGCGATGAAGGCTCCGGCGTGTCCGCGTCTTCTCCGTCATGTCCGGCCTCTTCTCAGCCGCCATGTCCGGCCTCTTCTCCGCTGCCATGTCCGGCCTCTTCTCCGCCGCCATTATCGGTCATCTCTTCGTCTGGCCCCATGTCATCATTGGCCGCCCCATCGACGTCATCAGCATCGTCATCGTCTTAAATTATCCACCAAGTATAGCCATCCATGAAACCAGTCATGAGGAGGTGCACCTTCAAACGGCCTCCCTTAAAGGGGTACCAGATTCCTCCTTTGCATCTTCGACACGGACATAAAATCTCCTTCCGGTTATTTTCATGCATGTCGTGCACCGCGGATCGCAACCATCTTTCCACCATACTTCCACTGACCTTCATGATCGCCTGCGCGGTATAATAAGCAAAAGGATTATAAACGCATGCATGCATCAAAATAATACAAAAATTCGGCATGACCTTCCCTAAAAATAGGAACCAATAGAGTTTGCCCGAAATTCGCCGAAACGGAAATAAATCGACATTTTGGCAAAACATAAGCAACTCATGTCATGTCATGCACAATTCGGCAAATACACATATAGACGGCAACTCACGCCACACGCAAAATTCCCATCATATCGCCCGATTCGGTCATATCGCACAGACACACATATTTCCATTCATCCAAAGCACCATTTTTTACTCACCTATCTCGAGAGAGATCGAGCATGGTGATGAGGTCAGTGTCGCTACACACCTAGGGATCAAAAGTGGACAAAGATGGCTTTACTTCATTAAATTGATAGATCTAGTTGGGGAGGTGGATAGGTCACTTCATTAAATGGGTAGATCTAGCTAGTTGGGGAAGGAGATGGCTCTAACTAGTGGAGGGAGGAGAGAATGCTAAGGGGTGCATTAATGGAGATGGTGGAGGGGGCATTAAAGGAGAGAGAAGAGAGGTAGGAGAAGGAAGAGAAAACAAAGCTAGCTAGTAGTAATGGGGGAAGCAAGGGAGAAGAAGTGAGGGAGAGAGGAGGGGGAGGGGGAGGGGTTGGAAAAGGTGGCAGCTGCGCCTTAGCAGCAGCATGGGTCGGCGCACGGCGCTACTGCTAAGAGCAATAGCAGTAGCGCTGGTCTGCAAACCACGCTACTGCTAAGTGGGGACCACCACGTGGGCCAGTACAGCCATAGTTGCAGTGGGGGATACGTGACCCGCGCTACTGCTAATAGCAATAGCAGTAGCGCGTGTTCCTTAGTCCGCACTGCTACTATTCGTAGCCTGGTGGGTATGGTGGGGCCCACTTAGCAGCAGCGATGTCTCGTGCACCCGTGCTACTGCTAAGTTGGTACCAGTAGTGCCTGTCCATAGCCCGCGCTACTGCTAATTACCAGTAGCGCGTTGATACGTCTCCGTCGTATCTACTTTTCCAAACACTTTTGCTCTTGTTTTGGACTCTAATTTTCATGATTTGAATGAAACTAACCCAGACTGATGCTGTTTTCAGCAGAGTTGCCATGGTGTTGTTTTTGTGCATAAATCAAAGTTCTCTGATTTGGACGAAACTTTTTGGAGAATTTTTATGGAATATATAAAAATTATTGGCGCAAGAATTAACAGAAAGGGGGCCACCTGCTGCCCACAAGGCAGTAGGGCGCGACCCCCCTAGGGCGCGCCGTAGTGCCTTGTGGGGCCCACAGGCGGCCGTCTAACCTAATTCCAACGCTATAAATTATCTTTCCCTGAGAAAATAATAAGAGAAGAAGTTTCATCGCGTTTTACGATACGGAGCCACCACCACCTCCTGTTCTTCATCGGGAGGGCTGATCTGGAGTCCGTTCGGGGCTCCGGAGAGGGGGATTCATCGCCATCGTCATCATCAACCATCCTTCATCACCAATTTCATGATGCTCACCACCGGGTGAGTAATTCCTTCGTAGGCTTGCTGGACGGTGATGTGTTGGATGAGATTTACCATGTAATCGAGTCAATTTGTTAGGGCTTTGATCCCTAGTATCCACTATGTTCTGAGATTGATGTTGCTATGACTTTGCTATGCTTAATGCATGTCACTAGGGCCCGAGTGCCATGATTTCAGATCTGAACCCTTCATGTTTTCATGAATATATTTGTGTAGTTTGAGGAGTTCACGTATTCACTAAGTGCTAATGCTTTGTTTCGGTTCTCTATTAAAAGGAGGCCTTAATATCCCTTAGTTTCCTTCAGGACCCCGCTGCCATGGGAGGGTAGGACAAAAGATGTCATGCAAGTTCTTATTATAAGCACGTATGACTATATACGGAATACTTGCCTACATTACATTGATGAATTGGAGCTATTGTATATCGCCCTACGTTGTGACTGTTATATGATGAATATCATCCAACATAATTATCATCACCGATCCAATGCCTACGACTTTCTCATATTGGTTTATGCGAAGTTACTTTGTTGCTACTGCATTATACTTGCTACAAAATTGCTACTGTTACTGTTACCGTTACTAGTGTTACTGTTGCTACTACTATCAAAACTATCATATTACTATGCTACTAAATACTTTGCTGCAGATATTTTATCTCCAGGTGTAGTTGAATTGACAACTCAACTGCTAATACTTGCAAATATTCTTTGGCTCCGCTTGTGTCGAATCAATAAATTTGGGTTGAATACTCTACCCTCGAAAACTGTTGCGATCCCCTATACTTGTGGGTTATCATGCATCTCTTTGACCCTCGCTACTGTTAAGCCTCCACCTATAAGGTTTTCCCCAGTAGTGTCAAGATGAAGCTGCCGGGCCCCAAGGGCATCATCACCATCTCCGGCGACTACAAGAAGTCCATAGAGTGCTCCAAAGCCGGCTCCAAGCTGGCCAAATCGCTGGTCATCGCCGAAGAGAGGCGCCAGCTGGACTGTCTTGTCGCGATAGCTGGCGAGCAGCCGGCCATGTCGGCTCCGCTCAAGTAGCCGGCCGACGAGGCGTCCTTCAAGCCGACCAGGGACACGACGAAGGTCTCGCTCGACCCGGCCAACCCCGACTCCAGCGAGTACGTTGTCGTGGGCACCCACCTCGACAGCAAATAGCAAGGCGATCTCATCGATTTCCTCCGTGAGAATCGGGACATCTTTGCGTGGCCCCCCAAAGACATGCCAGGTGTCCCGAGGATGTTCGCCGAGCACAAACTCTACGTCCGGCCGGATGCCAAGCCGGTCCGGCAGCCGCTACGCCGCTTCTCCGAGGAGAAGCGAAGAACGATTGGTGAAGAGATCGCCCGGCTGCTCGCAGCCGACTTCATCATGGAAGTTTTCCACCCCGAGTGGCTAGCCAACCCGGTTCTTGTCCTGAAGAAGAACGGTACTTGGCGCATGTGTATCGACTATACCAGCCTGAACTAGGCGTGCCCCAAGGACCTGTTTGCTCTGCCCCGGATCGATCAAGTGATCAACTCCACAGCCGGCTGTGAGCTCTTGTCCTTCATCGACGCCTACTCCGACTACCACCAGATCAAGCTGGACCCAGCTGACGCCCTCAAGACGTCCTTCATCATGCGCTTCGGGGCGTACTGCTACATCACCATGTCGTTCGGCCTGAAGAACGCAGGCGCCACCTTCCAGCGCTACATGCAAAAGTGCCTCCTGCCGCAGATCGGCAGGAACGTGCATGTCTACGTCGACGACATTGTGGTGAAGACCAACCAGCACCACACCCTCCTGGAGGACCTCAAGGAGACGTTCGCCAACCTGCGCCAGTTCCAGATCAAGCTTAACCCGGAAAAGTGCGTCTTCGGCATGCTGGCTGGCCAGCTCCTTGGATTCCTCATCTCGGAGCGCGACATTGAGGCCAACCCGGAGAAGATCAAGGCGATCGAGCGCATGCGCAAGTCGGCTCGGCTAAGCGAGGTCCAGAAGTTCGCTGGCTACTTGGCCTCTCTCAGCCGGGTCGTCAGCCGGCTGGGGGAGAGGGCCCTGCCCCTGTATCAGCTGATGAAGAAGACGACGCTGTTCGAATGGAATGACCAGGCGGAAGAGGCTTTCCGCGACCTCAAGCGCATGCTCTCCACCGCACCCGTTTTGGCCGTGCTGGCTAAGAAGGAGCCGCTCCTGATGTACATCGCGGCAACCACCCGTGTGGTCAGCGTGGTGATGGCGGTGGAGCGCCCTGAGGAGGGCAAGGCATAGCCGGTCCAGCGCCCTGTGTACAACCTGAGCGAGGTGCTCTCCCTCTCCAAGCAAAACTACCCCACTACCAGAAGATGTGCTACGACGTGTACCTAGCCGCCAAGAAGCTGAAGCAATACTTCCAGGAGCACACCATTACCATGGTAAGCATGGCTCCCCTCGGCGAGATCATGGGCAGCCGGGACGCTTCCGGTCGAGTCGCCAAATGGGCCATCGAGGTAGCCGGCCACACGATCCTCTACGAGCCCCGCACGGCCATCAAGACCCAGGCCCTGGCTGACTTCCTCGTCGATTGAGCGGAGACCCAGTACCTGCCACCGGCTCCCGACTCGATGCACTGGTGCATGCACTTCGACGGCTCGAAGATGCCCACTGGCTTGGGAGCCGGCATCATGCTCTCCTCCCCCAAAGGCGACAAGCTGTGGTACACGTTGCAGATCCACTTCGCTGCCTCCAACAACGTTGCCGAGTGTGAAGCCCTTATCCATGGCCTCCGGCTGGCCAAGGAAATCGGCATCCGACGCATCCTCTGCTACAGTGACTCTGATCTGGTGGTCCAGCAGGTCTACGGCGAGTGGGACGCCAGGGACGCAAACATGGCCAACTACCGCAACCTGGTCCAGCAGTCGCAACCTGGTCCAGCAGTTGACCGCGCGGCTTCGACGGCTGCGAGTTCCTTCACGTCCCTCGAGCCGAGAATGAGGCGGCCGACATGTTAGCCAAGATTGGCTCCAGCCGGCAGGCCATCCCAGCCAGCGTTTCCCTCGAGCATCTGCGCAAGCCCTCCATCAAGCCGTCTCCGGATTCGGAATCCATCTTCGTCCTAGCCGACCCAGCTCCCCCTGCCTCCGGCTCGGGGACTGCCGCTCCAGTCCCGGGGACTGATGTTTCCAACCCGGCCCCGGGGGCTGCCGGCTGTAGCTCGGGGACTGCCGCTTCGGTCCCGGGGGCTGCCGGCTCCGTCCCGCCGCCTCTCGACCCGGCCGGCCCTGTGCAAGCTGCAGTCCTCACGGTGGTGGAAGCACCATCTTGGGTGCAGCCGATCCTCACCTTCTTGGTGAGCGGCGAACTCCCCGACGACGAAGTTGCAGCCCGGCAAGTGCAACGCCAGGCCTCCGCCTACAACATCATCAACGACGAACTCGTCAAGCGCAGCACAACCGGCGTGTTCCAGTGCTGCGTCGAGCCGGCCAAGGGGCTCGAAATCCTACTGGATATCCACCAGGGCGAGTGTGGGCACCATGCCGCCTCGAGGTTCCTCATGGCCAAAGCCTTCTGCCATGGTTTCTACTGGCCGACTGCTCTGAAGGACGCCGAGCAGCTGGTCCTCAAGTGCAAGGGTTGCCAGCACTTCAGCACCCGGAACCACCAGCCGGTTTCGGCTCTCCAGACCATCCCCATCATGCGGCCCATTGCCGTCTAGGGCCTTGAAATGGTGGGGCCATTCAAGACCGCTCGAGGAAGCATGACGCACCTGCTGGTGGCCATCGACAAGTTCACCAAGTGGATCGAGGCAAGGCTGATCAAGAAACTCGACGGTCCCACAGCCGTCAAGTTCGTCAAAGACATTGAAGTCCGCTACGGCGTCCCCAACAACATCATCTCCGACAACGGCACTAACTTCGCCAAGGGTGCGCTGGCTCAATATTGCTCCGTCTCCGGCATCTGGCTTGACCTGGCCTCCGTCGCACATCCCCAGTTGAACGGCCAGGCGGACCGAGCAAACGGCCTCATCCTAGAGGGCATCAAGCCCTGGCTCGTTGAGCCACTCGTACGTTCACCCGACAGCTGGATTGACAAGCTGCCGGCTGTCCTATGGAGTCTTCAGACCACGCCCAACCGGTCGACCAGCTTCACCCCTTTCTTCCTCGTCTACGGGGCCGAAGCAGTCATCCCCACGGACATCGAGTTCGACTCGCGTCGGGTCACCCTGTACAAGGAGGCGGAAGCCAAGGCCGCCCGCGAAGACGGTGTCAATCTCCTCGAGGAGGAGCGCCTGCTGGCCCTTAGCTGGTCGGCCATCTACCAGCAGAACCTGCGCCACTACCACATCAAGAAGATCAAGCCCCTTGCGTTCCGTGAGGGCGACCTCGTGCTCCGGCTGGTCCAGCAGACAGCCGGCCAAAACAAGCTGTCCTCCCCATGGCAGGGCCCCTTCAGCATAAGCAAGGCCCTGCGCAACAACGTGTACTACCTCATTGACGCGCAGAAGAAAAACAAGCGCAAGAGAGACGCCTCCGGCAAAGAAACAGAACGCCCCTGGAATCCGGAGCTCCTTCGTCCGTTTTATAGTTGAACCAGTTTATGTATGTATGTATTGCTACCTTTTGAAGTTAATGAAATCAACAGGTCCCCCGAACGACACTCGGGGGCTACCTTTTTGGCTCTATCGAGTCTTCTATGTTACGCACTTTGACGCGTTTTGCCTCCCCCCCATCGGGTCGACACGTCCGGCTCAGGGGCTCACCGGCTAGCCCGTGCCTCGCTTTCTGCAGCCAACAAAGTAGCGTGCGCACCACCTAAGCCCTCTCTTCGCCGCAAGCCACAGACCGGCTCCCGGCTGTCCGGCTGGCAAGAGCCAAAGGCCGAAAGCGCCCTCACACGAAAAGCGGCTAAGGATGAGCGTCCGGCTTGGTCAACCCGGCCATCCCTCCCATTTATCGCCGCACAGACCGGCTGCGTTCCAGCCGGCTTCGCCGCCTGCAGCCAGCCGACCCAGTGGGTGGTTCGCTTGCGCTCACGTCCTAAGAACCTAAGTATTGCACCCTCTCTTTCGAATCCGGCTCCACGTCCCAGCTACAGACCGGCTCCCGGCTGTCCGACTGGCGGGGAGAAGGTTGAGAAGGAAGGGGCACAAGAAAAGGGTTGAAGGGATCAGCAAGGGCGAGCCACCAGCAGGCAAAGTTCATTACACAAACAAAACGCATACATAAGTATGTACATATCAAAAGGCCCACGGCCAGGAGTTCATTATATAACATACACCCCAGTGGGTGGCTCTGCCAACTAACAGACGTCCGAAAAGTGAAAACAAAAGACTGGAAATAAAAGCCCTTCGCGGCGGCCGCCTAGGCGTCAGTCTGTGCCGGCTCCTCCGTGGCGCCGGTGTCGTCCAGCTCGGCAGCCTCGTCGTCCTCCCGGCTCCCATCTTGGCTGAGCTGCCCTTCGGGTCCTCGAGCGCCTGGCCGAAGTCGTCGGCAGGGAGCGACGTGCCATCTGCCGCCCGCTCCATGACGAACTCGTCATGGGGGGTGAACGACGCGACGTCGCTGGCCCGCACGGCGATCGGCATGGCCCGCTCCTCCAGATCCGCCTCCGCTCCAGCCCTTCGCGTGGCCAGCCGGTCTAGGCTGGCGCTCGGATACCAGGACAGCACGAAGTTGAGCGCCATCTCCGTGCCGGCCCGAGCCGCAGAAACCCTCCACGCGCCAAGCCGTGCCGCGCTAGCCTCAAGCCAGCACGCCAGCCGGCTGACGGTGGTCGGCACCACCGCGTTCGGCCAGTGGGCGCCCACCATTGACAAGCCGGCTTCGAAGAGCCGGTTCATGTCGTGCTCCACCGCCTCCATGTGAGCCTTGGCGGCAATGGCAATCTCCGCCATCGTCCAAGCGGCGTACTCCTCAACGTCAGCCCCTCCGCCCTCTGCTCCTGCCGATGGGCATCCACGACCGCCTCGGCTGACGCTTGGGTCTCAGGAAATACTCCTGGCGAAGAAAGGGAAAGAATCGGTCAATGGACCGGTCGACCACGTTCTCGGCTGGAATCAAAAAGATAGAGAAGCAAACAAGGCACTCACGGGTGAGAAGCTCGTCGATGTACTGCGCCTCCCCCAACATCCTAAGTTCCTTCGCCGTCCACGCGCTGGCGCGGCGACCGCGGTCCACCTAGAGCTGGGCGACCTCCTCGGCGGCCTTCTTCACTGCCTCGTCCCTCTCGCTCATCGCCCGGCGGTGCTCCTCCGCCAGCCGGACCACCTTGGCCTTGTGGGCGGCCGCCGCCTCGTCCTTCTCATGAGTCAGCCGGGTCACGTCCCCTCGCAGCCGGTCGCGCTCCGCGGCCGCCTCGTCGCGTAGCCAGCCGGCCTCGCCCACTTGGCGCCGGAGCTCCTCCACCTCGGCCGAGTCGACAACGGCGGCTGAGCAGCTGGATTGGAATTCTGGTCAGTAGCCGGACGGAAGCAAAAGAAGAAGAAAACAATAAGATTCGACCCGGCTGCTTTGCAGCCGGCCCGAATCTCGGGGGCTACACCCAGTGGGTGCGCTGACGTGCCCCCACTGGAGAGCATGCAAGGCGTACCTTTGGCGTAGCGCAGCTCCTCCTCCTTGCCCTCTAGCTGGGCCTTCATCTCGCGGTACGCACCGATGAGGCGTTGTACGCCACCATGCGCCAGTCATTGACGGCCTGCAGAGAAAGAAAATTAGAAAAATAGACGCTTGAGGAGGCCCAACCCGCCTGCTGTGCAACCGGCCCGGGCCTCGGGGGCTACACCCAGTGTGTGCGCTGGCGCGCCCCCACTGGAAGCGACCGAGCCGGTCAGAAGAAAGAGAAGAACAAGGAAGAAAAGCAAGTTCGGAAAAACACAAAGTACTTACCGCGACGGCCAGCTCCAGCTACCGCAGCCGGTCCAGCTCCGCCTGGGCGTCGCTCCGTAGCTGACGGCTGTGGTCAGCGAACTGCTGCCGCAGGGCGTTCACCGCCACGACCATGTCTCCCGGCTGCGCTCCGCTGGCGGCCTCCCCGGTGCTCGCCCAGTCCAGCTGCAGGTGCACCGCGGGGTCGGCGCTGGTCCCGCTACCTGACGGCGTCGGATCGCCGCCGCGCCCCGTGGCCTGCGGCTGCGCGACAACCATTGCGCCAGTTCCCCCAGGCACGGCCTCCGTGCGTGGTGGTGGCGCCCCTCCTCTGGCTAGCACGGATCCCGGCCCGCGGTTTCCTTCGTCGGCCGGGTCGCCATGGCCGGCTTCGTCCGCCGGGTCGGCCGCCGGTGGCGTCTCTGGATCGGCCGTGAGGTCGACGTTCGGCTCGCGGTCATCCGCTCCTCCGCAGGTGGCTGCCTCGGCGGCGGCCCGGGCATCCGCCTCCGCTCGGCGGGCCGGGTCATGCACCAGCTTGGAGTGATGCTCCGTGACCGGCGACGGCAGCGGTGAGGGCGTCCCCCAGGCCGGCCACCCGGACTCCTCCTCGGCGGCGCTCCTTCGGCTCCCTGCAGCCTCGATCAAGACGCCGGCCCACACCTTGGCCGTGGCATCCCGCACCTCCTTTTTGGCTTCCGTCAACGCCCTCCATGCAGCATGCTCCTCCTCCGGCAGCATCCTGCCGGCCTGCCTGGCAGCAATCTCCTCCTCGGCCTCGACCACCCTGTACCTGCCGCTCCGGCCCCCCTGCTGATCTGCCCTCTCCGCGCTTGCGGCAGCCGAGGCCGCTTCCGCCAGCTCGAGCGCGCTCCTGGTTTGCATGCGGAGAGGATAAGGGGAGGAGGAAAGCTGCGCGGCGTCAAGAAAAACCGGAAAGACATGAAAAAGGATACTCACCCGATCACTGTGGGAATTGCCCGCTTCAGACCCATTGATGGGGGCAGCCGACGCAGCTTCTTCACGGTCGTCTTCGCACCTGCCGGATGCGTCCCAGCCGGACGCTTCATAGCCGGCCGCACATCGACCGAGTCCTTCCCATGTGGCCGTCCCACGAACGCTGGCTCCGCTGACGAGAAGGCCTTGCCCCTTTTCCGCAGCCGCCTCCTGGCGGCGACGCTGGACCCCGCCTCCGCGTTCGGACGCGCTGTACCATGTGCGGTGCTCGGATCATCCGTGTCTTCATCGGACCACTCGCTCAAAGGATTCGAGATCGGAAACTCATCGGCTTGGCTGGACCCGCCGACACCGGCATCCTCGTGGCGCTCGCCGTCTCCGTCGCCCGCCCTCTCCTCGTCTTCCTCCTCCTCGTCAGAGCCGTCCCGGTCCGGCTGGAGATTCTGCGGGTTCGGCCCATCGTCGGTCTACTGACTGGAGAAGCGCTGCAGCCGGCCCGGCGTGTCAGGTTGCAGGAAGAGGGAGGAAGCTGCAAAGTGCAAGGACCAGGGACTCACCGCAGGCGCGGGAGCCACCCGGCCGGCTGTAAGGCTCCTTCCCGAACCTCCACTTCTCCGCTTTCAGTCCGACGCTGGAGATGCCATTGACGCGCTCGACGATATCGGCCGTCGTGAAGTCCCTCATCGACATTCGGCTGGGGTCGCGCCGGCCAATCATGTCACATATCCGGTGCGGCAGGCGCTGCAGCGGCAGCACCCGGCGGGCGATGAAGGCGGCGATAAGGTCGGAGGGAGCGAGACCCTCGTGGCCGATGAGCTCCATTAGCCGGGTGCAGATGCTCTGAACTTTCCCAGATGGCTGCCCGGGGTTGCGGCCCCAGTTCAACTTCTCTCGTGGTGGCTCGCCGTTAAACGGAGGCAGATTGATGCGGTCGTCCTGCGGGTTGATGTTCTTCATGTAGAAGAACAACCTCTGCCATTTCTTGGCCGAGTCCTCAAGGGGCACCTTGGGGTTGCCTCCAGCCGGCCTGATGTAGATCACCGCCGCACCGCAGGCGGACATGGCGCCGGCTGCTGCCCCCTGCTGCTTGAGGTAGAAAAAGCGGCGCCAGAGGTCGATGTAGGGGAGGAGGCCGAGGTACCGCTCGTAGAAGGCCACGAAGGCCGAAAGCTGCACGACGGCGTTGGCGCCGAGGTGGTGCGGCTGCAGCCCGAAAAAGTCCAAGAATCAGCGGAAGAACTCGCTCGCGGGAAGTCCGAATCTGTGGACGAACTGGGAGTAGAAGACGACGGCTTCGCCGCCCTGCGGCGCCGGAACGCGCTCGCTCCCCGGCGCGCGCGCCTCCACCTATTCCTCCGACAGCAGCCTCCGCGTGCGGCGGAGGTACTTGATGTCCTCATCCGTCATGTCCGAGCCCTCCCACGAACCCTTTGGCCAGGCCATTCCGTGGGCGTGGGAGCGGTGACGATGCTGCTGAAGAAGACGAAGGCCGCTCCTCGCGGGCCGATAGCGTGGCGTGGCGGCACGCGGCGTGGACGTGCGCGAGAGTGCGGGAGCGGAGGAGAAGATGAAGTGAGGAGCGGGAGCGAGAGAGCGAATGCCTCGGCCTCTCCCCCTCCCTTTCCATTTAAATCCACGGCGACGTGGGGGAGTGGGATCGTTTGTGCCCACGGTCTCCACTCTCCCGCAATACACGGGCGCGTTACACGCGCATAATAACTGCCTCGAGAACTCCAACCGACGCGCACGGCCGCAGCGGATACCCACGCGCGGGCCGAGGCCGCGACCTGCTGGGTCCTAGCCCACTGCGATGTCCCATCGCGCGCTTGCTCTGGCAGGCCCTCGCCCGCCGCTGGGCTGCACGTGGCGGGACCTCGTCAGGCGGCCGGTGCGATTCCCCATGCCAGCTAGTTTCCTCCGGCCGGGCCGCTCGGCTTCCATTACAGCCGGGTGTCGTGGTCCGGCTCCCGGCAGTTGGTACTCGCGGCGTCAAGCCGGCATTCCTTCATCAACAACTTCCTTCAGGGGAGAGTAAGATGCAAAGGCTCTCCCGCTCAGAGTCGGCGAGCCTTTACAGCTTCGGGGACTACTGTCGGGGGGATTACCCCCGGGTAGGCCACGGCATCCCAAACCATTTTCAAAACATCGGGGCAGCGCGAGCCCCTCAATCCGGCTGGTCCACTGGCCGGCTCCTCGGCACGGGCCGGCTGGGCGCAGCGCCACGCCCGGGCCGGATGGCCTCAATCCGGCTGGTCCCAATCCGGTTGGCGAAGGGTCAACGGCCGTCCCATCCCTCCGCACGACAAGACAGCTCTCCACGACGGGAGAACGTGGCTACAGTGCGGCCGTATCCGCTGACCCGGGCGACCGACGACAGCGTGGCTCGCCACTGTTGCCCCACGACTCTAACCACTCCGTGACGCATTAAGCGACGGGTCACAGTGCCGTGCAGCCGGCGGGCCCCACTACCAGCTCTAGACGATGACAGCCGGGACCCGCCCGCGTGTAGATTTACCAATGTAACCCTGGGTGGTCAGGCTATAAGACCCCCAGGAGGCCTCCAATGCAGGGGGTCACCCCATTGATCCACACACACACACACACACACTCACAGGAGAGGTAGAATGGAGGTCTAGCCCCTTCTTCCTCCTCAGCCCAAACAGCTC
The DNA here is from genome assembly GCA_039707655.1 of Elymus sibiricus. NCBI lineage: Eukaryota > Viridiplantae > Streptophyta > Magnoliopsida > Poales > Poaceae > Elymus > Elymus sibiricus. The sequence goes on along the minus strand of CM077674.1, from coordinate 69,403,978 downwards.
CAGGAGCAACCTTACAGCCTTTGTGCTTATCATCCATTTTGGCAGGACTAGGGTTGTTACCTCTCCGGAGGGGCCCGAACCTGGGTATGCCTTGTGTCTCCCACTCACGTGTGCCAACCTCGCTTCCGAAACCCACCGGCATCCTTACGCAGCCCCCCACTTTTAGCCATCTCATGGCATCTGCCGTGATTTCACCACGATAGTCGTAGACACAAAATAATTGAATTTTATCGGTCGCTCGTACTAAGATTTAAACAATGAAACCTAACATTTTTTGAAAAGTCGCCCAAATATATTCAATATGGATCTTATTTGAAAGTGCTGCCCGCGAGAAATACGAATGTGAAAACATAACTTAAATTAAAATTTTCGTTTAAAAGATATAGAAGTTTGAAAATCGGAAGCCAAAATAATTATCAACCACAACAAGACAGCCAACCATGTGTGTTGTAATTCTAGCATTAAATAGTAAATTAGTAGTTCGCAAACCACACAGGATAGTCACCATGATAAATTTGAGTCGCCACATGATGTGGCAGGCTCACATAGGCCACCAAAGACTATATAGGGCCAAAAAACTAGCAGGGCTAGAGCCCTCAAACCCCACTTGTACACAAATACCAAAATGAGCAAGGACCAATTCGTTAGTAGCAATTGGAAGAAAAGGCTAGGAGGAGCAAGCTTACTGCAAGAAACGGTTCCTTGAAATTTCCTAAGAAACAAGCTTCGCATTCCATAAGGTAGGAGGTAGAACACTTTTAAATAGAGAAGAAGTACCGCCCAATTCAAGTAGCTGATGATTATATTTTTTACACTCATTTCACCATTGTTTAAACCATATAATCCTGGACATTCCAAGAAAATCACCCCGATCTTATCACTAATGACTAATAAATATGAAAGATTGCAAATCCATTTGTGTAATTTGTTTCCTGTGAAGTTGGTGATTGTTAGTGACAAATCCCTGTGAAGGAAAAAACGTCGCCTAACACCATTTACTGTGATGGAAACCGTCACTAGTTGATTTCCTCCCGGTGCAGCCCCCTCAACTTCTTTGGTGATGTTCTGGCCAGATTATAGGCGACACATTTGGCCGTCACTAGGCATGTGCATCTTCTACGATGGTTTTTAGTGTCGAAAACAATGTTCGACAGGTCATTTTTTGAAATATAAATAGAAAAATAACTCCTAATTTGCAGGTAACTTATTAAGTGCTAAAACTATTGTGGATAAATGGCTCCGTGCATAATTCTGAAAGTGATCAATCTACTTACTGATAGTGCTCCAGAAAACTACTCGAAGTCCAGCCCCTATACAGGGGCACATAATCAACTTGGGGTATAAGACACACATTCTACCATATATAATAGGCCTATTTGCAACCTCCTATGTCAATTAGATCTAACTGACTCACCAAACACGCTAGGGCACCTTGCCCTCGTAGAGCCATTCATTGAAGGACACGCCCTCCGCTTCGGAAGCCTAAAGTTCATCACTGACACACTCGGCAAGATCCGCGTCCGCGTCTAGGCCACTAGCGAGTCGATGGAATACTCTCCCATGTAACACCTGGAATGTGACGATGTGTCTGCGCCCCAGATCGTCGCCATGGTGGACTCTCTCCTTCCCATCTTCAAATCTGAATCAGACGGGTATGAGAGGTCCAACAACTACACTCCAATGAAAGAGGTCATTATGGCCAACACCGAGCACGGAGCTAAATGTTCATGAGGCAGAAGACATCATCAACACCTCCACCAGCGACCTAGGCTCAAAAGCTTGAGGCGTCCAGAGTCAGCCTCGCCGCTGAGAAAGCATGCTTGCAAGAGCAAAAGGCAGCCCTGCCATAGAACCAGGGATGTCTTCCATGAGCCAAGTCCATGCAGCGCCTAGAACGCAAGGTCCACAACGCCACCATGTAGCACGAGCAGGACGAAACCAAGATTTTCAACATCTCAGCTGACAATCTTGCCGCATGATACATCCAATTTGCATCATGATTTCCTACTGTTATTTATTATGTTTTTGATCATTATTTCATCTTATGGTACAATTCTTATGCCTTTTCTCTCTTAATTTGCCAGATTTACATGAAGAGGGAGAATGCCGGCAGCTGGAATTCTAGACCTGAAATAGCCACATCAGAGATGCCTAATCTACAGAGCTCCAATTGATCTAAAATTTCACGGAGATATTTATTGAATATATAAAAAATGCTAGAGAAAAGAAATACCAGAGGGGACCCACCAGCTGCCCACAAGGCAGCAGGGCGTGCCCACCCTGGGCGCGCCCTAGTGCCTTGTGGGGCCCACAGCTGTTGTCTGCCCCCCTCCTTCTGCTATATGAAGCCATTTGCCCTAGAAAAAAATCAAGAGAAGGCTTTCGGGACGAAGCGCCGCCGTCTCGAGGTGGAACCTGGGCAGGAGCTATTTTGCTCTCCGGCGGAACGATTCCGCCGGGGATACTTCCCTCCGGGAGGGGGAAATCGAAGCCATCAACATCACCAATGATCCTCTCATCGTGGGGGGACCAATCTTCATCAACATCTTCACCGGCACCATCTCATCTCAAACCCTAGTTCATCTCTTGTATTCAATCTTTGTCTCAAAACCTCAGATTGGTACCTGTGGGTTGCTAGTAGTTTTGATTACATCTTGTAGTTGATGCTAGTTGGTTTATTTGGTGGAAGATTATATGTTCAGATCCTTAATGGTATTCAATACCCCTCTGATCTTGAACATGAATATGATTTGTGAGTAGTTACTTTTGTTCTTGAGGACATGGGAGAAGTCTTGTCGTAAGTAATCATGTGAATTTGGTATTCGTTCGATATTTTGATGATATGTATGTTGTTGCTTCCTTTAGTGGTGTCGTGTGAACGTCGACTACATGACACTTCATCATCTTTGGGCCTAAGGGAAGGCATTGTGGAGTAGTAATTAGATCATGGGTTACTAGAGTGACAGAAGCTTAAACAATAGTTTATGCGCAATTCCGTAAGGGGCTGATTTGGATCCATATGTTTCATGCTATGGTTAGAGTTATCTTAATTCTTCTTTCGTAGTTGCGGATGCTTGCGAGAGGGGGTAATCATAAGTGGGAGGCTTGTTCAAGTAAGAACATCACCCAAGCACCGGTCCACCCACATATCAAATTATCAAAGTAGCGAACGCGAATCAAACAAACATGATGAAAGTGACTAGATGCAATTCCCATGTGTCCTCGAGAACGCTTTGCTTATTATACGAGTTTGTTCTGGCTTGTCCTTTGCTATAAGAAGGATTGGACCACCTTTCTGCACTTTTCGTTACCATTACTATTTGTTACTTGTTACGAATTATCTTGCTATCAAAACTATCTGTTACCGCTACTTTCAGTACTTGCAGAGAATACCTTGCTCAAAACCGCTTGTCATTTCCTTCTGCTCCTCGTTGGGTTCGACACTCTTACTTATCGAAAGGACTACGATTGATCCCCTATACTTATGGGTCATCAAGATTCTTTTCTGGCGCTGTTGCCGGGGAGTGAAGCACCTTTGGTGAGTGGAATTTGGTAAGGAAACATTTATATTACGTGCTGAAATTTATTGTCACTTGTCACTATGGAAAGTAATCCTTTGAGGGGCTTGTTCGGGGTATCTTCACCTCGACCGGAAGCAATAAAAGTTGCTCCTCCACCTATTGAACCTACTGAAAATATTTATTATGAAATTCCTTTGGGTATGATACAGAAACTGCTAGCTAATCCTTATGCAGGAGATGGAACGGTACATCCTAATATGCACTTGATCTATGTCGATGAAATTTGTGGATTGTTTAATCTTGCAGGTTTATCCAGAGATGGAGTTAAGAAGAAAGTATTCCCTTTATCTTTGGAGGGAAAGGCATTGACATGGTATAGGCTATGTGATGATACTGACACATGGGATTGGAAACGGTTGAAGCTGGAATTCCACCAGAAATTTTATCCTATGCATTTGGTTCATCGTGATCGGAATTATATATATAATTTTTGGCCTCATGAAGGAGAAAGTATCGCTCAAGCTTGGGGGAGGCTTAAGTATATGTTGCATACATGCCCCAATCATGAGCTCTCAAGAGAAATAATTCTTCAAAACTTTTATGCTCGGCTTTCTCATAATGATCAATCCATGCTCGATACTTCTTCTGCTGGTTCCTTTATGAAGAGACCTATTGAATCTAAATGGGATCTTCTTGAAAGAATTAAACATAATTATGAAGATTGGGAAATCGACAAAGGTAATGAGTCAGGTACAAATCTTGAGTTTGATTGTGTTAAATCTTTTATGGAAACCGATGCTTTTCATAAGTTTAGTACTAAATATGGACTTGACTCCGAGATAGTACCTTTTGTGAATCTTTTGCTGCTCATGTTGATCTCCCTAAGTAGAAATGGTTTAAATATCATCCACCTATTGAGTTAAAAGAAGAACCTATTGGTGTTAAAGAAGAAACAATTGTTTACCATGTTGATCCAGTTGTGCCTACTGCTTATATTGAGAAACCTCCTTTCCCTGTTAGCATTAAGGAACATGCTAAAGCTTCAACTATGGTTAATAAGAGTAATATTAGAGCACCTAGACCTTCTGAACAAATTAAAGTTAAACCAAGTGTTGCAATGGTTAAAGATCTTTTGGTTGATAATATTGATGGACATGTCATGTATTTCTGTGATGAAGCAACTAGAATTGCTAAGCCAGACCCTAAAGATAAAAATAAACCTGTAATTGGCATGCCTGTTATTTTTGTTAAAATTGGGGATCATTGCTATCATGGTTTATGTGATATTGGTGCTAGTGTGAGTGCTATTCCATTTACTCTCTATCAAGAAGTCATGAATGATATTGCACCTGTTAAGATTGAAGATATTGATGTTACTATTAAGCTTGCAAATAGAGACACTATTTCACCGCTTGCGATTGTTAGAGATGTTGAAGTCTTGTGTGGTAAGATCAAATACGCTACTGATTTTCTTGTTCTTGGATCACCACAAGATGATTTTTGTCCCATTATATTTGGTAGACCTTTCTTGAATACGGTTAATGCTAAGATTGATTGCACTAAAGAAATTGTTAGTGTTAATTTTGGTGAGATGTCTCATGAGTTTAATTTCTCTAAGTTTCGTAGACAACCTCATGACAAAGAATTGCCTAGTAAAGATGAAATTATTGGTCTTGCTTCTATTGCTGTGCCTCCTACAAATCCATTAGAACAATATTTGCTTGAGCATGAGAATGACCTGCATATGAATGAAAGAAATGAAATAGATGTATTATTCTTTAAACAAGCACCTATCCTTAAACATAATTTGCATGTTGAAACCTTGGGAGATCCACCTCCACCCAAGGTTGATCCTGTGTTTGAATTGAAGCAATTACCTGATACTCTTAAATACGCTTATCTTGATGAAAAGAGGATATATCCTGTTATTATTAGTGCTAACCTTTCAGAGCATGAAGAAAAGAGATTACTTAAAACTCTGAGGAAGCACCGTGCTGCTATTGGATATACTCTTGATGATCTTAAGGGCATTAGTCCCACTTTATGTCAGCATAAAATTCATATGGAGACAGATGCTAAACCCGTTGTTGATCATCAAAGAAGGTTGAATCCTAGAATGAAGGATGTGGGAAGAACTGAAATATTAAAGCTTCTGGAAGCAGGTATAATTTCTCCCATAGCTGATAGTAGATGGGTAAGTCCTGTTCATTGTGTTCCTAAGAAGGGAGGTATTACCGTTGTTCCTAATGACAAAAATGAACTTATCCCACAAAGAATTGTAACTGGTTATAAGATGGTAATTGATTTCAGGAAATTAAATAAAGCCACTAGAAAAGATCATTACCCCTTGCCTTTTATTGATCAAATGTTAGAAAGATTGTCTAAGCATACACACTTTTGTTTCCTAGATGGTTATTCTGGTTTCTCTCAAATACCCATATCGCTAGAAGATCAAGAGAAAACAATCTTTACTTGTCCCTTTGGAACTTATGCTTATCGTCGTATGCCTTTTGGTTTATATAATGCACCTGCTACCTTTCAAAGATGTATGACTGCTATATTCTCTAACTTTTGTGAAAAGATTGTTGAGGTTTTCAATGGCTGATTTCTCCGTTTACGGAACTTCTTTTGATGATTGCTTAAGCAACCTTGATCGAGTTTTGCAGAGATGCGAAGAAACTAATCTTGTCTTGAATTGGGAAAAATGCCACTTTATGGTTAATGAAGGTATAGTCCTTGGGCATAAATTTTTTGAAAGAGGTATTGAAGTTGATAAAGCTAAGGTTGATGCTATTGAGAAAATGCTATGTCCTAAAGATATCAAAGGTATAAGAAGTTTCCTTGGTCATGCTGGTTTCTATAGACGGTTTATAAAAGACTTCTCTAAAGTTTCTAGACCTCTTACCAATCTCTTGCAAAAAAATGTTCCATTTATTTTTGATGATGATTGTGTAGAAGCCTTTGAAATACTTAAGAAAGCCTTAATTTCTGCACCTATTGTTCAACCACCTGATTGGAATCTACCCTTTGAAACTATGTGTGATGCTAGTGATTATGCTGCAGGTGCTGTTTTAGGACAAAGAGTTGATAAGAAATTAAATGTTATACATTATGCTAGTAAAACTCTAGACAGTGCTCAAAGAAATTATGCTACCACTGAGAAAGAATTTTTAGCAGTTGTGTTTGCATGTGATAAATTTAGAACTTATATTGTTGATTCCAAGGTTACTGTTCACACTGATCATGCTTCTATTAAATACCTTATGGAAAAGAAAGATGCTAAGCCTAGACTTATTAGATGGGTTCTTCTGCTACAAGAATTTGATTTGCATATTATTGATAGAAAGGAAGCTGAGAATCCTGTAGCAGATGATTTGTCTAGAATGGAAAATGTTCTTGATGACCCACTTCCTATTAATGATGATTTTCCTAATGAACAATTAGCTGTGATAAATGCTTCTCGTAATACTCCTTGGTATGCAGACTATGCTAATTACATTGTTGCTAAATATATACCACCCAGCTTTACACATTAACAAAAGAAAAAAATTTTCTTTGATTTAAGACATTACTTTTGGGATGACCCACATCTATATAAAGAGGGAGTAGATGGTATTATTAGACGTTGTGTACCTGAGCATGAACAGGAACAAATCCTACGTAAGTGTCACTCCGAGGCATATGGAGAACACCATGCGGGAGACCGAACTGCACACAAGGTATTGCAATCTGGTTTTTATTGGCCTACCCTTTTCAAGGATGCACGTAAGTTCGTCCTTTCTTGTGATGAATGTCAAAGAATTGGTAATGTTGGTAGACGTCAGGAAATGCCTATGAATTATTCACTTGTTATTGAACCATTTGATGTTTGGGGTTTTGATTATATGGGACCTTTTCCTAAATCCAATGGGTATACCCATATTTTAGTTGCTGTTGATTACGTTACTAAGTGGGCAGAAGCTATTCCAACTAGTAGTGCTGATCATAACACTTCTATTAAAATGCTTAAAGAAGTCATTTTCCCGAGGTTTGGAGTCCCTAGATATTTAATGACTGATGGTGGTTCACATTTTATTCATGGTGCTTTCCGTAAGTTGCTTGCTAAATATGATGTTAACCATAGAATTGCATCTCCTTATCATCCTCAGTCTAGCGGTCAAGTTGAATTAACTAATAGGGAAATAAAATTGATGTTGCAAAAGACCGTTAATAGATCCAGAAAGAATTGGTCTAAGAAACTTGATGATGCATTATGGGCTTATAGAACTGCATATAAAAATCCTATGGGAATGTCTCCGTATAAAATGATTTATGGGAAAGCGTGTCATTTACCTCTTGAGTTAGAACATAAAGCTTATTGGGCAATTAAAGAACTCAATTATGATTTTAAACTTGCCGGTGAGAAGAGATTATTTGATATTAGCTCCTTAGATGAATGGAGAACCCAAGCCTATGATAATGCTAAGTTGTTTAAAGAAAAGGTTAAAAGATGGCATGACAAAAGAATTCAAAAAACAGGAATTCAAAGTAGGTGATCATGTTCTATTATTCAAATTCTCGTTTGAGATCTTTGCAGGAAAACTTCTCTCTAAATGGGAAGGGTCGTATATCATCGAAGAAGTTTATCGTTCCGGAGCCATCAAAATAAATAACTCCGAAGGCAATAACCCGAGAGTGGTGAACGGGCAAAGAATTAAGCACTATATTTCAGGTACTCCTATTAATGTTGAAACTAATATTATTGAAGCAATTACACCAGAAGAGCACATCAAAGAGTCCTTCCGGAATGCTCCAGAACCCTGAAAAGGGGTAAGGTATGTGATACGGTAAGTAAACCGACTCCAAAAATTCCATAAAAATTATTTCTGTCAGTTTTGGAATATTAGAAAAATAACAAAAATAAGAAGCAGCTGAGGGGACCCACGAGCCGCCCACAAGGCAGCAGGGCGCCCCCCCCCGAGGTGCGCCGTGGTGCCTTGTGGGCCCCACGTGTGCCTTCCCGACTCTGTTTTCCTCCCGTATGCTTGTCTTGCAAGATAAAAATTCTTTATATATACTTCCGTATGTTTTGACCACCGTATCGCGAGTTTCTCCTCTGTTCTTGTTTTGGGCTATTCTTCTGACAGATCTAGGTCGCCATGACGTCTCCAAGCTCGTCCAAGGACAAGTTCTATGAGAAGGTCATCAACCCATACCTACCGGAGGTGATGAAGCAGCCTCAAGCCATTGAGATGCATGAGGGGGTGCTCCACATCTGGGATGTTCAAGGACCTAAAAAGACCGGGAGCGAGAAGGCCAGGCTGGAAGCGGTGGAACAGGAGATCTTCAAGTGCCAGGGCATGGTGGAGCACAGACTTTGTGCTAACCACTCCATGATCACGGAATTCATCCGTGAACACACGGTGGATGGCAAGAATATTGGGGACGTCATCTTCAAGCTCAATGATCGGATTGACTATCTTCAGGCTCAAATCTATGATCTACAAAATCAAAATTTTGAGCATGAGGCCAAGTTCAAAGGTATGAGTTTAGCTGCAAATTTCAGGACTCCGGAAACGCGCTCTTCCTTTTATGATGGAGAACCTATGCCTTGGAAGACGGAGGACAAGCCTATCTCTTCTTCACCACCATCAGCGAAGAAGGAGACTTAAATACATGGGTATGGGCACTCCCCTTGGCTTGTGCCAAGCTTGGGGGAGGCGCCCCAGTATCGTATCACCATCACTTTTTCATCATCATTATTTATCTTAGTTCGATCCTTAGTTATTTCGTGATTTAGAGGAATAAAGTTTTTGTATGATTTAGTTTCGAGTGCTTGCTTTGTGATCTATCTATCTATGTAATCGTGTGTGAAAGTCATATAATAAAGAGTAGTTTGAGTGAGTGTTTTGCTTTTGATGATCCAATCTTAGAAATAAAGAAAGAATAAAATCATATGCTAATCCCATGGGGAGTGATAACTTCACATAAAAGAAGTATAATTGATAAAACTTGTTGGAAGTTGACAAACATAGCATTGGTCATTGTAGCAATTCATGAAATAGTAATTAAAGAAGAGAGGTCTCACATATAAATATACTATCTTGGACATCTTTTATGATTGTGAGCCCCCATCAAGTATTCTATGTCAATTAGTTGACGTTGGACAAGGAAGACAACGTAATGAGTTATGTTTGCTGATACGTCTCCACGTATCTATAATTTATGAAGTATTCATGACATGTTTATTATAGTTTTGTATGATTTTGGTGCACTTTTATATGGATTTTATATGATTTTTATGGACTAACATATTGACCTAGTGCCCATTGCCAGTTGTTGTTTTCTGCTTGTTTTTTGTTTTCCAGAAAATCCATATCAAATGAAGTCCAAATGCAGCGAAACTTTTTGACGATTTTTTCTCGAAGGAAACGGACCCAGGAAGCTTCGGGGAAGCAGCAGAAGAGCCACAGGGGCCCCACGAGCCACCTGGGCGCGCCTGCCCCCCCCCCCCCCCCAGGCGCGCCCTGGTGCCTCGTGGGCCCCCTGTGGCACCACTTTGCGTGATTCCAACGCTGAAAAATCCTATATATTCAGAAACCCCCAAAAGTTAACCTACATGAGTTTTTACGCCGCCGCAAGCCTCTGTACCAAGGAGATCCCATCTGGAGCCCTTTTCCGGCACCCTGCCGGAGGGGGGAATCATCACCGGAGGCCATCTTCATCATCCCGGCGGTCTCCATGACGAGGAGGGAGTAGTTCACCCTCGGGGCTGAGGGTATGTACTACTAGCTATGTGTTTGATCTCTCTCTCTCGTGTTCTTGTTATGGCACGATCTTGATGTATCACGAGCTTTGTTAATATAGTTGGATCATATGGTGTTTCTTCCCTCTCTATCCTTGTTGTGATGAATCGAATCTTTTCCCTTTGAGGTTTCGTTATTGTCGGATTGAATATTTCAGATTTGAGAACACTTGATGTATGTCTTGCATATGAATACCCGTGGTGACAATGGGGTATTTTATTGATTCACTTGATCTATGTTTTGGCACTCAACTGGCGGAGTGACATTGGGGTAATCTATGCATAGGGGTTGATGCACGTTTTCATTATCTTTTCTCCGATAGAAACTTTGGGGTGCTCCTTGGAGTTCTTTGTGTGGATTGAATATTATGATTAAGAAGTTGTTTGATGCATATCATATAATCAACTCACGGATACTTGTGGTGACATTGGAGTATCTAGGAGTTGGTTGATGTGTATCATATGGTGTTATTTTAGTATGAACTCTAGGGCTGTTTGTGACACTTATAGGAATAGCTCTATAGATCAATCGGAAAGGATAACTTTGAGGTGGTTTCGTACCCTACAAATAATTTCTATCTTATGTTCTCCGCTAATAAGAACTTGGGAGTGATTCTTTATCGCACGTTGAGGGATGATTATATGATCCAATTATGTTAACATTGTTGAGAGATTGCACTAGTGAAAGTATGAACCCTAGGCCTTGTTTCTAAGCATTGCAATACCGTTTATGCTCACTTTTGTTACTTGCTACCTTGCTGTCTTTTTTATTGTTCGCACTACAAAAACCTATATCTACTATCAATACTACACTTGTATCACCATCTCTTCGCCGAACTAGTGCACCTATACAATTTACCATTGTATTGGGTGTGTTGGGGACACAAGAGACTCTTTGTTATTTGGTTGCAGGGTTGTTTGAGAGAGACCACCTTCATCCTACGCCTCCCACAGATTGATAAACCTTAGGTCATCCACTTGAGGGAAAATTGCTACTGTCCTACAAAACTCTGCGCTTGGAGGCCCAACACGAGTCTAGAAGAATAAGTTGTGTAGTAGACATCAAGCTCTTTTTTGGCGCCGTCGCCGGGGAGGTGAGTGCTTGAAGGTATATCTTTAGATCTTGCAATTGAATCTTTTAGTTTCTTGTTTTATCACTAGTTTGGTTTATAAAAGAAAACTACAAAAAAATGGAATTGAGGTTGCCTCATATTATTCGTCTTTATAATGTCTTTCTTGAAAATGATGGATCGGAAAATTGTGCTCAATTGATAGAAGAAGAATTCAATAAAATGTTTGGCATAAAATCTTTGAATGATGAGCATGATTGCAATGTTGCTAGTATGAATTCTTTTAATATCCATGATGCTAATGATATGCAAAACTACAAGCTTGGGGATGCTATGGTTGATGAAGATGGTATTCTTAGTCCCCCAAGTTTTGATAAGAAAAATTATGATGAAAACATGCCTCCAATCTATGATGATTATTGTGGTGACATGTATGCTGCAAAGAATAATGATAACTATGAAACTTGTCATCATGATTTTAATTTTCAATTGGATTATGCCAATCAAGTATCTCATGGTAGTTATTTTGTTGAATTTGCTACCACTATTACGAATGAGAAGAAAATTGCTTATGTGGAGAGTAGTAAAAATTCTATGCTTATGTATCATAACAAGAATGATTTATGTGATAGTTATATTGTTGAATTCACTCATGATGCTACTGAAAATTATTATGAGAGAGGAGCATATGCTTTTACATATCTCAAAAATATCAAGTTTCCTCTCTATGTGTTGAAAGTTTTGAAGTTATACTCATTTTGCCTTCCTAGGCTAGTTGATTCTTGCTCCCATAAATTATTTGCTCACAAAATCCCTATGCATAGGAAGTGGGTTAGGCTTAAATGTGCTTTACTTATGTTTTATGATGCTCTCTTTATGTTTCAATTCTTCACTTTTATGCTAGCATCATTGAAATCATCATGCCTAGCTAAAAGGCATTAAAGAAAAGCGCTTGTTGGGAGACAACCCAATATTTGTACCTACTGTTTTTGTGTGTCCACATGATTAAGCTACTGTAGTAATCATGTTTCATATGTTTTCTTTCAATGATGTGCCAAGTAAAGCCTTTAGGATAGTGTGGATACTTGTTGATTTGATTCTGTGCAAAAACAGAAACTTTTTCGTCCAGTTCTGGAATTTCTATTCTGTACTGGAGCGTGCGAAAATTCCGAAATTTTTACACAGTATTGGGTTACAAATTTTTATGTTTTCCTAATTTTTCAGAATTTTTGGAGGTACAGAAGTATGGTTTTTAAATCACTTACTACACACTGTTCTGTTTTTGACAGATCCTGTTTTCGATGCATAGTTTGCTTGTTTTAGTGTTTCCAATGCTTATATTGAGTAATATAAATTGTGGAAATTATAGAATATAGTAGGCATTATGTGGGAACAATTATGAATCTTGTCTTGACAGTACCTAAGTGGATGATTTATTTTTATCATACTAACCTATCTCACGAAGTTCCATTAAGTTTTGTGTGATTGAAGTTTTCAAGTTTTGGGTGAGATATCGATATGAGGAGAATAAGGAGTGGAAAGACCCTAAGCTTGGGGATGCCTAAGTCATCCCAAGGTAATATTCAAGGAAGACCCAAGCAACTAAGCTTGGGGATGCCCCGGAAGGCATCCCCTCTTTCGTCTTCAACACTATCGGTAACCTCACTCGGACCTATATTTTTATTCGTCACATAATATGAGTTTTGCTTGGAGCATCATTTTATTTTGTGTATATTTGCTTGATGCTATCAATAATCATGTTTTGTGTCTTTTAGTTCAATAAAATGCCAATTATAGCCTTTACCATGCTCAGTTTGCAAGTTTATGTGTTGCTGTTTGAAAACAGAAAGTTTTCTGTTATGTCCAGAATATTCCTGAATAGTGAGAACTTGATAAAAATCTAAAACATTTACACAGTAAGCATGCATGAGTTCTCTGTCATGTGGTAATTTTTCAGAATTTTTGGAGTTAGGGAAGTATGGATTCTTATTCCCCTTTTACAGACTGTTCTGTTTTGGCAGATTGCTGTTATAGTTGCATTGTTTGCATATGTTTGCGTGTTTAATGTTTCTATTTGTGGATAGGAGTATTAAATATGAAGAGGCATTTAGTATGCAATGCTTAATTATAATTTTTGTGATTTTCTACAGTATAGAATGTTAGGGTTTTGAGTTGATTTATACTAACTTATCTCATGAGTTCTTGTTGAGTTTTGTGTGGATGAAGTTTTTAAGATTTAGGAGAAGCCATGATATGAGAGGAATTAAGGATCAACAAGAGCTCAAGCTTGGGGACGCCCAAGTCATCCCAATATAATATTTCAAGAAGTCTCTGGCATCTAAGCTTGGGGATGCCCCGGTAGGCATCCCACCTTTCTTCATCAACAATTATCGGTTAGTCTTGGTTGAGCCTAAGTTTTTGCTTTTTCACATGAGTTGTGCTATTCTTGGAATGTCATTTTATTTTGTTTTCTTTGTTGTTTGAATAAAATACTTAAGATCTAAAAATTTTAAATGATAGAGAGTCCCCACATAGCTACCTATTTACTTAACTACTTATTTGGTCTTCACTTATATCTTTTTGGAGTAGTTTGTCATTTACTCTTGTTCTTCACTTATATTCTATGAGTAAATTGTTGAAATGAATTGAATATCATAAAGTTGAAATTTATATGCTTCATATGCTTGTCCCATGGGGAGTAGTGACTTCACATACAAGAAGTATAAGTGGTAAAATTTATTGAAAGTTAACAAACATAGCATTGGTCACTTGAAAAATTCATGAAAGAATTTTGAAGGAAGAGAAATTTCACATATAAATATACTATCTTGGACATCTTCTATGATTGTGAGCCCCCATTAATTATTTTCAAGCTTGATCAAGTAGTTGACGTTGGACAAGGAAGACAACGTAATGAGTTATGTTTGTTTATATTCACATAGAAGTTATATTGTCATGGATCCTCTAACATGTGGTGCTTGCTTAGGATCTTTTGCTAGCCAAAAATTCGTACTAAGTAGAGATACTACTTGTGCATCCAAAAACCCTTAAACCCAGTTTCTTGCCATGAGAGTCCACTATATCTACCTATGGATTGAATAAGATCCTTCAAGTAAGTTGTCATCGGTGCAAAAAGCAATAAAAATTGCTCCTAAAATATGTATGATCTTTTATTGCAAGGGAAAATAAGCGTTGTACAAACTTGTGATGGTAAAGAAATAAAAGCGACAGACTGCATAATAAAGGTTGCTATCACAAGGGGCAATATAACGTGACGTTCCTTTGCATTAAGGGCTTGTGCATCCAACAACAAAAAACGCATGACAACCTCTGCTTCCCTCTGCGAAGGGCCTATCTTTTACTTTTATGCACTTACTTTTATGTATTTACTTTTATGCAAGAGTCAATATTATTTCTTCTCGTTTCAACCTCAATTATTCTCTAGTTGGCAAGCATCATGTGGTAGGGAATGATCCAGCTGGCACATATATCTAGTTGAATATAGGTGATCATGAGTTATTATTGTTGACATTATCCATGAGATAAATAAGTTGGGAGGCAAAACATTAAGCCCCTATCTTCCTATGTGTTTGACTGAAACGGTTTGTTCTAAAAATATGCTTTGAGTGTCAGCAATCATGGAAGACTAAATGATAGTTGAGTATGTGGAATTTGCTAGATCAAAGCTCTTACATAGACCCTTCCTGGAAATAAGATGAATTGCAATTGTTTGGTGACTGAGAACATAGTTTGTTAGTTTTCAAGAAAGTTTATGGCCTATACTTTAAACATGTGAATAGCTTGCTACTTGATCATGAGAAGTTTTATGAGATGAGCTACTGATTATGATATGTATTGCTGCTAGAAAAGGTGATTGAAAATATCATTGATCATACTTATGCACTATGCTAGCATTCACACTTCATAAATTATTTCTTTTATCATTTACCTACTCGAGTACGAGCAGGAATTTAGCTTGGGATGCTGATACGTCTCCAACGTATCTATAATTTATGAAGTATTCATGCCATGTTTATTATAGTTTTGTATGATTTTGGTGCACTTTTATATGGATTTTATATGATTTTTATGGACTAACATATTGACCTAGTGCCCAGTGCCAGTTGCTGTTTTCTGCTTGTTTTTGGTTTTCCAGAAAATCCATATCAAATGAAGTCCAAATGCAGCGAAACTTTTTGACGATTGTTTTTGGAAGGAAACGGACCCAGGAAGCTTCGGGGAAGCAGCAGAAGAGCCACAGGGGCCCCACGAGCCACCTGGGCGCGCCTGCCCCCCCCCCCCAGGCGCGCCCTGGTGCCTCATGGGCCCCCTGTGGCACCTCTTTGCGTGATTCCAACGCTGAAAAATCCTATATATTCAGAAACCCCCGAAAGTTAACCTAGATGAGTTTTTACGCCGCCGCAAGCCTCTGTACCAAGGAGACCCATTTGGAGCCCTTTTCCGGTACCCTGCCGGAGGGGGGAATCATCACCGGAGGCCATCTTCATCATCCCGGCAGTCTCCATGATGAGGAGGGAGTAGTTCACCCTCGGGGCTGACGGTATGTACTAGTAGCTATGTGTTTGATCTCTCTCTCTCTCTCTCTCGTGTTCTTGATATGGCACGATCTTGATGTATCGCGAGCTTTGTTAATATAGTTGGATCATATGGTGTTTCTTCCCTCTCTATCCTTGTTGTGATGAATCGAATCTTTTCCCTTTGAGGTTTCGTTATTGTCGGATTGAATATTTCAGATTTGAGAACACTTGATGTATGTCTTGCATATGAATACCCGTGGTGACAATGGGGTATTATATTGATTCACTTGATATATGTTTTGGCACTCAACTCGCGGCTTCCCGAGGTGACATTGGGGTAATCTATGCATAGGGGTTGATGCACATTTTCATTATCTTTTCTCCGATAGAAACTTTGGGGTGCTCCATGGAGTTCTTTGTGTGGATTGAATATTATGGTTAAGAAGTTGTTTGATGCATATTGTATAATCAACTCACGGATACTTGTGGTGACATTGGAGTATCTAGGTGACATTAGAGTTGGTTGATGTGTATCATATGGTGTTATTTTAGTACGAACTCTAGGGCTGTTTGTGACACTTATAGGAATAGCTCAATAGATCGATCGGAAAGGATAACTTTGAGGTGGTTTCCTACCCTACAAATAATTTCTATCTTATGTTCTCCGCTAATAGGAACTTGGGAGTGATTCTTTATCGCACGTTGAGGGATGATTATATGATCCAATTATGTTAACATTGTTGAGAGATTGCACTAGTGAAAGTATGAACCCTAGGCCTTGTTTCTAAGCATTGCAATACCGTTTATGCTCACTTTTGTTACTTGCTACCTTGCTGTTTTTTTTTATTGTTCGCACTACAAAAACCTATATCTACTATCCATACTACACTTGTATCACCATCTCTTCACCGAACTAGTGCACCTATACAATTTACCATTGTATTAGGTGTGTTGGGGACACAAGAAACTCTTTGTTATTTGGTTGCAGGGTTGTTTGAGAGAGACCACCTTCATCCTACGTCTCCCACGGATTGATAAATCTTAGGTCATCCACTTGAGGGAAAATTTCTACTGTCCTACAAAACTCTGCGCTCTGAGGCCCAACACGAGTCTACAAGAATAAGTTGTGTAGTAGACATCATTTGCTTATATTCACATAGAAGTTATGTTGTTTTGGATCCTCTAAAATGTGGTGTTTGCCCCCTATCTTTTTCTAGCCAAAATTCCGCACTAAGTAGAGATACTACTTGTGCATCCAAAAACCCTTAAACCCAGTTTCATGTCATGAGAGTCCACTATATCTACCTATGGATTGAATAAGATCCTTCATGTAAGTTGTCATCGGTGCAAAAGCAATAAAAATTGCTCCTAAATATGTATGAACTTTTATTGTAAAGGAAAATAAGCTTTGTACGATCTTGTGATGGTGGAGCAATAAAAGCGACAGACTGCCTAATAAAGGTCGCTATCACAAGGGGCAATATAAAGTGACGTTCCTTTACATTAAGAGCTTGCACATCCAAAAACAAAAAGCGCATGACAACCTCTGCTTCCCTCTGCGAAGGGCGTATCTTTTACTTTATGTATTTACTTTCATGCAAGAGTCAATAGTATTCTCTTCTATTCGATTTCTATTTTCTCTTTTGGCAAACAACATGTGGTGGGGATTGATCCAGGCATATATATCCAGTTGGATGTAGGTGGTCATGAGTTATTATTGTTGACATTACCCTTGAGGTAAATACGTTGTGAGGCAAAATTATATGCCCCTATCTTTCTTTGTGTTCGACTGAAACTTTTGCCCCATAAATATGACGTGGGTGTCAGCAATCATAGAAGACTAAATGATAGTTGAGTATGTGAACTTGCTGAACAAAGCTCTTACATAGACTCTTCTTGATAGTATGATGAATTGCAATTGTTTCAGTGACTGAGATCATAGTTTGTTAGTTTTCAATTTGGTTTATGGTTCATACTCTAACTTATGGATGAATTGTTACTTTTTCATGAGAAGTTCTGTGATGATATATTGTTGTTAAAATAAAGATCATGATGCTCCATGCCCGTATTTTATTTTTATTGACGTCCCTCTCTCTAAACATGTGGTCATGATTATCGATTTTGACTTTTCACTTGAGGACAAGCGAGGTCTAAGCTTGGGGGAGTTGATACGTCCAATTTGCATCATGATTTCCTACTGTTATTTATTATGTTTTTGATCATTATTTCATCTTATGGTACACTTCTTATGCCTTTTCTCTCTTAATTTGCAAGATTTACATGAAGAGGGAGAATGCCGGCAGCTGGAATTCTGGACCTGAAATAGCCACATCAATGATACCTAATCTATAGAGCTCCAATTGATCTGAAATTTCGCGGAGATTTTTTATTGAATATATAAAAAATACTGGAGAATAGAAATACCAGAGGGGACCCACCAGCTGCCCACAAGGCAGCAGGGCGCGCCCCCACTGGGCGCGCCCTATTGCCTTGTGGGGCCCACAGCTGGCGTCTGGCCCCCTCCTTCTGCTATATGAAGCCATTTCCCTAGGAAAAATCAAGAGAAGGCTTTCGGGACGAAGCGCCTCCGTCTCGAGGAGAAACCTGGGCAGGAGCTATTTTGCTCTCCGGCGGAGCGATTCCGCCGGGGATACTTCCCCCCGGGAGCGGGAAATCGAAGCCATCGACATCACCAACGATCCTCTCATCGTGGGGGGGCCAATCTTCATCAACATCTTCACCAGCACCATCTCATATCAAACCCTAGTTCATCTCTTGTATTCAATCTTTGTCTCAAAACCTCAGATTGGTACCTGTGGGTTGCTAGTAGTGTTGATTACATCTTGTAGTTGATGCTAGTTGGTTTATTTGGTGGAAGATTATATGTTCAGATCCTTAATGCTATTCAATACCCCTCTGATCTTGAACATGAATATGATTTGTGAGTAGTTACTTTTGTTCTTGAGGACATGGGAGAAGTCTTGTCAGAAGTAATCATGTGAATTTGGTATTCGTTTGATATTTTGATGATATGTATGTTGTTGCTTCCTTTAGTGGTGTCATGTGAACGTCGACTACATGACACTTCATCATCTTTGGACCTAAGGGAAGGCATTGTGGAGATGTAATTAGATGATGGGTTGCTAGAGTTACATAATCTTAAACCGTAGTTTATGCGCTATTCCGTAAGGGGCTGATTTGGATCCATATGTTTCATGCTATGGTTAGAGTTATCTTAATTCTTCTTTTGTAGTTGCGGATGCTTGCGAGAGGGGGTAATCATAAGTGGGGGGCTTGTTCAAGTAAGAACAGCACCCAAGCACCGGTCCACCCACATATCAAATTATCAAAGTACCGAACGCGAATCAAACAAACATGATGAAAGTGACTAGATGAAATTCCCATGTGTCCTCGAGAACGCTTTTCTTATTATACGAGTTCGTTCCGGCTTGTCCTTTGCTATAAGAAGGATTGGGCCACCTTGCTGCACTTTTCGTTACTGTTACTATTTGTTACTTGTTACGAATTATCTTGCTATCAAAACTATCTGTTATCGCTACTTTCAGTACTTGCAGAGAATACCTTGCTGAAAACTGCTTGTCATTTCCTTCTGCTCCTCATTGGGTTCGACACTCTTACTTATCGAAAGGGCTACGATTGATCCCCTATACTTGTGGGTCATCACCGCACCACTCTGGTGAACAACATCCAGCGTGTGGATGGCACTCTGGTGGATAGCATCCAACACGTGGATGGCACTATAGAGACACAAGGACTTTGGAAGATTTTAGTGTTGATGACACAAGTGATGGTGCAATAGAACATGATCTTTGTAGATCGCACATCTTTTGCCACTGTTAGCTCTTGGAGTCACCCCTCAAGGTACATATGTGGCGGATTTATGAGAGAATCAAGAATGTCATACATGTGTTGTCGTAGATCACTTCAATGAGAATATCCAGGTTTTTTGTCATCAAACTGTGCTCTTCCATGATAGAAAATGATATGTCATGGAAGTAATTTTCGTTGCGGTTGACCGGCCCAACTGGGACAACACCGACATGTGACAGGCACAACAATGGGTCGCCATTAAGCTAACACGTGTAGGTACCAAATCCGATACCCTTCGATGATGTGGCCCTCTGCCTGTATCCCATGTGTTGGCTTCGTATACACCTGAGAAAACCATGTCTTGGATTTATCATGTGCCATTTGCTGACGACTATCTAATTTTTATGAAAGAACATGGGTGCAGGCTACTCGGCTGATTGGAATTCTTGAATTCTACTCCCTTGGTTCAAGGAAATTTTGCAAATACATGCGGATGCTCTCTGAGAGAAATATCTTCTCTACCGGCTGTATCGAGCAGAACTAGAGAGCAGCAGGTTGAACATATTGCAGGGAGGGCTCAATCTTAGATGAATGGATGGTGTGAAAAATTTCTCTCAAGTACATCAAAGGAAGTTATCTTGAAAACAGTGATTCAAGCGCTACCAACCTACTCTATGAGTTGCTTAAAATTCACTAAGAGAGTTGTGCATGAAGACAACAAACATGTAAGTTCAAGTACTGGTGAATGGATCACCGGATAAACGAGGAATGCATTGGTTGTATTGGGAAAATATGGCTATGCCAAATTTTATTGGAGGCTTGGGGTACCGCAACCTTGATCTCTTCACTTATGCAAAGTTGGCTAAACATACATGGCTATTTCTATCTAGATAGCTTATGAGCGAGGGTCCTTCGTGGAAGATACCATGAAATGAGAATATTTTTTCCAAATGCGGGTTCCCGCATAGTGCATCGCCAACTTGGCGTGCTATTCTGAAAGGTCAAGAAGCTTTAAAGTAGGGTATGCTATGAAAAATTGGGAATGCACATACTACAGAGATATGGCATGATAAATGGGTGCAGGGCACGCCGCTGATGAAACCACTATGAAGCATGTGAGAAACTCCGGTCCAACTTGTAGCTGATCTTATCGATGAAAAACACGGGCGACTGGAATGCTCCTTTCAATCTTTAGGTGTTTATCCCATTAGATGAAGCGGCCATCCTTAATATGCCATGACCAAAGAATGCAGCAGAGGACATTTGGTCGTGGGTATGGTAAAGAAACAACATTTCTTCTGTTCAATTGTTTGTACAGAGCCATGATGGACACTAGGTATGGTTTGGTAGCTGGACCATCTAGTTCGTCTAGTGGTGAAGAAATATTGAAAAGGCAACGAAAGCTTAGGGTACAACCCAAGTTAGGAGTATTAAAAACATGCTACCTTCATATGCATAACTAAAAAGGCATGCGATGGGGTTATGTGTGTACCGTATGTGTGGCCATGGGGAGGAAATGTTACTTCATATGCCCTTATCACATGTGATCATGCAAGTTTATTCTGGGATTCTGCTTGTGAATATTTTGACATAAAACTCCCAAGGTTGCACCCAAAAACATGGTCAAGAGATATCTTGGATCCATCTTTCCTTGATGCAGGGAAGAGTGATATTAATGCTTCGGTTATGTGGGCAATTTGGAGTAGCCGCAATGAATATACTCATGATGAAGAGAAGTACCAGCCACAAAAATCAGTGTAATTGATTGATGAATTGAATGCTTCTCTGGAAATAATTGATCAAGGGCAAGCCAAGGATGTGGAGATCATTAAAAAATGGAAGGAACCTATGCTTGGGTGGTTCAAAATCAACTATGATGGTGCCGTAGGTGCCACACAAGGTTGTGCTAGTGCAGTCCTAGATGCAATTACTACCTTTCTAAATAAATAATAAAGACATGTCTTGAATCTTATTTATAGAATCGCCATAATATACTATTTCAAACCAAAATCATGCAAGAAGGTCAAAACTTAGAATGCTCGCTATTAAAAAGTTCAATGTGGATAGTCCTCACTACTTTAATTTGGAAGTCCAAGAAAATACTTCAATTTAATCCAAGTTTCAGACTCATTTTTGTATGTTTAGATTAATGCAACGTAAGTATCTACTTAATGCATAATATATGATTAGGGGTGAACTTGTGAAGGGGCACATGAATGGAACTCAAACAAACAATCATATGCACACAAGAACTATGTTTGTCTTTTATTCCCAAGTTTGAACTAGTATAGTTCGGGTTCTTACATGATACTGCATGTCACTTTATTTTTTCACCGCTACAACGACCAAACCATGGACTAAGAAACGGTGTTCCATATATCTAGTACTAGAGTTCTTCTCTTCTCAGTTAATACCGACGCTGCCAAATGGCACGATGGTGGTCGAGCAATATGAAGGGACGTAGACATTGCACATTGTTGGTAGCGTCTGCAGCGCTAACCTCCTTATTTCCTCGAACTGGGGTAGTTGTTGAGGCTGGACAGAGCCCTGGCCCTGTGGGTTTTGCTGAGATGGCTGGAAGGAGCCCTGGCCTGACGGATATTGTTGTTGAGGCTGTTGGAAGGAGCCCTGGCTCGACGGTTGTTGTTGTTGTTGTTGTTGTTGTTGTTGTTGTTGTTGTTGTTGTTGTTGATGCAGAATAATAGTGTGAACGACACTATGGATGGCTTGGCACCGCGACTGCTCAGGGATCTGCCATAGCTGCTGACAACACAATTGTTGCAACTCCTGGGAACTACTTTGTTGCAATACTTGTGAGCTTGCATGTGCTATGTTGTGTTGTTGCAAGACAACATCCCTGCATGGAATCAGCTGTTGTTGCAGAAATTGTTGAAGGATTTGTTGTTCTTGTTGCTGCGAAATTTGCTGTTGTGGTTGCGGATACTGTTGTTGCGGTTGTGGATATGGTTGTTGTGGTGGAAATGGTTGCGGCTCCGGATATGGTAGTTGTGGCGGAAATGGCTGCGGCTGCGGAAATGGTTGTTGTGGTGGAAATGGTTGCGGCTGCGGATATGGTTGTTGTGATGGAAATGGTTGCGGCTGTGGATATGGCTGTTGTGGTGGAAATGGTTGTTGCTGCCCAGGAAATTGTTGTTGTTGCATCAATGGAACTTGTTCTTCTGGTTGTTGCTGAGATGGATTTTGCGGCTGCAATTGTGGCACTGAAACTCTAACTGCGGTTGTGGCGGTGGTCGCCACGATAGCTAGGAGGGCAAGGATGAGAAAGGTCTTCATGGCGGATTTGTATTGACCACTGCTTGCTTGGCTCGAATGATGAGCTCTACTTATGAGAATGATGGATGAGGAAGGATGATCATCATGCTACGGGCCTATTTATAGCTGCCATGGCATGATCTCTTTCACAATTGGCATTTGCTTGTCTGGAAAGTGCTTGGATGCTTCCCAAAATCATAATTTGGTATGTTGTGTTTGGTGGCACTACTTACAAGTGTATTCTTGGACTAGTCATTAAAGTTCCTTGTTGCACTATCATCCCACCACCAAAAAGGTGTGATAACACACATGACTCATCTTATTCACTTTACAGCTCAAACACTGATATAGATTGCCTAATTTTCTGAAACTAAGTTTGTAATGTTCTGCAAGTTGTTACGTGTAAACTAGATAAGCATGGCTTGCACATAACTTAGTTTGTAATCTTGTGTGGCCTGTTAAGATAGATGAGACGAGTAATGTAACTTGCTTTGGTAGGCCATGACTCATCAAATTCCTTTTACATGTCAAGTGTTGTAGTGTTCTAGAAGTTATTAGCACACATCAATTTTGTAATGTTCTACAAGTTGTTACGTGTAAACTAGATAAGCTTGGCTTGCACACAAAAAAGATTGTAATACTGTGTGACCTGTTAAGATAGATTAGAGTAGTAATGTAGCTTGCTTTGATAGACCATGACTCATCAAATTGATTTTACTTGTCTTAAGTGTTGTATATGTTGTACAAGTTATTAACACTTATCAGCTTAGTATGGCTTGCAATGTGTGTGCATGCCAAGGATGTTCTAGGTTCTATTCGTTTGTAGATCTTGTTTTGTTTTACACAAATCGTGCATATGATCATCTACGGTAAGGCTTGCAAGTGCAGCTGCAACAATGTTGGCAGGGTCGGAGGGAGGCTGTGGGATGGCATGAGTTCTTGTGACAACCTATAGTTCATTATGTGTGGAAAGATACGTGTTATGTTTTGGACCCCGATAACGCGCGTACGTTCGGCCTGGGGACCTCCCAGACCGAACAGAGGTTCGCTACGAGGAACGACCCCTCCGAACGATTTGGTTCGGGCGTGGAACCCCACAGGCCGAACGCCTCCCCATCGCTGACCTTTTCCCTGCCAAACTCGAAAAGGGAATAAAAGGCCCAGTAATGAAACAAATGAAAAAGTCCAAATTTTATTTCCTTTTTGCTGTGACAAATAAAAGCACAGTTTTTGCTGTGCTATGAAAAAATGACATCAACTTTGGCAAGGTTGAGAATTAAATTTTGCCATGGTCCACGCAAGTTGAATTTGGCATGACAAAATAAATAATAATTTGCCATGATTGACTAAAGTAAAATTTTGACATGTATGTCAAAGTAAATTTGCCATGTCAATATAGATAATTTTGCCATGGCAATAAATCTAAATTTGCCATGGAAAATGGAACGTAAAAATTGCCATGGCAATAAAAGTTCAAATTTTCCATGGCGACATAGGTAAATTTGCCATGTCAATGACGGTGAATTTGCCATGGCAAAATAGAAAAGTAAATTTAATTTGCCACGATCGAGTAGAGTGAATTTTTGACATATATGTAAAAGTAAAAATTGCCATGACAGTATAGGTAATTTTGCCATGGCAAAATAAATGTAAAGTCCCTTGGAAAAATAAAAGTAGAAATTGCAACGGCAATATAATTTGCCATGGCGATTTAGGTAAAATTGCCATGTCAATGAAGGTGAATTTGCCATGTTAAAAAGAAAAGTAAATTTAATTAGCCATGATCGACTAAAAGCAGAAATTTGATATGCATGTAAAAGTAAAATTGCCATGGTAGTATAGATAATTTTGCCATGGCAAAATAAATGTAAATTTAATTGCAATGGAAAAATAAAAGTAGAAATTGCCATGGCAATAAAAATTAAAATTTGCCATGGCGATATTGGTATATTTGCCATGGCGAAAAGAAAAGTAAATTTAATTGCAATGGAAAAATAAAAGTAGAAATTGCCATGGCAATAAAAATTAAAATTTGCCATGGCGATATAGGTATATTTGCCATGGCGAAAAGAAAAGTAAATTTAATTAGCCATGATCGACTAAATTAAAAAAGTTGACATGTATGTAAAAGTAAAATTGCCATGGCACTATAGATAATTCTGCCATGGCAAAAAAATGTAACTTTGCCACGGAAAATAAAAGGTAGAAATTGCCATGGCAATAAAAGTTAAAATTTGCCATGGCGATTTAGGTAAAATTGCCGTGTCAATGAAGGTAAATCTGCGATGGCAAAAAGAACAGTAAATATTGCCATGCCAATGAACTAAAAAATTGACACACTACAAACTAAAAATAGTAATGTTCTTAAAAAGGGTAAAATGTTGATGCTCAATTTTTTTTGTGCATAGATCAGATGGCAAGTTTAGACAAAGTTTGTAATTGAAAATGATGGCAAATATACATATTATGGTGGAAATGCGCTTTTGGGGTCCTAGTCACAAGGCAAGTTTATGGAAATTGTTCATAGCATGGCAAAAAATCAAAAACGATCTGTAAAAAGAATGCATACCAAGTTGCCATGGCAACTATTTACTTAACAAAAGCTATCATGGCAACTATTTACTAAACAATTTGCCATGAAAAAAAAGAGTGGGCAGCTCACACACATGCAAAAGTTGCCATACAAGAAATAAACTAACCAAATTTCGAGAGCAAATGGTGCACTGACATGGCAAAAACGTTCTGTAAAAAGAATGCATACCAAGTTGCCGTGGCAACTATTTACTTAACAAAAGCTATCATGGCAACTATTTACTAAACAATTTGCCATGAAAAAAAGAGTGGGCAGCTCACACACATGCAAAAGTTGCCATACAAGAAAAAAACTAACCAAATTTAGAGAGTAAATGGTGCACTGACATGGCAAAAACGATCTCTGAAAATGAATAATAATTTGCCATGGTCCATGGAGAAATCAAATCAAATTCATTTCAAAAAATTGCCATGGCAACTATTTACTAAAAACGAAAGATAGTGGGTATTGAAGATTGTAAAATTTGCCATGTCATTTGATGATAATTTGTCATTGCGAAGAATTTGAACAAATTGCCATGGGAGATAAAAGTTGTCGTCCTAACCTTAACGGATATGCCGCGAGCTAACTTGAGTATTTTCCATGAGCTAACTTGAGTATTTGCCATTGGAAAAACGGAATTTCCCATGGCAAAAAAATTTGAACAGCTGATGAACTCAACTATATTGTACGTTAGCAAAAATGCCAAAGTCTCCCAAATGTCTCTCTACAATATACTGTTCAACCAAAATAGCCAGATTATACATCGTGTGAACAGCTAAAAGTATGGGCCTCTACTAGGAACTAACTAGTATATTCAATCACATCCACCAACACATTAGCTAGCATAAACTACATCTACAGAAGTCAAACAAAGTCGGTATAGAACACTGTGCAGGAATTCAGCATACCTTGGGGCTTGGGCTCTCTCGACGACACAAGGAACGACCTTGTTCTGGAGGCCCGAGTACTAGCCCTCTGTGCTCTCCCTGATGACATCGATGTTGGCCCATACCTCGCGCCAACGAGTGTTGCTACAATCACGGAGGGGCGGCGGCGGCAGCGAGCAGACGCGATGGTTGGGGACGCGACGGCTAGACGAGTTGCTGTGAAGGCGTCCTCCGCCGGTAGCAGCACCTGCACCGGCGGCTCCTCGTCGACCTCTGCCAAACGTGGTTGCTCCTCGACGCCCTCATCCGTCGACGCGACGACGAAAGTGAAGTAGATGGCCACCGGCGTTGGGCTTCCCCCACCAGCGGCAGCACCTGCGTCGGAGACTCCTCGTCGACCGCCACCTCCCGTGGTGCATTCTCGACAGCCTCATCCGCGATGCGGTAACGAATCACAGCAGGGGAACCACGCCCATTGCCTCCCCGCCCACGAGCAATCCACGCCGCTCCTGCCACCGGACCTCCATCCGACGAGCCCATGGCATTGAGCTTCCGCGCAGCCGCGCTTTAGATGTGCCCTCCACCCGCAAAGGTCGCAGCCTGGTGTCCCGCCGGACGCCGCCCTCCCGCACGGCAACGGCCTGGTGCCCGACGGTCGTCCCCCTCCAGCAGCCTCGCCACCGCAGTCGCGCGCCACTCGCGCATCGCAGCGACCGCCGGTCGGCGTTTTGCCTCTGTCCCCGCCTTTACAACGCCGGCCGCCTCTCCTTGGAATCCGGCGGTGAGTAGATAAGGCAGTGGGGAGTTGGGGGGAGTGGGTGTTGAGTGGAGTGGGTCGACCGATGGAGGGGAATGGGTCGTTCGGGCGACTTCGGCTGGAACGCGAACGATGCCCTAATGATGACGTGGCGAAGATCATGCGCCAAGATCTGTGTGCTCGATCCAATGGGAACGAGGGCGTTCGGGACGGGAGCATAAAACATAGCACGTTCGGCAGTTATCGTTACCGTATGTTTTTCATGCGTGCTAAAAACGGATTTTTGTAAATACAAATAAATAGAGTAGTTAAATAATGTATTGTATTAAGATAAAAATTATATTCTGATTAGTAAAGTTCTCAGAAATTTGACATGACCTCGACTTATTATTTATCTTTTGGATCAAATTCAAATAATAATAAAATAAATTGATGTAATTCCATCATTGCCATTTCAAATACATTTGAATGTAAAATCCAAACATTATCCTTAGATTACAATACAAATTACAAGTCAATTGTTTGAAATAAAAAATACAAATGATCTATTATATTATTAAAACGATAGAAAACGAGTTAAAAAGAAAGGTCGTGATTTGCTTGAAAGAATACGTATGCATGTCTCCTTATCCCGCGAGTTTCCAGAAAAACAACGCTAGGCTCACTCTATTGGAATCGGTCGGATCAGAAAAATTCATATGCAAGAGGAAAGCTGGAGTCCGAACCTAACATATATACGTGTCTTTCTTTATAACTTATCATAAGTGCTTTTTTATGATTAGAAAAATACAATGGATTCATAAGCGCTAAGGGCATGTCCAACGACGACCCTCAAACCACCCGCAACCATCCGAACCGCGCGGTCCGGACGTGCTGTACCATCCAATGCGGGCCTGTATCTGTCCATGAGGTAGTCCGGATGTACTTTCTCCCGCAAACCGAAGACAAACATGGGGGCGAGGGGGCTTTGCGGGGGTTCGGACAGCGCCCACGACCGTTTCTGACCACCCGGGCCCACCAAACCCCCTCCTCCCTCGCCCGCGCGCGTTCCCGCCTGGCGCCAGCTGCTCGCATTCATGCCACTGCAGAGCGAACGCGACCTCTCAATGCCTCCGCAATTGAAGCGGCGCGCCGACAGAGGGCGCCGCCCGCTACACGCCCGGCCGAACACGCCTCCTCGCCGCATTCAAATGGCTGTAGACTGCCCATCTTCCTCCATTAAACTCGCGCGTGTGCCGAGATACCTACTCCGGCCACATGTCCGTTCGTGAGCCGGCCGACATTAAACACAACGCCGGTGGGCTCCTCGCGTCCGCCCGCTATTTAAACAATGCCAGACGCCGGGCAAGAACCGCACCACACCTACACTCACCATTTTCCTCCTTGAAAAATTTTCTCCATGGCATCTGATGAGCAGGAAGATGAGTTGTCCGGCATAAAACCGGCTGGGTGGCCCGTCGAGCCCGCCGGTCACGAGCCGAGGAGTGGTGAGTTGCTCCAGGTCGGCAGGGGGGGGGGGGCATGGCGGCCGTGGATGGTGCCGTGTCGTACCGCCCCTGCGACCGCGCCATCCGACGTCAACGCACGCGTAACCGCGCCCTGCCGGCAGAGAAAGAAGCCAGCTGCGCGGACATCGACGAGGTGGCGGCCAGCACGTCCGCGCTCGCCACCATCATCGAGGAGCCGCCGCTGCTTGGGTCCCATGAGGTGACGCCGGCGTACACAGCCGGTGTCTTGCACTCTGGCAGGCCCCCTACCCAAAAACCAACTCTGATCCGTGCAGCGTATAGACCCTTCCCCTACAGCTGAAGCATCAGATGGTGGTTCCACTCCGATGAGCGGCGGGGAAGCGAGCCGGCCTTTGCGCTGAAGCATATACCTCCGGGGCTCACAGCTGCAGGACATGGGGACGACAATGGAGATCCACTTCGGCCGGCAGTAGACTAGCCAAGAGTATCCATGTCGTCGGAGTAGATATGCGCCGGCGTTGGCTGTAGGCTAGTTTTATCTTAGTCCGGTATCGTTTTTAGTAAATAAGTCCAGTATGTAAACGTTTTCGTCCGGTTTGTATGAAATCTGTTGTGTTTGCATGAATTTCATTCGGTTTGTTGAAAAGGTGTTTGAAATGTATGCGAGCAGCATTGGATGGTGGCCTCCTGTATCCGTGTCCCCGGACTGGTCCCACCTGTCCGCGGACGGAAGCGGGAGGAAGGGTCGCCATTGGAGATGCACTAATCCAAGGCATTTCCTCCAGCTGTATTAGCAAACATGCCTTTTCCTCTACCCGGTCGGACCATATTTGTGGGCGAAGCACGAGTTGAACTCGGGAGACAAAACATAACCAGAATTTATGTATCAAATGATATGATCCAGGTGCAATATGCTGCAATTCAATTAATTCGGCATGCAACAATAACAGTGGTGAGCCCAACAGACTGTGGCGGGCTCTAACAATGGCCCACCACCGCTGCGTTAAATTGTTGTGGCGGGCAGCGTGAAGCTCTGTGGTGGGCCCTGACTACTGCGCGCCACTGCTCATGGGCTACCACTAGCGGGCTGGCGCCCGCCACTGATGGTGTCTTAGCAGTTGCAGAAGGTCAGTGGCGGACGCCCCTGAGAGCCTTGCCCGCCACTGCTAGGCTTTTCCCGCCCACCACTGCTAGGCATTCCTGCAGTAGTGTGTTCACGGATATTATTATGTTGATATTATTATTTCATCGTTTCTCAATATTTATACCGTAAAGAGATTACATGATAAACATGTTAGGTAGCATTCAACATCAAAATTTTGGTTTTTATAATTTACCTGCACGAGGACGATCAGGAATTAAGCTTGGGGATGCTGATACGTCTCCAACGTATTTATAAATTTTAATTGTTTCATGCTATTATATTATCAATCTTGGATGCTTTATATGCAATTATATGATATTTTATATCATTTTTTGTGACTAACCTATTAACTCAGTGCCCAGTGCCAGTTCCTGTTTTTTTACTTGTTTTTGGCTTTTCAGAAAATCAATGTCAAACGAAGTCCAAACAGAAAATAATCTTTAGATTAATTTTTTCTGGACCAAAAGGAACCCTAGAAGCTTCGGGACGAGGCCACAAGACCTACGAGAGAGCCACAAGCTCTTAGGGCGCTCCCTAGGGGGGCCGCCCCCTGAGCTTGTGGGATCCTCGTAGCTCCGTTTGACCCAATTCCACTTCTATAAATTTCCAAATATTCCCAAACCAACAGAGAGTCACCCGAAATAACTTTTCCGCCGCCGCAAGCTTCTATTCTTCCGCGATCCCATATGAAGACCTTTTCCGGTACTCTGCCGGAGGAAGAATCGATCATGGAGAGCTTCTACATCAACCTTGCTGCCCTTCCGATGATGTGTGAGTAGTTTACCACAGACCTACGGGTCCATATCTAGTAGCTAGATGGCTTCTCCTCTCTCTTTCATCTTCAATACAATTTTCTCCTTGATCTTCTTGAAGTTCTATCCGATGTAATCTTTTTTTACGGTGTATTTATTGGGATCCGATGAATTGTGGGTCTATGATCAGATTATTCATTGAAAGTAATTGAGTCTTTTCTGAACTTTATTATGCATGATTATTATAGCTTTGTATTTCCCTTCGATCTATCCGTTTGGTTTGGCCAACTAGATTGATTTATCTTCAGTGGAAGAGGTGCTTTGTAATGGGTTCAATCTTGCGGTGCTCTATATCCTATTGACAAAGTAGGGGACAAAACACGTATTTGTATTGTTGCCATTAAGGATAAAATGACTGTGTTTATTAATATTGATTGGGTTTACTTGGTCTACACCATGTCATCTTGCTTAAGGTGTTACTATGTTTGTTATGAACTTAATACCATAGATGCATGCTGAATAGCGGTCGATTGGTGGAGTAATAGTAGTAGATGCTGGCAGGAGTCGGTATACTTATCTCAAACGTGATGCCTATATATGTGATCATTGCCGTGAATAACATCATAACTATGCGCTTTTCTATCAATTGTCCAACACTAATTTGTCTACCCACCGTATGTTATGTGCTCAAGAGAGAAGCATGTAGTGAAAACTATGGCCACCGGGTCTACTTTACATATATTGCTAAAACCAAAAATACCTTGATGCAATTTCTTTCTTTTTATTTTCTTTTGTAATTTATCTATCTACCTATACAAGATTTAATCCTTACAATTAACTAGTTCAAGGGGATTGACAACCCTCTTGCCCGCGTTGGGTGCAAGTATTTGCTTTTGTGTGTGCAGGTGCTGTTCACTGTTGTTTGCTTGAGTCTCCTATTGGTTCGATAAACCTTGGTTCTCACTTAGGAAAATACTTATCTCTACTGTACTGCTTCACCCTTCCTCTTCAGGGAAAATCCCAACGCAGCTCACAAGTAGCAGCGAACGCCCGCACGCATCGGCCTGCGTGTGTGCGTGAGTTATTCTGCACCGAGCCACCAATCATGTGTCACCACGTCAACCTGTACGACTGCATCATGCCCAATAGAAGAAGACAAAAAACTTCCTTGAGGACATCTACAAGAAGCGACATCAACAAGCACCATCCACGTGCCAGGCCGGTGTGAAAAGCGGTGCAATTCTTCATCGACTTCTCTGGCACGACACAGCAGCGACACTTGGTCACTGCGAGGGACACCTTCAAGCGACACATTATCGTTGACACACCGCTGCGATGCCATCGCCGATACTTCATCGCCAAGGTCTTCATCAACATGGTCTTCATCACCATCATCGTCAACACACCGCCGCCACCTCGTCCACAAGATGGACATCTAGCGTCCTCTGACAGACTTTTCTGCAAGATGCAACCTCGACGATGGCAATGACCGCATCACGACGACGGCATCGACCGCCTCATCCATGACGGCACGACTGCATCGACACAGCGTCACTATAGTGACGCCCCCTACATGGCCACACGGTTCTGACAAAACCGATGTGTGCTCGATGGGCTTCCTCTGGTCTTGGCAAAACCGGTGGACTCATCGCCGACAGCACCCTCTGACATCCGCAAGGTGCATCGTCCACGTCTGTAGCTCCATCATAGCGCATTTTTGCGCCTCCGGTTTTGTGCGGCTTCATCATCCACGACAACTACACCATCGACCACGACTAACTCGACCATGGCTACATCATGATTGTCTACATCGACATCGACATACAGGGCCATTTCTACATCAACAAATCGGCAATAACTCCAGTCAACAGCGTCTGCGTCGTCACCAGCGTCCACGCCACTCCCGCTGTGACTGCAGGAGGGAATAGAGTAGAGAGAAGGGAGGCACCAGAAGGGGACGCAATCATCACCCTAGGTGCCGACCCATCAGAGACGCAGTTGATGATGGCGCAGCGAAGAAGACGACAGAAGCGCAAGACTTCAAATTCAGTCGCAATCGTCTGCTTCACTCCCGCTATGACTGAGGGGGAATGTTAGAAATATAAACGTGATTAAGATAAAGATAAAGAGATAGAGATAGAATTAGTTTAAATATATCATGTCTTGTCTTGTACTCCAAGCCTCTCCCCACGTTGTACTCCTATATATACCCCATATGAGGATCAGACCAATACAACATACAACAACAACATAATATTCAGCCATCCTATAATTTTCACATCCTTAAGCAAAAGAGAACAGTTTAGGGAACTTTTGAGACCGAGTCAACTCATGCCAAAAAAGAATAGAATCTCCAGACCCAACTTCTACCTGACCAATATCAAGGGATGCATCGTGTAATATATTTTTTTCTACGGTGTATTTGTATGGTACTGTAGATATGATAAAGAAAATTCCTATAAACTTCGTTAAACTTGACATAGATTTGAACCGAGACAAAACTAACGTGATACATGTTTTCGGAACGAGGGGCCAAGTAAGGGCTATCTCCAAAGCCAACTCTCAAACCGCTCGCAACCGTCCGGAACGCGTGGTGTGGATGTGTTTTGCTATCCAATGCGGTCTTGTATCGGTCCGCAGGTCGGTCCGGATGTGCCTTTTCCCGTAAACTAAAAACAAACTACGGGGCTTTGCGGGCCTCCGGACCGCTGCCACGCCCGCTTCTTACTCCCCTGGCCCACCAAAAACCCCTCACCCATGCCCGTGCCCCTTCCCGCCAAAAGCGGTCAGCGCCGCTCCAGAGCACCAATACCGCATTCGTTCCGGCTCAGAGCGACGCGACCACTCACTGGCGCTCCAACATTGAAGCGGCGCACCAGCCGAGAGTGCCGCCCGTGCCGTTTCCCGGTGCACGCGATTGCTCCGCGTTCAAACGATAGTCCGTCCTTCCGTCTCCCTCCATTAAACATGCGTGGTTGCCGAGGAAACTACTCCGGCGCCACAAGTCCGTTCGTCTGCCGCCCACCATTAACCACCCTGTCGCTTGCCCTGCCATCCATCGGCTATTTAAACTCCAGCCCCAGCCATAGCCACAGCCATCCTTCTCCGCTCCCTTTCTCCTCTCCGCACCGCACCCGCCATGTCCTCCCCGAGCTCCAAAGCCATTTGGGACAACCTCTTGTCCGAGCAGAAGAAGGAGATATTCACCATTGTTGCCAGCTGGTAGGCCGATGATGCGTACATCCCAATGGAGGACGAGTCGGCGCCACCCTCCTCGCCGGTCCATGCCGGCATCACCATGGGCGAGACTCGTGCTCACTACACGGACATGGTGCTGGACAAGCGGGAGGCCGCATTCCAGCAGGCGCAGGCCGACCAGGCCTATAACCTCCGCATCCTTGACGAGCACCGGCGTGCGGAGGAGCTACCCGTACTCGCCGCCGGCACGGCCATCGCGCCGGACATGGACGTGGCCGAGCAGGAGGTGTTCGTCGACTCCTATCGCACCGCCCGTGAAATCCGCCGTGACCGCTGGCAGTACCGGCAGCATCAGGCGGAGCTATAAGCTGCCTTCAAGGAGTTCGACGATGCGACAAATGAAGTCTACGGCAAGAGCGAGGATGGGAACGACGTCGCCAGCTCCGCCATGCCCGTGCTCCGCCGCCACAACAACGAAGCCGGCACATCCGCGGGTGCCAGCTGCAGCGAGGAAGATTAGAGCGTGGGAGGCCACCGCTCTTTCGCTCCCGTTGAAGCCAAGTCGTTTGGCGGGCTCATCATCATCGGCCGATTAGCCGTTGGCAGGCTGGGGATGCGGAGGTGGAGGCGGACCTTCATTTTTCGGGGCTCATGGCTGGCCGGAGATGGGGAACGGGCGCCGACGGTTATTTTAGGCTAGGTTAGAGTCCGGCCTAGTGCATATATGTCGAAAACCATCGGGTTTCATATAAAAATTATTCAAGTTTCAATGAAATTCGTCCGATTTGTTTAAATATGCATCAAATTTGTTTGGATGGCCGCCAGATGTATGCCGGTAGCTTTGAATGGCCGGTTCCGCATCATTGTCCGCAGACTGGTCCTCAGGTCCTGGATGGATGCGGTGTCCGGTTTGAAGGTCAGCGGCTAGAGATAGATGTGTATATCTTTTTTTTTTTGATCATAGATAGATGTGTATATCTTTACCTAATAATATTAAAGGGAGGAGGCTTTCATAGTTCTCCATACGTCACCCTTTTATATCCGTTGATTTTATGTTAATCATAAAGATTGATGGATGAGATTTAAAAGTAGATCTATGTTTGTTCCTATCTAAAAAAAAAGTTCCCGATCCAAGCCCAGCTAGGAACACTAGCTGGAATAGATCGTGATCTTTCCTTGCTCCCACCTTCCGACATTCCGCTTGATCGATTCTCAAAAATAAAACGTACGTTCAAATAAACAGGAAAGAAACCTATTCCATCCAATTTCTTAAAAATAGATTTGCGAGATTGAAGAACAAGCGTCTGATTTTTCCTATTTAGAAAATACGTTTCGTTCGTCTTATATACAATCAATCAATCAAAAATACATACACGCTTGGCTTTTCCCCGTACGTCCATCTTCCCGCATCAATTTTGGTCCGTGACTCCGCAAGATCGTTGATAGTTGGAGTCCAATTCCAAATCCCTCGCTGCCTACTCCTCCCATAAATATCCTCTCGGAACAGAGGAGAGGAGGGGTAGCATGGAGGTCGACCTGGAAGCGAAAGAGCCCAACGTCTTCGTGTTGAACGGGAAGTATAGTACATGAGTTTGATGCTCTGTCTCCGCCTCGCCAGCAGCCGCGTCGCCGTTGGGACGTGCCGGCGACCCTGTCCCCCATGAACGTCGTGGGCCGCTGTCCTGGTCGTGCTCAAACAGGATGTTGTCCTTCCCGGCCAGGTCACAACGCCGGATGGCAAGGAGCTTGCGCACCTGGCAGCTACCGCCAGCGACTGCTTCCGGCACTCCGGTCGTCGTGTGCTCGACGACAATGGCCAAGGCAGCACGACGGAGGCAGAGATGGCAGCACCGGGGGTCAGTGGATAAGGAGACGACTGTGGTGCCGGCAATGGAGAGGCTGGAGGAATTAGGGCTGAGCGGCGACAGAAGGAGTGCTCCATGCGTATCGATCTGAGTTTTTGTTTGGCGATCGTGATTTTGGGACGATGCTGCCAGTACACACTCGAGCGCTCTCCAAGGGCATCGCCAAGATCGGCCTCTCCACACAGACACGGATAGGACATCCGCAATGTTGGAACGACTGCAGCAAGCACAACTCGAATTCGTTTGCGATACGAGACCGAGTTGGCATCGATCGACCCACCCGCGCATACATGATGGACTCTTCGGGGAACCTGTCGCCGTGCATGAGGAAGAACATAGGAGGCGGCGCTGGGGTAGGGGATGGCTCCAGTCGAACGGGGTCTCAGGTCCTTAGGAAGCGGCGTGCGAAGGGCCTCAGGTGAAGTAACACCGGGGCCAGGTGAGGGTGTCCCGGACTAGGGGGTACTCGGGCTGCCGGCCTATCTCTCATAGGCCGGGCTGGTGGGCCGCGCTCTACTCGTTGATGGAAGGCCGGATTGTGGGCGACCCTGTGTGTCAGAAGGAAACCTTCGAAGACTTGGCGTCTCCTCCAAGAAATAATTGGCGTGGCCGGCATGTTTATCCGAAGATGGTAACCGACTATATGTAACCCTAGACCCTCTGGTGTCTATATAAACCAGAGGGGTTAGTCTATAGAGGATCATCATATTCATTGCCTAGGGTTTAGCCTAGTCGATCTCGAGGTAGATCAGCTCTGTAACCTTCATACAATCACATCAATACAATCTAGCAGGACGTAGGATATTACATCTTCGAGAGGGCCCGAACCTGGGTAAATCGCTGTCTCTACGTTCCTTGTTACCCATTGATTCCTAGACCTACATTTCGGATCCCCTACCCGAGATCTGCCGGTTTTGGTACCGACATTGGTGCTATCATTGAGAGTTCCGCCGTGGGTCATCAAGGATCAATGGCTCGCCTAGTCATCAGCAACAGCGCTAGCCGCAGGGACACTTTCATTCCCGGCTAGCTCTTTGCGTTCGGCAGCGTCATGCTACATGCCGATCCGGCCGGTCACCTTGGCCGGGTCGACAGCTTCACCCCCGACCAGGAGATTAGGTTCGGAAACTTAGAGTTCGTCGCCGACTCCCGGGGAGATCTTATCCTCACGAGGTCCTCAGCCTCGCCTGAAGGACCCACAAATCCTGAAGCACCGACTTCAAGTACGGCCAACCCCACTACCGAGACAGCCGCCACTACGGATCCAGCCTTGAGCCCGGACCTAATGTCCGCGCTCGGCTGCCGAAGATTAGCCTCGGCCGAACATGACTACGGGGCGAATTCAGACGCCCCCGTCACGGCCATACTGCGGGTTGACCCCGCAAACTGCCAGAACTTGGAGCCGACGGATCTCTCATTATTAAACGAGATACTAGATCGAATCCAGGCCCTGGGAATCACCGATGGCCAGTCCTCGGTCTACGATCAGATCGGGCTTAAAACCGACGACAGGGAAATTCACGCCCCTGCCACCACTCACTTGGTCGCCACTATCGAAGGCCCCACGGAGGGCTCACCCCTTCCCTCAGAACCGAAAGCGCATGAGGTGCAAGTTTCCGACCAGCAGGCTTCATCCTCCAGCTCGGCAGCCGAACTCCATTCCGGAGAGGGTTTCGAGCCGAAGTCTGGTTCAGCACGCAATTCCGGATCCACGCACCCGTGCCCGACCAATTATCCAGAGCTCGGCGCATTGGATTCCATGTCAATCCAGGACGCGGCCGCCAAAACTCTGGACTCACAGTCCGCTGGGATCAAATTTTTATCCCGCCCACCCCCCATAGTGAGTACTGTCCATATAACTCAGGACGGCCCGACATATGGGACCTAATGTACGTTAAGCAGCAGCCCGGAGAGACAGTTCGGCACTTCTGGGCCAGATTCCTTATCGTCAAAAACAAGACGACGAACGGTTGCAACAAGGACATTCTGGAGATCTTCCGACAGAACTGCCGAGACGAGGGCGTCTTAAACGCCCTCGCCCACCGCCACATCCAAAATTTCTCTGATTTATCGGATCTGGTGTCCAAATACTGCGCCATGGAGTACGCTTGGCAGGCTCGGCTCGGGCAAACGGAGTCAATCCGTACAGAGGAACCAAACCGAGCTCGGGCAAAACACGCACACCCTCGTTGGACACCCCAATACGAGCCATCCGAGAAAAGAATGAAACCCCTGACAAGATCCAGAACGGTCCTTGACGAACTGCTGGATAAACCATGCCCCATACACTCCGTCCTCCTCAACACAAACCCAACCCACAGCCTTCGAGCTTGCTGGGTGGTCAGGCAAGTCGCCAAGAGCGGCGAAGTCATCCTCGGAGGCCCGTACACAAATAAAAGTCCAGCAACGCCCTTTGATGACGACGCCGAAATCTTAACAATCTACGAGACGTATTCCTCGAAGAATCAGAGGAAGAGAGCCCTTCGAGAGCTC
Source organism: Elymus sibiricus (assembly GCA_039707655.1). Lineage (NCBI taxonomy): Eukaryota > Viridiplantae > Streptophyta > Magnoliopsida > Poales > Poaceae > Elymus > Elymus sibiricus. The sequence continues at coordinate 69,365,821 of CM077674.1, read as the reverse complement.
GCTCAAATCCACCATGTGGTAGAGACAGACTCATGGACAGACCCACCCATCACTTTCAGTGAACAAGACCCATCCCATAGTGGATGGATTCCGACTCCAAAAGGTGTTAATGGACGGCGGTAGCGGGCTAAACCTCATTTACGAGGACACCTTGGAAAAAATGCAGTTCAACAGATCCCGCATCGAGCAAAGTCACACCACCTTTCGAGGGATCATCCCCGGAAAGGAGGCGCGTTCTAGTGGCCGAGTGGCTCTTGATGTGGTCTTCGGAACTCCCGAGAACTACCGATCCGAAGAACTGCTTTTCCACATCGTGCCCTTCCGCAGTGGCTACCATGCCCTATTAGGGCGCGATGCCTTCGCACGATTCCATGCCGTCCCACATTACGGGTACATGAAGCTTAAATTGCCAGGGCCAAACGGCGTGATCACAATAATAAGTGATCCGGACAGAGCTCTTCGGGCCGAGAACAAAACAGCATCCCTCGCCCTCGAAGCGTTGTCCGAAGCCCTCGTAGCAGAAGAACTAACCGCGCTCCGCTCAACGGTGGATAAGGACGACGTAATCCTCGACAAAAGGCCCAAATCCACGTCCTTCAAACCAGCGGATGAAATCATCAAATTCCAAGTGCACCCAACAGATCCCAACAAGACGGCGTCCATTGGAGCTCAGCTGGACCCCGCGGTCGATGAAGAGTTGCGCACATTTTTGCATGCAAACTGGGATATCTTCACCTGGAACCCGTCAGACATGCCAGGGATCCCGCGTAGATTAGCCGAGCACAGCTTGAACATCATTAAGGGTTTCAAGCCAGTCCAACAGACTCTGCGTCGGTTTTCTGAACCCAAGCGTCAGGATATGGGCGAGGAACTGGCAAAGTTGCTCGAAGCCGGATTCATCCGGGACATCAAACATCCAGAGTGGTTGGCCAATCTGGTCATGGTACCAAAGAAGGATAAGTCCTGGCAGTTGTGTGTCGATTTCAAGGATTTAAACAAGGCCTGCCCCAAGGATCCTTTCCCCTTGCCCCGCATAGACCAGATCATAGACGCCACCGCCGGGCATGACTCACTGTGTTTCCTCGACGCTTACTCCGGATACCATCAAATTAAAATGAAGGAGTCTGACCAAGCGGCCACTGCATTCATCACTCCTTATGGACCATTCTGTTTCAACACAATGTCCTTCGGATTAAAGAACGCAGGGGCTACATACCAGCGCATGATTCAAACATGTTTGGAAAAACAAATCGGCAAAACAGTCGAAGCATATGTGGACGACGTGGTTATGAAAACCAAATACGTCAGCCAGCTGGTGGACGATCTCCGGCAAACCTTTGATAGTCTTCGGACTTTTGATATACGGCTCAATCCGGAAAAGTGCGTCTTCGGAGTAGTGCCGGCCGGTAAGCTGCTCGGATTCATCGTTTCCCATAGAGGAATAGAAGCCAACCCAGCGAAAATACGGGCACTGTCCGAGCTGGCTATCCCCACTGAGCTCAAACACGTCCAGAAATTTGCCGGCACTGTTGCAGCCCTAAGCCGCTTCATCTCACGCCTCGGAGAAAAAGCCTTACCTCTATATAAATTGCTCAAACGGACGAAGAACTTCGAATGGACCAGTGAAGCGGCGGCAGCACTCGAAGAAATAAAAACTCTACTAGCTGGCAACCCGATCTTGACAGCACCCAGCCCTGGCGAGCCAATGCTGCTATATATCTCGGCCACGAATCAGGTGGTCAGCGCGGTTCTCGTCATCGAACGAGAGGCAGACGGTCACAAGCTCCAGGTGCAGAAACCTGTGTACTACGTATCCGAAGTGCTCACCCCGTGTAAAACGAGGTACCCGCATTACCAGAAGATTGCCTATGCCGTTTTCATGGCATCACAAAAGCTCCGCCATTACTTCCAGGAGTGCTCGGTTACGGTGGCATCCGAAGTACCACTGAATGACATAATCAACAATCGAGATGCCACTGGCCGCATAGCCAAATGGGCTATAGAACTCCTTCCCTACGAAATCATATATCGACTATGCCGAGCTATTAAATCTCAGGTTTTGGCTGATTTCGTTGCGGAATGGACGGAAGCCGAACTCCCTAGGGAGTATAGTACATACTCGCATTGGACGATGTACTTCGACGGCTCCAAAATGCTCGCCGGGCTGGGGGCTGGAATGGTCCTCACATCCCCCACTGGCGACAATATTCGGTACATACTCTAGATCATGTACACCGACTCCAACAACGCAGCCGAATACGAGGCTCTGTTACATGGACTTCGGATTGCGGTGTCAATGGGCATACAGCGGCTCGAGGTACGGGGAGATTCTAATCTCGCCATCTCTCAAGTCAACGGCGAATTCGACGCAAAAGACCCGAAAATGACAGCATACCGCAACGCCGTCCTAAAAATCTCTGCCCGTTTTGAAGGACTAGAGTTTCACCATATACCTAGAGACAGCAATCAAGCTGCCGATATCCTTGCTCGAATGGGCGCCAAGCGCGACCGTGTCCCTGAGAACACCTTTTTAGAACGACTCTTCAAGCCGTCCGTGGTGTGGCAGGAGGATGCCTAGGGCTCGGAATCCAATAGCTCAGGGGAGCTCGCCCCTCCGCCTATGGAACCAGACGAAGGAGTTATCGGGGGCTCGGCAATTGAAATGACATTTTCGGCTCACGAAGTCATGGCGGTAATCGCGCCATGGACCAAGCCCTTCCTCGCCTACCTCCTCCGCCAAGAACTATCGGGTGACCAGAATGAGGCAAGGCGTATCATTCGACAGTCTAAAGCCTATAAAGTCCACGAGGGAGAACTATATAAGAAAAGCACTACTGGCGTCCTCCAAAGATGTATATCCGAAGAGGAGGGAAGGCAGCTCCTGGCCAAGATTCATGCTGGCATGGGCGGTCACTACGCGGCAGCTCGGGCCCTGGTCAGCAAGGCTTTCCGAGCAGGGTTCTTCTGGCCCACTGCCCGAACAGACGCCCAAACATTGGTCCAACATTGCGTTGGACGCCAGCTCTTCGCAAATCAGAGCCATATGCCCCCCACGGCCCTTCGGACGATACCGATTACTTAGCCTTTCGCGGTCTGGGGGCTGGACATGGTCGGACCACTTAAAGGGGGGACCAAGAAAAAGAAGTATCTACTCGTCATGGTAGAAAAATTTACTCAATGGATTGAGGCAAAACCGGTAACTATAGCCAAGTCTAAGCCGGTCATCGATTTTATATCCGACGTCGTACACCGTTACGGTGTCCCCCATAGCATTATAACGGACAATGGATCCAATTTTACTGCCCAGGAAGTTAAAGACTGGTGCGCTAATCTGGGCATTAAGCTCGACTATGCCTCAGTATATCACCCACAGTCTAATGGACAGGTCGAGAGAGCTAATGGACTGATTTTGAGCGGCATCAAGCCCCGTCTGGTCCGATCTCTAAACGAATCTGACTGCCATTGGGTCGAGGAGCTCGACTCCATGTTGTGGGGCCTGCGCACCACTCCTAATCGATCCACGGGCTACACACCGTTCTTCATGGTGTATGGGGCAGAAGCCGTCCTCCCCAGCGATCTTATTCACGATGCACCTCGGGTACGTATGTACGAAGAAAAGGAGGCTGAGCTGGATCGGCAAGACGACCTGGACGCCTTGGAGGGCGAGCGCGACATAGCTCGAGCTCGCTCCGCCTTTTATCAGCAGCAGACCAGACGTTATCAAAGCAGGGAAGTACGGGCAAAGGCCTACAACGCCGGTGATCTAGTCCCGCGCCTCCCGGAGAAGCAGAAGCATAAGCTGTCTCCCAAATGGGAGGGGCCCTTCATAATCGATCAAGTACTCGCGGGCGGAGCATATCGTCTCCGCGACCCAAAGGACGACTGCCTCGAACCAAACCCATGGAACGCAGCTCGGCTACGACGTTTCTACGGCTAACTCCGCGACCTTACCTTGTTCGGTTTATCATTCTAGGATTTATATTTTTCTAGTCAATAGTCTCTCCCGGGTTGTGTTCGGAAATGCCAAACTACGTTAAGTTTTTCTTCGGCAAACATCTTTGAATGTACCACACGCCGTTACCTGGGGGCTTCTTTTACGGAGCCCATCATATTTTATTTATGCAATCATCCGTCTTTTCGAGTTTGCAACCTTCCCACATCGTTTTAAAGCCACTATATGCATCAATTTGAGTTAAGATTTTGCCGAGCTGGGTTGCCTCGCTCCTGTGTTTACCCCCTACGTTCCCGATTGTTCGGCTAGGGAGTAAAGGGAGCACCTCTATGATTGTTACGTCCGGATTTCCCGGGTACGTACCTCAGACGGGTGAAGCCAAAAGCTAGCGTTCTTAAGAACACAGTTGGTCAGCCACGGGGGAAGTGAAAATAATTGGTACCTATTACCAAGTTTCCGTGGTGTTTTCCCGAAGTAACCATCCCCGTTTAATTCGGGTATTCGGTTATCCATCCACGGCTATCGTGGTAACCCGAAGAAAGGGACCCATAGCGGAACTATTTTCATCGGAGGATGTTTCTTACGTTAAACAGTAATATAACATAATTCCCCGAGCACGTTTTTGTCTGTTTGCACCAAATAGCCGGATTGCCTAGTTCTCCGAAGTGTTTTCCGATGTTTTCGGATCACATAGTAGGAAACACTCCTTGGCTCCTGGTCGAGGAGGCGGAAGCCGATGGCTGGTTAAGACAACGTTTTATGCACGGTTCGGAGCCTATTTGATGTAAAGTACATAGATACATAGAATCAAACTGTTAATCTTGATCAAGACCATCTATTATGGTCTCCAGGGCACAGTCTGCTTGGGACAGCCGAGCTGCGGGCATAACCTGGTCATATACTAGATGCACGGGCACTTCCTGCCCATCTGGCCCTACCGGCCCAACCCTCGCTAAATGCTCCGATTCCAGCTTGGTGAAACGGGTCTTGATCATCGCCCAAGCCTCCCGTGCTCCCTCATGACAAGATGACATCTTCCATAGCTCCAAGCGGCGCTGCGCTCCTTTGAAACGATTCGCGAGCTCGGCCATCCCTTCCTGAGCCACTTCCCCAGGCCACAGTGCTTTGAACATGCTCTTCATGGCTTTCCGGGCCCGCTCGTGTACATCGGCTAGCTCCTTCAGGAGGTCCCGCCCGAACGAGCTGGCCTCCTCTTCGGGACGTCCGGTAAGAAGAACTACAACGAGACGTGGCATTGTTCATATTGCTGCCTAATTCGTGCAGTTTATGAACTGAAAAATCAGATCGCACTTACCGAACATGCCCGCTTTCAGTCTCTGGTTCTCCTCTTGGGATAAGGTCAGTTGAGTTTTCAAACTTTTGATTTCTTGAGCCTGTTGTTCGCCTTCCGCCTTAAGCTTATCCCTCTCCTCATAACTTCGGGAAAGCACCCGGTAGCCCGCCTCTTGCTGTGACTCCGCATACCTTTGAGCTTCTCTGGCAATATCCAGATCCTTCCGCAGCTGATTTATCGACTCGGCTGCTAAGGAATCATCTTTCATTAGCAGAGGTGTTCCATCAAAAAATTAAAAAAAAACAACTTTGAGTTCGGCACTTACCATGTGCCTCTCTGGTGAATTTCTTCACACCCTCTAGCTCGGCTTTCACAGACTCTAACTCTGTTCGCACCAGCTTGAGGTCCTCGGACAGCTTTTTGTTTTGCTCCCGAACAGTCTGCACAATAGCAGGGCAGTTTAAATGTCAGACCCTTAACTTGGCCGTCCCGCCCAAATTAAGGCTCGGGGGCTACTTGGTTAGATACTAGTCGTCAAAACTAATACCATACCAGCATATTAGTAGACATGAGTTTCACGGCCCCTTCAAGTCCTGTTCGGGCAGCGCCGAGGTACGTGTCTACCGAGCTAAGGGCATTAAACTCCTGATCAGAAAACGCGGAGTGCCGAAGCGACGCCTTACGCCGCCGATGATTCATCACACTTTCAACCTCGGAGTTAGTGACCGAGACGCCACCTGAGTCCTCAGGATGTTGGTCCTCGGCAGGGACCCCCGGAGTAACTCTGGCTACAGCTGGCGACCTCGGGTTTGAGTCACCCCTCGGCGCCTCTTCAACATCCCCAGCCAAGGGCGTTTCCACATATCTTCTACAGAACACCGTGGAGAAAATTATTGGCATATTTGGTGGATGTCGAAGATAGAGACTATGACGGTACGGCGGATGCGTTACCTCTTCGGGCGGGGCGCAGATGATGTAGCTCCCGTTGGGGCCACGCGTTTGGTCACCCCACGACTACTCGTCGCTGGGGCCGCTGGTGCCGCTCTTGTGGCTGTTCGGCGCGTCATGCGGTGGCCCTTGGGAGTAGGTGTCAGTGTATTCGGGGCAGCAGTGGCTGAGTGTTTCTTTCGAGAGGAAGCCCGTTGGCCACTTACAGCGAAGGAGGGAAGCGCCCCGGGGTGATCGGCCAAAAGGGCCACCTTAGAGCCATCGAGGCTCTCCTGGTAGAAGATCCCCTCCTCGTAATTAATCGATGTTTCAGGGTCATCATGGAATCCAGGATCATCATCACGAGAGTAATTCTCCGGTTGAGGAGCAGGGCAGCTCACTGTCTCGATCCAGCACCTCCAGTTCTGTTCGGACAGGATAGGAATCTGGTTAAGACAAATTTGGGGGTACCTTCCGGACTATAAAACATGGACGGACTCACCATTTCAATGGGTTTGTAGCTCGAGAAGCCTTCCTTGGGCCTTAACTGAGCAAATTCCTGCTCTTCTCCCTTGAAGAGATCGGCCAGTATGACTGCTATCGCCGCCTGGTCGGCAGGTCCCATCCGTGTGTACCGGGTTGAATCATCTTCCCCGTTGTAGCACCAAAGCGGGTGCATTCTCTGTTGGAGAGGTTGGACGCACCGAACAATGGCTGCAGCCATCACGTCAATGACGGTTAGCCCGTTGTGGGCTAGCCATCTCACTTGAGCGGCCAGCCGAGTTACTTCGGCGCTTTCCTTTTGAAAAGGACTCTTCGGGTGCCAGTTGAACCGCATCTTCGGAGGGACCAATGAGAACTCGGGCAGCCCCCTCCGGACTGGATCAAAAAGGGGGACGTCTTCGATATAAAACCATTCCGAAGTCCACTCTTCGGCATCTTTCTTCGGAGTCCCTACGGGGTATCCGGTTCCGGTGATCCGCCATACTTCAGCCCCGCCGACCTCGTAGATTGTCCCTCCTCGGGTACGGGGGACAAGGCAGAAGAACTTCCTCCACAACTCGAAGTGGGCCTCGCAGCCCAGGAACATATCGCAGAGAGCGACGAAGCCCGATATATGAAGAATCGATCCTGGGGTAAGGTGGTGGAGTTGAAGCCCGTAAAACTCTAGTAGACCCCTCAAGAAAGAATGAATGGGGAAACCCATCCCTCGCAAGAGGAAGGGCATGAAGCACACCCTTTCCTCCCTGTGGGGGGAAGGAAAGTTCTCTGCGAGGGCCTCCCCGTCTGTGGAAGTTAATCCGGGACGGGTGGGTGCGAGATCTGAAGCAGGGAGATATCCCTGCGTCTCGAGCCTGCGTAAGCGCATGAGGGATACGGAGCAACTCGCCCAATCACCTTGACGGGGGCCGTGAGGGCGTGAGGAAGAGCCTGGGACGCTCGCCATTGTTTGCTGGTCGCGACCTCGCGAGGATGTGAGGAAGAATGGCAGGGAATGGGGTGCGTCAACCTCCGCGCCCTTGGCCTATTAAAGGGGCTTTGACTCCCCCCGAAAGAGGGGCATTTTTGTAAAAACCCATTGGGCCACTCGCATTCCGTGGGTGCGCAGAAATCGAGGGTCGTCATTTGATTCTGGGCGAAGAAAAGCGGTATGACGGGCCCCACGGGGCCTCGCCAATTGGAGAATTCTTCGGCAACTGAGCTATTGGTGGCCGAACTATTGTTAAACCAAATACAGGTAAAGGGAGGAACTCGCCACCCAAGCCGAAGACCATTGAAGCATGAAGCTGCCGAAGACCGTCAACCTCGGCATTGGAGGCTAGTTCGGGGGCTACTGAGGGTGTCCCGGACTAGGGGGTACTCAGGCTGCCGGCCTATCTCTCATAGGCCGGGCTGGTGGGCCGCCCTCTACTCGTCGATGGAATGCCGGATTATGGATGACCCCGTGTGTCAGAAGGAAACCTCCGAAGACTTGGCGTCTCCTCCAAGGAATAATTGGCGTGGCCGGCATGTTTATCCCCTGATGGTAACCAACTATATGTAACCCTAGGACCTTCTGGTGTCTATATAAACCAGAGGGTTTAGTCCGTAGAGGATCATCATATTCATTGCCTAGGGTTTAGCCCAGTCGATCTCGAGGTAGATCAGCTCTGTAACCTTCATACAGTCACATCAATACAATCTAGCAAGACGTAGGGTATTACCTCTTCGAGAGGGCCCGAACCTGGGTAAATCGCTGTCTCTACGTTCCCTGTTACCCATTGATTCCTAGACCTACATTTCGGATCCCCTACCCGAGATCTGCCGGTTTTGGTACCGACACCAGGGGCGGTGGTGCACGGAGGATACTGATCGGCCGTCTGCAGATGCGCGATACAGAGGCGTACGTGCTCAATTCATCGTCCATGTAGCCTCCGCCCCATCGGCTGGCCCAACTCGTCGCCCGCGTCGCTAGCGCAGAGAGGTTGTTTCACATGAACCTGCTTCAGGTGCTCTACAAATTGCTAAATGCGATAGCTACGACGTCGGTACAATCATTAGACGGCGGTGGCGACGAGAAGAAGTTGGCCTAGGCAGCGTGTGCTTAGGACAGCCGCGGCTTCCTCTAGGCCGGCGTGGCGACACTCCAACATGTCGAGGTCTCGCGGAATCGGCATGGCGTCATGCTCTAGGACTACGACGGGCCGGGTCGGAAGCGCATGGAAACTTGCTGTTATCCATGCTCATATTCACATTGCAGTGTCGCGCACGAGGCACAACACTTTGACCCAGCTTTATGACTTCCCTCTACTACTATGCGTGAGGAGAAAGTACGGAGCGATTTTCTGATGCCATATGCAATTTTTTTTGTCAGGGAGAAAAGGGTTGAAAGCAGGAGAAACAATGCAATTCCATTGTTGATTGTTGTACAACTCTACTTCATATAGACTCAAGTATTTTGGCCAGGAACTGTCGGAATCGGCGAGGGCGGACCCTAAGGTTCGAACACTGGGGTGAGCTCATTTCTACCACTTCGTCCCGTACCACGGCGGAGTTACAGCGAAGCTACGGCGAGAGCGCGCTAGCGGAAGCGGGCCGGAGACACATCGGTTTACCCAGGTTCGGGCCACCTTGCGGTGTAAAACCCTACTCCTGCTTGGTTGTGATTGCTCTAACGCGAGAGTACAAGGTTTGGGGCGCAAAAGTCTATCTACAGCGGCACCCTGCCCTCCTTTTATATCTGCCTTGCTCCTCTTCCCCCGAAAACATTGGCGGGAATGGTTGCCACACAACGGGAAGTTGAAGGGGGACAGGGGCGCAATCTATCCTGACAAAAGGTGGTCTTTGCCTACAAAGCGACCGTCCATGACGCGCCAGTGGGCTCGGGGATGACCTCCGCCCTGCGCGTCCATCATCTTAGTCTTCTTTCACCGATCAGACAACCTTTGGGGTTGCTTTGGGAAACGGACTGCTGGCCTTGCTCCCTTAGCACAAAAGGGGAAAACCTCTTCATCCGCGCCTACTGGCACGGCCTCTGTCGCCGTTCATCGCCGCGCGCGTCACCCACGTGGTGGGCACCAGACCACGCGACCGAGCCGAACAGCACTTGTCTTGCGTGCCTTCGGGAGGGTGCCTCGGGAGGCAACCTTAGGAGGCCACCTCGTGGGAGGGCCTCGCGAGGCTCTCGGTGAAGTTGTGGCTGAGTCTTGCTTGCCCACTACCCGAGGAGGGGTCCTCGGGAGGCCAGAACCTCGTAAAGGGCCTTGCTTAAGGCGCCCACTGGTGGTCGCCTATTGGGCCTCCGCCAGGCGTTACATTCTGGGCCGCAGGCAGATGGGCCAGGATACCCTGGGTTCCACGGGCCTGACAGTAGCCCCCGGGCCCGCGGCACGCACGTTCCCGCCTACTCGGGGGCGAAACGGTGCGGGCCCTAACCGCCTGCGCGCCAGGTGCGACGCATGGCGCACGATGTGACTGGGGACGCCCCCACTCCTCCCACGGAACCTCGGTAACCGCACGGGCTGACATAAAGCTTGCCCGCGCATGGCGCAGGGCCATCATAGCCTTCCTTCTGTTGCCGCCTCGAATCCTCGCGCGCAGCGAAGGTGGAGCGGTGTCTCCCTTGAGCGTTTATAAAGGGCGCGGGGGAAGGACCTCCCCGCCCCTCTTCTTCCACCAGCTCCTCTCTCCTTCTTCCTGATTCAAACGGCCTACGTGGCAATGGCGAGGGGTAGAGGCCGAGCCCGCGCGTTTGCTGCTGCATCCAGGGTTCCCCCCCGGGGTCGAGGACGCTCTCCGACGGCCACCGGCGCTGGCCCTAGCACCCGTGGAAGGGGCGCTACTCGCGGGCGCGGAGGGCGCGGGGCCCGTAGCCGAGGCGGCCGCGGCAGGTCAGCTGCTCTTCCTCCCCAAGCAGGGAGCCACTCGGCAGAGGCGGCTCACGAGTTCATCGTGGACATGCATCGCCGGCCCTGCACCTGGCTTCGGCTTCCGGACTCCTTCGCGAAGGTGATGGAGGAACGCGCGCCCCTGGGCCTGTGGTTGCAGGCGGACGGCTGCTGCAACGGCCCCTCCTGGGTGGCGACAGAGTTCACCCCCACCGGCTTCATGTTCTTGAAGCAGGGGTGGAAGTCCTTTGCCCTCGCCCGCGGCCTAAAGCGGGGGCATCTCCTCCACTTCAAGTACGACGTGTGACGGTGTCCTGGATTAGGGGGTGCTAACCGGGCCGACCCGTCTCCTCGGTTGGGCCGATGTACCCCCGTACGTGACCAAGATGGACTCCGAAGGCTGTACGAGGGAGGTGTGATCAATGTTGTCTCTGCCGAAGACTTGTAGTACACTTCAAGATTTGTCCAGCCACCTTATTCCTAGATACCGACATTGTAACCCTATATACCCTCCCTGGCGTGTATATAAGCCATAGGGTTTAACCCGTAGGGGGCACATCAACGCAACATTGCTCACCTAACCTTAGAAGTTAGAATCACATTACGATCTCGAGGTAGATCAACTCTGTACTCGATACATCTTCATCAATATAACAGAAGCTGACGAGGACATGTACTAGGGATAGGGTAATAGGCCTGACCTCTAGACCCTACCCTAGGACACCACACGTCTTACACTGGGCCCCAGGGCCAGATCAACAACCCAGGATTCCGCAGACTGACATTCACTCGGAGTTCATCAAACCACTCGGGAGGCAAGAGTTCACTCGACAGACGTGTTTCACTCGGAACACCCGAAAGTCACTCGACCAGAGAAGACCAGATGACTCCCGAAGTGCAACGGTTGGGAGGCACGTTCTCTCGTATTAATTGTAATCAATGCGCCCGTTACCTGGCGCATTGACACCCCTCTTAACCCCTGGTAATGATGGGCGTGCATGGGAGAGCTGGCGAGGCTATATAAGCCGCCCCCCTGCTCCATTCCAAGGGTTCGCATCTTTTGTAAACCTATACACTCAATCGACAGCTCCAGAGAGCCGAGACGTAGGGCTATTACCTCCACCGTTGAGGGGCCTGAACTCGTAAATCCGAGTGTAACACCTGCGCCGTAGCTAGGCTCTGCCCTCTCCGTCGTACCCGTACACACTACTGTCAGGATTGCACCCACGACAGTTGGCGCCCACCGTGGGGCAGGCGTCTAGCGACTTCCGGCGTAGTTGCATTTTCCTGATCATCACCATGGTTTCCGGCGGCGGACTGACTCTGGGCAGCGAGATCCGTTTCGGCGTCCTCAGCTTCATCGCCGACGATTCGGCGTGGCTCCAGGAAGCCCCGCTGGATGTCGAGGCGTTGCCCGTCCGCGGCGCGGCACACTTCTGCGCGAGTTCCTTCGGCGTCCTTCTCCGGCAACCGTCGACCCCCTATCAGTCGACGTCTTCGCTCTCCACCCGCCGTCGTCGCAGGCGCTCCGGATGCTCGTGGCTTTAGCGGTGGATCAGGCACGCGGTGGCCCTTCAGGCTGCAGCTCCGCAGGTCGCGGCAATCGAGCCCGATGAACCTGTCTTCGATTTGTTCGCCTCCGTGCACGAACACTCGGAAAGTGTATCCGAGTGCGAGAGCAGCGATCCCGCTGCGGAGGTGCTGATGGCCGATTCACCGCTCAGTCCGCCTGGGTACGGCCGCGGCGGCGCGGAGAACAGCGACCCGTCGCACGCCGATCTTGGCAGCGGCAGGGACCGGCATAAGGACGAGTACATCGCACAACCTCTCACTCGGGAGCAGAGGGAGGAACAGCAGCGCAGGACCGAGCAGGCCCTCCAGACGCCCATCGTTGGGACGACCCCCGAGGCTCAGGCTTTGGAGGCCGTGCACCAGGCCAACTTGGCTGAGCGCAATCGTCTGGAGGCGCTCCAGAAGTCACTCGACGATCGCGCCCACAGACAGCACCAGCCCAGTTCCAGTCGGCGGCATCGGCAGTTGTTCCCGAATGACCAGCAGCAGAGTTTCCAGGTATTCCGCACTATCGTCCAGAATCTGGCGGCGGCCACTCGGATAGCAGATTCCATCGAACCGTCCTGATCTGAGGTGGGGGAGGGTCTTCGGCAGATCCGGGCCCTGCTCAAGGCGGCTGAAGAGCAAAATTCGGCAGTATCTCAGTCGCGCAACAGGATACACAGCAGATCCATTCGGGCTGACACCGTCCAGTCGGCACACAGCCCAGTGTCCCCAAGGAGAAACAGACACTCGCCTCCGCGGCGAAACGACCAAGACCGCCACCGGGACCAGTACTCGGGGCAGGGTCGCAGTCGGAATACGCCTCCGCGGCGTCAGGACGATCGTCGCCACATGCAGTCGCCCCCTCCGCGGGATGGCTCGTACGATGCCAGGCGTCCTTATGGCAACGATCAGAGGGCCAGCCCTCCCCGTCATGGTGATGGTTATCGCCAGAGAGAGCCAGTCGACCACCGTGACCCGCAGTTCAACACGAGATCCGTTCTCGCTCAGAACCTGGTCAACAGAGGCAGAGCTCAGAGAGAAAACTTGGATAGAGATCGTCCGAGTTGAAGTGGAGCGTTCGTCTCCGGGCCCGAGTGTTTCAGCAGAGCCATCAGGGCCGCCGATATTCCGCCAAACTTCAGATTAGCAGCTGGAGTAAGCAAGTTCACCAGCGAGTCCAAGCCAGAAACTTGGTTAGAGGATTACCGAGTGGCTGTGCAGATCGGAGGAGGAAATGACTATGTGGCTATGAAGCATTTGCCATTGATGCTTGAAGGGTCCGCCCGTGCTTGGCTCAATCAGCTCACTCCGGCCAGCATATACTGTTGGGAAGATTTGACCCGAGTGTTCATCAAAACATTCGAGGGCACGTGCAAACGCCCGGCTGGATTGTCTGAGTTACAACACTGTGTGCAGAAACCGAATAAAACATTGAGGGAGTACATCCAGCGGTGGACAACCTTGCATCACATGGTGGAGAACGTCACAGAGCATCAAGCCGTCTGCGCCTTCAAGGCAGGAGTCAGGTATCGGGAGCTCATCCTGAAATTTGGTCGGTCAGGATCTTTGACCATGAGCCGAATGATGGAGATAGCCACTCGGTACGCGAATGGAGAAGAGGAAGACCGTCTCCGTAACGGCAAAGGGAAAACCAGTGAGCCCAACCCCGGAAACAGCAATCTCAATCGGAAGCCGCAGCGCAAGGCTGATGGTTCGGCTCAGGCCGAGGCTGCCGCTCTGGCCGGTCAAGCCAAAAACAAGGGGAAGGCTAAGGATAAATGGATCCCGAAGAAAAAGAAAGATCAGTCGGGCCAAGATGTCCTCGATTTACCGTGTCACATCCACACCAGAAAGGATGAAGATGGCAATCTGATATTGCCCAAACATACCACTCGATAGTGCAGACTATTGATCCAGCAGTTCCGAGAGGGCCCGTCGAGTGAGAAGAGCCCAGAAGACGCTGATGATGGAGACAAAGATGAACCTTTTCCCAGTGTCAACGCAACCCTGATGATCTTCGCAGATGTAGAGAGCAAGAGCCGATTGAAAGTCATCAATCGAGAAGTGAACATGGCAGCGCCGGCGACGACAAAGTTTCTGAACTGGTCGAAGACTCCGATCACCTTTGATCAGTCGGATCACCCAGCCTATATTGCCACCCCTGGGCGGCAGGCGCTGGTGGTCGATCCAGTCGTGGGAGGTGTCCGATTGCGCAAGGTCCTCATGGACGGAGGAAGCGGACTAAACATACTGTACGCTGACACTCTGGAAGCGATGGGCATTCCGATGTCCCGACTCAGCGAGAGCAACATGCAGTTCCAAGGAGTGATCCCCGGCTAGAAAGCAAAGTCACTCGGGCAGATCGCCCTGGACGTGGTCTTTGGAGATGACAAGAATTTTTGGAAGGAAAGGCTGACCTTCGAAGTGGCCGACTTCCGCAGCGCCTATCATGCCATCCTCGGTCGGCCGGCGTATGCACGTTTCATGGCCCGCCCATGTTATGTTTATCTCAAGCTGAAGATGCCCGGTCCCAAAGATGTGATCACAGTGACTGGCAGTCGACAGCGCGCGGAAGAGTGTTTGCAGCAGGGGTCAAAGATCGCTGATGAGCAGATGGCCATGGTGGAATTGGAAGAGTACAAGAAAAACGCTGATCCGAGTGATCTGCTACGCTCCAAGAAGCCGGCTGCAGAATCTGCATTTCAGTCGGCCAGCGACACAAAGCCTGTGCACATTCACCCGGAAGTCCCAATGCTGTTCCCACCAACATATCAACAATACTTGACAGCAAATAGGAAGAAGCGCTCATCCAGTTCCTCCGTGCGAACTGGGACATCTTTGCATGGAAACCATCCGACATGCCAGGTGTGCCCAGGGAGCTGGCTGAGCACCGTTTGCGAGTCGATCCAAAGGCGAAACCTGTGAAGGAGCATCTCCGTCGCTCTGCTACACAGAAGAGGAAGGCCATTGGCGAAGAAGTTGCTCGGTTCCTGGCAGCCGAGTTCATCCGTGAGGTGTACCACTCCGAGTGGCTCGCCAACGTCGTCATGGTCCCTAAGAAGGACAAGTCTCTCCGAATGTGCATCGATTTCAAGCACATCAATCGAGTCTGCCCCAAGGATCACTTCCCGCTCCCCCACATAGATCAAATCGTAGATTCCACTGCGGGTTGTGAGCGTCTGTCTTTTCTGGATGCGTACTCCGGGTACCACCAGATCCGACTGTATGGGCCGGACGAAATAAAAACAGCCTTCATCACCCCATTCGGATGTTTCTACTATATCACCATGCCGTTCGGCCTCAAGAAGGCCGGTGCCACTTTCAAGTGCATGTTCCAGAAGTGTTTGCAAAAACAGATCAGTCGGAATATTGAGGCATACATGGATGATATCGTGGTCAAGTCTAGAAAAGGTTCCGACCTGCTGACTGACTTAGCTGAAACTTTCGCAAATCTGCGGAGGTACAACATCAAACTGAATCCAGCAAAGTGCACTTTCGGAGTTCCTGGGGGCAAACTACTCAGTTTCCTCATTTCCAAACGAGGGATAGATGCCAATCCTGAGAAGATCGGGGCGATTGTACGAATGAAACGTCCAGAGCGTCTTCATGATGTACAGAAGCTCACGGGTTGCCTTGCAGCTCTGAGCCGATTCATCTCCCGTCTCGGTGAGAAGGCACTGCCCCTGTACCGATTGATGAAGAAATCTGATTCGTTCGAGTGGACTGCTGAAGCACAAGCAGCGTTTGTCGAGCTCAAAGCCCTGCTTTCCACCCAGCCGGTGCTTGCTGCTCCGAATGAAAAGGAGCCGTTGCTCTTGTACATCGCGGCCACTGGTCAAGTTGTCAGCACTGTCCTCACAGTCGAGCGAGAAGAACAGGGCAAGGCTTACAAAGTTCAGCGCCCAGTCTATTATATTTCTAAAGTTCTGACTCCGTCCAAGCAGAGGTATCCTCATTACCAGAAGCTCGTCTACGGCATTTACCTGACTGCGAAGAAAGTAGCCCATTACTTCCAAGAGCACACTGTGTCAGTCGTCAGCGATGCCCCGCTGTCTGAGATCATGAACAATCGGGACGCGACTGGTCATGTGGCGAAGTGGGCTATCGAGCTCTTGCCCCTGGACATCAAGTTTGAGGCGAAGAAGGCGATCAAGTCCCAAGCATTAGCCGATTTCCTAGCCGAGTGGACTGAACAGCAGCAACCGACTCAGAGTCACCCTGAACACTGGACCATGTTCTTTGACGGGTCCAAGATGCTGAATGGTTCATGAGCTGGAGTGGTGTTGATATCTCCGAAGGGCGATCGTCTCAGATATGTTCTGCAGATTCACTTTGATTCCTCCAACAACGAAGCCGAGTACGAGGCGCTCCTTTATGGTCTACGTATGGCCATCTCACTCGGCATCTGGCGCCTGATGGTCTACGGGGACTCGGATCTAGTTGTGAACCAAGTGATGAAGGAGTGGGACATCAGAAGCCCCGCTATGACAGGATACTGCAACGCAGTGAGAAAGTTGGAAAAGAAATTTGAAGGTCTGGAGCTGCATCACGTTCCCCGAGCAAAGAATCAGGAGGCAGACGATCTGGCCAAAATCGGGTCCACTCGGAAATCCATACCCAGCAATGTTTGCCTCGAGCATTTACGTTCTCCGACTGTAAAAGAAGATCCCTTCACGGAGGAGCCCCCGCAAGCGGTCAGTCCGTCTGATCCGACTGAAGTCGAAGTCCCGGCAGTCATTGATTTGGTGATGGAGGTCCTGGCAATCACTCCCGAGTGGACAGTACCTTATATTGCATACCTGCTCAGGCAGGAACTTCCAGAAGATGAAGCTGAGGCCCGCCAGATTGTTCGCAGGTCCAAAGCCTTTGAAGTGGTCGGTGATCAGTTATACAGAAAGAGTGTCACCGGTGTGACTCAGCGCTGCATTTCTCCGGAAGAAGGTCGACTGATCCTGGAGGAGATTCACTCGGGAACTTGTGGACACCACGCGTCCTCTCAGACAATCGTGGCTAAAGCTTACCGAGCCGGTTTCTTCTGGCCCCGTGCCAATGATGCTGCGCAGGAGATAGTCCAACACTGTGCCGGGTGCCAGTTATATGCTAACTTATCCCACAAGCCTGCGTCTGCTCTGAAGGCAATTCCACTCGTCTGGCCGTTTGCAGTCTGGGGACTCGACATGGTGGGACCCCTCCGGACAGGGGCGAGTGGATTCACCCACTTGCTGGTCGCAGTCGATAAATTCACCAAATGGATTGAGGCCAAACCCATCAAGAAGCTAGATTCTCGTACAGCGATCAAGTTCATGAAGGAGATAGTCTTCAGATACGGCATGCCCCACAGCATCATCACTGACAACGGTTCAAACTTCGACTCGGAAGAATTCAGGACGTTCTCTGCCGCGCAAGGCACCCGAGTCGACTATGCATCCGTGGCACACCCGCAGTCGAATGGACAAGCTGAGAGAGCAAACGGACTGATTCTGCAAGGGTTAAAGCCACGGCTCATAAGCGATTTGGAGCACGCAGCTGGAGCTTGGGTCACTGAGTTGCCGTCCGTTCTTTGGGGCTTGAGGACGACCCCCAATCGGTCTACCGATCGCACTCCCTTCTTCATGGTATACGGAGCTGAAGCCGTCCTGCCGAGTGACCTGCTCCATAATTCGCCCCGAGTGGAACTGTACTCTGAAGCCGAAGCAGAGCAAGCACGGCAAGACGGCGTTGATCTCTTGGAGGAGGAAAGAGAAATGGCTCTGATCCGATCGGCCACTTATCAGCAAGATCTAAGACGTTTTCACAGCAGACACGTCAGGAGTCGGACCTTTCAGGAAGGAGATCTTGTCCTCCGAGTGGATCAACAGCGACCTCACAAGCTCACTCCCGCTTGGGAAGGCCCCTTAATCGTGTCAAAGGTTCTGCACAACGGAGCATACCACCTGTACAACCTTCAGAAGCAAGCAGACGAGCCCCGTGCTTGGAATGCGGATTTGCTGCGACGATTTGTACTTGATCATGAGATGTAATAAGATTATTCGAGTATTATTCGGTGAATAAAAGCATGACTTTCCCAGTTCCACATTGGAGTCACTCGTACACGTTCTTTGGCTTACAACCCCCAGTGGGTGTACACCGTTCAGCTCGGCTGCGAACCATTTTTCGCCCAAGTTAAATACGCTACTCCGAGTGAAGAGCAACCCTCTCACTCGGGGGCTTGGCTGCGGACCAGCTTCCGCCCAAGTTAAAAACTACTCCGGGTGACGAGCAACCCTCTCACTTGGGGGCTTGGCTGCGGACCAGCTTTCGCCCAAGTTAAAAACTACTCCGAGTGAAGAGCAACCCTCTCACTCGGAGGCTTGGCTGCGAACCAGTTTTTGCCCAAGTTAAAAACTACTCCAAGTGAAGAGCAACCCTCTCACTCGGAGGCTTCGCTGCGAACCAGTTTTCGCCCAAGTTAAAATCGCTACTCCGAGTGCAGAGCAACCCTCTCACTCGGAGGCTTGGCTGCGAACCAGTTTTCGCCCAAGTTAAATACGCTACTCCGAGTGAAGAGCAACCCTCTCACTCGGGGGCTTGGCTGCGGACCAGCTTCCGCACAAGTTATAAACTACTCTGAGTGACTAGCAACCCTCTCACTCGGGGGCTTGGCTGCGGACCAGCTTCCGCCCAAGTTAAAAACTACTCCGAGTGAAGAGCAACCCTCTCACTCGGAGGCTTGGCTGCGAACCAGTTTTCGCCCAAGTTAAAATTGCTACTCCGAGTGCAGAGCAACCCTCTCACTCGGAGGCTTGGCTGCGAACCAGTTTTCGCCCAAGTTAAATACGCTACTCTGAGTGAAGAGCAACCCTTTCACTCAGGGGCTTGGCCACGGACCAGCTTCCGCCCAAGTTAAAAACTACTCCGGGTGACGAGCAACCCTCTCACTCGGGGGCTTGGCTGCGGACAGCTTCCGCCCAAGTTAAAAACTACTCCGAGTGACGAGCAACCCTCTCACTCGGGAGCTTGGCTGCGGACCAGCTTCTGCCCAAGTTAAAAACTACTCCGAGTGACGAGCAATCCTCTCACTCGGGGGCTTGGCTGTGGACCAGCTTCCGCCCAAGTTAAGAACTACTCCGAGTGACAAGCAATCCTCTCACTCGAGGGCTTGGCTGCGGACCAGCTTTCGCCCAAGTTCAAAAACAATACTCCGAGTGATGAGCAATCCTCTCACTCGGGGGCTTGGCTGTGGACCAGCTTTCGCCCAAGTTAAAAAATGATACTCCGAATGATGAGCGATCCTCTCACTCGGGGGCTTGGCTGCGGACCAGCTTCCGCCCAAGTTAAAAAACTACTCCGAGTGACGAGCAATCCTCTCACTCGGGGGCTTGGCTGCGGACCAGCTTCCGCCCAAGTTAAAAACTACTCCGAGTGACGAGCAATCCTCTCACTCGGGGGCTTGGCTGCGGACCAGCTTCCGCTCAAGTTAAAAAACTACTCCGAGTGACGAGCAATCCTCTCACTCGGGGGCTTGGCTGCAGACCAGCTTCCGCCCAAGTTAAAAATTACTCCGAGTGACGAGAAATCCTCTCACTCGGGGGCTTGGCTGCGGACCAGCTTCCGCCCAAGTTAAAAACTACTCCGAGTGACGAGCAACCCTCTCACTCGGGGGCTTGGCTGCGGACCAGCTTTCGCCCAAGTTAAAGCTCAGTTCAAAGATACGAAAGACTCGAAGGAAAGCATTCGATTAACTCCAGAAGTTCAAAAGCGAATACGAGTACTCGGGCCCAAAGCCCGAAAGAGTTTAACGATTACAATTCCACTCGTCATACCGAGGTTAATGGATAAGACTTAAAGTTTTTTCACGCCCCTGTAGGGCTGGCTGGTTCAACGAAAGCATCCAAGTCGATGCCGTCTGCAATCCGAGTGGCCGCTTTGATGAATGTCTCCATGAAGTCCTCAAACTGGAGTTTCTTCGTGTTGGCAACTTGGAGAGCCTTCAGTTTCTCCTCCTTGGCCTCCTTGCAATGCACTCGGACCAGGGAGAGCGCCACGTCGTCCCCGCAGCGGGCAGCTGACTTCTTCCACGCTTGCACTCGGCTGGGAATGTCGTTGAGACGAGTCATCATGGCTTCCAGGTCGGTGTCGAGAGTATCTTCTGGCCACAGCTCCTTGTCGATTCTGCCGAGTGCGCCCCGCAGACGAATGATGTAAGCTTGGACGTCTTCGATGCGAGATTCCACCCGCAGGATTCCTAGTGCGGCCTTGTCACCGACGAGCGACTGGGAAGGGTTCAGATACCTCTCGATTCGATCAGTTTCCAGCTCGAAGTTTTGGCAGCACTCTGCGGACGAGAAAAGAGGAGAGTTGAAGGTCAGCATGCATGAAGTTCACTCGGAGGCTGTAAGTTACCTGCAAGCTTGTTGTACATCTCCTCCGTGAACTTCTCTATGTATCTCTCCAAAGCTTTCCTCTTCTCGGTAAGCTGGGCGACCTTCTCGTTCAGGGTCTTCTTCTCTTGTTCATAGACCTCCACCTGGGCCTTGAGCTTGCCATCCCACTCGGTCTGCTGCTTCTTGAGCTCGAGAACCTCCTTCTTCAGCGATGTGTTCTCTGCTTCAAGCTTCCCGAGTGAGGCCAGCTTCTCTTCGGCAGCCTTGGTCTTTTCCTTTGCCACTTTTTGAGCCCCCGCCAGCTCGTTGTCCTTACTCTCGAGTGCCTGCTTCATAGTTTCTAAAGAAACAGAGGTTCTGAGCCGCACTTGGAGTTGATGGTTTTCACTACGCACATATGTCGAGTGAAGTCACTCGGTTCAAGGAACGGTGAGAGATGGAAGCAAAATGCTCGGTAATTGGAGCTTACCTCCCATGGTCCTGAGTTCTGCCTGAGCGCGTGCCGTGTTCCTCTTATCCACCTCCAAATCAACTCGGAGCTAAGCCGTCTCCTTCTCCAACGCCACGTACTGAGTCCCAAGCTCGCAAGTTTTCTGAAATACAAGAGAGAACAATTAATGTCAAGAAGCATCCTGAAGTACCATTCGACACTCCTGGAAGGAACAAGCCTGACCAGTATCAGATCCTAAGTTATAAGACTTCCGCCGACTGCCCACAGTCGACGGTAGTCTCGGGGACTACACCCAGTGGGTGCACTCAGCGTGCCCCCACTGGAATGGTATCCACTCGGAATGGCCCGCCCGATCCGAGTGATGGCCAAACACAAAACAACAAGACAAAAAAGTTCCGAGTGCCCAGAGATCGACACTCCTGGAAGGAACAAGCTTGACCAGTATCAGATCCTAAGTTCTAAGACTTCCGCCGACTGCCCGCAGTCGACGGTAGTCTCGGGGACTACACCCAGTGGGTGCACTCAGCGTGCCCCCACTGAAACGGTATCCACTCGGAACGTTCCTCCCGATCCGAGTGATGGCCAGATAGCAAAAAAAAAACTACAGCAACAACAGAACAAAGTCTAAGTTCTAAGACTCCAGCCGACTGCCTGCAGTCGACGGCAGTCTCGGGGACTACACCCAGTGGGTGCACTCAGCGTGCCCCCACTGGAGCGGTATCCGCTCAGAACGGTCCGCCCGATCCGAGCGACGGCCGAACACAAAAAACACCCAGTGGTGTATCGGTTACTTTCCGACTGAAATTCCTACTGAAGAAAAACGACTTGGAGATCGACTTACAAGAGCACTTACTCGAACGTTCTCCTGGAGGGCAGCATTGGCATCGTATGCCAGCTTGCTAGCTGTGCACACCTCCTTGAGCCTTTGGGTCATCAGTTCTGCCTGGATCATCACCTCCTTGCTGGCCCCAGTTTGGTCCTCCGGCACCTTGTATAGACTGAAGATGTTGACAGGAGGAGTTGGAGCCGTAGCCAGGGCAATCGACAGAGCCGCGACAGAACCAGCCCCGGCCTGAGAAGAACCCTGCCCCGGAGGCACGGTCATGGCAGGTGCGGGAGGAACTTGAGGCGCTCCGCTCGGCGGCGTCCTCTGTGTGGTGGCCTGGGGAGCAGTCAGAGCTGCAGTTCCCTTCTCGGCATCCTTCTGCGACAGCTCTTCATCATCATCTCCGACGTGGATGACCTCTGCAAGCACTACATTCACTCGGCGCAATCAGTCGCAATGCATGATTCAATCGAATGAAGACATTTCAGTCGAATGACAAGTTGCAGTCAAAATGAAGTTATTGTTACCTCTTTGAGAAGTGGCCGCGTCTGCCGTCTCAGCTTCGGTGCGGTCCTGATCAATCTGCATGGGAGACGTTGTCGAGGTTGCAGCACTGGTTCATAAGATGCACTCGGTCAGAGAAATCACGAAAGTCGACAAAGACAGAAAAGAAAAGCTGAGAAGGATACTCACGTTGAGGCGACAGGCACAGCGACCTTGATCCGGGGCAGAGCCTTCCGAGGCTTGGGGGAAGCAACCTTGGGCTGCTTGGCGGCCTTCTCAGTCGGCGCAGGAGATGACGTCCGAGTGCGTTTTGGGGCAGTAGCACTCGGAACCACCTCCTTCTCCGGGTCAGCGCTCGGATCTTGAGCTCGCTTCGAGCCATGCTCCGGAGACAGAGAAGACTCGAGGTCGTCACTCCCTTCCGAGTCCTCGCTTTCCTCCTTGTTGTCCTCCGCGTAGCTGCCCCCGACGCTGCCATGTTCGCTCTCCGCGCCTCCGACAGGTTGTTCTCCATTCGGCACAGGCGATAACATCTTCTGGAATTCCTGCAAGACACAAAGATCAGAGACAGACAGTTCAGTCAGATTGCTCAGTTCACTCGGAGAATTTGCGCATACGGGATTCACTCGGAAATGCGTGTCATACCTCCAACGGTAGGTTGTTGGCGTCGAAGGGCGGGACCCGTCTCGACCCCCGCGGATTGTCGCGCGCACCAGTGATGCACCTGATCCACTGCTCTATTGTTTTGCCCTGTACATCTTCCGGATGCACTCGGGTCGAGTCGTTGGCCCCGGTGTAGCGCCACATGGAGTGGGCCCGCTCTTGCAGCGGCTGGATCCTCCGACTGAGAAAGACCTCCAGAAGGTCCAGACCAGTCAATCCACCCTGAATCAGACTGACCATGGCGGTCACCAAGATCCCTACATCCGTCTTCTCCTTTTTATCAACTGTCAGCGAGGGAGGAGACTGAATCCTCTCGGTCGTGTAAGGAGGAAGACCAGTCGACGAGCCCGAGCATGGCAGGTCGTTGCAGTAGAACCAGGTCGACTACCAGCCCCTCACCGAGTCGGGAAAAGACATGGATGGGAATGCACTCTTACCCCTCATCTGAATACCTAGGCCACCGCACATCTGGATCACGTGCGTCTTCTCTCCATTCGGGTCAACCTTCTTAACCGATTGAGATCGGCACGTGAAGATATGTTTGAACAAACCCCAGTGCGGCGGACAACCCAGAAAATTCTCACACAAGGAAACGAATGCGGCAAGATACATAATAGCATTTGGAGGCAGATGGTGGAGCTGAGCACCAAAGAAATTCAAGAATCCGCGGAGAAAGGTATGGGGTGGCATGGAGAAACCTCGCTCCACGTGCGTGGTGAGAAGCACTCGCTCCCCGGGGCGCGGCGCGGGCTCGATCTCCCCTTCCTCCGGCAGCCTCCACGTCCCATCGCGGATCAGCCCGTCCACGACGAGCCCGTTGACTTCGTCGAGCGTGGTGGTCGGCGGGAGCCAGTCGCCCTGGATCCACCCGGGCGGGAGCACGGCTCGCGAGCTCGAAGCCTTCCTCCCCTTCGCCGCCTTCTTCGCCTTCTCGAGCTTAGCCGTCTTGTCCTTCACCATCGCCGCCGAGCTCTCCGGTACCGAGGAGGATTTGCGCGGAGTGGGTTGCGGGAGAAGGGATCGGGCAGACTGAGGAAGTTGGGAAAAGGGGATCTGTCTCTCTCTCCCTCTACGTCACGGCCGCCTCTTATATCGCCGCCCGCACCGCTCCCCAATCCACGCCGCTGAACCGCGGGCCCGCAGATCTCCTCAAATCGTGTCGCCGTAGATCCAGCGGTACGTGGCGAAAAGTGGGGCGAAAATCGAGGCGTCACGCCCCACTTTCCCCACTCGTTGCGCTGCAACCGTTTACGTGCGCTCAAATATGGTTTCAAATCCCGCAAAATCTGGAGTCCGGCAACCCGATTGCTCTCACTCCAAAGACGTGCCGCGTACGCTCGGATCCGCTCTGGCGCACGGCATATGGCTACTCATTTCACTCGGATGGTAAACTACTCATTCGGATGGAAGCTACTCACGCGGATAGAAACTACTCATTCGGATGAAGACCACTCATTTCACTCGGACATCATATGGTCCAGAATCCGTCAAGGTGCGATGCGAAGACAAGAGCGCCTAATGACCAGTTAGAGCTCTTGAGCGCCTCCATAGCGCTCAACTCGCCTGGAAATTCGCCTTGACTCGACCCACCTAACCTCGACCGATTCGGGGGCTAATGACGAGGACATGTACTAGGGATAGGGTAATAGGCCTGACCTATAGACCCTACCCTAGGACACCACACGTCTTACACTGGGCCCCAGGGCCAGATCAACAACCCAGGATTCCGCAGACTGACATTCACTCGGAGTTCATCAAACCACTCGGGAGGCAAGAGTTCACTCGACAGACGTGTTTCACTCGGAGCACCCGAAAGTCACTCGACCAGAGAAGACCAGAAGACTCCCGAAGTGCAACGGTCGGGAGGCACGTTCTCTCGTATTAATTGTAATCAATGCGCCCGTGACCTGGCGCATTGACACCCCTCTTAACGTCTGGTAATGATGGGCGTGCATGGGAGGGCTAGCGAGGCTATATAAGCCACCCCCCTGCTCCATTCCAAGGGTTCGCATCTTTTGTAAGCCTATACACTCAATCAACAGCTCCAGAGCACCGAGACGTAGGGCTATTACCTCCACCGTTGAGGGGCCTGAACTCGTAAATCCGAGTGTAACACCTGCGCCGTAGCTAGGCTCTGCCCTCTCCTTCGTACCCCTACACACTACTATCAGGCTTGCACCCCCGACAGAAGCAGGACGTAGGGTTTTACCTCCATCAAGAGGGCCCGAACCTGGGTAAATACCGTCTCCATTGTCTCTGTTACCATCGACCCTAGATCCGCAGCTCGGGACCGCCTACCCCGAGGTCTGCCGGTTTTTACACCGACACTGGTGCTTTCATTGAGAGTTCCGCTGCGCGATCACCGGAAGGGTTGATGGCTCACCTGCGGATCAATCACACTAACGGCTGTGGGGACGTCTACGTCCCCGGACAGCTCTTCGTCTTTGGCAGCATGATGTTCTGCGCCGATTCGACGGACACTTGACTTCCGTCGAGAACTACACGCCAGGACGGGTCATAACTTTCGGTGGCCTCGAGTACACTGCCGATTCCCGCAGCGAACTCGTCCTATCGGGACGGACGCTCGGCCTGATCGAAAGCTCTACCGGTTCTGGAGGCTCGACCCCGGAACCGAACTCTGTCATGACGTCTTTTGAGACTACCGACGCCGCCACTCCGGCTGATCTCCCCTCGACCACTAGTTCGGAGAAAGATCTTGCTCCCACTCTCAAAGCGGCGCCATAGATGATTTCGAATCAAAACTCCGAATTACGTCCAGACTCCCTTCTCTCCGAAGACACGCCTGGTCACATACCGGATGTGCTTCGAATCAGCCCTGCCTACAGCACATCCATGGGTCCCGAAGAGTTATCTCACCTTGATGAGATGCTTTGCCGCATCCAGAGCATGTCCATCTCGGACGGCAAGACTTCGGTTTACGATCAGATCGGACTTAAAGCCGACGATAGGGAAATTTACATCCCACCCACCACCCACCTAGTTGCCACGATCGACGATTTAACCGACATGTTGGACTACGGCGAACCCTCAGATATGGAGGAGGACGCCGACGGCCCCATCGAGAACACCTTGCCCTTGGTCAACACGGGCAGGTGGACCGCCACATCCACCTACGATGTCTATATGGTGGACACCCCCAACTCCCCTCCCAGACGCCGGCGACGGCGCCGAAGGGGCAATAATGGGGACCCTAATGGCAACGACGCAACAGCCAATAACGGCAATGAGGAGGACGGCGACGCCGATAACCCTGAGGAGGACATTCATGCCTCCCTAGTAAGGAACGGCACACCAGACCGACCTCTTGTGGACTCTGATCCCGATGACCTCTTCGAAGGGGCCGACGACAATTACATGCCAGAGTCTGAGGAAGACGACAGCCTCGGTACCGAGGACTTCATCGTCCCCGAGGACTCCTTCGAACAAGAAAGCTTCCAGCGACGCCTCGTTGCGATGGCCCAGAGCTTAAAGCGCAAGCAGCAGCAGCTGCAGGCAAATACTGACGCGCTAAATGAAAAGTGGGTTGAAGTGCTTTCCGCTGAGCAGGATATGGAGAACCGACGCCATAGTGCACCGAAGTCTTACCCACGCAGGCGCCTCCTACCAGAATTCGAGGAAGAGCTTGCTGACGACCCCGATCGGCCCCCTAGAGGTCGGGACAGGCCAAGACGAGAAGACCATGGTGAAAAGCCACCCCCACGCCGTCATGGTAAAGACCCCGTGGACCACCTGGATCCTTGCGACGCTAGACGTCGTATTGAAGAAAATAGGGCTCCCCCTCGGTCCATCTATGGATCCTGGGGACGCGGCCCCGCTGGGCGCAACGGCTACGATGCTTGGATGGACAGGAACGACCGTGCCTGAGATCAAGCTTACTCACGGCTCTCTCCCGAGACCCGACGAGATCCTCCTTGGTCCCGAGGACACGCTCACCCAATCTGTTTTACAGACAGGGTGATGGAGCATCAGTTCCCGGAAGGGTTTAAACCCATTAACATAGAATCATACGACGGTACCACAGACCCAGCAGTCTGGATCGAGGATTTTCTCCTACATATACATATGGCCAATGGAGATGACCTCCATGCCATCAAGTATCTGCCGCTCAAGTTAAAGGGGACAGCGAGACACTGGCTTAATAGCCTCCCCCCTCACTCTATCGGCAGCTGAGAGGCCCTAGAAGACGCTTTTCGGGCAAACTTCCAGGGCACGTATGTCCGACCTCCGGACGCTGATGACCTCAGCCGTGTCACCCAGCAGCCAGGCGAATCAGCCCGGAAATTCTGGAACAGGTTCCTCACCAAGAAGAACTAGATTATAGACTGTTCCGATGCCGAGGCCATCGTCGCCTTCAAAAATAATATTCGGGACGAATCGCTAGCCCGACAACTCGGCCAGGATAAGCCGAGGACTATGGCCGCCCTAACATCTCTGATGACACGCTTTTGCGCGGGAGAGGATTGCTGGCTCGCCCGAAGTACTCATAACGGCGAGGCAGGCACCTCGGAAACCCGCGACGCCAATGGAAAACCAAAGCGCAATAAAAATAAGCGCAGGTATAAGAACGGCGGCAGCGACACTGAAGACGCCGCGGTCAACGCTGGATTCGCCGGACCTAAATCCGGGCAGAAGAGAAAACCCTGTAAGGGGAACAAAGACGGACCTAGCCAGCTTGACAGGCTCCTGGACCGCCCATGTGGGATTCACGGTACCCAGGAAAAACCAGCAACACGCACTAATAGGAATTGCTGGGTCTTCAAACAAGCTGGCAAGATAGCGGCAGAGGGTCAGAATAAAACCCAACACCGCAGCGACGACGAGGATGAACCTCGGCATTCAATAATGGAGGGCAAAAGAAATTTCCAAATGAGGTAACAGAGGTCAATATGATCTATGTCACCCACATCCCTAAACGGGAGAGAAAGCGTGTGCTTCGGGACATATACGCGTTGGAGCCAGTCGCCCCGAAGTATAACCCATGTTCGGCCTACCCGATCACCTTTGACAAGCACGATCATCCGACCAGCATCAGGCATGGCGGATCTGCAGCGCTCGTTCTGGACCCTATTGTTGATGGTTATCATCTAACACGCGTCCTGATGGACGGGGGAAGCAGTCTTAACCTCATCTACGAGGACACGGTTTGGAAGATGGGCATTGACTCATCTCAGATAAAGCCGAGCTCTACCACCTTTAAAGGTGACATTCCGGGCATCGAAGCCCGTTGTACCAGAACAGTCACCCTCGAGGTAGTCTTCGGTTCGCCCGATAACTTCAGAAGTGAGGTGTTAATCTTCGACATTGTACCCTTCCGGAGTGGATACCATGCGCTCTTAGGACGCACGGCCTTTGCACGCTTCAACGCAGTCCCCCATTATGCCAACCTCAAGCTCAAAATGCTGGGACCCAACGGTGTCATCACAGTCAATGGTAACACCGAGCGTTCACTCCAGACAGAGGGACAGACCGCGGCTTTTGCAGCCGATGTCCAAGCGTCCGAGGAGGCAGCCCGCAGCGATAAACGCGCCGCTCGCTCTTTGAAGCGAGCCCGGGCTGCACAAGTTGACCTCGGCCAGCTACCCCCGCACCTGAAATAGGGATGCGGGCTCCTCGCGTGCCCTAGCTGAGGGCACTATGTCCCCAGGGTGCACAACTTCGCACTCAAAATTCCCTGGGACGCCGAGGAGCCAATACAACTACCCACGCGTCACGCGCGGATTAACCACGCAAGGACAAGGCTTCGCGCCCTGCATAGACAGGCATCTGTAAAAGAAGTAGCCGAGCGTCACTACGTCTCTGTCGCCTTAACCACAGAATGATGCCGGCAAACACCTCCCTTTGCGGAACTCGGTTAATCGAAACACTTTGAGTGTATAAAGGGCTGGTCAGGCATTAGCCTTCACAAATCAGCCATCATCTATCAAGACCGATCTGTTCAATAGTTCGGAAACGCAGACATGCGGCAGGCTTCGGTCCGGATCTTTTCAAATCCGTCAGTAATTATCCAACCTTTTTTTCTTTCTTCCTTGCTATTCACGTTGTACTCTTTCAATTACTCTCTTCACAACTGGGCTTGTACATGCTTGACATTATGATATCAAGAAACTATGCCCTTTCAAGGTCTTTATTGTATTTCTTTATCAGCATAGCTCCAGGACGATGAAGTATTTACAAAAAGATGCAATTGTATAGAAAAGTCCGATGTATTCGGCGTCCCGGATTTTTGGCCTTATATGCATCAGTTTCGAACCTAGATTTCGGTCAATAGTTGGGTTGCCCGGCTCCTATGTGTACCCCTTACGTTCCCGATGTATTCGGCTAAGGGTGTAACGGGAGAACCACTGCGATTGTGCCGCCAGGTTAATTGGCATGGCGCCTCAGTGGAGAAAGCCGAAAACTGACTATCTGGGTAAGCGCAAACTGGTCCGCCATCCGGAGACCGCGTCAAGCGATGTGATGATAGAGATCACCCGTGTCAAACGAAGGGCTTTTATTTCTAGCTGAAGTGTGCCATGGCCTAGACCTAGGCCGCGTTGGCCGCACACTCCCTCAGCCCCCACAGTCAAACTCCTACAACTAAATGAAAGCTGTCAAGCCACTATAGTCCGATTGCCTAGTTCCTTTCAGTCATTGACCGCCTCCGGGTACCGAGACGTCGGCCAAGGGTCAGATATGCCTTAAGGAGCACCCTCTGTATAACCTACACTGGGGCTGAAGCCGACGACTGGCCACTCTCATTTTGAACAGTCCTATTGGAGGCATAATTGAATTATAAAATAAAAACATATGGATTCTCAAGCCGTCTTCATTCAAACACGGGATAAAGTATTTACATTATACACTCCGGCATTCCGAAGCATCACCTAAAAATACAGAGTGTCCTTGGGGCACATGGCCTCGGTCGCCCTAGCTCCCGCCTCAACCTCGGCGAAGAACTGCTCGGCGGTCTGCGGCTTGTCGGCAGGAGGGCCAGCGGCACACGTCTCCGCGTCAACCTTGCGGAAGTGAGTCTTCACGCAAGCGTATGCCCTCCGCGCCCCTTCTAAGCATGCGGACCTCTTCCAGCGCTCAACGCAAGGCACGGCATTTTGGAGACGGGCCGACAGGCCGAAGAGACTCCTCGGCATGGCTTCGGCAAGCCACAAAGCGACGCAGAGGTCCTGGAGTGCCGGCCTGGTCATGCGGAACAGCTCGACCAGCTGCTTCACTTGATGATTCAACAGCTGCCCAGACGGCGACCCCGGCAATTGACCCCAGAAGGCTTTCTCCGCCTCATGGCCCGCCAGTTGGCCAAAGTATGCCACCGCATCCTCCGCGCTCTGCGGGAGATCCTTGAAGACCTCTGTGGAACGCCATAATTGGGTGAGCTCGACACACCCTTTGCTGCCAAACATACACTGCAGCAAAAATTTCTTACCCGAGGCAATTTGCTCCACTTGCTGGAGCACCTCGCGATCCGCTCGGGCCGAGGTCTTGAGCTCGGCATGGGCGCGCTGCAGCTTCTCGAGCTCCTCCTTCGTCCGCTGCCCCTCCTCCTGAAGTTTGTCGCGTGCTTCGAACACGCCCTTCAGGGTCTCCTCTACTTCTAGCACCCATGCCTGGTGCTTCTCTCCGGCCGCCTTCTCGGCAGCCCAGGCCTTCTCGGCCGCGGCGGCAGCATTCTCCTGCTGCTGCACCTCTTTACGAGCTCTGTCAAGCTCGGCCTTGAGCATCTCCATCTCCGCCGTCACACAGTTCGGCCTTAGTTGCTTTCCTTCACACCTATTACACAGATATAGCAAATATGCACGGCAAGTTTCAACTTGCTTACCTTGCCACTGCTCAAGTTTCCGGTTCATCCCCGCCATCTCTTCGAAGCCGGAGTCCGGGGTCGAGGTCGCAACCTGGAACAAATTGGATCCTTATTGTAAAAGGAATAATTCTGATCACTCAACGGCTCCTACTACGTCAAGTGACCCCGATGCCGATTTCTTGAAACCGACTTCGGACTCGGGGGCTACTCACTCATTATGCCGTTTAGAAGGCTATACTCTTATGTCCTCGGACAAAACTCACAAACGAAAAGCTTAAATAAACAACGTGAATGCACAGAAATCATACCTCGAAACCTGCTGCGAGGTTCTTAAAAACCTCGTGCAGGACGCCCCCTGCTGACCGGTAGCTCTCCAGCGCCGTGCCCATCAAGGCACGGTGCTCCTCCTTGATGGAAGCACCCCTCAGGGTCTCCTCCACCTCCTCGGTCCACCCCATGCCAGCCCGTCCCTGGGCAGTAGGCTGGGGCAACGGAATGACTTCGGGTGTCTCCATCCGAGTGGCCTCCGCCCGTTGTGGTGGAGCCAAGGTAGACTCCGGCTGGGCCAATGACTGGCCCAGTAGTTCTTTGATGACCTCGGGGCGCTCCGTCCCCGGATCTTGTCGGGCCGAGGTGTCATCCTTGGCCGCGGTCACCACCTCATCGGCCCCCGTCAAGTTGACTTTGGGGACCAGGGTGGACGTCGCCTCCCCCAGACCATCATGCTTTAGGGGAGAAGCAGCGGTCTCTGGTGTCCCGCTGGTGGACGGCAGCTCGTCTGAAGAGCCGCTGGGGATTACCCTCGGTGGACTGCACGTGAAAAACTACTTGTGTAAGATTCCCCCTTGCTGAAAAAGTGACTTAAGGAAAGACGATAGAGACAAGGGCTTACCCTCGAGGTGCCGGTTTTTTCCTCCCCATTACGAGGGGGTCTTCCTCTAAGTCACCGGAGAGCTCGGCCCTCTCCGATGACTTGGTGGCGGCCTCAGATGAGGCTCGCCTCGGCCTCTTTGAGCCTTTCGGCGGCATGACCGCGTCGGCGTCTTCTACCGCCAACCTATTCCCCTTCGGGGGGGGAATCTCCTCCTCGCCTTCCTCGGCGCCGCCGTCTTGAGCGGCGGAGATGTGGGTCTCTTCAGACCGGGTGACCGAGTTCCCCCTGGTCCGAGCACTGGACCTCCCCGTCTGGGGCTTCGTCCCTTTGGAGGCCACCACATGTGGCTCCTCGGTCAGAAGCGCTGAGAGCAGGGGAGTTGGGGGCTGCTCTGGCAGTGGGGTTGGGCATTGTACCCCTTTTACCTAGGCTGACCACTTCTGCAAATTGTCAAAACACAACGATTCAAGTAAAAACTTTGATCCTCGACACAATTAACAAAGCATAGAGATTAATGGGCACAATTACTTACCGGGGGGGCCTCATAGCCATGCTCGAGGCCGCGGTCCTCTCCCGCCTGGGGGATCTTATCCTTGGCCAGCTTCATGAGCTTCGTCCACATGGTGGCCAAGGTGGAGCGGAAGAAGGTGTTGATGGTGTCCATGTCTTCGGGCTTTTGTGCCCACATCGGTTTAGCCCGAAACTGGAGAGGAAGTATGCGGCGGTTAAGCATGACATTGATGACGTCGGCCAGCTCAACCTTCCCCGTCGTGGACCACCACAGGACCCTGTCGATCAGGGTCTCCACCTCTTCTGGCTTCCCCCAAGCAACGTCCTTCTCCTTCCAGGACTTGAGTTTCTTGGGTGGCCCGGCCGAGAAGTCCGGGACTTCGGTTTGACCAGAGGCAAGAGGTTCAGTGATATAAAACCACTCCCGTTTCGATGAAGTTCCTTTGAACCAGATGGCACCCTGGTTCTTGCTGACCATGGCTCCACCGCACTCCGCGAGATCCTGTCCGCTGGATTTCGGTTTGATCCCGAAAAGCTTCAGCCACAGGCCGAAGTGTGGCTCGCAGCGGAGGAAAGCCTCACAAATTGTGATGAAAGCGGCGAGGTGGACAATAGAGTTGGGGGCCATGTGGTGGAAATCTAACCCGTAGTAGAACATTACCCCACGCACAAAGGGGTGCAGCGGGAACCCCAGGCCTCGGATGAGGTGGGGGACAAAGACTACCCGCTCCCCGGTGTTGGGAGCGGGCACCAGTTGGTCGGCCGATGGAGTGCGGGCAGCGGTGATGGGGGCTAGTTACCCCGCATCGCGCAGCTCGGCGACAGTCGCCGCTGTCACCGTGGAGCCGCCCCAGTGCCCCTTGAGGGTGTCGGCCATGGCTGGTTGGGAAGACTGAGCTCGCGAAAAGGGCGGGCGTGCTGGTCGGATCTGGGCGTTGGAGCTAGACGGCGTTGCATTTGGGAAGGAATGGGAGCGTGCATCGTTAGGCTGTTCTCCCTTTGGTTCTTATAGACCTATAAAAGGCCAAGAGTCCCCTGCTGCGCCGATAAATTCGCGGCCGCTATCAGAAATGCCGTTGAAACATATGGGGGAAAACGTAATCTTGATGATATCCCTGAGAAAGCGGGCACGATCTCTGTTTCGAACGGACGTGCCAGTAAACAAGTTGCCTCGAACCGCGATTTGAGGATGGGGCAGTAACTGCTCAACTCATCATGGAGCAAGCCTCTCCGTTAAAGTTGTCAGGCAGGATTGGATTGTTCATACCTGTATGACCAGCCTTCGAGGCTAAGATACTTACACCCCTCGGGCAGGGTACCAGCTCGGTTGGACCACGGATATCGATGTCCTGTTAAAGAGAATCCAAAATGTAAGTGGAACTCGTATGTCAAGCCATAGACTCCGGATCCGAAGTGATATCTGTCGACCATCGTCCTCGGCGTAGAAGACCAGTTCGGGGGCTACTGACGGTGTCCTGGATTAGGGGGTGCTAACCGGGCCGACCCGTCTCCTCGGTTGGGCCGATGTACCCCCGTACGTGACCAAGATGGACTCTGGAGGCTGTACGAGGGAGGCGTGATCAATGCTGTCTCTGCCGAAGACTTGTAGTACACTTCAAGATTTGTCCAGCCGCCTTATTCCTAGATACCGACATTGTAACCCTAGATACCCTCCCTGGCGTGTATATAAGCCATAGGGTTTAGCCCGTAGGGGGCACATCAACGCAACATTGCTCACCTAGCCTTAGAAGTTAGAATCACATTACGATCTCGAGGTAGATCAACTCTGTACTCGATACATCTTCATCAATATAACAGAAGCAGGACGTAGGGTTTTACCTCCATCAAGAGGGCCCGAACCTGGGTAAATACCGTCTCCATTGTCTCTGTTACCATCGACCCTAGATCCGCAGCTCGGGATCCCCTACCCCGAGGTCTGCCGGTTTTTACACTTGTTGGAGACTTCATATCTCTCAACCCGGGCATTAGCTTGAAATATCAATTTCAGCTCTTGGAACATCTCATATGCTCCGTGGCGTTCAAAACGCTTTTGCAGTCCCGGTTCTAAACCGTAGAGCATGGCACACTGAACTATCGAGT
The DNA here is from genome assembly GCA_039707655.1 of Elymus sibiricus. NCBI lineage: Eukaryota > Viridiplantae > Streptophyta > Magnoliopsida > Poales > Poaceae > Elymus > Elymus sibiricus. Next base: position 69,331,620 of record CM077674.1, on the reverse strand, counting down.
AGTCATCAGATCGAGCCTGCCAGGCGTTCACAACGTCTGCAGCAGCTCCTGCGGCAGGTCCATCACCTAGCGGTGCATCAAGGACATAATTCTTCTGTGCAGCAATGAGGATAATCCTCAAGTTACGAACCCAGTCCGTGTAGTTGCTACCATCATCTTTCAACTTAGCTTTCTCTAGGAACGCATTAAAATTCAACGGAACAGTAGCACGGGCCATTTATCTATATCATAGATATGCAAAGAAACCATCAAGACTAAGTTCATGATAAATTAAGTTCAATTAATCAAATTACTAATGAACTCCCACTTAAATTAATAGCCCTCAAGTTAACTAAGTGATACATGATCCAAATCAACTAGCCCATGTCTGATCATCACGTGAGATGGGATAGTCATCAATGGTGAACATCTCCATGTTGATCATATCTACTATATGACTCATGTTTGACCTTTCGGTCTCCAGTGTTCCGAGACCATGTCTGTACATGCTAGGCTCGTCAAGTTTAACCCAAGTATTTTGCTTGTGTAAAACTGGCTTACACCCGTTGTATGTGAACGTAGAATCTATCACACCCGATCATCATGAGGTGCTTCAAAACGACGAACTTTAGCAACGGTGCATACTCGGGGAGAACACTTTTATCTTGAAATTTAGTGAAGGGATCATCTTATAATGCTATCGTCGTTCTAAGCAAAATAAGCTGCATAAAGGATAAACATCACATGCAATCCAAATATGTGTCATGATATGGCCATCATCTTGTGCTTTTGATCTCCATCTCCAAAGCATCGTCATGATCTCCATCGTCACCGGCTCGACACCTTGATCTCCATCGTTGCGTCGTGGTCGCCTCGCCAACTATTGCTTCTACAACTATTGCTAACGCATAGCGAAAAAGTAAAGCAATTACATGGCGCTTGCATTTCATACAATAAAGAGACAACCATAAGGCTCCTGCCGGTTGCCGATAAATTACAAAACATGATCATCTCATACAATAACGTATATCACATCATGTCTTGACCATATCACATCACAGCATACCCTGCAAAAACAAGTTAGACGTCCTCTACTTTGTTGTTGCAAGTTTTACGTGGCTGCTACGGGCTTCTAGCAAGAACCGTTCTTACCTACGGCACAAAACCACAATGGTGATTTATCAAGTTTGCTGTTTTAACCTTCAACAAGGACCGGCCGCAGTCAAATTCGATTCAACTAAAGTAGGAGAAACAGACACCCGCCAGCCACCTTTATGCAAAACAAGTTGCATGTCTGTCGGTGGAACCGGTCTCATGTACGTGGACATATCAGGTTGGTCCGGGCCGCTTCATCTTACAATACCGCCGAATCAAAATAAGACGTTGGTGGTAAGCAGTATGACGATCACCGCCCACAACTCTTTGTGTTCTACTCGTGCATATCATCTACGCATAGACCTGGCTCATGATGCCACCGTTGGGGAATGTTGCATGGAAAACAAAAAAAATTCTACGCACACGCAAGATCTATCCATGGAGATGCATAGCTACGAGAGGGGGAGTGTGTCTACGTACCCTCGTAGACCGTAAGCGGAAGCGTTAGAACAACGCGGTTGATGTTGTCGAACAACTTCACGATCCAACCGACCGAGTACCGAACGTATGGCACCTCCGCGTTCAGCACACGTTCAGCTCGGTGACGTCCTCGACTTCTTGATCCAGCAAGACGGCGAGGTAGTGGATGAGTTCTGGCAGCACGACGGCATGGTGACGGTGATGGTGATGCTATCTCCGCAGGGCTTCGCCCAAGCACTGCGAAAATATGACCGAGGGACAGATTTGTGGAGGGGGGCGCCGCACACGGCTAAGACAATGTTGTGTTCCCTTGGGGCGCCCCCTCTCCTCTATTTATATATGTGTAGGGGCTTGGAGTAGAAGGAATAGTGCCACGTGAACTGTAACCGTGAATAGTACACACGTGGACTTGGACTCCAAAGTCCAATCCTATTCCTACTAGGACTCTCCCTTTTTCCTTCCCTATCTGCGTGGGCTTTTCAGGACTTGGTGTGCCTGGCCCAATAAGGGCAGGGCGCCTCCCCTTAGCCCATGCCAGCCCTTGGGACGTGGTGGACCCACTTGTGGACTTCCGGACCCCTCCGGAATCCTCCGGAACCTTCTGGAAGCTTCCCGGTACAATACCGAAAAAAACTGCACCTTTTTCTGGAACCCAAAATATGACTTCCCATATATAAATATTTACCTCTCGACCATTCCGAGACTCCTCGAGACATCCGGGATCTCATCCGGGACTCCGAACAATATTCGGTTACCAATTCACATAACTCATATAACACTATATCGTCAACGAACGTTAAGCGTGCGGACCCTACGGGTTCGGGAATGATGTAGACATGACGGAGACGCCTCTCCGGTTAAAAACCAATAGAGGAACCTAGATGCTCATATTGGTTCCTACATATTCCACGAAGATCTTATCGGTCGAACCGCAATGACAACATACGTAATTCCCTTTGTCCGTCGGTATTTTACTTGCCCGAGATTCGATCGTCGGTATCTCCATACATAGTTCAATCTCATTACCGGCAAGTCTCTTTACTCGTTCCGTAATACATCATCCCATAACTAAATCCTTAGTCACTTTGCTTGCAAGCTTCTTATGATGTGCATTACCGAGAGGGCCCAGAGATACCTCTCCGAAACACGGAGTGACAAATCCCAGTCTCGATCCATGCCAACTCAACGGACACCTTCGGAGATACCTGTAGAGTATCTTTATGATCACCCAGTTACGTTGTGACGTTTGATAGCACACAAGGTATTCCTCCGGTATCCGGGAGTTGCATGATCTCATGGTCTGAGGAACATGTATTTGACATTCAAGAAAGCAGTAGCAATAAACAGAACGATCATATGCTAAGCTAACGGATGGGTCTTGTCCATCACATCATTCTCCTAATGATGTGATCCCGTTATCAAATGACAACTCATGTCTATGGTTAGGAAACCTTAACCATCTTTGATCAACGAGCTAGTCTAGTAGAGGCTCACTAGGGACACGGTATTTGTTTATGTATTCACACATGTATTTAAGTTTCCGGTCAATACAATTCTAGCATGAATAATAAACCTTTATCATGAACAAGGAAATATAAAATAATAACAACTTTATTATAGCCTCTAGGGCATATTTCCATCAGTCTCCCACTTGCACTAGAGTCAATAATCTAGATTACATAGTAATGAATCTAACACCCATGGAGTGTTGGTGTTGATCATGTTTTGCTCATGGAAGAGGCTTAGTCAACGGGTCTGCCACATTCAGATCCGTGTGTACTTTGCAAATTTATATGTCTCCATCCTTGACATATTCACGAATGGAGTTGAAGCGTCTCTTGATGTGTTTGGTCTTCTTGTGAAACCTGGGCTCCATGGCAATGGCAATTGCTCCAGTGTTGTCACAAAAGATTGTCATTGGACCCGATGCACTAGGTATTACACCTAGATCCGATATGAACTCCTTCATCCAGACTCCTTCATGTGCTGCTTCCGAAGCAGCTATGTATTCCGCTTCACACGTAGATCCCGCCACGATGCTCTGCTTGGAATTGCACCAACTGACAGCTCCACCATTTAATATAAATACGTATCCGGTTTGTGACTTAGAGTCATCCGGATCAGTGTCGAAGCTTGCATCGACGTAACCCTTTACGACGAGCTCTTCGTCACCTCCATAAATGAGAAACATGTCCTTGGTCCTTTTCAGGTACTTCAGGATATTCTTGACCGCTATCCAGTGATCCACTCCTGGAATACTCTGGTACCTCCCTGCCAAACTTATGGCAAGGCACACATCAGGTCTGGTACACAGCATGGCATACATAATAGAACCTATGGCTGAGGCATAGGGAATGACTTTCATTTTCTCTATATCTTCTATCATGGTCGGGCATTGAGTCTGACTCAACTTCACACCTTGCAGGACAGGCAAGAACCCTTTCTTTGACGGATCCATTTTGAACTTCTTCAAAACTTTGTCAAGGTATGTGCTTTGTGAAAGTCCTATCAAGCGTCTTGATCTATCCCTATAGATCTTGATGCCCAATATATAAGCAGCTTCATCGAGGTCTTTCATTGAAAAATTCTTATTCAAGTATCCCTTTATGCCATCCAGAAATTCTATATCATTTCCAATCAACAATATGTCATCCACATATAATATTAGAAATGCTACAGAGCTCCCACTCACTTTCTTGTAAATACAGGCTTCACCGTAAGTTTGTACAAAACCATATGCTTTGATCACCTTATCAAAGCGTATATTCCAACTCCGAGATGCTTGCACCAGTCCATAGATGGATCGCTGGAGCTTGCACACTTTGTTAGCACCCTTAGGATCGACAAAACCTTCTGGTTGCATCATATACAACTCTTCTTTGAGAAAACCATTAAAGAATGCAGCTTTGACATCCATTTGCCAGATTTCATAATCATAAAATGCGGTAATTGCTAACATGATTCGGACAGACTTAAGCATCGCTACGGGTGAGAAAGTCTCATTGTAGTCAACCCCTTGAACTTGTCGAAAACCTTTCGCGACAAGTGGAGCTTTGTAGACAGTGATATTACCATCAGCATCCGTCTTCCTCTTAAAAATCCATTTATTCTCAATGGCTTGCCGATCATCGGGCAAGTCCACCAAAGTCCACACTTTGTTCTCATACATGGATCCTATCTCATATTTCATGGCCTCAAGCCATTTGTCGGAATCCGGGCTTATCATAGCTTCTTCATAGTTCGTAGGTTCGCTATTGTCTAACAACATAACTTCCAGAACAGGATTACCGTACCACTCTGGTGCGGAACGTACTCTGGTCGACCTACGAAGTTCAGTAGTAACTTGATCTGAAGTTTCATAATCTTTATCATTATATTCCTCTCTTATTGGTGTAGGCATCACGGGAACGGTTTTCTCTGATGAGCTACTTTCCAATTCGAGAGAAGGTACAATTACCTCGTCAAGTTCTACTTTCCTCCCACTCACTTCTTTCGAGAGAAACTCCTTCTCTAGAAAGGACCCATTCTTGGCAACAAAGACCTTGCCTTCGGATCTGTGGTAGAAGGTGTACCCAATTGTTTCTTTAGGGTATCCTATGAAGACGCACTTCTCCGCTTTGGGTTCGAGCTTATCAGGTTGAAGCTTTTTCACATAAGCATCGCATCCCCAAACTTTAAGAAACGACAGCTTAGGTTTCTTGCCAAACCATAGTTCATACGGTGTCGTCTCAACGGATTTAGACGGTGCCCTATTTAACGTGAATGCAGCTCTCTCTAATGCATAACCCCAAAACGATAGTGGAAAATCGGTAAGAGACATCATAGAACGCACCATATCCAATAAAGTACGGTTACGACGTTCGGACACACCATTACGCTGTGGTGTTCCAGGTGGCGTGAGTTGTGAAACAATTCCGCATTTTCTTAAATGAAGGCCAAACTCGTAACTCAAATATTCACCTCCGCGATCAGATCGTAGAAACTTTATTTTCTTGTTACGATGATTCTCTACTTCACTCTGAAATTCTTTGAACTTTTCAAATGTTTCAGACTTGTGTTTCATCAAGTAGATATACCCATATCTACTCAAATCATCTGTGAAGGTTAGAAAATAACGATACCCGCCGCGTGCTTCAACATTCATCGGACCGCATACATCGGTATGTATTATTTCCAACAAATCAGTAGCTCGCTCCATTGTTCTGGAGAACGGAGTTTTAGTCATCTTGCCCATGAGGCATGGTTCGCAAGTATCAAATGATTCATAATCAAGAGATTCCAAAAGTCCATCCGCATGGAGTTTCTTCATGCGCTTTACACCAATATGACCTAAACGGCAGTGCCACAAGTATGTTGCACTATCATTATCAACTTTGCATCTTTTGGCATCAATATTATGAATATGTGTATCACTACAATCGAGATTCAACAAGAATAGACCATTCACAAAAGGTGCGTGACCATAAAAGATGTTACTCATATAAATAGAACAACCATTATTCTCTGACTTAAATGAATAACCGTCTCGCAATAAACAAGATCCAGATATAATGTTCATGCTCAACGCTGGCACCAAATAACAATTATTGAGGTCTAAAACTAATCCCGAAGGTAGATGTACAGGTAGCGTGCCGACGGCGATCACATCAACCTTGGAACCATTCCCGACGCGCATCGTCACCTCGTCCTTAGCCAATCTTCGCTTATTCCGTAGCTCCTGTTTCGAGTTACAAATATGAGCAACCGAACCAGTATCAAATACCCAGGCGCTACTGCGAGCATTAGTGAGGAACACATCAATAACATGTATATTAAATATACCTTTGCTCACTTTGCCATCCTTCTTATCCGCCAAATATTTGGGGCAGTTCCGCTTCCAGTGACCAGTCCCTTTGCAGTAGAAGCACTCTATTTCATGCCTGGGTCCAGCTTTGGGTTTCTTCGTGGGAGCGGCAACTTGATTGCCGTTCTTCTTGAAGTTCCCCTTATTTCCCTTGCCCTTTTTCTTGAAACTAGTGGTTTTGTTAACCATCAACACTTGATGCTCCTTCTTGATTTCTACCTCCGCTGATTTCAGCATCGCGAAGAGCTCGGGAATTGTCTTCTCCATCCCTTGCATATTATAGTTCATCATGAAGCCTTTATAGCTTGGTAGCAGTGACTGAAGAACTCTGTCAATAACACTCTCAACCGGAAGATCAATTCCCAGCTGAGTCAAGTGGTTGTGGTACCCAGACATTCTGAGTATGTGTTCACTGACAGAACTGTTCTCCTCCATCTTACAGCTAAAGAACTTGTTGGAGACTTCATATCTCTCAACCCGGGCATTAGCTTGAAATATCAATTTCATCTCTTGGAACATCTCATATGCTCTGTGGCGTTCAAAACGCTTTTGCAGTCCCGGTTCTAAGCCGTAGAGCATGGCACTCTGAACTATCGAGTAGTCATCAGATCGAGCCTGCCAGGCGTTCACAACGTCTGCAGCAGCTCCTGCAGCAGGTCCATCACCTAGCGGTGCATCAAGGACATAATTCTTCTGTGCAGCAATGAGGATAATCCTCAAGTTACGGACCCAGTCCGTGTAGTTGCTACCATCATCTTTCAACTTAGCTTTCTCTAGGAATGCATTAAAATTCAACGGAACAGTAGCACGGGCCATTTATCTATAACATAGATATGCAAAGAAACCATCAAGACTAAGTTCATGATAAATTAAGTTCAATTAATCAAATTACTAATGAACTCCCACTTAAATTAACAGCCCTCAAGTTAACTAAGTGATACATGATCCAAATCAACTAGCCCATGTCCGATCATCACGTGAGATGGGATAGTCATCAATGGTGAACATCTCCATGTTGATCATATCTACTATATGGCTCATGTTCGACCTTTCGGTCTCCAGTGTTCCGAGACCATGTCTGTACATGCTAGGCTCGCCAAGTTTAACCCAAGTATTCTACTTGTGTAAAACTGGCTTACACCCGTTGTATGTGAACGTAGAATCTATCACACCCGATCATCACGAGGTGCTTCGAAACGACGAACTTTAGCAACGGTGCATACTCAGGGAGAACACTTTTATCTTGAAATTTAGTGAAGGGATCATCTTATAATGCTACCATCGTTCTAAGCAAAATAAGATGCATAAAGGATAAACATCACCTGCAATCAGAATATGTGACATGATATGGCCATCATCTTGTGCTTTTGATCTCCATCTCCAAAGCATCGTCATGATCTCCATCGTCACCGGCTCGACACCTTGATCTCCATCGTTGCGTCGTGGTCGTCTCGCCAACTATTGCTTCTACAACTATTGCTAACGCATAGCGATAAAGTAAAGCAATTACATGGCGCTTGCATTTCATACAATAAAGAGACAACCATAAGGCTCCTGCCGGTTGCCGATAAATTACAAAACATGATCATCTCATACAATAACGTATATCACATCATGTCTTGACCATATCACATCACAGCATACCCTGCAAAAACAAGTTAGACGTCCTCTACTTTGTTGTTGCAAGTTTTACGTGGCTGCTACGGGCTTCTAGCAAGAACCGTTCTTACCTACGGCACAAAACCACAACGGTGATTTATCAAGTTTGCTGTTTTAACCTTCAAGAAGGACCGGCCATAGTCAAATTTGATTCAACTAAAGTAGGAGAAACAGACACCCGCCAGCCACCTTTATGCAAAACAAGTTGCATGTCTGTCGGTGGAACCGGTCTCATGTACGTGGACATGTAAGGTTGGTCCGGGCCGCTTCATCTTACAATACCGCCGAATCAAAATAAGACGTTGGTGGTAAGCAGTATGACGATCACCGCCCACAACTCTTTGTGTTCTACTCGTGCATATCATCTACGCATAGACCTGGCTCATGATGCCACTGTTGGGGAACGTTGCATGGAAAACAAAAAACTTTCTACACACACGCGAGATCTTTCCATGGAGATGCATAGCTACGAGAGGGGGAGTGTGTCTATGTACCCTCGTAGACCGTAAGCGGAAGCGTTAGAACAACGCGGTTGATGTCGTCGAACAACTTCACGATCCAACCGACCGGGTACCGAACGTACGGCACCTCCGCGTTCAGCACACGTTCAGCTCGGTGACGTCCTCGACTTCTTGATCCAGCAAGATGGCGAGGTATTGGATGAGTTCCGGCAGCACGACGGCGTGGTGACGGTGATGGTGATGCTATCTCCACAGGGCTTCGCCCAAGCACTGCGAAAATATGACCGAGGGACAGAACTGTGGAGGGGGGCGCCGCACACGGCTAAGACAATGCTGTGTTCCCTTGGGGCGCCCCCTCTCCTCTATTTATATATGTGTAGGGGCTTGGAGTAGAAGGAATAGTGCCACGTGAACAGTAACCGTGAATAGTACACACGTGGACTTGGACTCCAAAGTCCAATCCTATTCCTACCAGGACTCTCCCTTTTTCCTTCCCTAGCTGCGTGGGCTTTTGAGGACTTGGTGTGCCTGGCCCAATAAGGCCAGGGCGCCTCCCCTTAGCCCATGCCAGCCCTTGGGACGTGGTGGACCCACTTGTGGACTTCCGGACCCCTCCGGAATCCTCCGGAACCTTCTGGAAGCTTCCCGGTACAATACCGAAAAAAACTACACCTTTTTCCGGAACCCAAAATATGACTTCCCATATATAAATCTTTACCTCTCTACCATTCTGAGACTCCTCGTGATGTCCGGGATCTCATCCGGGACTCCGAACAATATTCGGTTACCAATTCACATAACTCATATCACACTATATCATCAATTAACGTTAAGCGTGCGGACCCTACGGGTTCAGAAATGATGTAGACATGACGGAGATGCCTCTCCGGTCAATAACCAATAGCGGAACCTGGATGCTCATATTGGTTCCTACATATTCCACGAAGATCTTATCGGTCGAACCGCAATGACAACATACGTAATTCCCTTTGTCCGTCGGTATGTTACTTGCCCGAGATTCGATCGTCGGTATCTCCATACATAGTTCAATCGCGTTACCGGCAAGTCTCTTTACTCGTTCCGTAATACATCATCCCATAACTAACTCCTTAGTCACTTTGCTTGCAAGCTTCTTATGACGTGCATTACCGAGAGGGCCCAGAGATACCTCTCCGAAACACGGAGTGACAAATCCCAATCTCGATCCATGACAACTCAACGGACACCTTCGGAGATACCTGTAGAGCACCTTTATGATCACCCAGTTATGTTGTGACGTTTGATAGCACACAAGGTATTCCTCCGGTATCCGGGAGTTGCATGATCTCATGGTCTGAGGAACATGTATTTGACATTCAAGAAAGCAGTAGCAATAAACAGAACGATCATATGCTAAGCTAACGGATGGGTCTTGTCCATCACATCATTCTCCTAATGATGTGATCCTGTTATCAAATGACAACTCATGTCTATGGTTAGGAAACCTTAACCATCTTTGATCAACGAGCTAGTCTAGTAGAGGCTCACTAGGGACACGGTATTTGTTTATGTATTCACACATGTATTTAAGTTTCCGGTCAATACAATTCTAGCATGAATAATAAACCTTTATCATGAACAAGGAAATATAAAATAATAACAATTTATTATTGCCTCTAGGGCATATTTCCATCAGTCTCCCACTTGCACTAGAGTCAATAATCTAGATTACATAGTAATGAATCTAACACCCATGGAGTCTTGGTGCTGATCATGTTTTGCTCATGGAAGAGGCTTAGTCAACGGGTCTGCCACATTCAGATCCGTGTGTACTTTGCAAATTTCTATGTCTCCATCCTTGACATATTCACGAATGGAGTTGAAGCGTCTCTTGATGTGTTTGGTCTTCTTGTGAAACCTGGGCTCCTTGGCTATGGCAATTGCTCCAGTGTTGTCACAAAAGATTGTCATTGGACCCGATGCACTAGGTATTACACCTAGATCGGATATGAACTCCTTCATCCAGATTCCTTCATGTGCTGCTTCCGAAGCAGCTATGTATTCCGCTTCACACGTAGATCCCTCCACGACGCTCTGCTTGGAACTGCACCAACTGACAGCTCCACCATTTAATATAAATACGTATCCGGTTTGTGACTTAGAGTCATCCGGATCAGTGTCGAAGCTTGCATCGACGTAACCCTTTACGACGAGCTCTTCGTCACCTCCATAAACGAGAAACATGTCCTTGGTCCTTTTCAGGTACTTCAGGATATTCTTGACCGCTGTCCAGTGATCCACTCCTGGATTACTCTGGTACCTCCCTGCCAAACTTATGGCAAGGCACACATCAGGTCTGGTACGCAGCATGGCATACATAATAGAACCTAAGGCTGAGGCATAGGGAATGACTTTCATTTTCTCTATGTCTTCTGCCGTGGTCGGGCATTGAGTCTGACTCAACTTCACACCTTGCAAGACCGGCAAGAACCCTTTCTTTGACTGATCCATTTTGAACTTCTTCAAAACTTTGTCAAGGTATGTGCTTTGTGAAAGTCCTATCAAGCGTCTTGATCTATCCCTATAGATCTTGATGCCCAATATATAAGCAGCTTCACCAAGGTCTTTCATTGAAAAATTCTTATTGAAGTATCCCTTTATGCCATCCAGAAAGTCTATATCATTTCCAATCAACAATATGTCATCCACATATAATATTAGAAATGCTACAGAGCTCCCACTAACTTTCTTGTAAATACAGGCTTCACCGTAAGTCTGTACAAAACCATATGCTTTGATCACCTCATCAAAGCGTATACTCCAACTCCGAGATGCTTGCACCAGTCCATAGATGGATCGCTGGAGCTTGCACACTTTGTTAGCACCCTTAGGATTGACAAAACCTTCTGGTTGCATCATATACAACTCTTCTTTGAGAAAACCATTAAGGAATGCAGTTTTGACATCCATTTGCCAGAATTCATAATCATAAAATGCAGCAATTGCTAACATGATTCGGACAGACTTAAGCATCGCTACGGGAGAGAAAGTCTCATCGTAGTCAACCCCTTGAACTTGTCGAAAACCTTTCGCGACAAGTCGAGCTTTGTAGACAGTGATATTACCATCAGCATCCGTCTTCCTCTTAAAAATCCATTTATTCTCAATGGCTTGCCGATCATCGGGCAAGTCCATCAAAGTCCACACTTTGTTCTCATACATGGATCCTATCTCAGATTTCATGGCCTCAAGCCATTTGTCGGAATCCGGGCTTATCATAGCTTCTTCATAGTTCGTAGGTTCGCCGTTGTCTAACAACATAACTTCCAGAACAGGATTACCGTACCACTCTGGTGCGGAACGTACTCTGGTCGACCTACGAAGTTCAGTAGTAACTTGATCTAAATTTTCATGATCTTTATCATTATCTTCCTCTCTTATGGGTGTAGGCATCACGGGAACGGTTTTCTCTGATGAGCTACTTTCCAATTCGAGAGAAGGTACAATTACCTCATCAAGTTCTACTTTCCTCCCACTCACTTCTTTCGAGAGAAACTCCTTCTCTAGAAAGGACCCATTCTTGGCAACAAAGACCTTGCCTTCGGATCTGTGGTAGAAGGTGTACCCAATTGTTTCTTTAGGGTATCCTATGAAGACGCACTTCTCCGCTTTGGGTTCGAGCTTATCAGGTTGAAGCTTTTTCACATAAGCATTGCATCCCCAAACTTTAAGAAAGACAGCTTAGGTTTCTTGCCAAACCATAGTTCATACGGTGTCGTCTCAACAGATTTAGACGGTGCCCTATTTAACGTGAATGCAGCTGTCTCTAATGCATAACCCCAAAACGATAGTGGCAAATCGGTAAGAGACATCATAGAATGCACCATATCCAATAAAGTACGGTTACGACGTTCAAACACACCATTATGCTGTGGTGTTCCAGGTGGCATGAGTTGTGAACCAATTCCACATTTTCTTAAATGAAGGCCAAACTCGTAACTCAAATATTCGCCTCCGCGATCAGATCGTACAAACTTTATTTTCTTGTTACGATGATTCTCTACTTCACTCTGAAATTCTTTGAACTTTTCAAATGTTTCAGACTTGTGTTTCATCAAGTAGATATACCCATATCTACTCAAATCATTTGTGAAGGTCAGAAAATAACGATACCCGCCGCGTGCTTCAACATTCATCAGACCGCATACATCGGTATGTATTATTTCAAACAAATCAGTAGCTCGCTCCATTGTTCCGGAGAACGGAGTTTTAGTCATCTTGCCCATGAGGCATGGTTAGCAAGTATCAAATGATTCATAATCAAGAGATTCCAAAAGTCCATCCGCATGGAGTTTCTTCATGCGCTTTACACCAATACGACCTAAACGGCAGTGCCACAAGTATGTTGCACTATCATTATCAACTTTGCATCTTTTGGCATCAATATTATGAATATGTGTATCACTACGATCGAGATTCAACAAGAATAGACCATTCACAAAAGGTGCGTGACCATAAAAGATGTTACTCATATAAATAGAACAACCATTATTCTCTGACTTAAATGAATAAACGTCTCGCAATAAACAAGATCCAGATATAATGTTTATGCTCAACGCTGGCACCAAATAACAATTATTGAGGTCTAAAAATAATCCTGAAGGTAGATGTAGAGGTAGTGTGCCGACGGCGATCACATCAACTTTGGAACCATTCCCGACGCACATCGTCACCTCGTCCTTAGCCAATCTTCGCTTATTCCGTAGCTCCTGTTTCGAGTTACAAATATGAGCAACCGAACCAGTATCAAATACCCAGGTGCTACTGCGAGCATTAGTGAGGAACACATCAATAAGATGTATATCAAATATACCTTTGCTCACTTTGCTATCCTTCTTATCCGCCAAATACTTGGGGCAGTTTCGCTTCCAGTGACCAGTCCCTTTGCAGTAGAAGCACTCTGTTTCAGGCCTGGGTCCAGCTTTGGGTTTCTTCGTGGGAGCGGCAACTTGCTTGCCGTTCTTCTTGAAGTTCCCCTTCTTTCCCTTGCCCTTTTTCTAGAAACTAGTGGTTTTGTTAACCATCAACACTTGATGCTCCTTCTTGATTTCTACCTCCGCTGATTTCAGCATCGCGAAGAGCTCGGGAATTGTCTTCTCCATCCCTTGCATATTATAGTTCATCACGAAGCCTTTATAGCTTGGTGGCAGTGACTGAAGAACTCTGTCAATAACACTCTCAACCGGAAGATCAATTCCCAGCTGAGTCAAGTGGTTGTGGTACCCAGACATTCTGAGTATGTGTTCACTGACAGAACTGTTCTCCTCCATCTTACTGCTAAAGAACTTGTTGGAGACTTCATATCTCTCAACCCGGGCATTAGCTTGAAATATCAATTTCAGCTCTTGGAACATCTCATATGCTCCGTGGCGTTCAAAACACTTTTGCAGTCCCGGTTCTAAGCCGTAGAGCATGGCACACTGAACTATCCAGTAGTGATCAGATCGAGCCTGCCAGGCGTTCACAATGTCTGCAGTAGCTCCTGCAGCAGGTCCATCACCTAGCGGTGCATCAAGGACATAATTCTTCTGTGCAGCAATGAGGATAATCCTCAAGTTACAGACCCAGTCCGTGTAGTTGCTACCATCATCTTTCAACTTAGCTTTCTCTAGGAACGCATTAAAATTCAACGGAACAGTAGCACGGGCCATTTATCTACAACATAGATATGCAAAGAAACCATCAAGACTAAGTTCATGATAAATTAAGTTCAATTAATCAAATTACTAATGAACTCCCACTTAAATCAACATCCCTCAAGTTAACTAAGTGATACTTGATCCAAATCAACTAGCCCATGTCCGATTCACGTGAGATGGGATAGTCATCAATGGTGAACATCTCCATGTTGATCATATCTACTATATGACTCATGTTCGACCTTTCGGACTCCAGTGTTCCAAGACCATGTCTGTACATGCTAGGCTCGTCAAGTTTAACCCAAGTATTCTGCTTGTGTAAAACTGGCTTACACCCGTTGTATGTGAACGTAGAATCTATCACACCCAATCATCACGAGGTGCTTCGAAACGACGAACTTTAGCAACGGTGCATACTCGGGGAGAACGCTTTTATCTTGAAATTTAGTGAAGGAATCATCTTATAATGCTATAGTCGTTCTAAGCAAAATAAGATGTATAAAGGATAAACATCACATGCAATCAAAATATCTGACATGATATGGCCATCATCTTGTCCTTTTGATCTCCATCTCCAAATCATCGTCATGATCTCCATCGTCACCGGCTTGACACCTTCATCTCCATCGTTGCGCCGTGGTCGTCTCGCCAACTATTGCTTCTACAACTATAGCTAACGCATAGCGATAAAGTAAAGCAATTACATGGCGCTTGCATTTCATACAATAAAGAGACAACCATAAGGCTCCTGCCGGTTGCCGATAAATTACAAAACATGATCATCTCATACAATAACGTATATCACATCATGTCTTGACCATATCACATCACAGCATACCCTGCAAAAACAAGTTAGACGTCCTCTACTTTGTTGTTGCAAGTTTTACGTGGCTACTACGGGCTTCTAGCAAGAACCGTTCTTACCTACGGCACAAAACCACAACGGTGATTTATCAAGTTTGCTGTTTTAACCTTCAACAAGGACCGGCCGCAGTCAAATTCGATTCAACTAAAGTAGGAGAAACAGACACCCGCCAGCCACCTTTATGCAAAACAAGTTGCATGTCTGTCGGTGGAACCGGTCTCATGTACGTGGACATGTAAGGTTGGTCCGGGCCGCTTCATCTTACAATACCGCCGAATCAAAATAAGACATTGGTGGTAAGCAGTATGACGATCACCGCCCACAACTCTTTGTGTTCTACTCGTGCATATCATCTACGCATAGACCTGGCTCATGATGCCACTGTTGGGGAACGTTGCATGGAACAACTTCACGATCCAACCGACCGAGTACCGAATGTACGGAACCTCCGTGATCAGCACACGTTCAGCTCGATGACGTCCTCGACTTCTTGATCCAGCAAGACGGCAAGGTAGTGGATGAGTTTCGGCAGCACGACGGCGTGGTGACGGTGATGGTGATGCTATCTCCGCAGGGCTTCGCCCAAGCACTGCGAAAATATGACCGAGGGACGGAACTGTGGAGGGGGGCGCCGCACACGGCTAAAACAATGTTGTGTCTTCTTTGGGGAGCCCCCTCTCCTCTATTTATATATGTGTAGGGGCTTGGAGTAGAAGGAATAGTGCCACGTGAACAGTAACCATGAATAGTACACACGTGGACTTGGACTCCAAAGTCCAATCCTATTCCTACTAGGACTCTCCCTTTTTTCCTTCCCTAGCTGCATGGGCTTTTGAGGACTTGGTGCGCCTGGCCCAATAAGGCCAGGGCGCCTCCCCTTAGTCCATGCCATCCCTTGGGACGTGGTGGACCCAGTTGTGGACTTTCGAACCCCTCCGGAATCCTCCGGAACCTTCTGGAAGCTTCCCGGTACAATACCAAAAAAAACTGCACCTTTTTCCGGAACCCAAAATATGACTTCCCATATATAAATCTTTACCTCTAGACCATTCGGAGACTCCTCGTGACGTCCGGGATCTCATCCGGGACTCCGAACAATATTCGGTTACCAATTCACATAACTCATATAACACTATATCGTCAACGAACGTTAAGCGTGCGGACCCTACCGGTTCGGGAATGATGTAGACATGACTGAGACGCCTCTCCGGTCAATAACCAATAGTGGAACCTGGATGCTCATATTGGTTCCTACATATTCCACGAAGATCTTATCGGTCGAACCGCAATGACAACATACGTAATTCCCTTTGTCCGTCGGTATGTTACTTGCCCGAGATTCGATCGTCGGTATCTCCATACCTAGTTCAATCTCGTTACCGGCAAGTCTCTTTACTCGTTCAGTAATACATCATCCCGTAACTAACTCCTTAGTCACTTTGCTTGCAAGCTTCTTATGATGTGCATTACCGAGAGGGCCCAGAGATACCTCTCCGAAACACGGAGTGACAAATCCCAGTCTCGATCCATGCCAACTCAACGGACACCTTCGGAGATACCTGTAGAGCATCTTTATGATCACCCAGTTACGTTGTGACGTTTGATAGCACACAAGGTATTCCTCCGGTATCCGGGAGTTGCATGATCTCATGGTCTGAGGAACATGTATTTGACATTCAAGAAAGCAGTAGCAATAAACAGAACGATCATATGCTAAGCTAACGGATGGGTCTTGTCCATCACATCATTCTCCTAATGATGTGATCCCGTTATCAATTGACAACTCATGTCTATGGTTAGGAAACCTTAACCATCTTTGATCAACGAGCTAGTCTAGTAGAGGCTCACTAGGGACACGGTATTTGTTTATGTATTCACACATGTATTTAAGTTTCCGGTCAATACAATTCTAGCATGAATAATAAACCTTTATCATGAAAAAGGAAATATAAAATAATAACACCTTTATTATTGCCTCTAGGGCATATTTCCATTACATCAGGCCAAAGGGCGGGCGTAACCGGTGGTGGAGTCCGCGCCCTGGCCGGCGCGCGGCAGCTAAAAGGGGTCCTGAGGGCAGCCCTTGTTGAGGCTCGTGAAGTCGACGCACATTCGCTCCTTGCCGCCCTTCATGGGGACGACGACTGGGTTGGCGAGCCACTCGGGATGGCACACCTCACGGAGGACTCCAGCTTCTTGCAACTTGTGCACTTCTTGGACAATGAACTCTTACCTCTCGGGCGCCTGGCACCGTGCTTTTGCTTGACGGGGCGTGCGTTGGGGCACACTGCTAAGTGGTGCTCGATCACCTCCCTCGGTACACCAGACAAGTCAGATGCTTTCCAGGCGAAAACATCCGAGTTTGCCCGAAGGAAGGCGACGAGCGCGCCTTCCTATGTAGGAGAAAGGCAGGTGCCGATGGTGAAGGTAGGGCCTGAGCCGCTGCCGTCAACTGACACCTTCTTCGTCTCGGCACGGTCCTGAGAGAACAATTGCTTCTTCTTTGTGGGCGCGGCCTCAGGAGGCTCAACTGCGTCCTTGTCAGCTGGATGGGCGGTGGCGGCAGCCTTGTAGGATAGCTCAAGGGAGTAGATCGCGTCCTTCTCGTCGCAGGTGACGGTGATGATGTCGCTGCAGCCAGGCATCTTGAGGACATTGTAGGCGTGATGAGACACCGCCATGAATTTGGCGAGCACGGGGTAGCCCAAGATGGCGTTGTAGGGCAGGCCGACGTGGGCGACGTCAAAGTCGATGAGCTCAGTGTGGTAGTTTTTGCGGGTGCCGAAAGTGATAGGGAGGCGCATCTGCCCCGAGGCAGCGTGGAGCCATCGGTCACGCCCGAGAAGGGCCACGTCGGCATGAGTTGCTCGTAAGGCACCTGGAGCTGCTTGAAGGTCTCGATGGAGAGCACGTTAAGGCCGGCGCCTCCGTCGATGAGGGTCTTGGTGACCGCGACGTTGTTGATGGTTGGAGTGCACAGCATGGGGAGCGCGCCTGCGGTGGCCGTGGACTTGGGGTGGTCCTTGGAGTCGAAGGTGATGGCGTACTGCGAGCACTTGAGGGGCCGTGCGGCCTCAGGCTTCGGGAGGGCGGCGTTCACCTCACGAGAGAACTGCTTGAAGTGGCGATTGGACGCGAGAGCCTGAGCCCCACCGAGGATGCAGGCAACCGCATGAGGCTCCTGGTAGCCCCCAGCGCCCTTGTCAGGCTGGTTGACGTCGTTCCTCCGGGGTGGCGGCGGCAGCGGCGGAAGAGCGGCGTTGGCCTGAGGGTTTGCCTCATGAGGCTGATCGCACCAGGCGGCCTCGCGAGGCTGGTCGCGCCAGCCATGGCGGAAGTTGTCGTTGCTGTTGAGGCTGTCCCAGCGGTTGCCGCTGTGGCCACCTCCGCGGCCGGCGCCGCGGTCGTTGCGGTTGCCTCGGCGGCCCAGGCGCTCGTCGCGGAGCAGCTTGAGCTCCTGGCAGTCTTCGGTGCTGTGGGAGTGCACATTGTGGTAGACACAGAGCAGGCGGCCGTCCTTCCTGGGCTCGTCGCGGTCACGGCCGCGCTTCTGCTCGGGCTCCGCCGCAAGCACGGCAGGGCCCTTGCGCTTGGCGTCCTTGCCCTTGGCCTTGGCGGTGTCGGGCGCCGCATCGGGGTCGTTGTGGATGAAGAGGCGACCTTCTTCAGCCTTGGCGCACTTGTTAGCGAGGTCGAACAGCTCAAGCACCGAGTCCAGCTCGTCGTTGATGGCGAGCTTCTCGCGCATCTTGACGTCCGCGACGCCAGTGGAGAACGCAGAGATGACGGCCGCGTCTGAGGCACGCGGGATCTTGTTGCGCACCTGGCTGAAGTGCCGGATGTACTTGCGGAGGGTCTCGTCCGGGCGCTGCCGCACATGCCGCGGGTCGTTGATCGTGAGGGAGCGTTCATGCGTGCCCTTGAAGTTGGCAACGAACTGGCTGCAGAGCTCGCCCCACGACGAGATCGATACCTCAGGGAGGTTCATGAGCCAAGAGCGCGGGCCGTCCTTGAGGGCCATGGGGAACCAGTTTGCCATGACCTTGTCGTCGCCGTTCGCCGCCTCGACACTCAGCGCATAGAGCTGAAGGAACTCTGCGGGGTTGGGGGTGTCGTGGTAACGTGGAGGCAGGTCCGGCTTGAACTTCGCAGGCCACACCACCTGACGCAGCTCGCGAGTGAAGGCGCGGCAACCCACGCCGCTCGAAGGAACACCGCCGACGAGGGCTGTAACACCTCCTTTGTAATGCACTGCAGTAATCCATCATGATTATGCTAAGTCTTGTTGTTTGGCAATGCTTGATCATCCCTGATTCATATCTCATTTGAAATTCCACTTCAAATCAAAATTCAATTTGCAAGTCAAAATAAAAGTTGTACAAACTTGCAAGCAAAATAGTTCATAATTTTGCAAATAATCACTAAGTAATTGTCTTGGAGAAACCAATAATATTTGAAATATTAAATTGCCCCTAACCTATTTAAAACAGTAGCATTTAATCCATTTTCAATTAAACAAAATTCAAATGAAATTTTCATGCCTTCAAACTTTTTGTGGCAGTGCCAAATATTGCAATGTAAATATTGGACCAAGTTCCATATTTTATAAAACTCAATTGCTATCAAAAATAAATGCAAAATAGAATTAAATAAAGCAAAACAGAAAAGAAAAAGGGAAAATGCTAAAGGTCTACTGTGCACTAAAGGCCTATTGCTACAGTATTAGGCCCAGCCCATCACAGGCCTTCTTCAATCTCTGTACAAGAGAGGGAGGCAGTGGCCATGGCGTGGCGTTCATCCACGTGCCCTGGCCGCTGTTGTCGCCGTGTCGACCATCCGGTGCACCCCCGACGAGGATAAGGCCGAGCCCGACCCTGTAGACAAACCGTAACCCTTGCTTATCCCCTCGCTCATCCTCTCCCTCTCGTTTTCGCTCGTGCCCGAGCTGCCGTCGACGCGCCGTCGCCGTCCTCGCGGCCACTGGCCTCCCCAGCGACCGGGAGGATGTCCAGGAGCTTCCTCGTCGATGACTCCTTTGCCTACGTGCCTTGAATCGAGCCTCGGGATCGAGCTGGTTCTCCGCCACGGCCGTCGCCTCTCGTCGTCGAGTTCGTCGGATCCGGACGTCCCCGCGCCTTCTAACCTTGTCCGCGAGCTCCACGGTGAGCTCCTCGGCCGATCCCACCCCTTTCCCCCTTCGATCCGTGCCATTTTGTGCCGTTGTTTGCCGTGAACCGGAGCTCACCCGAGCTCCCGCGTACGTACGCGTGCGTGCATGCCGTGCTGCTGCTGTAACGTTGCTATGTGCTGCTGCTAGCTCCTGCCCGCTGCTGCTCACTGCTACTGCTCCCTGCCGCCCACCACCAGCCCGCGCCCCAGTCCCTCGCTCAGCCGCGCCCCGGTCGCGCCCTGCAGCGCGCGCGCCTGCGTCGCCTGTAGCCCGCTCCTGGCCGCCACTCCCGCTGCTGCTGCTTAGCTACCGTCGCCGCCTCCAGCTACTACTGCTTGTGCCGCTGCTTTGCGGTGTGCTGCCGCCGCCGGCTGCTGCTGCTGCTGGCCATGGCCAAGGCCATGGCCAAGCGGCCATGCGTGTGTGTGTGTGAGTGTGTGCTGTGTGCGTGCTGTGTGTGCGTGCTGTGTGTGTTGTGTGTGCGTGTTGTGTGTGTTTTGTGTGGTGTGTGGCCGGCTAGGCCACTGCCTAGTGGGGCCGGCCCTATTAGTTTAGGTCTAGTTAATATTTGGTTAGATTAATTAGGGCCTAGTTAGTCTATTGTATGTATGACATGTGGTCCCCTAGCTTAATTAACTATTAAGATTAACCCAAATGATATAGACTATGCCATGTGGGACTCCCCTGCACTATTCCCCTTTTGACCAGTCAAGTTGACTTGGTCAATTCGGATTAATTAAATATAATAATTTCAGAAATTCCTGAATATTGATAAAACTTTGAAAATTAATAGAAAATTAACCGTAAGTCTGATGAAAATAATTTATATATGAAAAACGGTCAGAAAAATTTGACGAATCCGAATATGTCATCCATATACCTGTCACACCCCTCCATCACTGCAAACATGGAACCTTCCCCTCCGAATTGTCTGACCGAATAATACCTAGAGCTGGGAAAATATTGCCGAATATTTTCCCTCTTCTTTTAAAATGCCTAGTAATGCATTAGAGCATATCACCAACACTTTTTGCCGTGACATACATCTGTGATGCATTTGTTTGCTCTGCTATTTATTGTTCCCCCTCCGTTACTTCCTTTCTGGTAGACTCCGAGACCGTTGTTGATCCGGTGATCGGCTACTTCACCGTCGAGAATCCGTTTCTGTCTGCAGAGCAACCAGGCAAGCAAAACCCCCTTGATCATTCCTATATCGCCCTTTCTTTCTCTCCCATGCTTGCATTAGATTTTGCTACTGTAATTGATTGCTCCTATTCTGATGCATAGCCTGATTTTGTAACCTGCTGATGATACTTTACCTGTTGACCTAAATGCTTAGTATAGGCTGGTTATTGATCCATCAATGGCCCCACACCCTTGTCCTTGTTGCCATGCTTTACCACCGGTGACTCAATCATTGTGATTGATGTACAGAGACCGAACACAGCACCGCACACCCCCTTAGGTGTACGACTCTGAAGAGCTACCATCGAGTGACGAGGGTGATACCTCCTACCTCCCTCCTGATGATAACACTGTAGCATAGCTAGTCGGTTGTGGGTTATCGAGGGTGATTCCTCTTTCACCACCTCCGATGATGCCTCTATCGTACAACCCATCAAGTGTGAACTTATCGAGGGTGATTCCTCCAAGTTCACCTTGACGGATACGTCGAGTGGGAATCCAACGAGGGTGATTCCTCGGATTCCTCCTTGATGTTACGGACACACGGGTACTTTGACCTTCACCTCAGTACTTTGGGAAGTCGGGTTAGCCAGGAGGGCACCCGCGAGAGATTATTGTGGCGGAACGACAGGGCAGGTGGAGACCACCTAGGAGAGAGGTGGGCCTGGTCCCTGGTCGTTGGTCCGCGGGTTACCAAGTCGGTCCGACAGGGTGTCGGAGGTGAGCCTTGAGCCCTGATCGTGTCCGTGAGATACTAATAATACACTTAACGGATTTGGGTATTTGATCTGAGTTGGCCACTGGCCTATACACACTACCACCACGCGGGATAATGGTTTAATGGGGCCCTCGGCGCCGTATGTATCAGCCGAAAGCTCTGTCAGACGTCCAGTTCAGCATTGCGGCACGGCTGGGCCAGCGCCATCCAGGACAAAGGTGGTGCATGGACTCGCCCTGTACGCAACGACCCAGAGTGCAAAGGGCGATGGGCCCAAGACCCCTAAGCACTTAGGATGTAGACCAGCGGGGACCTCTCTGCTGAGCCTAGGTAGGACTACGTCGTGTCGATCAGCCGAGGCCGGGCATGACCCAGAAAGTGTGTCCGGCCAGAGTTAATCGAGCGTGTTGGGTAACAGTAGTGCACCCCTGCAGGGAAGATTATCTATTCGAATAGCCGTGTCCACGGTAACAGGACGCTCAGTGTTGTATCCCGATCTACTACAACTTGAACTGGATACATGTTAATTAATATGTAAGCTCCGGGATCTCTAGGCTTTGCTGCTACATGCTTGTTGTTTTATTATGTTACCAATCTGCACTCTTCTAATGCTTCAAGATGCTGCAAGATGCTAGTCTTCGATAGGCTAGGACTTTCCCTCTATTCGGGCATTTCTGCAGTCTAGTCCACAGATACAGCCCCTTCATTTGATACCGATGCATAAATAGAATAGATCTGATGTAAGTCTTGCGAGTACTTTGGATGAGTACTCACGGTTGCTTTGCTTCCTTTTTTCTCTTTACCCGATTGCTGGGAACAGATGACGGAGCCCCAGAGTCAGCTGCCCCAGTCGACGACTACTACTACCCCCTCCGGTGGACCCTACTTCTACGTGGAGGCCGACGACCAGGAGTAGATAGGAGGCTCCCAGGCAGGACGCCTACACCTTTTCGATCTAGATGTCTTTGTTTTGCTCGGCCTTCTTAAGGCACCCTTGTTTAACTTTGTGTCTGTATCCAGATACTGTTGTTGCTTCCGCTAATGCTTGTTCTCGAGCTTTTGTATTCGAGCCCTCGAGGCCCCTGGCTTGTAATATAAAGCTTGTATTATTTTATTTTGTGTCTAGAGTTGTGTTGTGATATCTTCCCATGATTCCCTGGGCTTGATCGTGCGCATTTGCGTGTATGATGTAGGAGATATGCCCTAGAGGCAGTAATAAAAGTTATTTTGTATCTCGAAGTTTGTAATGAATGTTTATGTTCCATGCTATAACTGCAATGATTCTCAAGTCTGCAATATCCACGAGGCTCGGAGGGAAACTCATGTGCACGTGTGGTATATTAAACGGTAAAATATATTCCTAGTCATGCCTCTATGACTGGCTCAAGTATTGCATGATGATCCTGTTTTCCTGATCATGGGCATGACTATGCCGGCAATTTTGAGGGCACAATGTCAGTAGAACACTTGTGTTGAATCGACCCGAATTGATGTTATGCTATGAGATACATTCATCACAAGTTAATGGTTAATAACACAGAGATAGTTAATGTTTGCATAAATCCTTAGACCATGAGAGTATCAAGTTCCTTCGTACTTGCTTCGTGAACTTTGGGGTTTGTTAAACGTCATCCGTAACTGGGTGGCTATTGCGGCGGCTTGCGGGTTCACGGAAAAGAATGACAAGTAACGAGATAGCTCAAGATTGGGATTTGCTCCTCCGACGATGGAGAGATATTCTCGGGCCCTCTCGGTGTTACGGTATCCATCATCGTCTGGCCAGACACATTGTGATTTGATCACTGGGATGCCGGAACACGGAAACGAGAAAAGAGAACAAAACCGGTAACGAGGTAACTGGCATAGTGGACAAGTTGTTGATCCACGGGGATGCAGAAAATCTCACCTCGGGTGTTTGTAACATATCGCGAAGCAACAGGAATAGCACACGGCAACTGGAGGTTCACTCGAATATTCATTCGTGTGGGTATAGGGGTCAATATGGGTGTCCATGGCTCCGATGTTGATCATTGATCGGAAAGTGTTCCGGGTCATGTCTATACTTCACCGAACCTATAGGGTCACACGCTTAAGGGTCATCTATCTGCTGAATACTAGACAGGGAGTCTGAGAGAAAGTCACCGGAAAAGTTTCGGAGACAACGGAAACGTTCCGGAGAGGACACCAGAATAGTTCCGGTAAAACTGAAAAGTTGTTTCGGGGTATACCATTAAGTCAAATTGGTTTTGGCACAAGCCTGGAAATTCTTGGAGGGTGCCAGAATTGTTCTGGAAACTTCTGGGATTTTTCCGGGATAAAAACCGGAAATGTTCCGAAGCTGCCGGAACCGGTTTGGTTGCTTTTCGCAGATAAAAATCACTAATCCAAAATTGTTTCGGAACACGTCCAAAATCATTTGTGTGGGTACTAGAATTATTCTAAGACCCACAGAAATATTTTCGGATTTAACGGTCGCGGAAAATTGGTTCCGTGAATAGTGAAAATCACTTTATGGTTAATTTTTTGGAAAGCCACCTTTTAGGGCTTTTCCCAAAAGGCTTCTAGAAGGGATTGGGGACCAAGGAACCCCCATGTGGGGGGCCCCCTAGGGGTGGCCGACCAAGATGGAGCTCCTCCATGGAGCTCCACTTGCCTTCCTTTTATGCCCTTATGGAGGATCCATGTGATGGCTTTTTTTGGGTATTTTTCCCCTTGGGCTTTCCTATAAATAGAGGTGGAGAGGCACTCTCCATACTCACTCCTAACTCTCATACACATGCCATGACATTTCTGGCTTCTCTCTCCCTCCCAGCGAAATAGTTTCGTAGAGCCGAAAGGTTGTCTGGGTTCTGGCAGGAACTAGTTCTGGACGGCGAAGCCCTGCCGGATAGCTGACACCGTATGTGTGCAACCCCGTAGAGCGGTCGTAGTTTCGATCTTTTGCCCGAGGGGCTGTTCAAGGGTCCTCCCGAAGGGCTGTCCGAGTTATCGTTCGAGTTTCGAGGGTCCTCCCGAAGGGCTGTCCATGACATCATCCGAGGGACTGTCCGACCGCCTCCCGAAGGGCTGTCCAACGAGGGAGTACATCCTCGCAGTTGGGAGGTTGTAAATCCTAGCTGCGGGGATCTGCACCGACGATCTACATCGACTCTACTTCCGCTGTGCTACGTGTCGGTAATGATCAGATCAAACCCTGTATGCAGTCTCCATAGTGGTCCTGGGCGTGCTCGCTGTACTGAATTTTTTTGTTTTCTGTCGCGTTCCCCTACAGTGGCATCAAGAGTCGTTCTATGTGTAGATGCAGGTTACGATCTAGAATACATGGAGATGTATGGGTATTGCATAATATAATTTTGTAGTAGATGAGATGTATTGCTGAAAATTATTTATGCGGGTAGCAGATGAAATCTGTTACCCGATGTTCTTGGTGCTTCCCTAGAATTTGCGTATTTCTGATCTCGAGACAGCATGGTCGAATTTGACAAAGTTCTGGCAATCCGCGATCCTGATTGATCAACGAAGTGCTATCAGTTCTTTAGGTTCCACCATAGTCAAAAGAAAGATGGAATTTCACAGACGAAAGGGCAATGCAGATATGATCTGCACGGGGGTCATGCGTATGATGAAGTTTAGTATGGGGCTCGAGATTTTATTATCTCGTGTTTCATACACCCCGCGATGTTAATCTAGCGACTTGAATAATCATACTTGATGATAAACGTTGGTAGCTGCGGTTTAAGTCAAAACCTTAGAAGCCACGTAAAATAAAATTTTGCATAAACCGATTAGAGGCGTCTAACTTGGTTTTGCAGGATGTGCATGTGATGTGGTATAGCAGTGCTCATATTAATTTGATTATGTATGAGATGACTATATGATGTAAATTTATTACCATGACCTGCGTGTCATGATTCGGCACGATAGCTGGAGCCATATGATTGTCACTTTAATGACTTGCATGTCAACCTTAAGTAATGCACTTATTTTATTAGCTATAGAGATAGCAATATTATCTGGTGCATCGACAAGGTGGTGGCAATCTTCGCGAAGGTGAACACCGACGCAAATGCCGAAGACGAAGAAATTAAAGACTTCTCCGTCAGAAAGGGCTATACCATATCATGCTATTATGAATTGCCTGAGATGTTTATCCCTTATGATGCACCCTTTTGATTGCGCGGTATTCGCTTTTTATTAGGGTGATCTCTCACTTAAAAATATCAAGTAGTTAGTGTTCTCCCAAGTGTAGCACCGTCTACAACACGTATCTTTCGGGGTGCGCCATGTCACACGGGTACGAACGATTAGAGAGGTGTAAGGCGGGTGACGGTGAGACCTCACAGCAAGATCACTTGGCTGTCTTGACGTTCAGGCATGACTGTCATGAGCTCGGAACACGCCCATCGAAAGATGAACAAGAATCACATAGAGATGTGATTGGCAAGTTGGCCTACCGGTTAAGATTTTCGTCATCAGTGGTGTTACACCAATGGCGAACAATCAAGACGCGGATCTTGAATCACTCATAATCAATTTTGAGAGATATTGATTTGAGTGGGAGCGCACTTTAGAATAAAATTGTTTATTCACTAGTGCAAAAATCATTATGAACAAAGTCTAAGTGAAACTTGTGTTTACCGTTGTAGATCAAATGGCTCGCAATGCCGCGTTCAACTTAGGCCCGATGTTAGAGAAAGAGAAGTTAGCTGCGACTGGAAACAACTATGCGAACTGGGTCCGCAACCTGAGGATTATCCTCAGGAGCGCTAAGAGAATGTATGTGCTTGAAAATTCTCTTCCAGCTAGACCGGCGGCAACTGCCCCGGAAGGTGAACAAAATGTTGGGACACTAAGGATGATGATTACAACTTAGTGTAGTGCCTCATGCTAGCTTGCATGAGTCCAGAGCTTCAAAAATGTTTTGAATTCCATAATGCCCGCGACATCATCCGGGAATTGGATGCTCTGTACAAGGAAACCGCACGGTCTGAACGATTTGATATCATGAAGGCCGTGATGGATTGCAGGATGGCTGAGGGCAGTTCAGTTGGCAAACACGTGGTCAAAATGATTGGCTATGCTGAAAGGCTTAAAACCCTGGAATTTCCAATTCCACCAGCCCATATGATGGACATGTTGCTTGCTTCACTCCCCCCGTCTTACGACGGTTTTACCATGAACTACAACATGAGTGGGATGGAGAAGACACCGGAAGAGGTGCTCGCCATACTGAAAACTGCGGAAGGAGGACTGCGGAAAAATCGCAAGCAAGTGTTGCTTGTGAATAAAACCGCCAGTTTCAAAAAGAAAGGCAAGCCAAAGAAGGGCAAGGGCGCCGGTAAGACCGGCTCCCAAAGCAACTCTAAGGGCGGAGCCAAGAATGAAACTGAGTGCTTCTACTGCAAGGGCACAGGACACTGGAAGAGAAACTGCAAGAAGTATCTGGAAGATAAGAAGTCCGGGAAAACCGGAAAAGGTATAATTCTTATACAAGTTAATGTCATTGACGTTTTGCTTGCTAGCGAAAATTCTAAGTCTCGGGTATTTGATACCGGATCGGTTGCTCACATTTGCAACTCGATACAGGTCCTGCAGAAGGTGCGCAAGCTAGCAAAGAATGAAGTCATGATGCGCGTCGGGAACGGCGCTGGGATCGCCGCTCAAGCCGTCGGCATTATACATGTACGTCTCCCTTCAGGATTTATCTTAGAACTAAGTAACTGTTATTTTGTTCCACTGTTGTGTAGAAACATTATCTCCGGATCATGTTTAGTACACGATGGGTATTCGTACAAGTCTGAGAACAATGGTTGTTCACTTTATTGTAAGGATATGTTTTATGGATTTGCACCCATTGTTGGGGGCCTTTTCATACTAAATCTTGAATGTGGAAATGATGTCTTTAACGTGAATGCTAAACGCCTTAAGAAGGCTGATACCACCACCACTTTCATGTGGCACTGTCGGCTTGGCCACATTGGAAAGAAACACATGCAAAGACTCCATGAAGATGGAGTTTTACCGTCCTTTGATTTTGAATCATTTGACACATGTGAAGCTTGCTTGATGGGTAAAATGACCAAGACGTCATTCACGGGTCATCCTGAACGGGCGAGTGAATTGTTGGAAATAATACATAGTGATGTATGTGGTCCACTGAGCACAATCGCACGGGGTGGGTATTTCTACTTCATGACTTTTTACTGATGATTTGAGTAGGTATGGATATATCTACTTGATAATGCATAAGTCAGAAACCTTTGAAAAGTTCAAACAATTTTAGAATGAGGTAGAAAATCATCGTAACAAAAGGATTAAGTTTTTGCGGTCTTATCGCGGGGGCGAATATCTTAGTCATGAGTTCAGCCAACATCTGAGTGATCGTGGAATTGTTTCACAGCTTACACCTCCCGGAACTCCACAGCGAAACGGAGTGTCGGAAAGATGTAACCGAACCCTGTTAGACATGGTAAGGTCGATGATGTCTCTTACAGATCTACTGATATCCTTTTGGGGTCACGCACTAGAAACTGCCGCTCACACACTAAACAAAGCACTGTCTAAGTCTGTTGAGACGACACCATATGAGATATGGCACGGGAAGAAACCCGACCTGTCGTTTCTCAAAATTTGGGGTTGTGAGGCATACGTAAAGCGTTTACAGCCAAGCAAACTTGATCCCAGATCAGACAAATGTTACTTTGTAGGTTATCCCAAGGAAACAGTTGGGTATTCTTTCTACCACGCCTCCGAGAACAAAGTGTTTATTGCAAAACACGGAGTCTTTCTCGAGAAAGAGTTTCTCGCTAAAGAAGTGAGTGGGAGGACAGTACAACTTGATGAGATTAGTGAATCTTCGGCAACCGTTGATATGGCTAAGCAACCGGAAGAAATTCCGCTAATTATCCCTACAACCGAGCCGGAAGTTGTCGCATGTGATGCGGAAACTTCAGACAATGTTGTAACTGAACCACACAGATCAGGTAGGGCTATCCAGCCACCTAAGTGGTTTCATAATGAAATCTTCATTCTTGAAGACGATGAACCTGCGCACTACAAGGAAGCGATGGCGGGGCCCAGCTCAAGGGAATGGCACAAGGCCATGAAATCCGAAATGGAATCCATGTACGAAAACCAAGTTTGGAACTTTGAAGAACTTCCAGAAGGCGTAAAGCCCATTGGTTGTAAATAGATTTTTAAAAGAAAGATGGACGCGGATGGTAACATTACTATCCACAAAGCTAGACTTGTCACGAAAGGGTTCACGCAAGTTCCAGGAGTGGACTACGACGAGACTTTCTCGCCCGTAGCTATGCTTAGGTCTGTTCGGATATTACTAGCAATTGTTGCTTATTTCGATTATGAAATATGGCAGATGGATGTCAAAACGGCTTTCCTAAATGGAAACCTCAAAGAGGATGTATACATGATACAGCCAGAAGGTTTTGTCGTTCATAAGGATGTTGGAAAGGTATGCAAACTTCAGAAAGCCATTTATGGTCTGAAGCAAGCGTCAAGGAGCTGGAACATTCCTTTTGATGAAGTGGTCAAACAGTTTGGCTTCATCAGGAATGACAAAGAATCGTGTGTTTACAAGAAGTTTAGTGGGAGCCCAAAAGCATTTCTAATCTTGTATGTGGATGACATATTGTTGATTGGAAATGACGTGAATTTTCTTAGCGAAATAAAAGACTCATTGAAGAAGAGTTTTTCAATGAAAGAGTTAGGCGAAGCGGCATATGTATTGGGCATCAGAATCTATAGAGATAGATCAAAATGCCTGATAGCGCTTAGCCAAAGTACGTACATTGACAAGGTGTTGAAAAGGTTCAACATGGAGAACTCCAAGAAAGGCCTACTCCCCATGTCACCTGGCACAGTGCTTTGCAAGAATCAGTGTCCTCGGACTCTCGATGAGCGAGTACAGATGAATGATGTTCCATATGCCTCGGCAGTTGGTTCTATTATGTATGTCATGCTATGTACAAGACCGGATATTTCCTATGCGCTAAGTGTTAGCAGCCGGTACCAAAGTGATCCAGGATTGGAACAGTGGGCCGCAGTCAAGGGTATTCTTAAGTACCTCAGAAGGACCAAGGATTTACTCCATGTGTACGGAGGTGATGAAGAGCTCATTGTAAGTGGTTACACTGATGCAGGCTTCATGACTGACCCAGATGACTTCAAATCTCAATCAGGCTATGTTTTCATATTGAACGGCGGCGCAGTTGATTGGAAAAGTTCCAAACAAAAGACTGTGGCAGATTCTACGACGGAGGCGGAATATGTTGCAGCTTCAGAAGCCTCCAAGGAGGCGGTATGGATCAAGCAATTTCTTGAAGACCTTGGTGTGGTTCCAAGTGCTCTGGACCCGGTGGAGATCTATTGTGATAATAGTGGCGCCGTGGCTCAGGCAAGGGAGCCAAGTTCGCACCATAAGACAAGACATATTGAATGCAAATATAAACTCATTTGACATCATGTCGAAGCGGGTTTAGTGAAAGTACGCAAAGTTCACACGGATCTGAACGTGTTAGACCCGATGACAAAGCCTCTACCACGAGTAAAGCATGAGCAGCACCGGATAGCCATTGGTGTTAGGGAAGCCATGTAACTGGATTATGACTCTAGTGCAAGTGGGAGTCTATAGGAGATATGCCCGAGAGGCAGTAATAACAGTTATTTTGTATCTCCAAGTTTGTAATGAATATTTATGTTCCATGCTATAACTGCAATGATTCTCGAGTCTGCAATATCCACGAGGCTCTGAGGGAAACTCATGTGCACGTGTGGTATATTAAACGGTAAAATGTATTCCTAGTCATGCCTCTATGACTGGCTCAAGTATTGCATGATGATCCTGTTTTCCTGATCATGGGCATGACTATGCCGGCAATTTTGAGGGCACAATGCTAGTAGAACACTTGTGTTGAATCGACCCGAATTGATGTTATGCTATGAGATACATTCGTCACAAGTTAATGGTTAATAACACAGAGATAGTTAATGTTTGCATAAATCCTTAGACCATGAGAGTATCAAGTTCCTTCGTACTAGCTTCGTGAACTTTGGGGTTTGTTAAACGTCATCCGTAACTGGGTGGCTATTACGGCGGCTTGCGGGTTCATGGAAAAGTATGACAAGTAACGAGATAGCTCAAGATTGGGATTTGCTCCTTCAACGATGGAGAGATATTCTCGGGCCCTCTCGTTGTTATGGTATCCATCATCGCCTGGCCAGACACATTGTGATTTGATCACTGGGATGCCGGAACACGGAAACGAGAAAAGAGAACAAAACTGGTAACGAGGTAACTGGCATAGTGGACAAGTTGTTGATCCACGGGGATGCAGAAAATCTCACCTCGGGTGTTTGTAACATATCGCGAAGCAACAGGAATAGCACAC
Organism: Elymus sibiricus; assembly: GCA_039707655.1. Taxonomy (NCBI): domain Eukaryota; kingdom Viridiplantae; phylum Streptophyta; class Magnoliopsida; order Poales; family Poaceae; genus Elymus; species Elymus sibiricus. The sequence goes on along the minus strand of CM077674.1, from coordinate 69,300,080 downwards.
GGCAACTGGAGGTTCACTCGAATATTCATTCGTGTGGGTATAGGGGTCAATATGGGTGTCCACGGCTCCGATGTTGATCATTGATCGGAAAGTGTTCCGGGTCATGTCTATACTTCACCGAACCTATAGGGTCACACGCTTAAGGGTCATCTATCTGCTGAATACTAGACAGGGAGTCTGAGAGAAAGTCACCGGAAAAGTTTCGGAGACAACGGAAACGTTCCGGAGAGGACACCGGAATAGTTCCGGTAAAACTGAAAAGTTGTTTTGGGGTATACCATTAAGTCAAATTGGATTTGGCACACGCCTGGAAACTCTTGGAGGGTGCCATAATTGTTCTGCAAACTTCTGGGATTTTTCCGGGATAAAAACCGGAAATGTTTCTGAGCTGCCGGAACCGGTTTGGTTGCTTTTCGCAGATGAAAATCACTAATCCGAAATTGTTTCGGAGCGCGTCCAAAATCATTTGTGTGGGTACTGGAATTATTCTAAGACCCACAGAAATATTTTCGGATTTAACGGTCGCAGAAAATTGGTTCCGTGAATAGTGAAAATCACTTTATGGTTAATTTTTTTGGAAAGCCACCTTTTAGGGCTTTTCCCAAAAGGCTTCTAGAAGGGATTGGGGACCAAGGAACCCCCTTGTGGGGGGGCCCCCTAGGGGTGGCCGGCCAAGATGGAGCGACTCCATGGAGCTCCACTTGCCTTCCTTTTATGCCCTTATGGAGGATCCATGTGATTGGTTTTTTTGGGTATTTTTCTCCTTGGGCTTTCCTATAAATGGAGGTGGAGAGGCACTCTCCACACTCACTCCTAACTCTGATACACATGCCATGACATTTCTGGCTTCTCTTTCCCTCCCAGCGAAATAGTTTCGTAGAGCCGAAAGGCTGTCTGGGTTCCGGCAGGAACTAGTTCTGGACGGCGAAGCCCTGCCGGATAGCTGACACCGTATGTGTGCAACCCCGTAGAGAGGTCGTAGTTTCGATCTTTTGCCCGAGGGGCTGTTCGAGGGTCCTCCCAAAGGGCTGTCCGAGTTACCGTTCGAGTTTCGAGGGTCCTCCTGAAGGGCTGTCCGTGACATCGTCCGAGGGACTGTCCGACCGCCTCCTGAAGGGCTGTCCGACGAGGGAGTACATCCTCGCGGTTGGGAGGTTGTAAATCCTAGCTGCGGGGATCTGCACCGACGATCTACATCGACTCTACTTCCACTGCGCTATGAGTCGGTAATGATCAGATCAAACCCTGTATGCAGTCTCCATTGTGGTCCTGGGCGTGCTCGCTGTACCAAAAATTTTTGTTTTTTGTCGCGTTCCCCTACATATGATTAGTGCACGGTCGAGTCGGGGCGTCACAAGGGCGGCGCGGTTCTGGCGCCTAGCCGTCGCGACCTCCTGGATGGCCCGGTCTTGGCGCCGGCGCTGCTGCTCGAGGAGCACACGCGCATCAGGTGGCGCGCGGCGGACGATCTGGCAGCTGGCCTCATCTCGGACCGACGAGGACGCGCGGCGGAACGGCTCACGCGCCCGCAAGTTGCGCTGGTGCCCGGTGAGCTCGTTGCGCAGAGGAGGTGGCGGGGGAGCGCCATGCGCTACATCCCCAGCGCGAGACGGCGGAGGGCGGAGCGAGTGGGAGGGCGCCGGAGCGTCTCCGGCGGCGTTGACGAGCTCGATGATGCGACCAAGCCAGGCGTCGTAGCCGGCGTCGGCTGGACGGTAGCGGGGCAGCTCACGCACCATGAGTAGCGCGGCCTGCGCGTTCGGCGGCCCACGGCGGGCGAGGGAGGAGGAGGCCGTGGCGGTGCGGCCGTCTGCCTGCACGGAGGGGTGCAGGGAGGAGTCCTGCTGCTCACGGGCAGCGGGGTCGGTGGCGGCAGCGGCAGCGGCCACGACAGGGCGGTGGCGGTTGCCGCGGCCCACCGGCTCCGTCTGGGCCATGCGACCCGCCCTGCGCTCGGCGCGCTCGCGGCGAGCGTTAGCCATGTAGCTGGTGGAGTGGAGGACTGAGCGGAAGAACAGTAGCGCACCCCTACCTAGCGCGCCAAATGTCGGAATCGGCGAGGGCGGACCCTAAGGTTCGAACACTGGGGTGAGCTCGTTCCTACCACTTCGTCCCGTACCACGCGGAGCTACGGCGAAGCTACGACGAGAGCGCGCTAGCGGGAGCGGGCCGGAGACACAGCGGTTTACCCAGGTTCGGGCCACCTTGCAGTGTAAAACCCTACTCCTGCTTGGTTGTGATTGCTCTAACGCGAGAGTACAAGGTTCGGGGCGGAAGAGTCTATCTACAGCGGCACCCTGCCCTCCTTTTATATCTGCCTTAGTCCTCTTCCCCCGAAAACATTGGCGGGATGGGTTGGCACACAACGGCAAGTTGAAGGGGGACAGGGGCGCAGTCTATCCTGACAAAAGCTGGTCTTCGCCTGCAAAGCGACCGTCCATGACGCGCCGGTGGGCTCGGGGATGACCTCCGCCCTGCGCGTCCATCATCTTGGTCTTCTTTCACCGATCGGGCAACCTTTGGGGTTGCTTTGGGAAACGGACTGCTGGCCTTGCTCTCTTAGCACAAAAGGGGAAAACCTCTTCATCCGCGCCTGCTGGCACGGCCTCTGTCGCCGTTCGTCGCCGCGCACGTCACCCACGTGGTGGGCACGAGACCACGCGACCGAGCCGAACAACACTTGTCTTGCGTGCCTTCGGGGGGCTGCCTCGGGAGGCAACCTCAGGAGGCCGCCTCGCGAGAGGGCCTCGCGAGGCTCTCGGTGAAGTTGTGGCTGAGTCTTACTTGCCCGCTCCATGAGGAGGGGTCCTCGGGAGGCCAGAACCTCGCGAGGGGCCTTGCTTAAGGCGTCCGCTGGTGGCCACCTATTGGGCCTCCGCCAGGCATTGCGTTCTGGGCCGCAGGCAGACAGGCCGGGATACCCTGGGTTCCACGGGCCCGACAGGAACATGTCTTAATTCTGATTAGAATCGAGTATACACTTTATTAATATTAATAGAAGAAATCTAAGAATATGGTATATGCTAAACTGTCAAATGTAAAAATATTCAGATTATGGGCTTAATACAGAGGGGCAGAACTGCAGAAGGATTAGCTATGCAATGAAGAGAATATAACTATTGATGATCTTTTCTCATCGATCCATCCATGCATCCAGGGATTTACTCTGATTTTTTTTACAGTCGTGGAACATTAACAATGATTGATTCGTGGATACAGTGTGACATGTCGTGTGAGATGAAGGTGGTGAACTGTCTCAATCGTGAAGCCAAGTATGTGGTGGATTTGCCATGGATGATGGATAGACCGATGAGTGTAAAAGCTTGATCCGTGAAACTATTCTGCTCCAGCTCCTTGCAGAATTCTCTCTGTACCTACCATTCAATATTGATTCGTCAGTGTCTCTGATGTAGGCAAGCTTATGTATGTCTCATGTAGGCAGTGATTGCCTAGCTATATTTCTTTCCCTCTTAAATTTAGGACCTCGATAAATCCCGAACGTTCGGATTTTAAGCATTTCACCCCGAACGTTTTTTCATGGCAACTTTAGTTGTTAAGACATGGCAACTTTGTCTCAGTTCGCTTTTTTGTCAGAAAATTGTCATGTTTGCCAACCTCGCGTGAACTAAAGTTGCCATGAAAAACGTTCGGGTTGCCATGCTTAAAATCCGAACGTTCGGGATTTATCATTTCTGTAAATTTATTGTTAGTTCACTTTCTTAAGGTACAATATATATAGACATATATGAAAATGATCATGTATTATTATTTTTCTGTCCTACTAGGGGTAGCTGCTGGCATTTGCTCCATAGGGAAGCACGGGCGTTCACAATGCGGCCGCCATCCGTGAGGGCGGGAAAAAACATAAGCAACTACATGTATGGGGTGCTGTGTTGAAATAGAGGACACTAACGGGGGAGAGGGAGTTCTTGATTTATGCTTATTGGGTTAGGCTATGTATAAAAAAATCTTCCGTTGCAACGCATGGGCATGTTTGCTAGTTACAACAATTTATTGAGTTACCACGGTAGGGTTGTTGGGTTTGTTCAAACGCATTGAGAGAGAGCGATTTAGAGGGGTGGCGTGATGCACGTGGTAGACATGATCAGCTGGGGTCATCATTGCACGCGACCACGTGGCGGGGATGTTTGTGGTGACGACGCATCCGGCCGGCCGGTCCAGCCAACGCGTTTTACTCCTTGTCCCGATCGTCCGTCGCGTACGGTACGTGCGGCCTATTCTATTCTCACGGTACGGTGGTCCAAGACTTTTGTACTTAGCTGGTTGACGACATTGCTGCGCCTGCATGCAACCTTGCTCCAAGAACCCTACCTACCTAGGGTGCGTGGTCGGCCAAAGGAAGGTATTGATCTGATCCTGCAAGCTAGCTGTGCGTTTTTAAAACCAGATAAGGGAAAGAAACCCAAGCTAGAATGAGGAAAGTGTGTTCTTCACTGATCATTTCCTGTGCACCTAGGATTCTCGATCTTATGCTTGACTAATTAGGTTGTGGTAAGATGTGGATTCATTACTTTATGGGCATGGCATGCACGCAAGCTGGTAGCTTGCTGCCCTCTTGTCTGGTTAGTTGCTGGTGTATGTTGTTTCTTTGAGGATGTGGAAAGCTTTGTTTGGAAAGAAAGAACTGGAACACAAATGGAAGTGCATATGTCATGTGTAATTAAAATATTACTATTTGAGGTTCCATTTTTTAATTACTACTCCTTCCGTTTTGAATTACTTGTGGCAAAAATGGATAGAAATTAATGTATTTAGAACTTAAAATACATCTAGATACATGCATTTCAGGGCGGAAGGAGTATTTCGGAACGATCGATGGAGGCACGCGTGCGCGGACAGACGTCGACGCATGCAGCAGCCCTAGCTTTCAATCATTTTCGGCACGCAGTAATCAATCTTCTGCCAAGGGGTCATAGTCAACCTCAGTTGTTGTGAGCTAGCATGAGAAAATGAAATTTATCAAACGTGTACCACAAGGACGGGAGGAAGACGAAACGTCACCCTCACATATCTATCTGTTGGTCCTGTTTCTGCTATACGTAGTACTTCCCCCGTTCAATTTTACTCTGCATATAATATTTGTCTTCAAACTTGATAAAGTTTGATCAACTATATAAAAAAATATCAACATCTACAAAATCCAGATGGCTATATTTAGGTCATTCAAGTCAACCTCAGTTGCACCCAGTTTCTGTAGGAATTCGGTTGCTTTTATGTGAAGTTCATGCAAATCCAAACAAAAAATATATGTGCATGCAGCCCTGTGTTATGCTTGGTCGGCCTTACAAGCTAGGTATTGCATCTAGCCCTGCAGCTACGTACCTAGTAATTATTAAACAAGCTAGGTGGAGTCGGGTGATTAGTTCCGTACCTAGTCCTGCTAATTCAGCTTTACTACTTCACATGTAAACTGATATTTCATATTCCTTTTATGCATGTCATATCCCCCTCCGTGCTCAGAAACAATGTTTATATAGCTGTAAAACGAGATGATTCTTCCTATCTCTTTTCTTTTGATGGTTTGCCCATTTTAGCACATAAAAGGGCGCATTTCGCGAAAGCTAAAATAGGGATACAACGTACTCCCTCTGTTCCTAAATATAAGTCTTTTTAAAGATTCCAATATGGACCACATACGGAGCAAAATGAGTGAATCTACACTAAACTATGTCTATATACATCCGTATGTAGTCCATATTGAAATCTTTAGAAAGACTTATATTTAGGAACGGAGAGAGTACTTACGTAATAGTGAGGCTCACATCTCCACCTGAATGCATGTGGTTAGCATCTGATGCTGCCGGGGGGGCTTTCTCTAGGCTTTACGTTTAAAATTCTTGTGCAACCCAAGTACATGAACATGCATGCATTGGATATTCTTTGCTCTAGACTTTGGGCCGCCAAAATGGTGCGATCGTGCATTGCACCAAAGGAATGCTCGAATTTCGTTGTTTCACACATCGGCAAGAAAGAATCATGAAAAGTAGTGACAGGTTTGGTTCGAGGAACCCTGTCCTGAGTGGACCGGTCGATCGACCCCGACTAACTTGTCATCTCATACCAAACACCACCACATGACCAACTTGTTCAATTTGTGGTTCGAGTGACTATGACATCCTATGGCTACTAGAAACGGCTAGTTCATTGCAAACTCAGTGGTTTGGTTTCTGTGAAGTCATCATCTCTTGGGTTCTTGGCTACCTACTGGTATTTAGGGTTCAAATGTCTAAAGTAGCCCAATTTGCCAAAAAAAAAAAGTTCTTTTACAGTAAGTGTGCTATACTAGACCAACAAGGGAGGAGGGTGTGTGACAACGGGTTTTAATCCGTGAAATAATAACCCACCCACTGATACGAACCCGGGTTTGCCAAGATGCACCACCACGCTTTTGCCACTGGGCTAGAAGTCCCCGTTTCAAAAAATAAGAAGAGCTATATATACAAACTCCTTTTTGGTTGGACCATCAATATAAGAAAATGACAACATCCATAATATTACGCTATGTTAAAAATCTATCATAAAATTTATTTATTGCAGCATTCGGCTTCATTAAAAGATGGGTTTATTTGTCAAGTTTCATAGTTCAAATGTGTAATGTAGAATCAGCCATTACTCGCAGGATTTCATACAATTTAGTTTTTCCTCCCGATGGAGCTCATTGATTGAAATCCTTAGATTTTTTTTAGTGAATTCTTGTACTCTATTTTGAAGGAAAATTTTCATGCACTCGAAGCTTCTGTTACCATTTCTTTCTTTTTCTTGTGGTGTCTAAGAGTCTACAATGCATACTCACGTAGGCGTAGCTTTCCAATTCATAGAAATGGAATGAAAAGGTCGTGATACTTTAGTTCTATAGTTTTTCTATCCCTGAATTTTAATAACCCTGGAAATCAAACCTAAAAAAAGTACTTTTGACTTTAAGAAATTACTCCAGTAGTTGCATATCACCACGAGTTGACTGCCAAACCAAAGCGTTTATTTACCTGGACATTGGTGACACACGTGTTAGACCGGCCTCATGACATCAGCTTCCGGAGAATCGCCGTGCTCCATGCATGCGGCCACGTGTCAGGTCGGCAGTGGTGGTCATGGGCCCACCGGTTCTAGGTGTCCACTTCTTTTGTACGGTCGTGTATGTACGTGTAACTAGCTAGCTGTTGCCCATGCATGCATTGCTGCGTCCGCATGCAACCTTGAATTTTAGAGTGTGTGAAAGAAGAGAACACATACCAAAGCCCTTATTTCCGAAGAAGTTTACGCCACCACGTTTACCCATTTGGATGACCGCGACCTGCTAGATCATTGCTTAGCGACGCGTGTATTAAATTGGGTTCCTGCAAGGACTAGGCTGTGCTCTCCACGCCCACGCTTCTGCGACGCGTCGCTCCGACGGCCGCAGCCACCCCCGCCGCCGCCGCCGCAGCCGCACCCTCTGCCCAGCGCCAAGACCAGGGCTGCTCCCCCCCTTCGCCGCCCTTCCCCCCAGGCTTCCCGTGGCCGCGGACCCCCGTTCCGCTGCTCTCCGGGTCCGCTTCGTCAGATCTGGATCCGCCGGTCGATCTGGCTTCGCCGGTCAGGGCGCCGGTAAGTTCGGGCTCATCCTTCGTGGTCGACTCGCAGATCGAAGCCACCGTTGTCGTGCCGGGGTCAGGCGCGGACGCTGGATTGCCTCGCTCGGTCAGCTTTGCCATTAATGCGGAGGTGCTGGACTCCACACCGCCTCCCCCCATTCATGGCGCGCACCGGCCATGCCTCAAGACGTCTGCTACAGGTGCCTTCAAGACCGGCCGGCGTGCGGCGCGGACGTCCCGTCGCTCGAGCCCCGAGCCCGCGTTCGCTGCTTCCCCCGAGGCTAGCCCTGAAGATGGCTGGAGCATAGTAAAGCCGCCGTACTGGTGGAGGGCACTCCCCAGCTACCAAAATTTAAGGCGGAGGAGGACTGCTGCTTCTTATTCCCCCCCAGCGTGCAAGGATTTCGTCAAGCATCGCTATCGTACCTGCCACCGCTGCCTGGACAAAGGTCATTGCAAGGCGGATTGCAGAAACCCCTTCCGGTGTCGGGCCTGTCATCGCTGCGGGCACCGCGCCCGTGACTGCTCTGCCTCACCGTCGTCCACGCCAAGCCCCCCAAGCGGCCCCTGCTCATCTCCGACGGCGGGGCTCTCGCTGTGGTCTGCCCCCGCTGCAACCACTGCTACGTCGTCTGCAGCCCCTGCTGCAATGCCGCCCCGTGTTGGAGATCCATCCCTGCGCCCGGAGGAGGGGCACGTCGTCATCGCCTCCACGCCTGCCATGGAGGAAACGGCGGCCTCCCTGGCCTCCCTGGGTGCCTTCGTGTGGCTGGGAGGCAACCGTTCGCGCGTCAGCGCGAAGGAGATTAGGGACGCCATTGCCAGCGAATTCTTCATCGACCGCAACTACGTCAAGGTGGTCCCTCACTTCCCTGAAGACTTCTTCGCGCTCTTCACGCATCCGCACCATCGCGATCAAGTCACGGCGTCCCCCGGCCGATTCAACCACAACGGCCACGACATACATGCTGCCAACTGGAGGCCTGAAGCCAACGCCGACTCGGTGGAGGCCTACTACCACGTGCATCTCTGCATCGAGAACCTGCCTCTCAACTCCTGGTGCGACGAGGTGGCTGCCCAGGTCCTTGGGCCTGACACCTTCCTGCACTACTTCGACATTGCCACTGTCAAGCGTGAAGACTCAAGATCCTTCAACTTGTGGGCGTGGTCCGCCAACCCCTCGGCCATCCCTAAGGTGCTCCGGGTGACGATTAATGGACGGCAATCTGCGGGCTACAGCAACGGACTGAGCACTGTGGTGGGACGGCGAGGCCTCAAGAGGCGTGTCCTGGTGCATCTCGAGACGGTGGAGGACTTCACCCCCGATGCCAACGGCGTCGTTCCACGGCGCCCCCGCTCCTCACACCTGTTCACCTTCCAGCTCGGCGTGATCGATGGGGAGTCCAGGATGCGCGACCGCATGGAGGTGGCTGGGAGAAGACGGGAAGATGACAGCGACCGCCGCGACGATGATGAAGACCGTGGCCGTCGGGGGCGTGAGGATCGCTCCTCCTCCTGGCGTGATCGCCTCTTCCGAAGCCGCTCGCGCGCTCCGGAACGTGGGATGGATGAGGGCCACCGTGGCTACCGGGACGACCGCCGCGAAGAGAGGGGTGGCCGCCGCGACGATCGTGACAGGCGGGATGGACGCCGAAGGCACATCGAAGACCCCGACGCTCACAAGATCGACGATAGGCTGGTTCAGCGACTACCTGATGGTGCTGTCATCCCGGCCTCGGGCAGACGAGGCCGCTCCCGTCCTGAAGGCATTGAGTCGCGCCCTGGTGGCGCGGTCAACCCCATCAGCGAGGAACTACGCGGCCGCTCCCCCCCGGCCTCGCCTCGGACCACTTCCTGCGACGTGGTGCAGGTCTCCGCCTCGCATTCGCCTGGGGACGCCTCCTGGTTGAGCTGGCTCGCCCCCTGCTTCGGCGGCCTGGCGAGGCCGGCTGTGGTGTGCCCTGCGATGCACCAGGGGTCCCCTGCTCGCACAACACTGCTGGACGTCATCGAAGTTCCCTGTGATGCTACTCCGCCTTCCCTGTTGCAGGTTGCTGCACCACCCCTTAGCACGCTTGCTACCCCAGAGGAGGATCCAACGGAGCCGACCACCCCGATCTTCATCCCGATGTCCAGTCCGGCTGGGGACAGCCCTGCGGTGCACTCGCCGCTGTTTGTCGCTTGCGCACCTGCCCTGCTGCCTCCCCCAAGCTCTCCACCACCGAGGCCACCCAAGTCTAGGAGGAAAACGCTCGCCGGCGTGACCAGCTTCAACCTCTCCCGCACCAGCCCGCGGCTTCGAGCCAAGAAGAGGACGATGCCGGTGGCACAGATGGCAAAGAGGCTTCTTTGCCAACGCTTGGGCATCATCGACGAAGGCCAAGAAGTTACTGAAGATGCCATCAACAAGTTTGTTGCCATGTTTCACGGTCAACTCCCTGACATCACAGTGTCGGCCCTTCGCGCCCTATTCAACTTGTACTGTGATCTTGCTAAGGCTGTGGAGGATGCCTTGGTGGAGCACGGCGGCAGCGCCGGAACTGAACTACAAGCTGCAAATGATGAGGTCGCCGGCGAGGCGGCATGACTGGGCGAACCAGTCCCTGAAGACGTAGCTAGTTCTCCATGTTAGCCAAGTCCAACTTCACCTATGTGCTTGTGTGCGTGTATGCCTATTTCCAGCTGTTCATGAAGACAACTGCCCCATATGGCCCTGGCAAGGCGAGAGTGTGTGTGTTCAGTTTGTACTGTTGTGCTGGGAAGATGCATTGTATTTTCTTCAGTTTCTGCAACCTGATGATGTTCAAGAAAATGTTCCATGATGAGTGACCAAAACCTGAGTATTCTGAATTGGAACGTCCGTGGATTGAATTGCCCCAACCGACGAACTACCATCCGTGAAACCATTGCAGTTACTCCCTGCCACCTCGTCTGCTTACAAGAAACCAAACTGGAGAATGTAGACACCTACATGGTTGCGTCTCTCGGAGGGCACCGGCTCAAAGGCTTCGCCCAACGACCTGCTGTGGGCACGCGTGGTGGCATCCTAATGTTATGGGATGAAGACCTGTTGGAGGTCCAGAACATTAGTTCTGGAGCTTTCTCCCTCTCTGCTACAATCAAGCTAACCAGAACCAACACTTCATTCAAATTCACAACTGTCTATGGGCCCACTCGCAGCAACCTCAAAGACATGTTTTTCCAAGAGTTGATCAGTGAGAAGCCTGCTCCTGGCACTAGATGGTTGCTGGCTGGCGACTTTAATCAGATTTACCGGACAAGAGACAAGAATAGGGTTAACAGTAATCGTAGCCGAATGACTCGCTTTCGCAACGCCCTAAATTCTTATGAGCTAAAAGAAATTCACCTGCAAAATAGGAAATTCACTTGGAGCAATGAACAAAGTGATCCAACCATGAGCAAGCTAGACTGCTTTTTTTGCAATGAAGACTAGGACATCGAATTTGGCAATCACCTGATGCATGCCCTCTCTTCATCTCTCTCCGACCACTTCCCTCTCCTTCTCGCAAATGCTCATGGACCACCTAAGTCAAAGTGCTTTCGCTTCAAAAATTTCTGGATAAACATGCCCGGCTTCAGGGAGGTGGTTCAAGGTGCTTGGAATCAGGAGACGACCCACGCTGACCCATACCATGTCTTATTCCACAAACTGAAGAAAACCAGCCAAGTGCTCAGGAAATGGAGCAAGAATATCTTTGCACACTCCAAGGTACAACTGCACATGGCTCTAGAGGTCATCCTTCGGCTGGATGTGGCACAAGAGCTCAGGCCTCTTAGCATGGAGGAGCAGGACATTCGCAGACGACTCAAGAGAAAGGTTGTTGCTCTGGCTGTGATGGACAGCGCCCGAAAGAGACAAAACTCTAGAATCACCAACATCAAAGAAGGCGATGCTAACAGTCGCTTCTTCCATCTGCGTGTTAATCATAGAAGAAGGAAGAACTTCATTCGTCGCTTGAAGCACAACAATGGCTGAGCTGTGGAACATGACCACAAAAAATCCATCATCCAAAACTACTTTGCTGAGGTCAACAAGCGCGGACCGCCCCGCCACAAGGATTTCAACTGGGGCAGCATTCCGGTTCCTACAGGCGATCTTTCAGATATCGAGACGGCCATTTCTGAGGAGGAGGTTAGGCGCGCGATTTTCGATCTCCCCCGCGACAAAGCACCGGGCCCTGACGGCTTCACTGCTGCCTTCTTCAAAGAGTGCTGGGGAATTATTAAAGATGACATTATGAATGCCGTGAGTCACTTCTCAAACCTGCACACATCCAACTTCCGGTGGCTCAACTCGGCCAACATTGCCCTCATTCTGAAGAAAGATGGGGCGGAGAGCATCTCGGACTTTCGGCCTATTAGCCTCATCCATGCCATTGCTAAGATTCTTGCGAAGGTGCTGGCTTCACGGCTAGCCCCTCATATGCACAACCTGGTCTCCCCTGCACAAAGCGCCTTCATAAAGAAAAGAAGTATCCATGATAACTTTATGTATGTTAGAAACTTGGCGAGAAAGCTCCACAAAACCCGCTCCGCGACCATTTTGTTCAAACTTGACATCAAAAAGGCCTTTGACTCGGTGAGATGGGACTTCCTTATGGATCTATTGAGGCATCTTGGGTTCCCGGCCAGATTTCGAGATTGGGTTTCGGCTTTGCTCTCCACGGCCTCCTCGAGGATTTTGCTTAACGGAGTGGTGGGTGACCCGATGAAGCATGGATGTGGTCTCCGACAGGGAGATCCGCTATCTCCACTCTTGTTTGTCCTGGCAATCGACCCCCTGCACCATCTTCTCAACAAGGCCACCGCGCAAGGATATCTCCGCCCCGTTTGTGGAAGAACAACGACCATCAGAACGTCCTTGTACGCCGACGACGTTGCCATCTTTGTCAAGCCCACTAAGGAGGACGTCCATTTTCTTGCCTCATTCCTGGCTGACTTTGGGGAGGTGACCGGGCTGGTCACTAACTGTGCTAAAAGTCTAGTGGCTCCGATTCGCTATGGCAACATAGACCTTGATGACATCCTACAGGCCTTCCCGGCGGCGCGTACTACGTTCCCAATGCGATATCTTGGCCTCCCTCTTTCAGTCAAGCGCCTCAAAAGCATCCACTTTCAACATCTTCTGGACAAGGTTGCCGGCAAACTCCCTCCTTGGCAAGGGAGACATGTCGCCAGTGCGGGTCGCGTCGTCCTCGTCAAGGCGGTCCTCACGGCCATTGCTATTTATCACCTCACGCCGCTTGACGTCCCCACTGAGATCCTTCGTACTATTGACAGCCTTCGGCGCGCTTACCTCTGGGCGGGCACTGACAAAGTCTCGGGTGGGAAATGCAAGATCAATTGGGATCTAGTCTGCAAGCCTAAACAATTTGGTGGCTTGGGTGTGCTCAACTTGGACAAATTCGCTATGGTGCTCCGCCTACGATGGCTTTGGTTCGAATGGGTTGACAAAAGCAAACCATGGCTAGGCATGGGATCTCCATGCTCCGAGGATGACCGCAAGTTTTTTGCGGCTGCCACAACGGTCACGATTGGGAACGGGCGCACGGCAAGGTTCTGGACCTCGCCTTGGCTCCATGGTTTGTGCCCCCGCGACATTGCCCCGAGTGTCTTCGCCATCTCCCGCAAAAAGAGCTCCACTGTCCAGCAGGCCCTTAACAACAACCAGTGGGTCTCCCTCATTGACACCTCCAACGGCCTTTCTCTTGCACATGTTCAACAATTTTCCGACCTCTGGGAGAAGATCTCTACGATTGCACTGAACGAGGACTTGGAGGACTCAATCATTTGGAAATTCACCAAGGATGGTGTGTACTCGACATCCTCGGCCTACAGAGCACAATTTGAGGGGCTAACTTCATCTGACCTCATCCTTTCAGTGTGGAGGGTCTGGGCCCCTCCCCGATGCAAATTCTTCGCGTGGTTGGTCCTTCAAAACAGAATTTGGACGTCGGATCACCTTATACGTCGCGGTTGGCCAAACTGTGGCCTCTGCCCCCTTTGCAAGCAGTGTCAGGAGTCGGCTGCCCATCTTCTCTTCCAATGCCGCTACACCATCCGCGTTTGGAACCATATTCTTCCTTGGCTTGGCATGCACCACGTCTCTACGGCCACATGGCAGACTTGGACGTCCGTGCGAGATTGGTGGAATGGCAACCTTTAGATTCGTCTGGGCACGCCTAAGGCCCTTGCCTCACTTATGATGCTCATCTCGTGGGAGATATGGATGGAGCGTAACGCAAGGGTCTTCCGACATACACGGCCATCCCTTCCATGTTTCTAATATGTAAGATCAAAGAGGAGGTGTCGTTATGGACGATGGCGGGTGCGAAGCACATGAGTGTTATAATGCCGCGAGAGTAGACCTTTATTTTTGCCGCATTGCGGCTCTTGTTTAAAACCTCCTTCTTATTCAATGAAATGGCAAATCTTTTGCCACGTTTCAAAAAAAAAAATTGGGTTCCTGCTGTGTAGAATTACGTCGTGACTGTAGATTCTCGTTGCAAATTTTGTTAACGGGTGTAGCGGTTCTCTGGGTGCGTTTAGCGATTTTGGGGGCATGTGGGCCAGCATTGCCCGTTGACCTGGGTGCGTCAGGTTTTCTCGGTGGGCTTCCTTCTCTTTCTGTGGCTTTTTTCTTACCATCGACGTGTGGTGGCGTGCGTTAGCGTTCTTTGTGCCGCTTTACCGTAAAAAATCAGTGCCGCTTCGATCGTGTAATCTAGAGGCTGCTGCTGCTTCTGATCGGTGCCGCTTCCATCGTTCCATCTAGAGACGTCGTTGCTAGACTTTACGTGTTCGTTTTCGTTCGATCCACCGCCGTATTGTTGCTATATAAAGGCTCATCCTCTGCCCCGATTCCTCCTCCTCATTGCAACAACCATGCACCGTTTCCCTACGATCAAAAAAAAAAACCATGCACCGTTTCCCGCGGTGGAGGGCGATGGCGAGAGCAGCTGTGGCAGAGATGGGATGCGACTGGTGCTGCTCGCGGATCTCGCTGGGAGGCGTCCGGTGCGGCAGCAGGACGTGGATCTCCTGCGGTGCGTGCAGCGAGCCGCAGGTGGCCATGGAGCTCCTCGTCTGTTCTCATGGGGCCAGCCAGCCACGGCGGACATGGTGGCGATAGCAGTAGCGAACTAGCGTCGGCCAGTTCAGTTGAGGCGATTCAGCTGCACGGCAGCATTACCGGCGGGAGCGGCACGGTGAAGGAGCGGACGTGCGGGCGCTGCGGCTGTACAAGGAGTCGAACAGCGCCGGCGAAGGCGGCGGCGGCGTGCTGGTGCAGGTCTGGGCGACTGACCTCGGCAGCGTTGCACGTGATTCCATCGGCTGCCCGGCTTCTAAGGCACGTACACGGCTCCCAGCGCGGAGGACGTGAAGGCTCTCGGCTCGACGGTGCTCCTCCCGGCGCGCTGCGGCATCGGCTCCGGTGTTGTGCTTGGCCATGGGACGCCCTCCTACTGCGCACGGCCCATGCCGCGTCAGTGCGCTGACTCCGGCGTCGAGGTGCGTATGGACAAGGTGGCACGGCTGGCTCGCCGACCGGGTGTGCGCAGCTTTCCTCTTCCACCCGCACTTCAGGCAGCTCCAGATCAGGTCCTGCCGCAGCAGGCTGCTCTCGTGCCTCGTGGGCCCCCTGTGGCCCTTCTTCGTGTGATTCCAATGCCAAAAAATCATATATATTCAGAAACTCCCGAAAGTTAACCTAGATGAGTTTTTGCGCCACCGCAAGCCTCTGTACCTCCACGATCTAATCTACAGCCCTTTTTCGGCACCCTGTCAGAGGGGGGAATCATCACCGGAGGCCATCTTCATCATCCCGGCGGTCTCCAGGACGAGGAGGGAGTAGTTCACCCTCGCGGCTGAGGGTTTGTACCAGTAGCTATGTGTTTTATCTCTCTCTCTCTCGTGTTCTTGATTTGGCACGATCTTGATGTACCGCGAGCTTTGTTAATATAGTTGGATCATATAGTGTTTTCTCCCTCTCTATCCTTGTTGTGATGAATCGAATCTTTTCCCTTTGAGGTTTTGTTATTGTCGGATTGAATATTTCAGATTTGAGAACACTTGATGTATGTCTTGCATATGAATACCCGTGGTGACAATGGGGTATTATATTGATTCACTTGATATATGTTTTGGCACTCAACTCGCGGATTCCCGAGGTGACATTGGGGTAATCTATGCATAGGGGTTGATGCACGTTTTCATTATCTTTTCTCCGATAGAAACTTTGGGGTGCTCCTTGGAGTTCTTTGTGTGGATTGAATATTATGATTATGAAGTTGTTTGATGCATATCGTATAATCAACTCACGGATACTTGTGGTGATATTGGAGTATCTAGGTGACATTAGAGTTGGTTGATGTGTATCATATGGTGTTATTTTAGTACGAACTCTAGGGCTGTTTGTGACACTTATAGGAATAGCTCAATAGATCGATCGGAAAGGATAACTTTGAGGTGGTTTCGTACCCTACAAACAATTTTTATCTTATGTTCTCCGCTAATAGGAACTTGGGAGTGATTCTTTATCGCACGTTGAGGGATGGTTATATGATCCAATTATGTTAGCATTGTTGAGAGATTGCACTAGTGAAAGTATGAACCCTAGGCCTTGTTTTCAAGCATTGCAATACCGTTTGTGCTCACTTTTGTTACTTGCTACCTTGCTGTTTTTATATTTACAAATTACAAAAACCTATATCTACTATCCATACTACACTTTTATCACCATCTCTTCGCCGAACTAGTGCACCTATACAATTTACCATTGTATTGGGTGTGTTGGGGACACAAGAGATTTCTTGTATTTGGTTGCAGGGTTGTTTGAGAGATACCATCTTCAACCTACGCCTCCCACGGATTGATAAACCTTAGGTCATCCACTTGAGCGAAAATTGCTACTATCCTACAAAACTCTGCGCTTGGAGGGCCAACACGAGTCTACAAGAATAAGTTGTGTAGTAGACATCAGCCTCCCACGCCTTCTGCCAGAGCCCTTCACTGCGCCATCCACTGGCCCGCACTAAGCCATCGTCATGCGCAACGGCCGACCAATCATCGGGCAACCACGTACGGGATAGGAGGTAGGAGGCTAGCCTGTGCTCGCTTCTGCCATGACTGATGTACAACACACTCTCGACTCAGTCTCCTCAGCTTTGTCTCGGATACAGTCGGGGGCGCTCAATTTTGCAGGTACAACCCCTCCCTTCTCTGTGGACCATTCCCTTTCTCTCTCTAGAGTTGGCAAGCACGAGGATGGAGGAGTTAATTACACGTTAGTACCACATTTGGGGCGGTGGTGGCGGATTGGTACCACTTTTGGAAAATTTTACGTGTCAGTACCAAGTTTGGGGCTAGCCGTTGCAAAAAGGGCTAAACACTGTATTTCTACGTATTGACACTGAAACTGACGACTAGGACCCGCAAGGCGCCACGCTGGCCAGTCGGCACGCGCCCACGCGCTGACTAGGACCGGTCCGGCTCGAACCGGACCCGGCCTGCTCTGTCTCCTCTCCTCCTCCTCTCTTCCTCCTCGAACCCCAGCTCCCCCGCGCGCCTCTGCGGCGATGGCGGCGGCGACCCCGGGCGGTGGTGGCGGTAGCAGCGGCGACGGCTGCGACGACGGCGCAAACATTCCCGTCCTCGGCAGCGCTGCGGCAGGAGCAATCGAGGGCGGCGGCGACGGCTACTCGAGCTCTGAGTACTCTAGCGAGGACGACGAGTTCATGGAGCCAGCACTCTCAATGGAGCTGCGGGTACGGCTGGCGCAGCTTTGGGTGGCGAACCCTAGCAGTACCCACGAGTTGACCCACGCGGTCGGCGGCGTCCTGTAAGTTTTTGTCTTTGCTTCTCTTTTATTTCTAATTAGGGTTAGGGTGTACTGATTAGGTCAATTGCATGTGAATTGTAGTTTGTATGAAGACATTTGGAATGTTAGGATCCATTTTGACGATCAGGAAATTTTAAAGAGGAAGCTAAGCAGTTCAGATGTGACATATCTTAATATGGTTGCATTGATGGAAACACAAGGCTTTAGTATTCATGATTCACTTTATTACATGGAGACCTCAGGAGAGCAGGGCTTGGAATTGGTTGATAGTAATGTTAAATTGCAGTTGATCAAGAGGCAGAATGAGGAGAGCTTGGTGCTTAATTTGTTATTTAGGGCTTGTCCACCAGCTGTCAGTGTAGTACAGAAACAACAATTAGATCCAATTGTTTATTCTGAGCCTGTTGTTTATGATCTGGCTGATCCTCCTGTTTATGCTGTTGATCAGCAAGGTGTTGCTTATGAAAGTCAGAGTAGCTGCTCTAGTGCAGCTGTAGGTCCTGCTGTTTTAACACAAGAGAGCGGGAATGTTCTAAATCCAAAGTTGAAAGTTGTTGTGGAAGAAGAACAAGAGGGCTATGATGGCAGTTATGCATCTTCATCTGAAGGGCAATATGACAGTGACAACAACCCTTATTATATGGGGGAGTTAAGGCCCAACTACAATGAGAAAATGAGTGATGCTGAAGACATGGAGATGGAAGAGGGAAAGAGACAGAGAGAGGAAGAACTACAAGAACTAGAAGAGGAAGAAACAGAGGATGAAGAATCAGAAGAAGAAATGCTGCATTATGAGGGTGACACAGGTTGAGGAATTATTTGATATAGAGGATGATGACACAGTTGTTCCAAAAGAAGAAGAATATATATATGTGCCAGCAAAGAAGAAGCAGAAGCTGCAAGTAAGGAGAGGACCAACAACAAGGTCACATTCCAGTGTTTTAGAAGAAGTGCAACCTAATTGGAAACCATCATCAGATGAAGAAGATAATAGTTTACTGAAGGACAGTGAAGATGATGGGTTTGAGCCACTAGCATTTGTGCTACCTCAAAAAAGGAAGAGCAGGGCAAAGAAGAGGCCACCTAGAGTATGGTACAATGAGAAATTGGAGCAACCACACCAACAACTACAACTGCATATGTGTTTCAGGGATCAACATCAATTCAGAGATGCTTTGTTAAGCTTGCACATCACTCAGTGCAGAAACTTCAAGTATCACAGGAACTCAGATCAGAGGATCATTATGCATTGGAAGGATGCAAAATGCAAGTTATGCATTGTGGCAGCTGTTATAAAAGGGGAAAACACTTTTGCAATTAAGAAGATGAGAATACAACACACTTGCCCTAGTTCTACAGAGACAACCAGGGTAAGTGCCAAGTGGCTTGCAAAGCAATATGAGCCACTATTCAGATCTGATGTCACTACTAGCATACATACTCTGATTGATGCCTGCATGGAAAAGTATGGTGTGGATGTGCCCAAGGCTATGGCATACAGGGCAAAAAACCTAGCTGTTGAGGCTGTGTTGGGAGATCATAAGAAGCAATACCCAAGGCTCAGAGACTATGCTCAGACTGTCATGGATACAAACCCTGGGAGTAGAGTTACTGTAACTCCAACACCCACTGAAAAAATTCCACATCCAGGACCAAGATTCCATGCCATGTTTTACTGCATCAATGGAGCAAGGGAGGGGTTTCTACAGGGGTGTAGACCATTCATTGGTTAGTTTCTTTAGCTTGTACACTACTTTGATGTTGTTAGTTTCAATAGCTTGCACATATAAATGCATTTAACATGTTCTGTTTACTTCCTCTTTTAGGTATTGATGGATGTTTTATTAAGCTGACTACTGGTGCACAAATCCTTGCTGCCACTGGTAGAGATGGCAATAACAACATATACCCACTGGAATTTGGCATTGTTGGACAAGAGGACAAAGCTAGCTGGTGCTGGTTTCTACACCAACTCAAAATTTGTCTTGGAGGAGAAGTTGGACAGTATGGTCCATATACTATAATGTCTGACAGACAGAAGGTATGTGTATCCACCTTCCATTGTCTGCTACATATGTGTTTACATGTTTGTTAGACAGTAGCTTAGCTGTTTAAATTGTGTGCACCAGGGGCTACTGTATGCAGTGAATGCAGTATTTCCTAACTGCCACCAAAGATTCTGCCTAAGACACATATATGCAAACTTCCAAAATGCTGGGTTTAGGGGGGAAGATCTTAAGAAGTGCATGGATAATGCCAGTTATGCCTATAATGAACACAAATTTAATAAAGCAATGGATGATCTCAAAGCTAAGAGTGAGGAAGCTTGAGAGTGGCTTAGTGCAATACCCAAGAAAACATGGGCTAGGCATGCATTTGACACAAATTGCAAGATTGACTTGGTAGTTAACAATTTTTCTGAGGTGTTTAACAAGTACATCCTAGATGTTAGGAAAAAACCAATAAGGACAATGTGTAATGGCATAAAGGACAAGCAGATAGTTAGGTGGCACAAGAATAGAGAGAGTGGAAAGGCAGCTAGATGGGAGATCACACCACATTACAGTGAGAAGTTGGAGATTGAAAAGGAAAGGGCCAGATACTGCAAACCAATTCCTCTAACATGACCTGGATCCCCTTGATCTTCTGCTTCTGCTTTTCCTCTCCCTTGATGAGCTCAGCAACATGAAGCTTTAACTGGACCCTCTCCTCAGTAAGCTTTTCCTTTCCCTTTAGCAGATCAGCAACCTAAAGCTTCAGCTCTAGCTTCTCATGGGCGAGCTTCTCCTAAGTTTTTTTGAGCTCTGCATTCTGAAACTCCAATTTAATCCTAGCTTCACTCAGCAGTTCCTTTCTCTTTCATGTGTTTCAACTTCAAGTTCTGGATGACAGTTGCTTGAGCTCTTGTCAGGTTCGCTAGGAGTTCATACTTGTCCTGAAGCTTCTGGTGATCTGCATCTTTCTTTGCCATCTCTCCCTTCATATCAGCCACCAGTTCACTTCTGCATTGCTGCTGATATGTTAGGTTAGACTGCAGATAACTGAAATCCAGCACCCTTTCCTCCTGAAAATTCATAAGTCCATGCACATCTTGAACTAACTTGTCATAGTTGGCCTCCAATTTGTTTTTCATTTTAGAGCACTTTCAAGATTGTCATTCCTCCTGGCAGTCTTGGCATCTTCATACATTGCCCAAAGCTTCAACAATGCATTCTGCATTGTTAGGGGCCACTGGTGATCAACCCATTCAACAAACCCACAATTTTGACCTTCCTGGAAAAATAACAAAGGCAATAATTAGTTTAATGCAGAACTTTACCAATTTCAACAGTGAGTTTAATGCCACAGTTAGTAAAATTCATCTAAATATATAACATCAGTAGCACATTTAGTAATAACACATGCAACAGTTAGTTCACAGCCTAGCTAAATACACTACATTAGCATGTGAACTCCAAAGTGATAGTACAATACAACTACTATGAGTACTAAGCAACAGTTAGTTAACGGGAGTAACACATTAGCTAATGGGAGTAGCTAATGTGAGTACTAAGCAACACTGCATTTGCCCACCAATATAAGTTAACATAAATACAAGAACATGTGCACACAACAGGAGCATATATTTAGTAGAATAACACTCCATTCAACTTAATATTGAGCATTACTACAATGGAATCCTACAATGGGCACTACCATTCAACTACTTGGGCATATATCACTAACAATTTGACCATAGACATCGCTGAATCACACTTAGCAAACAAGCCTCTGCCACTGTCTAGGACACTATCCTCTACATAATCAAATATGCAAGAAACATACCGGCTCTGCACATGCTAAGAACCTTCTCCCAGTGTATGTTCCTTCAAATGCAACCAGCCTCTCTGATGCCTTGCCATGCTTCTCACAGAACACCATCAGATCTAGCTCAAGGCCCTTGTACTCCGGGTCCTCAAGTGAATAGGGAACCTGCAGAAGCAAATCAAAGTTAACATCATGTGCAGACAAGGAGGAAACCAAATCAAAGCATATCCCCAAATCAAAATCCAGCTAAACACAAAAATCCCCAAATTCTCAAAACCTAACCCTAGCTCAAATGAACTCACCTGGTTAAGCCCATTGGTGGAGGAGGAGGAGTGCATGTATGGGAGGCTCGAGTTTTCATCGCTGCTTTCGTCCTCGAAAACCATGGCTGAGGCGGTGTGGTGTTGCGGCCGGCGGGCGGGGGACGCAGGCAGTGGCGAGGAGGCGAGGGAGAAAGGAGCGACGAGGAAGAGGAAGAATGGAGCGGGGGGTGGCTCGGACCGACCAGCCGTGCCTAAAACCGGTTCGAGCCGGACTCGTCCCTATCAGCGTGCGGGCACGCGCCGATAGGACAGCGTGGCACCTGACTTGCGGGCCCAACCGGTCAGTTTCCCCGTCAATACGTATAAACAGCGCTTTTAGCCTTTTTTGTAACGCCTCGCCCCAGAGTTGGTACTGAACTGTGAAAATTACCAATCTTGGTACCAATCTGCTTGTAATGCCCCAATTGTGGTACTTCTGTGCAATTAACTCAGGATGGAGAACAGGAAGCACCCATGGTGGGGCTTGGCGAGCGCGTATGCGGAATGGCGAGGCTGATCTGGCCACCCCTTCTCTCTTTTGCTCTAAATGTTTCTTTTGATGGTGGTCAAATGAGGTTCATGATTTAGTCATTTAGATGCAGTGGCAAACTCATACAGTAGCTACTGTTCTATGAATTTACAGGTTTCATGTGGTTTCAATGTTTGGTGTTTTTTTTTTTAGGAGCGGCGATAGTTCTCTGTATGTATGATTAATGATTCAGTGCTACAATTGAAAGGAGTCGGCGAACATTGCTGGCCCCGTTTATGAATACGTCATTCTTCACTGAATGAACCATTGGTTCTAGAGCACTCGATTGGGCAGTAAAAAAAGTAGATGCTTCGTCATTTGTCCAAGTTCATGGCTTGGTAGTGGGTACTCCCGCGGAAATTTTAGAGAACCTAGATGGATGAATGGGCTGAGTCAAATCCCCCTGTTCTGTTTGCGCAGCATACTTGTGATTGTGCATTTTCAATCAATGTCTGAACCAGGGTACGTGTGTGAAGATTCTTCCCTTTCTACTTTGTTTACAAGATGTGTTCTTCCTAATAGCGATACCCACGAGTAGAACAATCAGTACCTAACAACTAATATCCACAGAGTCTGGCTTATCTTCTTTCGTAAATGGCACTTCCAAGATGTGTTCTTCCTAGTAGTGATACCCACGAGTAGAACAATCAGTACCTAACAACTAATATCTGTAGTCTGGCTTATCTTCTTTCGTAAATGGCACTTCCAGGTCAATGTTTATAGGTTCATTTTCCATTAGTAATCAAGTTATCATATGATGTGTAGTAATATAAAATTAAGTAATGATGATAAAAAGATCTTTTGGGCCATCCCTAACAATAATGTATAAACTGAAAATGGTGGGGGTCTTTTGCAGTTCTGCATTTTTTTTATTTTTGGTTGTTGCGTCCCTTTTAATCAAGTACTTCCTATATATATTTTCGTTTGTATTCTGTAGTATCAATAATGCATCTATACATGTTTTGCACCACTATAGCACGAAAGATATAAGCTGAAAAATGATTTATTATCAGGATTCAGATTACAGAAATTGTCTCCACAAGAGGTGGTACATGAGCTGTAAGGATTTGCCGGAAAAATGGACGAGCATAAGGCGCACATACAACTTCTGTAGATGCTTAGCAGGCCTCTCCATCGTTTCTAGGAATTTTCAACAAATGCTCCTTCTCTCTATACTGATTGGCGACCATCTTAGTAGGATACAATTTTGTCCAATACAAATTCACATGTTTGCTAAATCACTTAGTCCCCGTAGTAAACATGTGTAGCTTGATTTTGAATTATGCTTTGAACACAAAGTTAATTAACGCTCCATTGCCCATGTATGCTATTCTTGCTTGGACCAGGGTTTCATACCTTCCAAATTAAATTTTAGTTTGATGTTCAGTTATTTACATGTTTGTAGAATACCATCTTCCATGAAAAATGCCAGCTAACTTGATTTTCAGTGCTAAGTTTGATGATAAGGTTATCTGCATAAATATCGATCAATTCATATGTCGGAGCATGATATGATTTCTATATCCCTGATCAGTGACAAATGCTTGACAAGGTGTTCTACGCCATTTTTTCTTGTGAGCCTGACAAAAACTTAGTCTTCATCATTTTATCCAAGTTTGAGGTGCAAACAATAGTTCCGAATGCTTTTTACTATATGATCTCTTATAGTTTGTGGTTAGGCGACGATGTCATAAAGCTTGCAGTCTGGTGATTGAAGGCCATTCCTTCTGCATTATATTTGTTAGATTAAGAGTACTAGCATGCGGCTGCACAAGCACAAATAAGGAGTTACTAGAGTAACCATCATACATTGAAGGATGTAATATTAGCCAGGCCCTGCACATCAAATATATATAAGATGTTAGTTGTCATGTGACTTCTCCATTATACTTTCATATAGCTGGTTGCTCTCATTTCTCAGCAAGACACTAACTTTTACTTTACACACAGTTCAGTTCCATGCTTACTTTTACCTCTTCTCTCTTACAGGATTATTGGTTCATTTTGTTTTGCACTTCATAAAATTGGAAGAATTGTTTTCTAAGCCCATGGTTTCCATCAGGACATCATAAATGTGTGAATGTATAATAATCCAGGGCTATGGAACGGTAGTGATATAATTTTTACTTAGGTTTTCATCAATACCAGCTATTATTGTATTTGTACATAGAAAAACTCAAATTCCTAAAATACACTCTGACATATTCCATGTTCTAATTTACTATGTTTGGAGGTTGTATCTATGATTTTAAATTGCCATTTTAGGCTCATGGGTTTTACCATAGTTCCTTCCCCTGTTCCAGTCAATATCAAGTGTATATGTTAATTCAACATTTTATCAAGGATTACCTGCATTCATGCATATCTATTTTCTATATTACACTTTGTTCTGTTTTGGAAGTGTTCATCAGGTAAGAGCAAATTCTGTTATTTCGTACTGCAGCTATTTTTTCCTCTTCTACTAAATAATGGATCATCAACTGATATGTTTTCTGATCTGTTATGTTATAAAGAATTTGATGCGAATGGAGAGCAGCTTCTGGCAACTTGACTACAGTCACTTTATTGTAGTATAGTACATGGCAATTGTATACAACAACTGAAGTTGTAGATTTTGTTTACCAGCCTTGGACCTTCCTGTTGTGTACCAATATTCTATAAATGCTATGCCCGTTAAAAGCTCATCTATTGTCCAAGCTGCAGGATTAGCATATGATGGTAATTGTTTGCGCCGGAGCCATGGTCCACTAAAACAAGATACTCCAGTTTTCTTCTTTTTCCCGCATCTTTTCCAGCGAACTCTATGGAGAAACATACTCATGCTTACAAAAAAGTTGGAAGTCCAAAAAATTCTGAAATGCAAGGATCAGCTGCATGAAACTGCTAGGTAAATCCAAGCTACTGCCTTTTGTCTTCCATAAAAACAAACAACAGAGCCACACACACGGGCTTCCCGACGGGCGCGGCGTGCCGCCGCGCCTTTGCCTACTAGTGTGCGTTTACTTTACTTATTCTCCGATCAAGTCATGTCAGAGTGATTGCCTGATTGCATTTTCCCCCATTTGATTAGATTTTGATAAACTAAGATAAACTGAAAATGGAAAAAGATAATTGAAAAGGGGAAGATGGGGACAAAGACAATTAATTCCTACAAGCACTCAACTGAGGTACTTACTCTGTCCAAAATCTAATACCCTTCGATAATTAACCTGTGGTTGGATGGTTAGAAAAATGATTGTACCCCAGACCATCAGATATCAAACCGCAGGTTTGACATCTGCGTGTTTTCTGAAGACGTTCCCATTGATAGCGAGACATTTGTGGTGTTCGTTAATCTTAAGATCTGTTGACTCGGTCTCTCAGAGACACTCATAGGGCTAAGGCGTCATAAAACTGGCGACGACGATGTGCTTTTGAACATACCTCGTGTTCAATTGTTGGACTAATAAGCAATTTCTGAATTAATTTAATCCATGTATCATAACAATGGTGCTATAAATGTTAATCACATACTGCAAACTAGTCATGTGAGTACATACAAAACATGGAACTATGATATTTATAAAATTCGCATGTATATCCATTGCATGAACCAAAGAAGGGTGATCATGTTGGTGGCAGTGGTGTTGCAGTGTCGGCCATGGCAAGCTTAGTGAAGTCGGAGTTGAACTCGTGGAAGTGGACAAAGTTGTAGAAGCAACCGAATGGTAACGAGAAAGAGAGCAGTGGTGCAGAGATGTGCCCCAAAATCTCTTCATTGAATGCAAGTCAGTAAAGGGCATGCTTTTGAAGATCTGCTCTCGCGCACTCGTGCACGCGGTCGCCAGGAGCCCGGGATGGGGGAGTCGATAGCGGCGCAGGGAGAAAACGGTTCATGTGGTGTGAGCATGAAGATGCTGAAGGTAAATGTGATCTGATTTGTGATGACTAGGGTTGCCGAACTCCTTTTTATATAGTTGGTTGGGTAACATGTGGGATAAACCCATGCATGTTCGAGTTGGTCACACCCTCCATAAAAAAAGATTTTTGTTAATGCGGACGTTAATGACTCATAAAAAACACCAATTAATTATCGTTCCAACCAGTAAAAATAATAATTGACACTCAACGTGTGTTTGAGTCTTGGCTCGGCTCATTCACAAAACACCCACCTTCATTGCACATGCAGCATAACAGAAGCATAGTTATTGGAAGGAAATTTAAGCAATTGTGTTGAGTCGGAGAATGGAACAAAGGTGTGTACCACCACAAGGAATTTTCACAAAGTCAGGGTATTAGTTTCGCGACATGTACCGGGAGTAGGAGTACTGCACCCAATAGTTGCCACTATTAACCTCGGATATTCGTAGGGGCACGTACCTGCCCAGCCCGGCCCGACCGCACAATTGCTTCGCGATCCACAAAATCGTTGGATTCCGCACAAGGCACACTAAGTTTTAAGTTTTAGTTTCTGAAACTTGTTGATTTTGCCGTTAGTTCATATCAAGTTTCAGCACTTAAACTTGATGAAGTTTTTAAAATGTGTCAAAATGTGTTTAAAAGTGATCTTATTCGAAAGTCCTCGTCATAAGGAACTCGAATGTGCAAACAAAACTTAATTTGGACTTTTAGTTCAAAATATACGAAAGATTCAAAATTGAAAGCAAAAAAGAAATGGGGTTAGCGGCACCGCCCCTGCGTGCCATAAATCATCTTTCCTATTAACCTTGTATGTTATGGATTTACTCATCACATCCGATAGATTTTGCAAGCAAAACAAAAGTGATTACTATATCTCCAACCCCTAGAGTTGTTATATATTATAGTTGGTCAAATTCGAATTTGACGCGAAACCCGAGTAGTCATGAAATCTTCTGACTAGAGAACATTTAAGAAAAATAAAAGAGCACAAGTAGAAAGAAGAAACCATGATAAATAAATATATATTTTATTATCTTAAAGCAATACAAAAACTCCAACAAATTTCTTACATGCAAACAAATACGTTCATTTCAGATTTTTAGTTCCGTGGAAATCACAATTCATTTGCAAACAGTTGAAAAACAACAAACATAATTTATTTTATATGCAAGATAATTTCATACTAGTTTTCTAACTCCACACTTCTATTTTAATTTTCACCCAGAGGAAAAATCTATGATTTTGTACTCAACAAGTTGCTAGAACCAACAGAAATATGGAGTTTGGATCACATGGATGGATGTGCCTAGCCGAAAAGCTGACATCGGCACCAATTCTACTGTTCACTCTGCATGTATGGTCCGTACACAATATTGCTTGTCACATTGATGGACCAGAGAAAGCATGGAACTCAACGTCGTCAATGATAGACGCTTATCCATCTTAAAGGCGACTACCTCCAAAAGTGCAGAGACTTGAAGATCAGTTGCTGTCTGGTCAAAACAAAATTTGAACGAGAACACATTAAATTAAATATTTTTATACTAAAATTTTATATTTTAAGAATTTAATTTTGTTATACTATAGTCTTAACGAGTATACATTTATTTGTTAGGTGACATAGTTAACAACATAATGATGATGATATATATTACTTATCACCAAATTTAAGAAATAAGAGGGAAATTGTGTGTCTATATATGTTTAATGGAAAATAATTCTCAAGAGCAAAACACCATTTTCCCTAAGGTAGTATATGAATGGACTAAAGAGAAATTTAGCGACACTTTTCCGCAAGATCTCTTGCTTATAATGTTCTTTGTTACCATGCATATGAAATGTACTAAGGACAATTGCATTATTTATGTTGCATATACGTATTACTTTTGTGTATGTGCGCTTATTTGCTTATGTTGTAATATTACTAACTATTATGGTAGGGATCTTTAAAGCATGCAATCAAACTAATATCATAATATTGATTTCTAGTCTACATATTTATGGAAACTTCTATACAATAGATTGAACCGTCAACAAATGTGTGTTGCAAGTTGGGTTCATTAACCTCTCAGTAACATGTGGGTTCAATTATAAGTTGACAGCATGTGTATTGCAATTTGTATTGAAATACTATTGGATACACACAATTGATTATTGGATTTGCTCATCTGGAATGTGTTTGACTTAATCTAGTGTATAGAAGAGCTCCTACTAGTTTCTAAACTAAAAGGTATGCACCAAATTGAACATAGATTTAACATAGATTTTACTACAACATGTGTAGGACAGTCCATCATAGAGAGACTAGCAACCTAATAAAACTCAACATCACCGAGCAGTTGATTTGTTCATATGTGGTACATGCTATTGGTCATAGTGTAGACATGCACACATAAATTGAGCCTCCCCCCACCCCCCATACATTCAACATTCTTTTTGAACAAAATGGATAATAATATAGTAGTTACTGCTACGATTTAGTAATTAAGGCCCTTCTCCCCTCAAGGCCTAGGGCATCGCTCTATTTTTCCAATGGAACGGCCCTGGAAGCGATGTGGTTGCGGGAGAACCCATATCAGTTTCTTTCTAATCTAAGGTGTCATGATTGTTCTTCACTAGTAGAAAAACCCCCTTTAGTCCCGGTTCCAGAGGGCCTTTAGTCCCGGTTCTGGAACCGGGACTAAAGGGTCGGGACTAATGCCCAAGACCTTTAGTCCCGGTTGGCTCACGAACCGGGACCAAAGGCCCTCCACGTGGCGCTGCCTGGTGCGTGGGCTGGAGGACCTTTAGTCCCGGTTGGGACTAAAGGGGTTTGCCGGGGGAAAAAATTGAAAAAAAAATTTGAATTTTTTTTTTAAAAATTTTTTTTGATTATTTTTTGATTTGTTTTTAAGTTTTATTCCAATTTTCAAATCTTTGAATTATTTGACAATTTAATCTATAATCATCCGTCCTCACTGATTTCAAATCATCTAACTTCCCGGCCGGTCACCCATCCTCTCACTGCTCCAGCCCCAGCACGCTTAACTTCCCGGCCGGTCACCCATCCTCTCACTGCTCCAGCCCCAGCACGCTTAACTTCCTGGTTCTATCGACCCTAGTTTCCAAGTCTGCACTTGTTGTTTTCCTGACAATAGTAAGCTATCAATTCTATTAACCCTTAGGTCTTGATGTCACATGATTTAATTTTTTGAATTCTAAACAATTATTAAAATAAACAAAATAAGTACTAATAATATTGAATTTCAATGAAAATAAAATAAGTAATAATATTATTTTATTCATTTTTTTGCCATTTATTCATTTAATATGACATAATTAATATCTTTAAATCTGTAAATCGAAATTCGACAAATAATATATCCATTATTATCAGAAAAATGTGAGGAATCCAAATATGACATCATTTATTTTTTTTAAATAAAATTAATTTTTAAAATTATTAAAATTATTTTTTTTTGATTTGAAATAGCTTATTTTTCTTTTGGAATTTTGAGAATCTGAGAAAACTTCACCGGGTAAACCCAGGTGAAATCGAGTTCCAATTTTTCTCTAGTTTTTTTTGATATATTAAACTTTTTTTTTCGACATCGTATGCAAAAGTTATGGCCGTTTTACATTTTTTTTCATTTTTTTGCAAAAAAGGTCAAAATTCATATTTCAAAATTTCTATACCAACTAGACACTAAAACCTAACTACATCTCAAAGGATTTTATTTTTTGAAGATTTTATCATTTTTGTTTATTTTCTACAAAACTAAAAAAGGCGGTCCACGGGGGGGGGGGGGGGGGGGTAGAGTTTGAAAATTTCAGAACCCCTTTAGTCCGGGTTGGTGTCCATCCAATCATACCGTTGACTACACATCGGCTAGCACCGTCCCAGCCAGAGTCACAACTAAGGTTAACCAAGTCAGAAAGGTATGCGGCCGTCGGCTTCGAAGTATCAGGGTTTCAGACGAAAACTCGTCTGTTACAAAGGCATTTCATTTTTTTAAACTTATTTCAACTCCAGATTTTTTGTGTGTTCATTATGCACCATTCGAAGCCACGCCATCAATTTTCAACCCTTTCTGACTTCATTTGCTATTTTTCATGCATTTACTGATTTTTTTGAGCTAAATGACCCTGAAATTGAAAAGCACTACAAATGAACTCTGAAAAGGTTAAAACTTGGCATGGTATCATCATTTCACCCACATAGCATGTGCTAAAAAGTTGAGAGGGTTACGGCAAAAACTGGATGCACTTCGTGTACAAAATGAACAATCTCTTTCGAAGTGTCAGGGTTTCGGACGAAAACCCGTCTGTTACAAAGGCATTTCATTTTTTTAAACTTATTTCAACTCCAGACTTTTTGTGTGTTCATTATGCACCATTCAAAGCCACATCCTCAAATTTCAACCATTTCTAACTTCATTTGCTATTTTTCATGCATTTACTGATTTTTTTGAGCTAAATGACCCTGAAATTGAAAAGCACTACAAATGGACTCTGAAAAGGTTGAAACTTGGCATGGTATCATCATTTCACCCACATAGCATGTGCTACAAAGTTGAGAGGGCTACGGCAAAAACTGGATGCACTTCGTGTACAAAATGAACAATCTCTTTCGAAGTGTCAGGGTTTCGGACGAAAACCCATCTGTTACAAAGGCATTTCATTTTTTTAAACTTACCATACTACAACATGTTAAAATCTACAGAAAGAACTAACTAAAAATAATAAAAAACAACAATTAAATGACTAAAACAACTATATAAGCAAAACAGTATTGTTTTAATTAAAATCCTAATTTAAATTATTCTAAAAATAACCAAATAAATCTTACTGTGACAAGAATCTAACACGTAACTAGGAGCAAAAATAATTAAATTAAAAACTATTTGTAAACTCAAGTTATTCACAATCTAGGGTTTGAAGCAAATTTGAATAAATTCAAATTTAAACCATTCAAATTTGAAAACTAATGGCACAAACAGAAACTAGACAAAATTTTGAATCCAATGCAAAAAGAATCATTCAAAAACATCAAATATCCTAAAAGATATAAGCAAATTAAAACAGAAACTAAAAACAGAAAACAAATGTAAAAACAGAAAAAAAAGGCTAGCTACAGTACAACCCCTTTAGTCCCGGTTGGAGACACCAACCGGGACTAAAGGCCATCCACGTGGCGCTGCCTGGGGCGGGGGAGGGAGGACCTTTAGTCCCAGTTGGTGTTACCAACCGGGACTAAAGGGTATCGGCCCCTTTAGTCTCGGTTCCAGCCACAAACCGGGACTAAAGGGGTCCGGCCGGCGTCCTGCCCGCTCGAACCGGGACTGATGCACGCATTAGTCCCAGTTCGTAACAGAACCGGGACTGTTGCTCGATCTGGCCTGGACCAATGCCCTGTTTTGTACTAGTGCTTCTAGCCGGTGCCGGAGAGAAGATGAAGAGACAATTTGTAGAATAAATACAATATCAGTTGGCCTTTGCTTTTAATTTTGGGTATTCATTAGAGAAAAGACTACCTTTCGTCACACAACTCTTTTGAAAGTTTAATTTGATCCCTCAACTTCCAAACCAGATAAACTCTCCAAGCCAGACAAGTTTCGTCCCTATCTCAGATAAAATTTGTTTTTGTTGAGAATGTGGCGTGGTTTGGAGAAAATGTAACATGTGGCAACCAAAGATGACACTGCTACTTGTGATCTGCGTTGGTTTTTTCCTGAAGAGGAAGGGATGACGCAGTACAGTAGAGATAAGTATTTCCCTTAGTTATGAAACCAAGGTTATCAATCCAGTAGGAGAATCACGCAATACCTCGTTAACAACACCTGCACACAAACAACAAATCCTTGCACCCAACGCTTACAAGGGGTTGTCAATCCCTTGGCGGTTAATTGCAAGATTAAATTGTATGGTGATAGATAAATAGATTGAACAAAAATACAAAATAAAATAAATAAAGAAAAAGTGCAGCGAGGTATTTTCAGGATTTTTAATATATGATTTAGATAGATCCGGGGGCCATAGTTTTCACTAGAGGCTTCTCTAATGAAAATAGCATACGGTGGGTAAACAAATTACTGTTGGGCAATTGATAGAAAAGCAAATAATCATGACGATATCCAAGGCAATGATCATGTATATAGGCATCACGTCCGAGACAAGTAGACCGACTCCTGCCTGCATCTACTACTATTACTTCACACATCGACCGCTATCCAGCATGCATCTAGTGTATTAAGTCCATAAAGAACGGAGTAACGCCTTAAGCAAGATGACATGATGTAGACAAAGTAAACTCATGCATGAATAAACCCCATCTTTTTGCCCTTAATAGCAACGATACATACGTGTCATGTCCCTTTCTGTCACTGGGATTGAGCACCGCAAGATCAAACCCATTACAAAGCACATCTCCCATTGCAAGATAAATCAATCTAGTTGGTCAAACCAAATCAATAGATCGGAGAGAAATACGAAGCTATAATAATCATGCATAAAAGAGTTCAGAGAAAACTCAAATAATATTCATGGATAATCTGATCATAAACTCACAATTCATCGGATCCCAACAAACACACCGCAAAAAGTGATTACATCGGATAGAACTCCAAGAACATCGAGGAGAACATTGTATTGAACATCAAAAGAAAAGAAGAAGCCATCTAGCTACTAACTATGGACCCGAAGGTCTGTGGTAAACTACTCACGCATCATCGGAAGGGCAGCAAGGTTGATGGAGAGCCCCTCCGTGATCGATTCTCCCTCCGGCGGAGTGCCGGAAAAGGCCTCCAGATGGGATCTCTCGAGAACAGAAACTTGCGGCGACGGAAAAGTATTTCGTGGACTCCTCTGTTGGTTTCCCGATTTTAGAGATTTTATAGTGGAGGAATTAGGTCAAACGGAGCTGTGTGGGCCCCACAAGCCACCAGGGCGCGCCATGGTGCCTCGTGGGCCACTGCTTCATCTTCTGGCCCTCTCCCGAAGCTTGCAATACTTGTTATGTCCAGAAAAAAATCTCCAAAAAGTTTCGTGGCATTTGGACTTCGTTTGGTACTGATATTCTGGAAAACCAAAAACAGGCAAAAAACAGCAACTGGCACTGGGCACTGAGTTAATAGGTTAGTCCCAAAAAATGATATATAATTGTTGTAAATGTATATAAAAACATTCAAGATCGATAATATAATAGCATGGAACAATCAAAAATTATAGATACGTTGGAGACGTATCAGACACCACCAGCAAATGTCACTCTGTGGTTCTCGTCGGAGGAGCTCGCCCTCGCCATCCCATCTGTCATCGGGGACCTGCACCACCCCGTTGATCGGGGACCTATCGTGCTTCAGCTTCGAGTGAACCACCATGATCTCCGTCATCTTGGAAGACTATCCCGTCGAGCTCCATATGCCATCGGCAACCGCTAACGAGTGCATGTTCCGCCCACTCATGATGCTCGAGCAGCTCATTGGTTGGAGTCATAGCTCGCACGAGAGCTCCCTACATACGACGAGGACGTGCACCGTCCACACTAGAAGAATTTCCTGATGATGAGGAGGTCACAACCCGCATCCGAAGAATTACGCACACCAACTCCGCACCATGATCGTCGGCGTCCTCATCAAACGGCCACGACGAGCGTCTTGTGGCGAGGTCGCATAAGAAGCGCCATTTCCTCCTCATCCTGTGTGACACGCGATTACTCGTCTATGCATCTGCGATGAGTGCTCAGAGCTTCTCTAGGCGCATAGGGCCAGGGAGAAGCTAGCCATGCCTACTCCAAGCATGTGCCTCCGTGCGGCTAGTCACGAGAAGAACCCAGCCTTGGCCCTGCTGGTTCAAGCACGAGAACTGCTTTTGTTGGATCAAGTGACGATACTGGTCCGGTGAAGAGCTTAGGGTGCACTTCGTCTGGTTTAAAAGTTGAGGAACCAAATTTAGACTTTCCAAAGAGTTGAGAGAAAGTAAACTTTTCTCTATCCATTGTTCTTGTAATTCTTCAAACTCTGCTGTGGATTCGTCAAATTTTGGTCACAATCTTAGCTTCTAGTGGTTAAGGCAAGTTCTTTTGAGGTTTATGGGTGACTTCTAAATAAGCTGCCTCCTACCCAGCTTTTTCTAGAAACCAAATCTAAATTAGCTTTTTAATTAACCCCTAACTAGTTGGCTTCTAAAATAAAATTGTAGATTTGACTTCTCGAATAAGTTGGGTAGGGGCAGCTTATTCTAGAAGCCCTTAGCATTGTAAGTCATGTATGCTTAACTGTTGAGTTGTTTGTTTCTGAATATTCAAACCATGTGATGTTGCGTTCAAACTTTGTAAATTGTGACACGCTACCCTTATCGTGCATGCAGCCTTTTGTTATGCTTGCTCGGTGTTACAAGCTAGGTACTCCCTCCGTTTTTATTTACTTTGCATATTAGAGTTGACTGAAGTTAAACTTCGTAAAGTTTGACCAAGTTTACAGAAAACAATATAAACATTTACCATAACAAATCTATATGATGTGAAAGTACATTCAATAATGAATCTAATGGTGTTGTTTGTTATTGTATATGTTAATATTTTTGTTTATAAACTTTGTCAAAGTTTACAAAGCTTGACTTTGACCAAAGCTAATATGGGGACTAAATAAAAACGGAGGAAGTATTTTGCATAGGGGTGAGTGTATACTCGTGTATGTGAGCGACTTCAATTGTAGTGTGTTCAAGAAAAAGGCTAGGTATTTTGCATCTAGCCCTGCAACTACGTAGTAATTAATTAAACAAGCTAGCTAGAGTCGGGTGATTAGTTTCCATCTAAGCCAATCTAGCTTTCTTCACATGTAAACCTATATCATATATTCCTTTATGCATGTACATCATCGGTTCATCACTACTCCACGCACGAAAACAATCCTTTTCTTTTTTTGCGGGGACGCATGAAAACAATCTTTATAGCTAGCTGTAAAACCAGATGATTCTTCATCTCTGTTTTCTTTTGATGGTTTGCCCATTTTAGCACATAAAAGGGTGCATTTCTTTAAAAGCTAAAAATGGATACTACAAGGGAGGGGAGTTTTGGCTCTCGGGTCCAAATAGATGCGTCACGATCTGTGCCAGAGGTCCATGTCACGGCAATACAGAATTCCGAAAAGATTTATACACTGGCCTGTCTGACGCACGTACAGACGGTGGGTGGGTCAGAGTTTGACGGCCGTCTCCTGGATAACGCTCGCTACACACCTGTACTCTGGGCCCTGGTATAGGTGTCTAGTGTTCACGGCGACGGCCGTCGGTATTGGCCCACATGTAAGCATAGAGCCAGGGTCGAGCTCGGCGGCGCCGGCGTAGAGGTCAGACGGCGAGGCCGGCCGGAGGGGTTGCGCAGCAGCCTGGTGGATCAAAGAACGCCGGCGTCGAAGATGGCGGCCGACTTCCCCGTAGCTCCAGTGGACAGGTAAGGTTCTAGCTAATCCCCTCTCCGTAAAAACTCATGAAAATCTGATTTTCAGAGATTTTCCATCTATCTGCGGGGCCGTTGATTTGCGATTGGAATGCCATTGTAGGTTACCTATTTTTGCGGACGAGGCGTGCAGCTCTGCAATTTTGATGGAGATGGTGCAGGGGGTAGGTCCTGCCGAAGTTCATTCAGTCGGCGGATCTAGATGGGGAATGGTTGATGCTGGGGTCAGCGCTGTAGCCGGATTCAGCGGTGCAGCGTATGGCGAGCAAGTCAGTGTGGATGCCGGAGGTGGTGTGGTGTCCGATTTGAATGAGAGCGAGGGGGGTAAGGCTGATGCATTTGAGCAAGGAGGAGCACAAGTGGATGGGATCCACGCCATGGATTCTGTGATTGCAGACCAAGCGGAGAGTGATGATGCTGCTTCTGTACATTCTACAGGGAAGATTGATCCACAAGCCCCAGGATGGACAAGAAGGTATTCAGGCACTTTTTCTTGCTGTTTTTTATTCTTTTTGCGATCTACATCCTCTGATTTTTTTTTTTGGCTTAGCATGTTTTGTTACAAGTGGGTGATGTACGGTACATCTACATGATCTTGTCTTGAAAATAGATAAATGTTTTCCATTGCATAGTTTACTATAACTTATTGGAGGGTTGGCTTTTGGATGTATAAATGTATTTGATTTATTGCTAAAATTGTATAGGATAGCAGCAGTGCAGAACATGATCTCACTGAAATTTATCAGTGCATGACCACCATATATATTTTTTGATTTTGGTCAGGGTTAGGGTTGGGAAACAGTGACCTGACCGCGCACCATGCCCGGACAGGGTATGTGCACTAGAGCAGACTATCAGAGGATATGTTGACAAGCTAGGACCAAACGTGATTGAGCCTGAGATTGGGTTAACATTCGACTCACTAGGAGAAGCTTACGATTTCTACAACCTTTATTCGTTGGAGCTTGGGTTTGGGATAAGATATGGGAAGAGCAGGCTCAATGCAGAGAAGACCAATTGCATGCAAGAAGTTGTCTGCGGTTGCTTTCTAAGCGATTTTTTTTCAGTTTGACGCGAACACTATAGTTAGTTTTATTATTGTTCATAACGATCAGCCAATGTCACTGTGGGCATTGGTTGGTCGTGTTTTAACAGATGTCGATGGTTTCATAACTAAGGGGCGACACGTGAAGAATGCAGGGTAAGCCAAACAAGGAGAACAGTCGATCATGCAGATGTGAGTGCCCAGCTATGATCCGGCTGCTAAGGACACATGATAATGGATGGTACATTACAGAACACAGGGTGGAACACAACCACTCGCTGTCAACTACATGCGGCGAGAAGGTAAATTGGCCATCACACAAGCACATTGATGTGTACACGAAAGATCTCATTAAACAATTAAGGCAGAATAACATTAATGTCACCAAGGTATACCGGATCATAGCTAGTTTTTTCGGAGATGTAGACAAGGTTCCTTTCACTAAAAGAACACTTAGAAATCTTTGTGCTAAGATTAACAAGGAGCAGGCTGAGGATGATGTAAGAAAGACGATAGATGTCACCTGTCAATTCCCCGCGGCAGTTGTCTGCAATGGACTACTCAAACCACATTGCACGGCACTACCCACTCATGGTCTGTTATCTTCACCTCACAATTTTTTTAGCTGCTGCAAGACATGCTGATCCTCAAACCTCTGAAATGTTCGCACATTTTTCGCAGGCAAAACAACCTATTGCGGTACTCCTTCGTGAACAAAATGCTAGAGCAATCCGCCATGTTACTACTGCACGCCATAACATTCAGACTGACATGGTGAACTTCACAGACAAGCTCATGGCAACACTTGCATCCAACTGTACTTGTTGTGCTGCTAGGGGTTTCTCAGATTGCCCTTTACGAATGAGTAATGCCAATCCAGCATCCAAGGCCACCACGGCACCAGAAGAGGCTGCCTGCCCGCCCAGTGCTAACCTACCGACCATTTACCGAACCCCCGTCTCCACCAAAATCCACGGTGTCAGGCTTGAACTCTCTGAAAGTGAAGGTATCTTTTTTCCCTCTTTCGCCATTCACGCCTCACGCACATTGTTTTCCTCATATTTTGTTGTTCACTCAGCACATATCTGGTGTGCAGGCGAAAGTTCTTCTCAAAGACTGAAAAATGCTAAACGGTTGAGGCCATCAAGCTCAAGTTCTTTTAAACAACATCCCAAGATTGCCAAAACACCTAGCACCGAATCTGTTACTGAATTTGGAACAACCGAAGCCATTTGTTCTGCTGTCCAGCATTATGCCCGCTGCATATCAGTCTCTGTTAAGGATATATATGCAGACTGCCAGATCGACGAACCATCACTGGTCCTTTTTGGTGTCAACCGTGTCAGCATACCTAAAAGGAAGTATATATCGGCAAGGAGTTACGCTACCAACTCATGGTTTGCAGGTCGCTCAGTCGTTCCAGCTCCTACTTCCACTGCCGAACTTCTCGAATCTCACTTCGCATCATTGTCTGTGAAACACCTTTCAAGGTATTCATGTATTATCATCAACCATGACCTCCCTTTCTTTTTTTTCGAACTTTGCATCATTCTAACAAATAACATGGTCTATGCAGGAATTGGATACTGCATAATGACCCTAGGTTCATTCGAGTTACAGGGAAAGAGATAAAAGATCAGCTCCTCGGCGATGCCATGGTCGACCACGAACTTGGATGTATCATTTTGGTCGACCACAAACTTGGATGTATCATTTTGCGGCGCCAGAAGCAGCTTGATCATGAATCAAATCCTGTTGTACAATATCTTAACCACGGACACATCCTAGAGGTTGATTTCTCGGTAAGATAATCCGCTACATGGTCATAGCCCGACCAGACTTTCTGCATCATTCTAAATTATATAATCTTTTATGTTGATCCCAGCTACCCAATGTTTACCTATCTACAATTTTTATTACAGACACTTGCTCTATGCGGCACAAGTATTTCCGACTTCCTAGAGGTCCAGAACTAATTCATTGGCCCAAGTGTCTGCCATGCCATAGAGGCCTGCCAGCTGGTAATTTTTGTTTGGCCTCTTTTAAAAAAAATGCTCGACCTCTTATCAAACTTGCATTTCTAGTT
The DNA here is from genome assembly GCA_039707655.1 of Elymus sibiricus. Taxonomy (NCBI): domain Eukaryota; kingdom Viridiplantae; phylum Streptophyta; class Magnoliopsida; order Poales; family Poaceae; genus Elymus; species Elymus sibiricus. Next base: position 69,261,521 of record CM077674.1, on the reverse strand, counting down.
CTATTTAAACAAACACCTGAGACAAATATCGTCGTGACCTCGCTACCATGCAGTTCTACATACCAGCTATACTACGCGACGGATGGGTTGTCTACATTTGGGATATGCTTACAAGGGTAATCCAAGTTTTTGATCCTTCAGTCGGTCCCAAAGGATGCAGTCAGGATCAGCAGGCTTGACACGAGCTTATTGCGTCACGCTTACATGATGCATTGTTCGGGTGCCTAACTGACCTGCATGCTGGGTGGCCAACACGAAAGGATAACTGGTCTACCATTTCCCCCCGTTTTATGGATACCACAATTACCAGGTTTCCCCTTTGCGTTCCACCTAGAATTAAGTTCGTTTCCACAACAATAAGAACTGCCTAGCACACCACTAATCCAAACTTTTTGCTGGCACAGGGAGGAAACTGGTATTTGCGTCATGCACATCATTAGGTACCACGATGGAGAGAAGCTACGTATACCGATCACCAAGGTATTTGATTAATAAATCCTAAACTACACTGTTATGTACCGAGCTTCTCTTTTGCCATATAGCGATTAACTCACAAATGCAAAATCCCATTTTGATCACAGAACAACCTTGTGAAAACTACGAAGTACATTCTGCAAGAAGTTATGAAGCTCCAGGGGAACAGTTCATCATTGCCAGCCGATGCACTATGGTCAGTTCATGCCCCTACCGATGGTTTCGAAGACTTCCTATGAGTGCGACCCATTTAGCGTGCCCACTACGGACATCCAATGAATATTCATTTTGCCAATCCATGTTGTATCGCTATACATGACTAAGTGTGTATCGTACATTTCCTCCAAAACCACCTACCTAAAATGGACAACCTATTATATTTTTCATGGGTTGTCGTTCTAGACCTCCCTCTATCACTTTTTTTTGGTAATTCATCATTCATCCACCAGGCGAAATCTGTTGTTCGCACACGTTGCGAATGAACTTTGATCTTAGCCATCAGGTTGGTCATGCCGAGCATTATGTTGTCCCTTATGAGATCTTGGACAACTCGGGATCCTAACGAGACCTCCGATGGGGTGGCAGGATGTGCTGCTGGTGTAGCGGGGGCATGGTTCTCGTCTGTGACCTCCGCATCCTGGTCGGCCAGCAGGTACATCTCGTATCCCTCCTGCCATTCGTAGAACTGGCATCTCCCGGCCTTGAAGATAAATTGCAGAAAGAGAGAAGGAAAGTGAGAAAATCGTGATCTGAAAAAGATCAGTCAGAAAGGCTGGAGGGGCGGTCAGGGAAGAAAGTACTAACATCTTTTAAGCAGCACTTGTAATATCGATGTCCAGGCTTAGATCCACGTGGGCCACACACTGTGGTGATGATTTTTTGCTTTGCAAAATGGACATGGGATTAGTGGAAGGGGCGGTGGTGTCGGCCGGCGCCTGGAGGCAGAGGAAGAGGACTCCATTGGAGCAGGGGTGCGAGATGGGAGAGAGCTTGCAAAGGAAGGAGGAGATGGAGGGGGGAGGTAGGAGGAAGAGTGAGGTGGGGCTGCACGGGAGAAATATCTGGAGGAGCGGCCTGGCAGCCAACGCCGTTGGAACAGTTCCTTCCATGGTTTGGAACAGATCCGTCGAGGGGCATCTGTACCCGAAGCGGCGTTCGCCTGCCGTTCCTCTGCCGTGGAACTATCAAGTGGGCCAATCGGTGTACTTTTTATTCGAAATACCTGACTGAATACTGTGCTACGTCCGAATCTCGAAGCAGGCCTGCGGTCCAGATTACAGGAGCATCTGGACCCGAGAGCCAAAGTGGATTTCCGGATACTACACATACTACATAGTGGTGATGCTGACATTCCCACCACATGCGAGAGGCATCTGATGCGGCCGGGGAACTCTCTAGGCTTTACGTTTGAAATTCTTCTGTAACGTACGTATATGAACATGCATGCATTGGGCATTCTTTGCTCTATGACTTTGGGCTGCCAAAATGTTGTGATCGTGCATTGCACCAAACAAAATGCTCCAATTTCGTTGTTTCACACATCGCCAACAAAGAATCGTGAAAAGTAATGGCTTGTTTAGTTCGAGGAACCAGGTCGTGAGTGGACCGTCCGATCGACCAGACTAACTTGTCATCTCAGACCAAACAGCCCAACATGATCGACTTGTTCGATTTGAGGTTCAAGGGACGGCGACATCCTGCGGCTCCTAGAACTTGTTAGTACACTACAAACTCAGTGTAAGTTCTGTGAACTCACCATCTCTTGGAATTCCAAAGGAAAAAAAATCATGATATCTTGGGCTCTTGGCTGCCTACTCGGTAGTAATTTAGGGCATGTTTGATTGGCATACTAAGCTTGTCATACTTTGCCATGGCACAAGTTATGCAAGTTTGACTGAGTTACCCTCTGTTTGGTTTGTAGCCACTCTTTTGACAAGATTCCTTTCTTGTAAGTCAAGTTTTTTTTTTTTGAGACAATCATGTAAGTCAAGTGTGACGTCAATTTTGACCACCTAACATTAGACATGTGTGGCAACAAAAGTGTGGTGATGTTATAGGGATCATGGCCCATTAGCGAGCAGGCTGGCCCTATTTGGTGCGGTTTTGGGACCTTCCACACAGTTTTGGGACCTTCCATACGGTTTTGGGACTGTTCCGGACCCTATTTTTATGTTTGACTTTACCTATTACTTTTGGGATTCTTCATTTTTGGTTTTTTCTTATTTTGTCTATTTTAAATTCTTTTTCAAATACATATTCAACATTTTTCAGACACACATTCAACATTTTCCAAGTACACACTGAACATTGTTTTAACACACGTTAAACATTTTTTTCAGACATGTTGAACATTTTTTGAACACATGTTAAAATTTTAAAATAAGCGTTAAACATTTTGCAGATAGACGCTGAACATTTTTCGAATGGATATTTGATAGTTTTCTCTGCTCAACACTTTTAAATGCACGGTGAACATTTTATAATTACACTGTGAACATTTATAAATAGACAGTGAACATATTTTATATGTCACGATTTGTTTTTCAAAACTTTCTCAAAAACTTTTTATTATATTTCATGTACATTGTACAATATCTTCATGAACAAAATTTTAAACTTGTGAACATTTTTTGAATGGTATGAACATTTTTTTAAATGTCATAAACAATTTTAAACGGTGAACATTTATTTTAATATTTTGTGAATCATTTTCAGATTTAGAAACAAATTTTAAATTTCCTATAAGCTAGCTTTTTGACTGTGTAAGTTGTCTGTAGTAAACGAAGGGGACAAGATTTTGAAAAATGAACGAGTTCAAAGCGTGAAGAGACAAGACTACAGACAAGCGACAAGTGCAATTGGTACATGAGTGTAGTTTGCAGGCTGGTCCAACGACGAGGCGATCCTCTAGAGACGTACCCACTGGCACAACTATGCTAGGGCCGACCTATGCGTGGTGACTATATCGGGCTTACAGCGAGTCCTACGATACCCTAGCCGAAAGCTTCCTCCTCTGCGCTACAGTGTTTGGGCCGGCCATTTTCGGACGTTCGTTCGCTCGATGGCTGCTAGTTTCCTTCATTTTCTTTTTCCATTTTTCTTCTTTGGTTTCCTTTGTTCTTTGCCCCTTTTCTTTGGTTTTTCTGTTTTTCTTGGTTTTCTCACCGGTTTTATTCCTTTCTTTCTCGCTTTCACTGATTTTTTTGCTTTTCTGTTTTTCTTTGTTTTTTTGGTTTCTTTCAAGGTTTCCTCTAGTTTTCTTGTTTTGGTTGTTTCCATTTCTTTTTTGCACTGGGATGTTGGCGTCGGTGGTGCCGCTGTGGACGGATAGGCGGTGGCTCCGAAGGTCTGAGGGGGTTGGGCGAGCCACGGTCACCGGCGCTGCCCGGCGAGCAGCCAACGAGACTTGGCGGGCAGCGCGAGCCAGGTCGCGGGAGGCCTAGGAGAGCATGGACGCCGTGCCGGGACACGATCTAGGGGTGGATCTGGATGTTGATGGCGACCACGAGAGACGGGTCTTAAGTTTTCTTATTATAGGTTAACTAGGAAAGTTGCCCGTGCATTGCAACGGGAGAAAAAAAATCGTATGCTCCTACAACAATAAGCATCACTCAAGACCCCTCCATAGGTGTAACACCCCCAGATCTTAACCCTGTCATTAAGCTATTTAGTTAGCCATGTCATCATGACCATCCTAATTAAATTGCATTTAGGAAATAATTCAACTCAAATTCAAACATAAATCTTCAAGTGAAATTAGAAAAATTCCAAACTTGTAAATACAAATATTCATAATATTGAAAATAATCCCAAAGCAATTATAAAAATAAAATCAACATTATTAAAATTCCCAAGTTGACCCTAGCATCCAAAAACAGTGACTAAAACAGCCACTTTAATCCATTTGCATTTAATCAAAAAATCAAATGATTTCAAATATTACCCCAACCATTTTATAGTAGTACCAAATATTGCATGGTATTTATTGAGCCAAGTCTCATATTTTATAAAAGTAATATTATGGCCAAACATTTTGCAAATCAGAGAAGAAGTAAAATAAGAAAAGATAAAGAAAAAAAAGGAACATGTCACTGTGCACTGGTTCGGTCCAGTGCTGAAGTACCCAGCCCACCTCTCCATAGTCTCCCTCCCCGTGTCAGCACCAGACGCCATCGCCGACGCCGCAGCCGCGCGATGGGCGACACGGCGATGTCCCCTGTAGCTCTGGAGGAGGATAGGGATGCCCCGCTGCCCCCTTGCCGAAACCCTAGCCCCCATTCTCTCTCTCCCTCTTATTTTCTCGATCTGGAGCTCAACCCAGAGCTCAATGTCGCCGTGCCACCGTCGCCGCGTCCACCGGCTGCCCCGCGCCACCCCGCCATGTACAGGAAGATCCTTGCGGACGGCTTCGGCCTCCCCAAGCCTCGATTCGAGCCGGGTCGGCCCGAGCGCTCGCCATCGAGCTCCTCCCCACGCACGGCCACCACCACCTCACCGGCGCACGCGGCTGCTCCGGTCCACCGCGAACCTCCCCGAGCACGCCAATGGAACCGCGGTTAGCTCCGCCATGCGTTTCCCCCTTTCCCCCGTCGAATCGGTCGCCGTAGACGTCCTCCCCCGAGCTTGGCTGCCGCGGCCGGAGCTTCGCTTCGCGCGCCCCTGCCCATGCTCGTCCTCGCCCGACCGCGCCCACGACCGCGCCTGCGCCACGCGCTAGCTGCTCCCGTCCACCCGCGGCCGTGCGTCGCCGCGCCTGTTGCCTGCTGCGGCTGCTGCCTCTGCTGCTGCCCCGCGCGCGACCGCGCCGCCCTCGCGCGCCTGCGCAGCCGCGAGCCCACGTGCCCTGCCGCCCGCGCCTAGCTGCGCCAGCCCCCCCGCACCCCTGCTAGCCAGCCCGCGCGCTCGCGCGCCCAGGCGCCCGCAGCTGCTGCTCTGCTCGCGGCACTACTGCTGCTGCTACAGTAACTGAATGTTACTGTAGCAAGTCTGCTTCTACTTGACTAGCCCTCTGGACAGCAGCAAAAATGCAACAAGACAAGGGTTATTATAAATAAAAATGATGTGAACAGGTAGTACACTTGACAAGCTCCAAATTACTCCATTGGACCAAATTCAAATAAGGCATGGATTAAATCCTGTGAAAATGACAAAAGGCTATGTTCTGTTAACTGAAAAATAGAAATACAGAAATACTGCAGTAGCTACTTTGGAGATGTAGATGAACTAGCTGCAGGAACTGTTCATGCCATCAAAGGGCATGAACTGATAGCACTTTTGATGTAGAGTAAATCATCTATAGGGTGTATTTCCATTAGAGCTATGGATCAATGGGAATCATCCAGCAAACTTTGTAAAAATTAACAGATCCTGGAACGAACGTCAAGTAGCACTTTTCAAACAAAGATTTGAACAAGCAAATGGACACTAACATAGATGCACTTGATACTGTCATGTAGATCACAGAAAATTGATCAAAAATGATATAAGGCACAAAGCCATAGGATGAACAGAACACTAGCTATAGCCTCTGGAAAACAGCTCAGTGATGTTTAAAACTGAGGACTTAGCAGAATTCTAGAGGATTTCAGAAAATGATTAAAACTTTGAAAAATCATATAAAATAAACCGTAACTCGGATGAAAATAATTTATATATGAAAAATGATCAGAAAAATATGAAGAATCCGAATATGCCACCCACATACCTGTCACATCCCTCTAACATACCGAACATGGAACTTTTTGCCGATTTCGATAAATGAATAGTGCATGACCTTAATAAAATAGTTCCAAATAAATTCCTAAATTATCTAAAACAATTAAATAGGCATTATATCTCATCTGCATATCATTTAGGCATGTCATGCAACGCTGTTGCATTTTGCCGTGAATTTATTGTTTCTTCCCCCTCCTTCTCTCCCGATAGACGCCGAGACCGCCGCCGACGTAGCTGAGTACGACTACGCTCCGGACGAGCAGCCTTCTGACGACCAGCCTCTCTCAGCAGAGCTTCCAGGCAAGCAAGCCCCCTTGACGCATGCCTATATCACCTATTCCTTCTCCCTCCTGCTTGCATTAGAATTTGCTACTGCTATTGTTTTATCCTATTCTGATGCATAGTCTGTCCTTGTAACTGTTATTGATACCTGCCTGTTATCCGAGATGCTTAGTATAGGTTGGATGGTAAACCATTTGTGACCCCTCTTCCTTGCTGTAGTGGCCCCGCTTTAGTACCTGTGCCTCGATCGATATGATCGAACGGGATGAGAACAGCACATCACCGCACACCCCCCTAAGTTGCTCGTCTCTGCAGAGCTGGCATCGAGTGCCGAGGGTGATACCTCTTATCTCACTTCTGATGATGCCTCTGTAGAATAGCTATCCGGTTGTGTGTTACCGAGGGTGATTCCTCTTACATCACTTCAGATAAAGCTACCGTCGTGCAACTCCTCGAGTGGGAAACCATCGAGGGTGATTCCTCGGATTCCTTCTCGATACTTGGACACACGGTTACTTTGACCTTTGTTACAGGCGGGTCGACCCCGAGGGGTAGCCGCGGGGGAAATGTGAAGTCGGGCTTGCCAGGAGGGCACCCGCGAGAGATTATTGTGGCGGAACGACAGGGCAGGCGGAGACCACCCTGATCGTGATCCGTGTGTTACCAAGCCGGAGCGACAGGTAGTCTGATCGTCTCCGCGAGTTACTAAATACGCCTAACGGATTTGGGTATTTGATCTGAGTGGGTCGTTGGCCCTATACGCACTACCACCACGTGGGATAAAAAAGGTTATGGACCCTCTACGTCGTATGTATGAGCCGAAAGCTCTTCAGACGTCACAACTCAGAGATGCGGGCTGATCGTTGGGGTGGGTTGGTTACGTCACTGGTGTATTCAGTGTCGCGCCTGGGCCCCGACCAGCCACGTAACGTGCAGGAGTGCAAAGGGCGATGGCCCAAGACCCCTTCGCACTTAGGATTTAGACCGGCATGCTGACCTCTCTCCTGAGCCTAGGTAGGACTGCGTCGTGTCGATCACCCGAGGCCGGGTATTACCCAGCAAGTGTGTCCGGCCAGATGTGATCGAGCGTGTTGGGTAACAGTAGTGCACCCCTGTAGGGAAGTTATCTATTCGAATAGCCGTGTCCACGGTAACAGGACGCTCAGTGTTGTATCCCGATCTACCACTATTTGAATTGGATACATGTTAATTAATTATAAGCTCCGGGATCACTTTCTCGCAGGGAGTCGAGGAAGGATCTCTGGGCTTGCTTCAACATGCTTGTTAATTTAAATATGCTAATCTGTTATCTTCTAATGCTGCAAGATTGCTTCAAGATGCTAGTCTTCGATAGGCTCGGCTTCTTCCCCTCTATTCTGGCATTCTGCAGTTCAGTCCACAGATATAGCCCCATTCCTTTGATACCGATGCATACTTAGTATAGTTCTGATGTCAGTCTTGCGAGTACTTTGGATGAGTACTCACGGTTGCTTTGCTGCTCTTTTCCCCCATACCCGATATTTGCGACCAAATGGTGGAGCCCAGGAGCCAGACGACACCGCAGGAGCTTACTACCAGGAGAGTCCCGGAGGCACGTACTACTGGGTTGAGCCAGCCGACCAGGAGTAGTTCGGAGGCTCCCAGGCAGGAGGCCTGCGCCTTTTCGATCGTTGTTGTTGTTTTGCCTCGCCTTCTTAAGGCTTATCTGTTTTCTTTTTATATCTATACTCAGATATCTGATGCTTCCGCTGATGCTTGTATGACAGCGAGCTTATGTATTCGAGCCCTCGAGGCCCCTGGCTTGTAATAATAAGCTTGTATTATTTTATTTGTGTTTAGAGTTGTGTTGTGATATCTTCCCGTGAGTCTCTGATCTCGAGCGTGCACATTTGCGTGTATGATTACTGCACGGTTGAGCAGGGGCGCCATAAGTTGGTATCAGAGCCGGCTGCCTGTAGGAAGCCCCCTTCCGATTCCTTGGTCGAAGTTGAGTCTAGTCTTCCAAAAACTATTTTACTAACATGGCTGTGTGGCTTACGGGCCCACGTCGCCAATTGGGTGGTATTAGGATCTTTTATTCCTCTTCTTTACTCTGGGAATCTGAACTCTCTTCCTTTCGGGTTAAATGATTTTACTAACTCTGACACTAGGTTCTCGTATTCACGTCCACCCGGAGAGCTGGATTATCTGCACTTATTCCTTCCCATTGAACTGATTAATCTAATAATCACATTTTCCTTTCCATCGGCCTGTTTAACCTTTCAAATAAATTAATATGATTTAAGCGGTGATAAATCCCTGCTTATGTAAACACCTCGGTGTACAACTCTGTCAGAAAAACCATGTTACTATTGTTGATGATATTCCGAAAACCACCGGTGGACGAGAACTTTGCCTATTGGCCCGCCTCGTTTCAACGAGCAGGAAAACGGTTCTCTTCGTCCCCGCACTTGGTACCGACGTTGTTGTCGGCATAGCTGACAAGATATCCTCTGACATGTGTTGCTATCGTGACCGTGCAAGATGTCACCGCCCTTCCTACTTTTAATCGGCACTCATCACAGTTCCACAGGATCGAAACCTGACTCTCCTGTGCACCCCCCTGTTTCCAAAGTTATTCCTCGTGCTTAGCCTCGTATGTAAATCACGAGCCACCTTCCGAGAGATGATTTATTTTGGTATCAGCCGTAATACTTATTTCCGTTGCTCTGAACCCCCTCCACACTCTGTTTCAGGCATCGAACGATTGCCTATCCGCTTGAAACTCCTTATTATATCTTCGTACTTTGCTCTTGATGTTTTCTTAAGTTTCAATTCGAGAGATACCTTCTGCCACATTCTCCGAGTTATCCACCTGATAATCGCCCTTGTAAAGGCCCGTCCTTCCGGAGCTACCCCCTATCCCTTTTCGTAAGTACGATGAGGATCCTGAAGAAAGGATAACGACTACATCATGAGGACCTGGAATAGAGCAATAAAGACATCAACGTAATGAATCAACCTCTTCGATGACAGCAACAAGAACAAGAAGATTCGTTAGAATTTCGTAGCCGAACCTTTTCCCCTACTCTACCTCTTAATTCTCGGGACGAGAATTTCTTTAAGTGGAGGAGAGTTGTAACACCCCCAGATCTTAACCCTGTCATTAAGCTAATTAGTTAGCCATGTCATCATGATCATCCTAATTAAATTGCATTTAGGAAATAATTCAACTCAAATTCAAACATAAATCTTAAAGTGAAATTAGAAAAACTCCAAACTTGTAAATAAAAATGTTCATAATATTGCAAATAATCCCAAAGCAATTATAAAAATAAAATAAACATTATTAAAATTCCCAAGTTAACCCTAGCATCCAAAAACAGTGACTAAAACAGCCACTTTAATCCATTTGCATTTAATCAAAAAATCAAATGATTTCAAATATAACCCCAACCATTTTATAGTAGTACCAAATATTGCATGGTATTTATTGAGCCAAGTCTCATATTTTAGAAAAGTGATATTATGGCCAAACATTTTGCAAATCAGAGAAGAAGTAAAATAAGAAAAGATAAAGAAAAAAAAGGGAACATGTCACTGTGCACTGGTTCGGTCCAGTGCTACAGTACCCAGCCCACCTCTCCATAGTCTTCCTCCCCGTGTCAGCACCAGACGCCATCTCCGACGCCGCAGCCGCGCGATGGGCGACACGGCGATGTCCCCTGTAGCTCTGGAGGAGGATAGGGATGCCCCGCTGCCCCCTTGCCAAAACCCTAGCCCCCATTCTCTCTCTCCCTCTTATTTTCTCGATCTGGAGCTCAACCCCGAGCTCAACATCGCCGTGCCACCGTCGCCGCGTCCACCGGCTGCCCCGCGCCACCCCGCCATGTCCAGGAAGATCCTTGCGGACGGCTTCGTCCTCCCCAAGCCTCGATTTGAGCCGGGTCGGCCCGAGCACTCGCCATCGAGCTCCTCCCCACGCACGGCCACCACCACCTCACCGGCGCACGCGGCTGCTCCGGTCCACCGCGAACCTCCCCGAGCACGCCAATGGAACCGCGGTTAGCTCCGCCATGCGTTTCCCCCTTTCCCCCGTCGAATCGGTCGCCGTAGACGTCCTCCCCCGAGCTTGGCTGCCGCGGCTGGAGCTTCGCTTCGCGCGCGCCTACCCGCGCTCGTCCTCTCCCAACCGCGCCCACGACCGCGCCTGCGCCACGCGCTAGCTGCTCCCGTCCACCCGCGGCCGTGCGTCGCCGCGCCTGTTGCCTGCTGCGGCTGCTGCCTCCGCTGCTGCCCCGCGCGCGACCGCGCCGCCCTTGCGCGCCTGCGCAGCCGCGAGCCCACGTGCCCTGCCGCCCGCGCCTAGCTGCGCCAACCCTCCCGCACCCCTGCTAGCTAGCCCGCGCGCTCGCGCGCCCAGGCGCCCGCAGCTGCTGCTCTGCTCGCTGCACTACTGCTGCTGCTACAGTAACTGAATGTTACTGTAGCGCCTGCTAGCTTCTGCTGCTTCTACTTGACTAGCTCTCTAGACAGCAGCAAAAATGCAACAAGACAAGGGTTATCATAAATAAAAATGATGTGAACAGGTAGTACACTTGACAAGCTCCAAATTACTCCATTGGACCAAATTCAAATAAGGCATGGATTAAATCCTATGAAAATGACAAAAGGCTATGTTCTGTTAACTGAAAAACAGAAATACAGAAATACTGCAGTAGCTACTTTGGAGATGTAGATGAACTAGCTGCAGGAACTGTTCATGCCATCAAAGGGCATGAACTGATAGCACTTATGATGTAGAGTAAATCATCTATAGGGTGTATTTCCATTAGAGCTAAGGATCAATGGGAATCATCCAGCAAACTTTGTAAAAATTAACAGATCCTGGAATGAACGTCAAGTAGCACTTTTTAAACAAAGATTTGAACAAGCAAATGAACACTAACATAGATGCACTTGATACTGTCATGTAGATCACAGAAAATTGATCAAAAATGATATAATGCACAAAGCCATAGGATGAACAGAACACTAGCTATAGCCTCTGGAAAACAGCTAAGTGATGTTTAAAACTGAGGACTTAGCAGAATTCTAGAGGATTTCAAAAAATGATTAAAACTTTGAAAAATCATATAAAATAAACCGTAACTCGGATGAAAATAATTTATATATGAAAAATGATCAGAAAAATATGAAGAATCCGAATATGCCACCCACATACCTGTCACATCCCTCTAACATACCGAACATGGAACTTTTTGCCCGATTTCGATAAATGAATAGTGCATAACCTTAATAAAATAGTTCCAAATAAATTCCTATATTATCTATAACAATTAAATAGTCATTATATCTCATCTGCATATCATTTAGGCATGTCATGCATCGCTGTTGCATTTTGCCGTGAATTTATTGTTTCTTCCCCCTCCTTCTCTCCCGATAGACGCCGAGACCGCCGCCGACGCAGCTGAGTACGACTACGCTCCGGACGAGTAGTCTTCTGACGACCAGCCTCTCTTAGCAGAGCTTCCAGGCAAGCAACCCCCCTTGATGCATGCCTATATCACCTATTCTTTCTCCCTCCTGCTTGCATTAGAATTTGCTACTGCTATTGTTTTATCCTATTCTGATGCATAGCCTGTCCTTGTAACTGTTATTGATACCTGCCTGTTATCCGAGATGCTTAGTATAGGTTGGATGGTAAACCATTTGTGACCCCTCTTCCTTGCTGTAGTGGCCCCGCTTTAGTACCTGTGCCTCGATCGATATGATCGAACGGGATGAGAACAGCACATCACCGCACACCCCCCTAAGTTGCTCGTCTCTGCAGAGCTGGCATCGAGTGCCGAGGGTGATACCTCTTATCTCACTTCTGATGATGCCTCTATAGAATAGCTATCCGGTTGTGTGTTACCGAGGGTGATTCCTCTTTCATCACTTCCGATAAAGCTACCGTCGTGCAACTCCTCGAGTGGGAAACCATCGAGGGTGATTCCTCAGATTCCTTCTCGATACTTGGACACACGGTTACTTTGACCTTGTTACAGGCGGGTCGACCCCGAGGGGTACCCGCGGGGGAAATGTGAAGTCGGGCTTGCCAGGAGGGCACCCGCGAGAGATTATTGTGGCGGAACGACAGGGCAGGCGGAGACCACCCTGATCGTGATCCGTGTGTTACCAAGCCGGAGCGACAGGTAGTCTGATCGTCTCCGCGAGTTACTAAATACGCCTAACGGATTTGGGTATTTGATCTGAGTGGGTCGTTGGCCCTATACGCACTACCACCACGTGTGATAATGGTTATGGGACCCTCTACGTCGTATGTATCAGCCGAAAGCTCTTCAGACGTCACAACCCAGAGATGTGGGCTGATCGTTGGGGTGGGCTGGTTACGTCACTAGTGTATTCAGTGTCGCGCCTGGGCCCCGACCAGCCACGTAACGTGCAGTAGTGCAAAGGGCGATGGCCCAAGACCCCTTCGCACTTAGGATTTAGACCGGCGTGCTGACCTCTCTCCTGAGCCTAGGTAGGACTGCGTCGTGTCGATCACCCGAGGCCGTGTATTACCCAGCAAGTGTGTTCGGCCAGATGTGACCGAGCGTGTTGGGTAATAGTAGTGCACCCCTGTAGGGAAGTTATCTATTCGAATAGCCGTGTCCACGGTAACAGGACGCTCAGTGTTGTATCCCGATCTACCACTATTTGAACTGGATACATGTTAATTAATTATAAGCTCCGGGATCGCTTTCTCGCAGGGAGTCGAGAAAGGATCTCTGGGCTTGCTTCAACATGCTTGTTAATTTAAATATGCTAATCTGTTATCTTCTAATGCTGCAAGATTGCTTCAAGATGCTAGTCTTCAATAGGCTAGGCTTCTCTCCCTCTATTCCGGCATTCTGCAGTTCAGTCCACAGATATAGCCCCATTCCTTTGATACCGATGCATACTTAGTATAGTTCGGATGTCAGTCTTGCGAGTACTTTGGATGAGTACTCACGGTTGCTTTGCTGCTCTTTTCCCGCATACCAGATACTTGCGACCAGATGGTGGAGCCCAGGAGCTAGACGACACCGCAGGAGCTTACTACCAGGAGAGTCCCGGAGGCATGTACTACTAGGTTGAGCCAGCCGACCAGGAGTAGTTCGGAGGCTCCCAGGCAGGAGGCCTGCGCCTTTTCGATCGTTGTTGTTATTTTGCCTCGCCTTCTTAAGGCTTATCTGTTTTCTTTTTATATCTGTACTCAGATATCTGATGCTTCCGCTGATGCTTGTATGACAGCGAGCTTATGTATTCGAGGCCTCGAGGCCCCTGGCTTGTAATAATAAGCTTGTATTATTTTATTTGTATTTAGAGTTGTGTTGTGATATCTTTCCGTGAATCTCTGATCTCGAGCGTGCACATTTGCGTGTATGATTAGTGCACGGTCGAGCAGGGGCGCCACAATAGGTCCACGCTATCTATTTCAACATAGCACCTCATATGCAGTGGCGGTGCCAGGATCTAAACCTAGTGATGTCAAGCTTTACAAATGAAAAAAAAAATGGTTGACAAAATTAGACAGGAAAATAAAAGAGCATACGCAAAGCTGTACTTTATATTTCAAACATTCTTATTCTTTCAACAAAAAAACGAACATAACATATTTTATACGTTTCTCATTTCCAAACTTAGGATCCGACAAGTTATAAAATAAGATTTGCTAAGAGAAACAAGATCTGAATTTCTTAAGAAGGAAAAAAATTGGAAGAGAAGGATGATAAGATAGAACTCACAACTAAAAATGGAATAAAAGGGGAAGGGACTGATACCCTCGCCGGTCGCCGGAGGTGCAGTACTGCGGAGCAGCCGAGGTGGACATGCTCACATTGGTGATTCCTGGCAGCGGGCTGCCTCCACGCTTATACTTTTTTTTGCGAATCGGTTGTCTCAATGCTGGGTGTGCGAAGGTGAAAAGAAGAGAAATTGAAGGAACAATCATGGGATACTCCGGGATTTGAGGATCTGCCGATCGGAGTAGTTAATTAGGATTCGTGTTGCTTCTTTTTGCTATATGGGCCAGGCATATCTCACGCTTAGCAAATGACAAGTGGGCTTGTGTAGTCAATTTTTATTTCGCGGCGAGGTAAGCCTACAGGGGTCATCAACTTGCCAAAATCCTGTGTAGTCGTTTGACCACACAGCGATAACTTGGCTTCGCCACTGCTCACATGTATTGTCGCTGATCCTTCTTTCCGCCCTTACCGACTGTGATCATGATGTCGACATGATCACAATGCATCTGAACGTGGTCAATCACAAGGTGATTATCTCGGCCACCACATGACACACTTGTTATTGAACCGGGCCATAGCAAACGAAAGTATAATACTTTTAAAACTAATTCATCAAGCTGGACATGATGCCCGCTCTTCATGAGCTAAAAAGAGCACTCACTTTGAAGTTGTACATCTGTTTTTCAAAATGCATCAACCTTATTTTCAAAACACATAAACACTATTTAAATCATATGGGCTTTTTAAAAAGAGCATAATTTTTTTTAAATTACAAATATATTTTGAAGCACCTGAATGCTTTTTATAATTATATGAACATTTTTTAAAGAAGGGTGAACATTTTTGAAATAATATGAACATTATATTGATATACGTGAACACTTTTCTTAAAACTACACAAAATATTTTAAAATGCACGATTTTTTTTTAAAAATTACATAGCATTTTTCAAAGGTAAAACACATTTTAAATGTCCCCAAAAAATTAAAACATGTTAATACTTAATGTGAGTAACTAACTACACGTATTAATTAGATTTGGAGTGTAGCATGAGTGATAAAGTTACACGTACGCGCTCAAGTTACTTTTCTCTTGATATATATAGTGAACGGGAGGAGATATATTCTCAAAGATTTATCCGCATAGTTGTTTTTAGGTTGCGCTGAAAATGACGCCTCACAAACCTGAGAAGGTCGAATCGAACCTATATTTATCAACTCTTTAGGGAGCTCACCCGCGTGTCACTTGGCCCATAACTCCGATAGGTAGAGAGAGGTCCACCTAGGCCACGCACAGAAGCAAGAAGCCCACTCGCGCTGTTGCCCATGACTCGGTCGGACAGCTTAGCGACAGGGGCAAACCACCAACCACAACTGCAGCTGAGCTAATAGGGTCACTCAAAAAAAAAAGTTGAGCTCATAGGGACTGTAGAACAAAATCATACCACACATGCGAACTGAGCCACAGTTCGGAGCAACAGAATAAAACTACATAAATATGCTTCTGATCGATGATGGTCATCCCTCACTTCTTTGATTTTCTTGAGCAACAACTCTCTCTCGACTTCTTTATAATTGAAATACATAGAATGAGCAAATCAAAAGAGTCAACTCCAGTGAGAACCAAAAGAAGGGAGAAATGAACTGCAGGCCTTCAGCTCACCTGACATGTGCAGAAATCAGTGAAGCTAATTGAATCAGCCACAACGTAACTCAGTAAGTCTCACTGTCTCTCCTCTCAACATCTAGCACACAGCAGTAATATATAGCAGTACTGAACAAGCAGCAATATTTCTCTCTGAATGAATCTCCGTTACTTCCTCTCTTAAGCCATAGCCTGCACTGCAGCAGCAACTGCTGCGATAGCAAAGCAGCCCGCAGGACTACAGTTTCCTCACCTCTAATGGTGGTGAGTGTGAGCCATCTTGCCGTCGGCTTGTTGTCCTCAATCACAAGCATGTTTCAAGTGTTCATACCGATGACCTCCTTCAATCTGCATCACCATTACAACATATTAAGCATCTGAGTAACTGAGATTAACTGCACTTGATACTTATGGTACTAAAGGTGCAATCTTGGCATGTTTGGCCGCGTGTGCGGCAAATTCTGTGAAAATCAATCCTACAAGTATTTGAAATAAAATCTGCAAATTTGTGAGATATTAATAAATTTTTGTGATTGTGGACATCCCTGTGCAGATTGCAGAGTACTTCAACTTGCATCACCATACAACATACTGTATTAAGCTTACGAGTAACTGAGATTAAACGTACTTGATAGTTGATACTGATGCTACCACCATCGATTGTAACTGCTGCCTGCTACTTGTGAGGCCTAATGAAAAAAAACTCAGAAGGACGTTTGTGCGTGCTCTGCTTGCACCAAGTGCCTACTAATCCATACAGAACACAAGCCATTTAAAATAGACAAACTTATTCCCTTTGCCATTACAATTCAGCTATAATTATTAATTAGTATTTTGAAACATGTATCATAAAAGGGCAAGCATACAGATCAGTATCTAAGTAGTAGTAGTAGTGAGTAGTTGATGCTAGGCAATGGCAATCTGTGTACCATGGAAGTCTGCATAATATAATCTGACAAAAGAAAAGGACCACAGAATAGAATATGAACAATCTTATCCAACATATAATTAATGATCTTGATTCTCCTTTCTTTAACTTAAGCAGCTTAGAAATAATAAGTTTAATCCCAGTTTTACAATTAAGTTTAGTGGCTCAAACACCCAAGCTCTAGATCAATACTTAGCATGAATTTCTCCAATCTATACCTCTTTCAGATAACAACACAGAAGATGGGAGATGTTACAACAGAAGAAGCACATGATGATGGTTCATCTGTTATCTTGGAAAGATAATATGGTAGGTCCGTAGAAATTTAGCGACCCTTAAACATAGGATTAAAAACTGCATTAAGTTTTCATGCAGAGATGACAGATGAATAGGGAGCAAATGAGATACAGTATTAGAGATGAACTGACCTGATACTTCAGAGAAGAATGGTCAACAGTTAGCATTAAAGAATGTCAATTCCTACTGTGCTTCATTTAGAAGTTCTGAATCAACTCATGATTCATTATATTTGCATGTGCATTGCATCGTGTCATACATAACCGGAGGTCCCTTTTTTGTCTAACGAACCTTGGTGACAGAGACATGCCAATGACTTTTATCACACTCCTGAGTTTCAGAGGTAATGGATGGAACAATTACAATGTCTGTTGTGCAGATAAAGAACAGAGGGCTTGATGATCCTGATTGAAGAACTGGAAACAACTGAAGATATTGCTTGTGCATAAATTAACAATTATATGCCCAATCAGTTCTTGCCAGCAACCAATCAACAAATCAAATAGCAACGATAGGTGTTACCTGACGCATGTTGCCCCTGCCATCGGTCCAGCACCTTGACCCCCCATCCTTCATCCTTGCGCTGCATCCGGACAGCCCATTGCCCTAGTCATAGATCCGACAAGTGAACTCTGCCACCATGCGCCCCCTGTAAGGTGTCACCGTCTCGTCTCGTCGGCGTGTTGGACGTCCTCGGGGAAGGCGAGCGGGGTGTTCGGGCTGGCGACGCCCTCGCTCCTATCGTCATCGGCCGCGGGCTTCTCGGCCGGCGGCGCCGCCGGGGCCTTCCTCGGACGGCGGTGGCGGCGGTTGCTGGCCCGCATGATGGACAGCAGATCCGCGAGAATGGCGGCCACCTCCAGCTCGCGCTCCCTGAACTCCTCCTCCCGCACGCGTCCGCTACCAGCCGCCGTGGCCTGTTGAACATGCACATATTGCATGTACGTTTATAGGTCTGGGTTTTGTATATTGCACCTGTCATGTCTCTCTCCCCGTGTAACTTGTATGTATCTTGGGAGACAAGGCAACCGGTGCACCCCTATATCTATATATGTGCCCAATGCACGATCAATGAAATCATCGATGCACGCAATCTCTTTCTTCCCGACTAACATGGTATCAGATAGGTTCCGATCCTAGCCTTAGTTTCCGCCCTCGCGCCGCCGCCGCAGGTTCTTGCCGCCGCCGCGCCCTTTTCTCCTCGCGCCGCCGCCGCTGGTCCTTGCCGCCGCCACGCCATCTTCCTCGCCGCCGCCGCACCTCCTGCCGCCGCCGCATCTCTCCTTCCTCCGTAGCCGCCGCACCTCCTGCCGTCGCTGCGCTTCTTCTCCATGCCCACGCAGCCGCCGCATCTCCGAGCTGCCGCTACACTACTCCCTACAATCGTAGAAGCCCGCCTCCTTCTTTCAGTTGCAGCCAGGTTCACGTACGCGCAGATAGGCACTGTTAATCGATCCAGCTGTGTGCCTGTGTGCTTGCTAGCTTGTAATCAATCCAGCTGTGTGCCCGTGCGCTTGCTAGCTTGTACGTGCCTGTGTGCTTGTTAGCCGCCGCTGCCTTTTCTTGCCCTAGCCGCCGCCGCACCACCTAGTCGCCACTGCTATGGCCTTCACTAGCTCCTCCGTCTCCGGCGCCTCTCACCAGTTCGCCGGTCCCGCAACACCGGCGCCATTCTACCAGGCGTCGTCCTACCTGCAGCAGCAACCGCAGCGTCCGGCCCAGCCCACACCCTCATGGTCGGCCGGGCAAAACCCTTGGACGGACGTGCCATTGCCCTACCTCGCCGGTCCGCAGGTGCAGGGTGCCTACCCCATGCTGCCCTCTTCTCCGATGCAGCCGGCCTGCACCCACTACACCAACACAATGGCGCCTCCGATGCCTCCGGCGCCGTGGGATCAGGCTCTCCTAGCGGCTCTTCCTTCGGCTCCCTCACCGACTAACTACCCCGGTGGCGGTGGAGATTGGTACATGGATTCGGGCGCCACCGCCCACATGACATCTCATCCCGGTAACCTAACTTTCTCCACTCCGGTTCATACTCCCACTCGCATCACCGTTGGTAACGGTTCCTCTTTACCCATCACACATATTGGTCATACTTCTTTTCCTTCCACATCTATGCCAGTCACCATGTCTAATGTTCTTGTTTCTCCTGCTTTAGTCACGAACCTTGTATCTGTTCGTCGTCTTGCTCGTGAGAATCCCATTACCATTGAATTTGATGATGTTGGTTTTTCTGTGAAGGACGCCCGTACCCGGATGGTTCTCCACCGATGTGATAGTCCTGATGAGCTCTACCCGGTGCACTCCTCCACCACCACCTCCACCACTCCAGTCGCCCTCGCCGCCAGTGTCGACCTATGGCATGCTCGTTTGGGACACCCCAACTCCACCGTTTTGCGTCAAATTCTTAAGAGTTTTTCGTTCTCATGTAATAAAGTCGACGACCATACTTGTGAGGCTTGCCGTCTTGGCAAGCACGTTCGTCTTCCCTTTAGTGCGTCCACAACTATTTCTACTTTTCCGTTTCAATTACTTCATAGTGATGTTTGGACATCTCTGGTTGCAAGTAACACGGGCTATCTCTACTATTTGGTGATTTTAGATGATTTTTCTCATTATGACTGGACATTTCCTCTTCGTCGCAAATCCGATGCCTTAGCCACGCTCACGGCATTTTATTCCTATGTCACCACATAGTTCGGTCGCCCCATACTTGCCGTTCGAAATCTTCTTGCCTCTCACGGCACCATTTTCCGTCTAACTTGCCCCTGCACTTCACAGCAAAATGGCCACGCTGAGCGCATCCTACGCACTCTCAATGATTGCGTTCGTACGTTAGTCTTTCACTCTAACGTACCTCCCAGGTTCTGGCCTGACGCTCTCGCCACCGCCACTCTCCTTCTCAACATTAGACCGTGTCGTCCCCGTTGGAACTACGCCCCTCACCAACTCCTCTTCGGTGCGCCTCCATCGTATGATGGTCTCCGCATATTTGGGTGTCTTTGCTATCCTAGTATCGCGTCCACCACCCCCCTAAACTCGCACCACTATCACTCCCTTGCATCTTCCTTGGCTACCCTTCCAACACCAAAGGTTACCGGTGTTATGATCCCGTGTCCCACCGCGTGTACACCTCGCGGCACGTGTACTTTGACGAGAAGGTGTTTCCTTTTCAGCAGGTGCCACCCTCTGCCGTGTCCTCCGTGGCGCCCCCCGCCACGCCTCTGCCCTGGCGCGACACCCGGTCGCGGCCTGCCCCTGCCACCACCCTCGGCGGGCCGCCTCTTTCACCGGGTTCTGCCCCGTCAGCACCCCCGAGCCTGGCCCCCTCTGCCTCGGCGGTCCCGTCGGACGCCTCTGGCGCGGCCGGCTCCCCGGCCTCTGGCGCAGTCGGCTCCCCGGTTTCTGGCGCGGCCCCCTCAGCCACCTCAGGCTCGGTCGCCTCGGACACCTCTTCGGGTGCTGCGGCTGCTGCTGACGACACAGCCGCCTCGGCCTCGGGGTCCTCCGAGACGGGCTCGACTTCATCCTCGCCCGTCTCCTCGCCTGTCCCTCCGGTGGTTGCTGCGCCATCCTCCGGTGTGATGACCCGGGCTCGCGCTGGGATTCACCGGCCTAGCACGCGCTACACCTCTGATGAGTACGTGTGTGCCGCATCGACCTCGACACCGTCACCCATACCTTCCTCCGCTCACGCAGCCCTTCGCGATCCGCACTGGCTTGCTGCGATGCGTGAGGAATTCGACGCCCTACAACGCAACCGTACGTGGCAGCTTGTTCCGCGGCCTCCCCATGCCAACGTCATCACCGGCAAGTGGGTGTTCCGCTACAAGACACGCCCTGACGGTTCTCTCGAGCGCTACAAGGCGCACTGGGTGGTGCGCGGTTTTTGACAGCGAGCCGGCGTGGACTTCACCGACACCTTCGCTCCGGTTGTCAAGCCGGGCACGATTCGTGCAGTTCTCCAGTTGGCCGTCTCTCGTGCCTGGCCAGTGCACCAGCTGGACGTGTCCAACGCTTTCCTGCACGGTCATCTTGATGAGCAGGTGTTCTGTCAGCAGCCTACTGGATCCGTTGATGCTACATACCCAGATCACGTCTGCTTGCTCTCTCGTTCGCTCTACGGGCTAAAGTAGGCACCACGGGCGTGGTACCAGCGTATCGCGGCATTCCTTCAGCAGCTGGGGTTTCGGTCCACCCGGTCCGACGCCTCGTTGTTCGTATATCATCAGGGAGCCGCTATCGCATACCTCCTCCTATATGTCGACGACATCATCCTGACAGCATCATCTCCTGAGCTTCTCCAGCAGATCACTGCTCGTCTTCGTGCTGAGTTTGCCCTTAAGGACTTGGGGGCCCTGCATTACTTCCTCGGCATCGAGGTTGTCCGGCGCGCCACATGATTTTTTCTGCATCAGAAGTACGCCCACGAGCTTTTGGAGCGAGCTGGCATGCTTAACTGCAAGCCTGCTTCCACGCCTGTCGACACGAAGGGAAAGGTGTCCGCCGTCGAGGGATCTCCGGCGTCCGACGCTGCCTTCTACCGCTCCATTGTCGGCGCTCTTCAGTATCTGACGCTCACACGACCGGATCTGCAGTATGCTGTCCAGCAGGTGTGCCTTCACATGCACGCCCCTCGTGATTCTCATTGGGCTCTGGTGAAACGTATTCTTCGGTATATACGTGGCACCATGACCATGGGACTCACCCTGACGGCTTCCTCCTGCACCGACCTTGTTGCCTATTCAGATGCAGACTGGGCCGGCTGCCCCGACACTCGTCGCTCTACATCTGGCTACTGTGTTTATCTTGGCCCTCGCTGATATCGTGGTTGTCTAAGAGACAATCCACGGTCTCTCGCTCGAGTGCTGAGGCGGAGTATCGGGCTGTGGCCAACGCCGTTGCGGAGTGCTCTTGGCTATGCCAGCTGCTTCAGGAGCTGCTTTGTGAGGTTCACAAGGCCACGATTGTCTATTGTGACAACGTCTCCGCTGTCTACCACTCGGCCAACCCTGTTCATCACCGACGAACAAAGCATATTGAGCTCGACATTCACTTTGTTCGTGAGCAGGTTGCACTTGGCCGCATTCGAGTCCTGCATGTGCCTACCGCTCAGCAGTTCGCCGATGTGATGACGAAGGGCTTACCGACATCGACATTCGAGGAGTTTCGGTCCACTCTCTGCGTCTCCGGCGACGCTTTGACTGCGGGGGGGTGTTGAACATGCACATATTGCATGTACATATATAGGTCTGGGTTTTATGTATTGCATCTGTCACGTCTCTCTTCCCGTGTAACTTGTATGTATCTTGGGAGACAAGGCAACTGGTGCACCCCATGTATCTATATATGTGCCCAGTGCACAATCAATGAAATCATCGATGCACGCAATCTCTTTCTTCCCAACTAACATGGCCGCCTTGTATCTCGGCGAGTGAGCGAGGGATTGGGTGGAGTTCTGCGGGCGATGGCGAGAGCAGGGGAGGAGGTAGAGGATTGGTTTGGTTGTTTTGGTTTAATAGAGATTTTTTTTCTAAAAAAACGAAGCGTTTTCTCAAATTCACTTAAAAAGGGACTGTGGGCTGAATTATCAAAAAGCACAAGGACTTTTCTGCAAAATTGTCACGACGGTGAGCGGGCAGAAGCAATCGGTGCTTTATTATTAGGTAAAGATATATGAGATCTTAGGAAGCAAAACAATTCCTAATAAGAGCATCTCTAACAAATTCTGTAAAAGGGGCCATACGGAATAATAATCGCCAATTTAGCGGACGAGGGCGTTTTTTCCGCTTCGAATAGATCCCGTAAAATCGGCCATCCTTTAATTTTTTTTCGGGATCCTGCATAGTCCGGCCCTCGTCCAGTAGGTAACCAGGAAGGATTGGAGCCCTTTTTTGCAGGGACCTAAAACAAAAAACGGTTGGTGGGAGGGAAGTTTCAGCTCCCGCCACGGTCTTCCGGCCATCGCCGCCCTGAGCTGCCGCCACCGCCGCCCGCGAGCCGCCGCCTCTACCTAACGCCCGCTCCACCACTGGACGTTTTCGCTGGGCCAGAGCCGGTCGTGACGCTCCCGTCCGCGATCTCGCTGGTTGGCTCGTCGTACACCTGCTCGCCTGTCGCCACCGCGCCTACGGTCCTCTCCGCGTGCTGCGTGCTGAATGCTCCAGACCAGCCCGCGGCCGAGGGAGCACGAGGCAGCAACAAGTGCCGGCGGCTAGAGACAAGGTGTGCGGGGACGGCAGGGACCCAATTTTAATCTAGATTTCAGTTTGAGGGTGTTTTGTGAAAAAACGGAATCTATTATGTCGAGACACATGTCATACTGTAAAAACGTCTAAAAAAACCTTTTACACTCTGTTTGGATGTAGATATTGTAGGCATGGAATTGAAATGGGCTCCAATACCAAAACCAAGGGGGTGGAAATGGGCTCAAATTCAAATGCTGATGTTTGGATGTTCATGGATATAGCACATGGAATCAAGGAGAAGAGACAATTCCAATTCCTGTTTGGATGTACAAAAACTTGAATTGTAATTTTTTTAAGATAGGACAGATTGTGAGTGGCTGTACATGTTTGAATATGTAATCTAAAAAATATGCATATATTATTGCGGTTATTTGTCAGTTACCAATAAAAATCAAGAAAATGTTCTAAAAATGGTCATAACAACCGCAATATTATTTAAAATACAAGAAAATGTGCATAATAATGACAATACTCCTAAAAATGAGAATTATTATCAGACACAATTATAGAGCATAACATAAACAATATTCATAAAGATAGCAACTAATGATAATGTCCAGCAAGCATTAGATGAAAAGTTCACCATACATATAGGTCCAGGAAGCACACATTACATAGTTCAACACATATTACAAGTTCACCATTCAAGTCCAGGAAGCACAAATTACTAGCCCAACATATAGGTCCGGCATACAAGTACAGGAAGCACAAATGACAAGTTCAACATGCATGTCTGACACAAACGACAAGTTCGCAAATTCAACAAACATATCAGTTCACCCACCACTAGTTCAATGTCATGAGCCAATCTTTCCTCGATGCCATGGTCAACTGCATAAGTGCTTCAAATAGTCGTTCATTAAGGATAAGCTTCCCGTAGGCTCGCAATTGGTCAATGTGAGGCAAATCTGGAATCATCTCAAGGGCGGCAAGGATTTCAGCAGGACTAGTTGCCTTTGGCAGTGGTATTGGATCAGTAGTCTTCAAAGCATCACGAAATGTTGATTTCATATCTCCAAGCATACATAGAATAGCATCACCAGTTCGTTGCTTCTTTTGGGGCACATCTAGGGAGGCATCTATAGCTTCTTCAGTTGGATCTTGAGCACACTCAACACATGTCTTAGCACCTTCACCATTTGCATGATCCTTTGAGTATATGGTGGTGATAGCATCCCAATTTTTCACTATTTTCGTCTTGTAAAGGCTAGCTGACTTGTTGCCCTGCACAATATACCAACAAGTAATGGTAAACTTTACATTTGTACACATATACATATACTAGAAGATGATTCTGCATATACATACCTCCACATATCTCGTCCAAACATCTTCACTGTCAATTGATAGTCTATTATTTTCCCAATCCCAACCAAATCCACTCAGATTAAGTATCTTGCTAATGGCATCATAATGCTTATCAAAAGTTTTGCACCTAGCAGTTATGTTATCCTTTGTGATGTCCACATTGCATTTTTCACGTACATTCCTTATGCACGCACTATAAACATGAGGCTTCCATCCATTTTGGGCATGGTCACCATTGTTGTGATGCTCGGGATTTACTGGGGGATGGGGGTGACCCGGGTCCAGGAGAGAGGGGGGAGTGGGGAGGGGAAGATGGCCGGAGAGAGAGGAGACAAGGAGGAGATGAACGGAGGGCACTAACCTGTGCGCCGACGGGAGCCTCTCCGATCCGCCGCCTCTCGCCTCCCGCCTGTGTTTTCCCCTTTTCGATGGAAGAGGCGCGGGGTGGAGCGCGCGAGCCAATTCCACAGAAAACGGAAGGGGCGGGCTCGGTTTTGATGGAAGGGGCACGCAAGTTGTTTCGATACTGCTTGGTATTGGCCCTGATTTCCAGCAACAGATTCCACGACCACCCAAACAGTGGAATTGGAGCCCAGTCGATACCAATTCCGATTTCTGGGCCTAAATATCTACATCCAAACGCAGTGTTACGGGGAGCTGTATATCAATTTTGTGGTAGGCCCTCTATACTAAAACTAAGAAAAAAGGGGAAGCCCTGTGGCGGTTAATGGGGCGGCAACATCGGGGTGGGTGGGAGGGGGCACGCAAGTTTTAGTCTAAGTGACCACGGACCCAAATTGAGAGAGGGGGGGGGGGGGGGGGGGGGGGGGGGGGGGGGGGGGGGGGGGTTCAAAAACTTAGGTTTAGTAAAGTTTTTGGTTTAGGGGATTGTTTTTGGTCCAAATCTCACTTTTCCTTCTCAAATACCCCCTTCGTTCCTTTATGTAACATGAAAAAAAAATTCGGCACACTGACCAAGACATGAAATTATTGAGAATTTAGGAAGAAATTACCCTTGGATAATTCATTGGTTAGTGGCAAGTAAATCAATTAGGCTAGAAACTAAAGAGATATAGGCAATCGGGAGAGAGATACTTTCCTTTTATTTCTAAAATGAGATATACCTACAATCGGGAGAGAGATACTTTTTTTCTCGAGGGCTGAAAAAGGAATTACAAGAAATTAGAAGAAATGCACCTGACGTCGTGGAATTTTATCAGAAAATAAATACACCTTATATAAAGGAACAGAGGGAGTATGTGTTTTAGGGGATCTGCTAGAGATGCTCTTATCTTTCCTGACTTGCAATTTGCTTCCTTGTCAAGCAAGAAGTGTTTCCTATGTTACTGGAAGTTACTTCCGATTCTACTAAAACTTCTTTTATTTTGCGAAACAACTAAAACATAAACTTGTGTGAAAATCTTTTCTTTCTAGCATAACGGTGCATTTCCAATATACCAAGACCATGTTTCAGTGAGCAGACCCCACTGATACCGAGAGATTGTAATGTGCTCTATCGACTAGCTCATCCCCGGCTTATATAAGATACCAGAGCCCCTATGGTTACACAAGCTAATCGGCTACGTCGGTGGAGGGGAGTCCTCCACGGCTTCGGCTTCCTTGTCTTGAATGGCAAGGCTTCTAGAGTCTCCCTTCTATAGGGCACGTGGGTCGGCATGATGGCCGAGGGTGGAACTGACCTAGTGGGCCTCAGGCCGGCCTACATGGGCCGACAACTGACAAAGTGAGGCACCCCTGGGCAGTTACACCACCAGGTAGCATGATTAGGGGACAAGCTATCTAGTACGACCAAGTGGCTAACGCTTTTTTTTTGAAATCTGATGACAGTGGGCAAGGCTCCCACTGACTTTATATTAGAGTGTTAGTCTGTCCAACAGTCCATAGAGTTTATGTTACATCAAAGAGAGAGTGTGGGGAAGGGTTAATACAAAGGGGGGGGGGTGGGGGAGGGGCCTAAAACAGACAAATTACAAGTTGTTGACCAAAGAAAGGATGAAAGGCCCAAGGTTTTGACTGGACCTATGGACTAGCAGAGCAAAGTCCTTCTTGAATCTGGCCTTCCAGGAGGCTCTAGCAATTCGTGATGGAGTCAAACTAGCATATCATTTGGGCCTATCTAAAATCATTGTTGAATTTGATGCAAGTGAAGTTGTCAAGGTTTGGATAGATTGTTGCCAGTCTGTGATTGCTTCGATTCTCCAAGAAATTGAAGAGCTTAGCGGCAATTTGTATTTTTTCTTTCAAATTGAACTTCATTAACATGAGGCCAATGAAGGGGCACATCTTTGTGCACAACAAGCATCGGCTAGTAGAAGGAGATGTCTTTGGATCAATTATGGACCTACCATTTTAGTTGCTTGTCTGCAAAATGATTGTAAGCCCACTAATTAATGAATGAAAGCTCTTGATTCACAAAAAGAAAAATCTAATGCAAAAAAATAAAATAACTTATGACTAACATGCATGAGTTGATGATGTGGCAACGCTGCATGCATAGAGTAATGCAAAAACATTGTAATTTATGACTTGCATGCATGACTTACTTATGTGGAATGGTTGCATGTCAAGGGAAAATATGTAGCTATTTAGGAATACAACATTACATGAGATCCCTTATTAACATGATTCCTAGATCGCTTAAGTCATGTCCCCAAAATTCTAGGAAACTGATTTTGAGTGTTATGGAAATTAATGACTCTAAAATGAGTTTCCCAATATACTTGTACTAGTTTGCTTCCTTAAGGAGCACACTTTGCTTCCAATGATCTTCAAGTTTGTTTTCAGCGCTACAAGTTAATTATGCTTCCATCGACGGAAAATGAGCTTCTGTCGTGCGACAAGGTGCAGATCAATTGGTGAAGTAAGAGATGGCCGGGGTGGATGGAGTTGCTGGTGTGGGAGGAGAAGCTAAATATAGTCGCTTTCGTGGCCACATGGATGAGCAAACGAGGCGTCCTTGCCACCGCCGGTCAGGAAGAATGTGAAGGTGGGCGTCTCTCAGGTGAAGGTGTGGGGGTGACAAGTAGGGTAGTCATTGTGGCCAAGCGGCTGGCAGTTAAGGATAGATGAGCATCACGTGTGTCAAATGAAAAATGAATCTAAGGCTGTGGAAGATTCCGATGGAAGAAACAACAGACTACTGATTCTGATGTATAGAGTTTCCCTTTATTTTTCTAGTCGGAGCAGAGGCTGATCCTCAATTTGTTGTTTGATTTATTGTAGTATTCAATCAAGCTTAATTAGTAATTATTTAAATTTATATTGTTGATATGTGAAAAAGGAGAATAATATGTAGTTTCATGGTTGTTAGTGTTGTACATCGATTTTTTTTTATAACTTTGCATACCCATCGTGAAAATCTCCACCACTTCATATGTGTGTTTTGAAGTTGATCATCTAAAGCAACATGTATGTTGTAGCGAGAGCACTTCTTGCAGAGCTATTTGCTCCGTTTATTTCAATTAATTTTCCATCTACTCCTAATCTTGATACCTAATGTGCAATTTTTACTTATTTGTTTTTGGAGTCGGCGGCTGATCTAATCTTGGAATCCTATGTTTTCTCGTAGCTCCACACCTTGATCTGACTTGCATTTGAGTCCCGCAAATGGGGCATAATCTGTAAAAACATACAAATGCCTATGATTCTTAAGGTTTGTCAATATAAGTTCCTGGTGGAAATGCAATGTCCTTCATCATTGGTGTGTTCTCCTCACTGCATGATTCATCCATATATTTAATAAATTGCTTTGTTATATGTTATCATTTAAAATAACAAATAACTGTAACAAATAGCATGGTCATGATGCCAACTTATTACGGAATCCAACTTGCAAGACACATATTTCGTGCTCTAGAATTTTCTGTAAATAGGATTACATATTATTACACTAGAAACTACTACGAAGATACATGTTAGAAAGCACACTTTAGAAATCGCTAACATGATATTTAATGACATTAAAATCTCGATGAACACATACACATATATGGAAATATATGTATATACATTATAAATTTATTCAATTTCAAGACTTGATTAAAAAATAACTTTTGTTCTATCATACCTTTTAAATTTTGTGAAGCAACTGTTTCAGTGATATATTTTACAATTGCATAACAGAGAAACATTATAACTATTATTTAGCAACATTGTTATATGGTTAACTATTTTATGTAAGTAATAGAAAATTACACATTAAGGTCGTATATGAAATAGTTAATTTAATAAGTAAAAATGTTTAGCATAAAAAATATTTATTTCAATTTTTATTGTCGGATATCACCTATCAAACATGGATCAGCGGGACTGAAAGGCAGCATTTGTATTGCCACAACGAATCCGTGTGTATCAACCGGTAAAGGAGGATGGAGCGTGTGCTTTTTATTCATTTTAAATAATTTTAAACTTTTAGTTTTGTTAGAAAACATTTATTTTGTATATATTAGAGTGAGTGGGTGAGTGACATATTTATGTTGTATTCATATGCCATGTTTATATGTTAATAATTTGTAAGTAAAATTGTTATTATTTAATTATTTAATACATTTATAAAAACTTGAAGAAAAAATAGATTATCATCATTTTCATTGGAGTTAATATATACAATGGAAATAGTATATCACTGGTAAAAATATATAACAATCCAATTAAAGTGTAAAGTAGCCTTCGAGCTGATTAGGGAAATAGATATGCGGCAGCTAATTTAGTCATTTTAATACTAGTAATAAATGTTTATTCCAAATGATTAAAACAAACGTATGTTTTAAATTCTTATATTTAGCTAGAATGGAAGAAAAAAAAAGTCAAAATAAACTGTATGACATGCTCTAGACATGTACCATACGGAAATGCACCAGCACAAACTATGAAATCTGAAGAAAAAATAGAAAATAAAAGAAAAATCTATCTTTTTTGGCAAAAAAACACTTCTTAGTTTTGTACATTTTTCATGGTGAGGTGAAATAAAATAAAAACTATATATATTGAGGTCAGCTCGTACATTTCACCAAACAACTCGATTTTCTGATGTTTCACACATCAACAAGAGAGAACCATGGAAAGCGTCACATCGACATGTATATATTAACTCTTGGAAAGCTTATTGGTTGAAGGGACCGGAGGTGAATGGATCTCTCGATCTAGGTTGGAGGGACAGCGTCACATCGACATCCACCACCTACTAAGGGCATCTCTTAAGTGGACCCTGAAAAAGTCAAAATGTTTGTATATATCGGGACAGTAGTGTCTGGACCACTTTATTTTTCAAGTGGGGACCTCAGAATGTCCGCGGACCAGCGTGCTTTTTCGAATTTCGATATCCCAGGAACAAATTTGAGGGGACAATGCGAGAGTCCGAACATCCAGCTAACCAACAAAAAACCACCACGTATCCACTCCCTCCCTCTCCTTAAAAATAAGACTGAACGGAGAGTGCCCACACTGGCTTCGGATGACCATGAGGGCAGCCGCCGCCGAGCGCTCCATCCCCGTCGCCGCCTCCTCCTATCTCTCAGCTCCTCCCTCCCTTCTCCCTGCACATCTCATGTCCCCACGGTCAACATGGCTGCTCAGCAGCTCAAGGTCGAGCTCGGCTCCAGCCTCATGATGCTCCTGCCGTCGTGCTCGACGCGTTGTGGCTGGCTGCACTCGGTGCCGCGCCCATGGTGGCTCCCGTAGCTAGCTCTGCTCGTTGCCGCGACCTCCTCCTGCCGTCGTGGCTACGACCGCCGCGCCCGAGGCCGCGCTTGTCGTCCTGCGACGCAGCAGCTGCACCCGATGACGCGTCCGTGGCCGCACCCGACGAGGCAGAGCTCCCATGGCGCGACAGCTACGTGAACCAGACATGTCCTTATCGAATTCATGCTCCAGCCAGTTGCCCCAAAAGTCTGAACTATGGGAGAGGGCCGGACATTATACTCCAACACTCCCCCTCACGTCTATGCTCTTTTGGAGCTATATGACGTGGGCAGCAGAAGCGGGAACAGGCCGCAAATATTTATTGCATTTACTGGGTTTTGAACCCTAAACCTCTTGGTTGTAAGTTGTATGCACCTAATCAGTTCACCCATCAGTCTGAACTATGGGAGAGGGCTGGACATTACACTCCAGCAGTCCCCTCATGTCTATGCTCCTTTCGAGTTAGACGTGGGATTGATGTAAGCCGTAGAATCTTTGTTTGTTTAATACTGCGTTGGTAGGATCTTGAACTCAATACCTCTTGGATCTGATACCATATTGAATTCAGGCTCCAGCCAGTTACTCCAAAAGTCCAAACTATGAAAGAGGGCCGAACATTATACTCCAACAGTCCTATTGCCGCACATCAACTGCTCAACGAAATGTTGGAGAAATGCAGGAGAAATACGGGCATCATGATGGAAATATGCCCTAGAGGCAATAATAAAATGGTTATTATCATATTTCCTTATTCATGATAAATGTTTATTATTCATGCTAGAATTGTATTGACCGGAAACTTAAATACATGTGTGAATACATAAACAAATACCGTGTCCCTAGTGAGCCTCTACTAGACTAGCTCGTTGATCAAAGATGGTTAAGGTTTCCTAACCATAGACATGAGTTGTCATTTGATAACGGGATCACATCATTAGAAGAATGATGTGATGGACAAGACCCATCCGTTAGCTTAGCATATGATCGTTCTGTTTATTGCTACTGCTTTCTTGAATGTCAAATACATGTTCCTCAGACCATGAGATCATGCAACTCCCGGATACCGGAGGAATACCTTGTGTTCTATCAAACGTCACAACGTAACTGGGTGATCATAAAGATGCTCTACAGGTATCTCCAAAGGAGTCCGTTGAGTTGGCATGGATCGAGACTGGGATTTGTCACTTCGTGTTTCGGAGAGGTATCTCTGGGCCCTCTCGGTAATGCACATCATAAGAAGCTTGCAAGCAAAGTGACTAAGGAGTTAGTTACGGGATGATGTATTACGGAACGAGTAAAGAGACTTGCCGGTAACGAGATTGAACTAGGTATGGAGATACCGACGATCGAATCTCGGGCAAGTAACATACCGACGGATAAGATCTTCGTGGAATATGTAGGAACCAATATGGGCATCCAGGTTCCGCTATTGGTTATTGACCGGAGAGGCGTCTCGGTCATGTCTACATCATTCCCGAACCCGTAGGGTCCGCACGCTTAACGTTCGTTGACGATATAGTGTTATATGAGTTATGTGAATTGGTAACTGAATGTTGTTCGGAGTTCCGGATGAGATCCCGGACGTCACGAGGAGTCTCGGAATGGTCGAGAGGTAAAGATTTATATATGGGAAGTCATATTTTGGGTTCCGGAAAAAGGTGCAGTTTTTTTCGGTATTGTACCGGGAAGCTTCCAGAAGGTTCCGGAGGATTCCGGAGGGGTCCGGAAGTCCACAAGTGGGTCCACCACGTCCCAAGGGCTGGCATGGGCTAAGGGGAGGCGCCCTGGCCTTATTGGGCCAGGCGCACCAAGTCCTCAAAAGCCCACGCAGCTACGGAAGGAAAAAGGGAGAGTCCTAGTAGGAATAGGATTGGA
This sequence comes from Elymus sibiricus, assembly GCA_039707655.1. Lineage (NCBI taxonomy): Eukaryota > Viridiplantae > Streptophyta > Magnoliopsida > Poales > Poaceae > Elymus > Elymus sibiricus. The sequence continues at coordinate 69,229,293 of CM077674.1, read as the reverse complement.
CTTTGGAGTCCAAGTCCACGTGTGTACTATTCATGGTTACCGTTCACGTGGCACAATTCCTTCTCCTCCAAGCCCCTACACATATATAAATAGAGGAGAGGGGGCGCCCCAAAGGGACACACAACATTGTCTTAGCCGTGTGCGGCGCCCCCCCTCCACAGTTCCGTCCATCGGTCATATTTTCGTAGTGCTTGGGCGAAGCCCTGCGGAGATAGCATCACCATCACCGTCACCACGCCGTCGTGCTGCCGGAACTCATCCACTACCTCGCCGTCTTGCTGGATCAAGAAGTCGAGGACGTCACCGAGCTGAACGTGTGCTGAACGCGGAGGTGCCGTACGTTCGGTACTTGATCGGTTGGATCGCGAAGAAGTTCGACTACATCAACCGCGTTGTCTAACGCTTCCGCTTACGGTCTACGAGGGTACGTAGACATACTCCCCCATCTCATTGCTATGAATCTCCATGGATAGATCTTGCGTGTGCGTAGAATTTTTTTTTGTTTTCCATGCAATGTTCCCCAATAGTGGCATCATGAGCCAGGTCTATGCGCAGATGATATGCACGAGTAGAACACAAAGTGTTGTGGGCGGTGATGTTCATACTGCTTACCACCAACGTCTTATTTTGATTTGGCGGCATTATGGGATGAAGCGGCCTGGACCAACCTTACATGTCCACGTACATGAGACCGGTTCCACCGATTGACGTGCAACCAGTTTTGCATAAAGGTGGCTGGCGGGTGTCTGTTTCTCCTGCTTTAGTTGAATCGAATTTGACTACGGCCGGTCCTTGAAGAAGGTTAAAACATCAAACTTGATAATTCACCGTTGTGGTTGTTTTTCCGTAGGTAAGAACGGTTCTTGCTAGAAACCCGTAGCAACCACGTAAAACTTGCAACAACAAGTAGAGGACGTCTAACTTGTTTTTGCAGGGTATGCTGTGATGTGATATGGTCAAGACATGATGTGATATATGTTATTGTATGAGATGATCATGTTTTATAATTTATCGGCAACCGGCAGGAGCCTTATGGTTGTCTCTTTATTGTATGAGATGCAAGTGCCATGTAATTGCTTTACTTTATCGCAATGCGTTAGCAATAGTTGTAGAAGCAATAGTTGGCGAGACGACCACGACGCAACGATGGAGATCAAGGTGTCGAGCCGGTGACGATGGAGATCATGACGATGCTTTGGAGATGGAGATCAAAAGCACAAGATGATGGCCATATCATGTCACATATTTTGATTGCATGTGATGTTTATCCTTTATGCATCTTATTTTGCTTAGAACGACGGTAGCATTATAAGATGATCCCTTCACTAAATTTCAAGATAAAAGTGTTCTCTCCGAGTATGCACCGTTGCTAAAGTTCGTCATTTCGAAGCACTTCGTGATGATCGGGTGTGATAGATTCTACGTTCACATACAACGGGTGTAAGCCAGTTTTACACAAGAAGAATACTTGGGTTAAACTTGACGAGCCTAGCTTGTACAGACATGGTCTCGGAACACTGGAGACCGAAAGGTCGAACATGAGTCATATAGTAGATATGATCAACATGGAGATGTTCACCATTGATGACTATCCCATCTCACGTGATGATCGGACATGGGTTAGTTGATTTGGATCATGTATCACTTAGTTAACTTGAGGGATGTTAATTTAAGTGGGAGTTCATTAGTAATTTGATTAATTGAACTTAAATTTATCATGAACTTAGTCCTGATAGTATTTTCAAATTATGTTGTAGATCAATAGCTCGCGTTGTAGCTCCCCTGTTTTTGATACGTTCCTAGAGAAAGCTTAGTTGAAAGATGATGGTAGCAATCACACGGACTGGGTCCGTAACTTGAGGATTATCCTCATTGCTGCACAGAAGAATTATGTCCTTGATGCACCGCTAGGTGACAGACCTGTTGCAGGAGCTGATGCAGACGTTATGAACGTTTGTCATACTCGATCTGATGACTACTTGATAGTTTAGTGCACCATGCTGTACGGCTTAGAATCGGGGCTTCAAAGATGTTTTGAATGCCATGGAACATAAGAGATGTTCCAAGAGCTGAAATTGGTATTTCATGCTCACGCCCGTGTTGAGAGTTATGAGACCTCTGACAAGTACTTTGCTTACAAGATGGTAGAGAATAGCTCAACCAGTGAGCATGTGCTCAGAATGTCTGGGTGCTACAATCGCTTGAATCAAGTGGGAGTTAATCTTCCAGATAAGAAAGTGATTGACAGATTTCTCCAGTCACTATCACCAAGCTACTAGAGCTTCGTGATGAAACTATAATATGCAAGGGACGACGAAAACGATTCCCAAGCTCTTCGCGATGCTGAAATCGGCGGAGGTAGAAATCAAGAAAGAGCATCAAGTGTTGATGGCTAATAAGACCACCAGTTTCAAGAAAAAGGGCAAGGGAAAGAAAGGGAACTTCAAGAAGAACGGCAAGCAAGGTGTCACTCCCATGAAGAAGCCCAAAACTGGACCCCAAGCCTGAGACTGAGTGCTTTGAGTGCAAAGGAAATGGTCACTGGAAGCGATACTGCCCCAAATATTTGGCGGATAAGAAGAATGGCAAAGTGAACAAAGGTATATTTGATATACATGTTATTGATGTGTACCTCACTAGTGCTCGTAGCAGCGTCTGGGTATTTGATACCGGTTCAGTTGCTAATATTAGTAACTTGAAGCAAGAGCTGCGGAGTAACAGAGACTAGCTGAGGACGAGATGACGATGTGTGTTGGAAGTGTCTCCAAGATTGATATGATCACCATCGGCACGCTCGTAATACCTTCGGGATTAGTATTAAACCTAAATAATGGTTATTTGGTGCTTGCGTTGAGCATAAAACATTATATCTGGATATTGTTTATTGCAAGACGGTTATTCATTTAAGTCAGAGAATAATGGTTATTCTGTTTATATGAGTAATATCTCTCGTGATCATGCACCCTTGTGAATGGTTTATTCTTGTTGAATCTCGATCGTAGTGATACACATATTCATAATATTGATGCCAAAAGATGCAAAGTTGATAATGATAGTGCAACATACTTGTGGCACTGCCATTTAGGTCATATTGGTGTAAAGCGCATGAAGAAACTCCATGCGGATGGACTTTTGGAATCACTTGATTATGAATCATTTCATACTTGCGAACCATGCCTCATGGGCAAGATGACTAAAACTCCGTTCTCCGGAACAATGGAGCGAGCTAATGACTTATTGGAAATAATACATACCGATGTATGCGGTCCAATGAGTGTTGAAGCACGCGGCGGGTATCGTTATTTTCTAACCTTCACAGATGATTTGAGTAGGTATGGGTATATCTACTTGATGAAACACAAGTCTGAAACATTTGAAAAGTTCAAAGAATTTCAGAGTGAAGTAGAGAATCATCGTAACAAGAAAATAAAGTTTCTACGATCTGATCGTGGAAGTGAATATGTGAGTTACGAGTTTGGCCTTCATTTAAGAAAATGTGGAATTGTTTCACAACTCACGCCACCTGGAAGACCACAGCGTAATGGTGTGTCCGAACGTCGTAACCGTACTTTATTGGATATGGTGCGTTCTATGATGTCTCTTACCGATTTGCCACTATCGTTTTGGGGTTATGCATTAGAGACTGCTACATTCACGTTAAATAGGGCACCGTCTAAATCCGTTGAGACGACACCGTATGAACTATGGTTTGGCAAGAAACCTAAGCTGTCGTTTCTTAAAGTTTGGGGATGCGACGCTTATGTGAAAAGCTTCAGCCTGATAAGCTCGAACCCAAAGCGGAGAAGTGCGTTTTCATAGGATACCCTAAAGAAACAATTGGGTACACCTTCTACCACAAATCCGAAGGCAAGATCTTTGTTGCCAAGAATGGGTCCTTTCTAGAGAAGGAGTTTCTCTCGAAAGAAGTGAGTGGGAGGAAAGTAGAACTTGATGAGGTAATTGTACCTTCTCTCGATTTGGAAAGTAGCTCATCAGAGAAAACCGTTCCCGTGATGCCTACACCAACAAGAGAGGAAGATAATGATAAAGATCATGAAACTTCAGATCAAGTTGCTACTGAACCTCGTAGGTCGACCAGAGTATGTTCCGCACCAGAGTGGTACGGTAATCCTGTCCTGGAAGATATGTTGTTAGACAACGGCGAACCTACGAACTATGAAGAAGCTATGATGAGCCCGGATTCCGACAAATGGTTTGAGGCCATGAAATCTGAGATAGGATCCATGTATGAGAACAAAGTGTGGACTTTGGTGGACTTGCCCGATGATCGGCAAGCCATTAAGAATAAATGGGTCTTTAAGAGGAAGACAGACGCTGATGGTAATATCACTGTCTACAAAGCTCGACTTGTCGCGAAAGGTTTTTGACAAGTTCAAGGGGTTGACTACGATGAGACTTTCTTACCCGTAGCGATGCTTAAGTCTGTCCGAATCATGTTAGCAATTGCCGCATTTTATGATTATGAAATCTGGCAAATGGATGTCAAAACTGCATTCCTTAATGGGTTTCTTAAAGAAGAAGTTGTATATGATGCAACCAGAAGGTTTTGTCGATCCTAAGGGTGCTAACAAAGTGTGCAAGCTCCAGCGATCCATCTATGGACTGGTGCAAGCATCTCGGAGTTGGAATATACGCTTTGATGAGGTGATCAAAGCATATGGTTTTATACAGACTTACGGTGAAGCCTGTATTTACAAGAAAGTGAGTGGGAGCTCTATTGCATTTCTAATATTATATGTGGATGACATATTGTTGATGGGAAATGATATAGAATTTCTGGATGGCATAAAAGGATACTTGAATAAGAGTTTTTCAATGAAAGACCTCGGTGAAGCTGCTTATATATTGGGCATCAAGATCTATAGGGATAGATCAAGACGCTTGATAAGACTTTCAATGAGTACATACCTTGACAAGATTTTGAAGGAGTTCAAAATGGATCAGTCAAAGAAGGAGTTCTTGCCTGTATTGTAAGGTGTAAAGTTGAGTAAGACTCAAAACCCGACCACGGCAGAAGATAGAGAGAGAATGAAAGTCATTCCCTATGCCTCAGTCATAGGTTCTATAATATACGCCATGCTATGTACCACACCTGATGTGTGACTTGCCACGTGTCTGGCAAAAGGGGTACAAGAGTGATCCAGGAGTGGATCACTGGACAGCGGTCAAAATTATCCTTAGTAACTAGAGGACCAAGGAAATATTTCTCGATTATGGAGGTGATAAAGAGTTCGTCTTAAAGGGTTACGTCGATGCAAACTTTGACACTGATCTGGATAACTCTGAGTAGCAAAACCGGATACGTATAATGGAGCATTCATTTGGAATAGCTCCAAGTAAAGCGTGATAGCAGCATCTACAGTATGACATAAGGATTTGCAAAGTACACACGGATCTGAATGTTGCAGACCTGTTGACTAAAAAAAATCTCTCTCACAAGCAAAACATGATCACACTCTAGTGAACTCTTTGGGTGTTAATCACATGGCGATGTGAACTAGATTATTGACTCTAGTGAACTCTTTGGGTGTTAATCACATGGCGATGTGAACTAGATTATTGACTCTAGTGCAAGTGGGAGACTGATGGAAATATGCCCTAGAGGCAATAATAAAATGGTTATTATCATATTTCCTTATTCATGATAAATGATTATTATTCATGCTAGAATTGTATTGACCGGAAACTTAAATACATGTGTGAATACATAAACAAATACCGTGTCCCTAGTGAGCCTCTACTAGACTAGCTCGTTGATCAAAGATGGTTAAGGTTTCCTAACCATAGACATGAGTTGTCATTTGATAACGGGATCACATCATTAGAAGAATGATGTGATGGACAAGACCCATCCGTTAGCTTAGCATATGATCGTTCTGTTTATTGCTACTGCTTTCTTGAATGTCAAATACATGTTCCTCAGACCATGAGATCATGCAACTCCCGGATACCGGAGGAATACCTTGTGTGCTATCAAACGTCACAACGTAACTGGGTGATCATAAAGATGCTCTACAGGTATCTCCGAAGGTGTCCGTTGAGTTGGCATGGATCGAGACTGGGATTTGTCACTCCGTGTTTCGGAGAGGTATCTCTGGGCCCTCTCGGTAATGCACATCATAAGAAGCTTGCAAGCAAAGTGACTAAGGAGTTAGTTACGGGATGATGTATTACGGAATGAGTAAAGAGACTTGCCGGTAACGAGATTGAACTAGGTATGGAGATACCGACGATCGAATCTCGGGCAAGTAACATACCAACGGACAAAGGGAATTACGTATGTTGTCATTGCGGTTCGACCGATAAGATCTTCGTGGAATATGTAGGAACCAATATGGGCATCCAGGTTCCGCTATTGGTTATTGACCGGAGAGGCGTCTCGGTCATGTCTACATCATTCCCGAACCCGTAGGGTCCGCACGCTTAACGTTCGTTGACGATATAGTGTTATATGAGTTATGTGAATTGGTAACCGAATGTTGTTCGGAGTCCCGGATGAGATCCCGGACGTCACGAGGAGTCTCGGAATGGTCGAGAGGTAAAGATTTATATATGGGAAGTCATATTTTGGGTTCCGGAAAAAGGTGCAGTTTTTTTCGGTATTGTACCGGGAAGCTTCCAGAAGGTTCCGGAGGATTCCGGAGGGGTCCGGAAGTCCACAAGTGGGTCCACCACGTCCCAAGGGCTGGCATGGGCTAAGGGGAGGCACCCTGGCCTTATTGGGCCAGGCGCACCAAGTCCTCAAAAGCCCACGCAGCTAGGGAAGGAATAAGGGAGAGTCCTAGTAGGAATAGGATTGGACTTTGGAGTCCAAGTCCACGTGTGTACTATTCACGGTTACTGTTCACGTGGCACTATTCCTTCTCCTCCAAGCCCCTACACATATATAAATAGAGGAGAGGGGGCGCCCCAAAGGGACACACAACATTGTCTTAGCCGTGTGCGGCGCCCCCCCTCCACAGTTCCGTCCCTCGGTCATATTTTCGTAGTGCTTGGGTGAAGCCCTGCGGAGATAGCATCACCATCACCGTCACCATGCCGTCGTGCTGCCGGAACTCATCCACTACCTCGCCGTCTTGCTGGATCAAGAAGTCGAGGACGTCACCGAGCTGAACGTGTGCTGAACGCGGAGGTGCCGTACGTTCGGTACTTGATCGGTTGGATCGCGAAGAAGTTCGACTACATCAACCGCGTTGTCTAACGCTTCCGCTTACGGTCTACGAGGGTACGTAGACACACTCGCCCTTCTCGTTGCTATGCATCTCCATGGATATATCTTGCGTGTGCGTAGAATTTTTTTTTGTTTTCCATGCTTCGTTCCCCAACACATCAACCATCAGGGTTGGATGGCTCCCTCCCCTATCCTATCCGCGAACCGGTCCGATACGTGTCCGCAGACATTTGCGGTGTCTGTTTTGAGGGTTTGCATTGGAGATGCCCTAAGATCTGTTAGCTTGTTCACGTGTGATCTTCTTTGGAGTCATCGTCTATCGTCTACCTAATTTACTGGTAGTATATATACAATAATACAAAAAAAGCTCAAAAGTAGGTCTTGAGTGGTCGATTTTTTTTACCAGACCAAACCATTCATACAAAAACATCAAAAACTTGTAGCTCCACACTGATCCTGATAGATCTACCATAAGAATATCTATATATTTCATCATGTGCGTTCGGTTCCGTCGCAACGTACCGATTTTATCTAAACCCAATGTGAATGTCTCAAATGACTTGCATTCACGACCTAAAATAAAAAGGAAAAGAAGATAGTGCCAATTCCCTGTAGCATGATCGATTGAATTAATGCCTGTGGATAGATACACTTGCAATGGAATCGACCGTCGGTGGTGCACACCGTGTTTTCCGGCAAGGTGCATGAGAAGAGAAACGCACGAGACAAGAGAGCTTCCAGCTTTGCCTTTACAGTGCATAATCTCTTGTCTGCGCCAAAGGCAGAAACGGCCGTGACTTTGGCAGTCAGCCACGAACATGATTCGCCTGAACGAATCAAGCAAACATTCTCTGTGCTATACACCTTTGGTTTACTAATGATACAACTGGAATACACACTCATATTTCCCAGAAGAAATTCTGCGAGAAAACTTTCGAAAGCGTCGGATTTCAGAACAACATGTAACTGGATGAGTATAGGGTTTTGATCCGAACAGACAAAATCCTCCATTTATTCCTTAACAAGAAAAGAGTAGTTCTATCATGTGTAAATCCTTTATGCATTTCTCAGTGTCATCCAGCCTATTTAGTCAGCTGCTGACCGGCCTTCCCTGAAATTGCTGCATTACTATTAATTACTCCCTCCGTTCATAGATATAAGAAGTTTTGAATATATTAATATGGACTACATACGGATTAAAATGAGTGAACAAACATACTAAAACATGTCTATATACATCCGATTCAAAAAATAGATAGAACATCTTATATTTGTGAACAGAGGGACTAGTTCGCAATGCTTCTTACTCCTATTAGTAACTGAAAATACCCGAGAGCACAGGTAGGGCGAGCCCTAGTCCACCTTTTTGGTCTGATGGTTGGGACCTTCATCTCCTTCCTCCCGCTCTGTCTTGCGACACGATGAACAAATGAACGGCGACTAGGTAGATAGGCTTACTTACCGATTTTACTTCCCCATTCCATGGAGAGTGAACAGCGACAAAGCCTGTCACGCCAGGACATCGACCGAGAGCAAAAAGATGCCACGATATATCAGTAACAAGTTTCTAAATACAAAAGCGCTGATACTAGTTTCTGTTTTCCCTTATATCGACAACAATCCAGTTGTTGTGCCTCGCAAAAAAAGTTACAGCACAGCTGGCACTCGTAATGTGTCTTGCATAGTTATTAAATCAGAAGAAATCAGAAGAAGACACTCATAATGCTTTTACAGGTGTATTTAGAAGGAAAATGGTGCTTTGATTTGCATATGCCTACCGCTCCATTACTAACAACACTTATGATTGGTGCGGTTTCTTCTAATTAAAGCAACAACCAATTATATACGAAAAGATCATTCAGGAAACATAGCGACTCCATGAGTCAAAACATCAGCGAGCGGGTCGCCCGACGACATCAGCACGGGGCGAATTATTTTTTTGGGGGGGGGGGGGGGGGGGGGGGTGAGACCGACTTCCTCAGACGTACCACCCCTCAGTTGCCTCAAAGGTTATTGTACAACTACAAAACATGGGAGGATTCTACGGCATGCACCGCAAGAAGACACAGATGAAGGGACGCCGACGGCCGACCAACACTTCTATGAAAAGGTGTCGACCAAGATAAAGGACAATTTCATCATCTTGCAAAGTCCTAGATTACATCTTTAGAAGATCCGATCTATGTAGTCCACCCAGATCATCCACATTAGTAGGTAATGTTACAACACAATTCAAATAAGATGAAAATATCCTCCCATTTTATTAATTATAAGAAGACATAGCAATGACATTGTTCAAAAGTGGCATCACAAGTTTCAAGGAGTAGAAAAGAGATGAATCAATGAAACCATGCAACCTTTGTGATGCTACTGTGTTATATCAACTATGTTATGAGAGGAGATCAAGCGAAACCATAACTCAAGGTACAGAGGTGGCCTGCGATGCATGGGATGTCGGGGCAACGGCACCGACACCACAACACAAATAGTTCCTCGGGCAACACCCCGCCACCCATGGTAAGGATGCCACAGGCCTCCCAGCGGCTTGTGCAAACGGTGCGGCCATCATCATGAGAAGGCAAACCTGTGACATGAGAAAAAGTATGAAGACTTGGATGGTTCTATTCAACATTTTCACCCAACTTGCTGAACAAAGTGCACTGGAGAACAATGTACACTACTCCTCACAATATGTGTTTGTTATGTCATACTGAACACCAAATTCAGTATATATAGAACATGGTGGCATGATGCTCGACCTTATCCTTACGAAATACATTAATAACATGTTTGACTACTACTTGGCGCAAAAGAAGGGAAACAATTAATAGCAACTAAACTATCCACGGTCTTATCTTCTCGGAAGCATAAGAGAAACTAGCGGTTACTATGTATGTTTAGTCATAATTGACGATGAAGGATAAGATTTAAATTAGGGAATCAAAGATAGAATTTTTTATCCATTCTACATGCAGGCCTTGTACACTGAAAGGAAATCCACAAGCTATATACCTCATATTTTCACATGGCCGTTGCTCCCATTATTTCCACAAATTCTAAGTTTGTACTACATGTGTGTGTGTGTGTGTGTGTGTGTGTGTGTGTGTGTGTGTGTGTGTGTGAGGAAAATCAACCATTTTTATGTTAGAATGCACAATTTGTCTCCAGCTTTCATGAAAAAGTGACTTGACTATTGTTTTTTCTAAAAACAATAATGGTGGGCTAACAAAAATAAGTAAATTTACTTTAATCTTTATTTCTCTTGTGCACAGGTTGCATACTAAATTTCGTGAAACTTTGCAACAGAATATATTCACTCAATGACACATACACCTTAAACATTTTAGCTGCAGTAGCTGCCAACGCAAAACAGTTAGTGGCAAACAAGTCGCGTCTCAAAACCAGGCTGATCCAGATTGCTAGTTATTTTCTCGGGACAATTACATTCGAGCCCCTAGTTGTGTCACACCCGTCGGTTTTGCCCCTAAATTCAAAAAACCCTTGTTTATGTCCAAGCTTATTTGCTCCTCTTATGCTTTTGCCCTTTGACCGTTTGACCGCAACTTTGAAAACTTCATAACGAATTCATACTAACTCAGAAAAATGCAAATAAGATATCAAAATGTTTGGAAAAACATCACCTATATGTGCATGTCATTTGCATTCATGACAAAAGTGCTGAAAAGTCCCTATCTCCATTTGAGCTCATATGATGTCAGCATGAACAGTAAATGATGAAAAAATTGAAAAATAAATTCAAAAAATTCTGAATTTTTTCTGTGGCAAACATTGACAAATGTTTGAGAGATTGCAAAGTTTCATTAGGAAATGACATTCATGGAAGTCGTGGAAAAAAAAAGAAAATTGATGCTCCAAAACAAAAGCATTTTGGAGTGCTGATTTTGTTTTTTTGCCACGACTTCCATGAATGCCATTCCCTGATGAAACTTTATAAGTGCTCAAAACATTAGTGAATGTTTGCCACAAAAATAATTCAGATTTTTTTTGAATTTTTTCGGATTTTACTATTCATGCTGACATCATATGAGCTCAAACTGAGATGAGGACTTTTCAGCACTTTTGTCATGAATGCAAATGACATGCACATATAGGTGATGTTTTTACGAACATTTTGATATCTTATATGCATTTTTCTGAGTTAGTATGAATTCGTTATGAAGTTTTCAAAGTTACGGTTAAACGGTCAAAGGGCAAAAGCATAAGAGGAGCAAACGAGCTTGGACAGAAACGAGGGTTTTTTGAATTTAGGGGCAAAACCCACGGGTGTGACACAACTAGGGGCTCAAATGTAATTGTCCCTATTTCTCTGATCCCAGGACTAGACAGAAGGGACAAAGTAGACAGGCTTACTTGCCCGCTTTCACTTCTCCGTTCCACGGAGAGTGAACGGCGACGAAACCAGTCACACGCCAGGAATGATGTGCAACAGAGCAGGCTGCGCATCAAAAAGCAAAAAAGACATGGAAATAGAACAGGTGATAATGATTTTTTTTCAGAGATGACAGAACATCGACCGAGAGCAGCAAGATGCCATGATATATTAGTAACAGCTGAACTGATCAGCACGGCTTGAAACCAGTTCATCACCGCTACCTTTACTGTCAGACCCGTGGCGTATCCCAGAAATGCGCTGTTGAATGGCTCTTGGTTCCCCGCGACATGTCAAAACATATACGTTATACATTTTGCATAGGAAAAAGAGCTCTTCCTAAACCAGGTACTGAACCGAATGACAAATAAAATTAAGCGGAGATGCATCGATGCTTTTACAAGTGTATTTAGAAGAAAAATGATGGTTTGATTTGCGTCTGCCTACCACTCCACTACTAACAAACACTGTTTTATGATTTGTGTGAATGCAAGAATCAAAACAGATGCATTACCTGCAGGAAATTCCTCTTTGTAGTCCAGTGCATTTGTCTTGCTGTAAGACTTGAGGGAGACAAGTAGCTAGCTTAGGATCGATCTGGCTCAGTCGCATCTCAGACCTACCAGAAAGTGTACAGTTGCATCAACTGGAGCTAATCCATAAATAATTTACAGTGTAGGCATAGAGTTGGAGAAACAAAAACTGGAGACGTCTATTCTTCTTCACTTCTTAATAAGGTCTTTAACTATTTCTCCTGTGTAATGTGCTAACACATTTTCCTGGCTACCACCCTAAGATAAGCTTCAAAGTTGCCCTGGACTAAAACTGAGACAAAACAGAGTATGCGAGCAAAAAAAAAAAAAAAATAGCACATTTTTTGTGCGGCTCCATCTAAATTAGTTTTTGAATAAGCATCAAAGTTTAGTGCTACAATTTTTTTTTGCAGGTAGTTTAGTGCTACAATGTACAGGCATCGCCACACGGTCGACAGGCTCGGTCCGCTGCATACCATCTAACTGAAGTACCCACACACTACGACGCCCAATCAAACACATGAACAGGCCACGCTGCCAAACGCCAAATCTGAAGCGGCACAGTATCCCCCAAAATACAGTCATGCAAAGGAAAAAAGCAATATATGTAGGACAGGAGGAGCATTTCAATATTTTTATTTCTTATTACCTTCCTTCTCTTATTTAGTACTCCCTCCGATCCAAAATAAGTGCCGCGGTTTTGAACCGGGGTTAGTTCAAAACTGCGACGCTTTTTATGGATCGGAGGTAGTGCTTAAGAAGTATTTTGAACCCCACTATACACCCTTGCTGCCCGACTACCAGAACCTAGGTTAGTCGACTGCATTGTTGTTTCACACAAAACAGTTGCCCAGCTGCCTTGAGAAATAAACCATGAACTAGCTTTCCATATCAATAACGCTGCCATTTCTGACTGGCCTGGCCGGCCTTTCCATGTCAAGGGCACTAAGGCTGCTCATCGGCGCTGTCGGCATCGAGCTTCCAGGCAGGCTCATAGACTGCCTCTCCTTGTTCTTCGGCATCTCCTTCCCATGGACGAACGAGATGAATCTTCTGAAGCTCTTCCTCGGTTCATGCATCAGGTATTTGCATAGCATGATACCAAAGTAGATTAGCAGCGCGAGAACACATGCCACGCCACAGATTAGGAACAGACCAAGGAAGCTCTCAAGGCGGAGCTGGTTCGAGTCAACAAACTCGATGTTTTCAGTTGCGCATTCCCCTGTCTTGAGCCATTTGGCATGGATCCGCTGCAGCTCCCCATTCTCTGACAGAGACAGGATTGCGGTGGAGAGGTCTACTTGCAAAGGGGAGTCCCTTGGAAATGCCTGGCAGAATGAACTTGTAAGGTGCTACATTTTGACTTGTGAAACAAAGAAGCCACAGATAAGTGCAAGAAAAGTTGCATAATAAACTAGAGACTAGACACAACTATTCAAAGTTAAAACTTCTATTCCAGGATATTAACAGCAAAATATTTTGTTTTTATATTCTAATCTACATTAAAGAATATGGTTCAAATGTACTTACAAAGCCCCATCCTCTGCTGGTGAAATCTGTGCCAGCTACCGCAATCTTGCAGTAGGTTGACAAAAACAGTTCAACATAGGGGCGCTCGTCGACAATGGCCATAACACCTCCTTTCTTAGGGCCTATCTTGAGGGCTTCAGCGTATTCTTGTGGTGAACCGAGAGCTCTTAGCCTTGACCGTGAGATGTTGAGCTCCTTGACCATGTAGTCTTGTGCAAAAGAACCAACTTGGAAACCAATAGGATCATTGCTATTTTTCAGGTCATCGATTCCTTTTATAGAAGTATCAAGTTGTTGCACGGTCAGGATGGAAGTAAGACTCGCGGTATAGCTGGATACAATTATCAAAACAACAAACAGCCATATGATCAGGACACCACGCCCTAAGGTGCTCATAGTATTTTCTCCTGCGAGCAGATACAGATGAAATCACGAGTCATGCCTCAGAACAAAATGTTATAGCCAAAAAAACACATAAGCAGAAGGTTGGTTTACTCACTGTGTGCGAAGAACAAAGTCGAAAAGCTGAACCTGCAGGCAAAAAAAATTGAAATTATAATCTCAGCAAGGAATCACGCCATGATAAGAGCATTTGGCAAATACATGTGGAGAAGTATGTGAAAACAGGAAAAAATAGAGCAATGCATCATAAATATCATTAAGCGAATATATATACTGTGCATGTATATATGTCTCACAAGATTATTAAGATAATAGTTCATTGGTAATCACTAGATGCTTCATTTGGGTATGTTAACTGGCCACTGCTCTAAGGTGCTCGCTGTATGCAACATATTGCACAAGACTTGTTGAATCATCAACACTTCGAAAACAGGAATGATATACAAGAAGACGATACAAAAGGTGCAGGTCAGCTCCTTACCAGAAAATAGTTATTATTTGTTGACGTACTGAACCACGGAAATCGTCATTGATCCCATGTTCAAGAACCCAAATAACCACACCCACAATAAGAAAGAACAGCCCGGTAACACACCACATCTCCAAAGTAAATGGCTGCAAGAATGCCCAGGACGATGTTATATGCTCTTTAACCGGAGCCAAGATAACCAAGCCTGTTTCAATGAATGGCTGGGTGAAATCAAAAGTTACTGTCCGCCTCATTGTAATTGCAATATCCCCTATAACTGCATCAAACTCCTGCAGGATAAGATGCCCCGGTCAGCATGGTATGATGAAATGGTTAGAGGAAGAAAAGAGGCATTCCATACTTACATTTGATTCAATCATCTGTACGAGTTTGTCATAATTAGGATTTTCAGTACCACTCCCAAAAGGTACAAACTTGTAACTAACAGGATAAGGAAGCAAAGCCAATGCCTGAGTAAAGACATCGATGCAATAACCCTTCATTGACCCAGTAGCATTGTCTACCGTGACGAACTCTTTGAAGCTAAATCTGTTGGGAACACCAATTTTCAACTGCTTGGCATTAGAAGGAAAAACCCATCCTCGAGGCCTCTGTGCAGTCTCCCCAGGCCAAATAACATCATAGAGATGCTGATTGGCTGGAGAAGTATTAGGAGGCTTTGAATATAGAGCCTCTGGAGAGACAGTCGACAACAAGCCAGAATAGTTTGACCAAAAACCAATGGTCCGCATGCCATTTCCGATGACATTTATGATGTCATACGCAGGATGAATGAGGTTGCCTACAGCATCGAATTGCACTTGCCCAGATACCCCACTTAAGTTTACCTTTCTAATCTTCTCCAGTAATTTATTTCCCATGTCAAAAATGCTCATTGCTTCAAGGTGAAGAGTTCCTCCAGTTTCATCATGCAAGTCATTTGAAAAGGAAATCCTACCACCATCATCAAAGAAGGCATCCAGAGCACGAGCTACTGCCCAGACACTGTCATAAACATAAAAACCATAAGTATTTACACGAAGATCACTATAGTTGTACTTTTTACTTTGCGTGCTCCATTTGGAGACCAAATTACTCTTCATCTTTGAGTTGGGAATATGTGGCCGTAAAGTAAGAACACCTTGCAGGCCAGATATAGTCTCGGCAGGAACTGATGAATTAGCATCAAGATACGTAGATAGCCAGTCAGTTGCAATCCACACATAGCCGTTGCCCATCATGTTCAGTTGGTGTGCCATAGAGAAAAGCTTGAGTCCAGGTTCAGTTCCAGTATGGAGAATGATAACACGAGACTCCATAGAACTGACACTAACCAACAAATTTATGAGGTCACTCCTTTTAGCGTTGGAAGGAAACCCAACCTTGTAGGATATTTTGCAGCGCTTTAAAGTGAGTGCATCATCCAAAGCAGCAATGCCATTTCTACCATAAACATTATCAATGTATATGGCAGTCACTATCTTCCAGTGGTTGTAGTCAACAACTTCTGCCACAGCCGCCATTTGGTAGAGATCACTGGGACCCGTCCTGACAAAGAACGGGAACTGTATCGATGAAAGAGTTGCATCAGAAGCAAAGGACATCAAAGGGACTCGAAGCTCATTTGCTACATATGAAATGATATGAGAAATTGTGGAGCACTGAGGGCCAATGAGTGCAATAACATCAGTCTCCATGAACTGCAAAGCTGATACAAGGAACACGGCATCATTGCCACAACTCCACAACAGAACCAAAAACTATTTGAAGGTTGTGAAATGAATAAGTGACATTAAAGCTAGCCTACCTTGAACCATGCCAAGGAAACCATCAAAGCAATTTGTATCCTTGATTTGAACCTTTAGTGTAGTTTCATTTAGAACTGTTGGATCGGAGTTGATATCTTCCAAGGCTGTATGGATGGCAACTGCCGCAACACCTCCGGTGGTGGAGTTAAATTGAAGAATAGACCCAATATTCACAACAGGAGGCCTTGTGGCCAAACTCTTGCAGATGCCATTAGGGAACAGGAGCAGAGAAAGAACCAACAACATGAGAAAAGCTATCTCCATTATGCCTCAAATGGCGCAAAGGCTACTGGACACTTGTCTGCATGTTAGCAAACTATTTATGTGTAAGAAAAACCATTAGGCATATGTTATCATGATACCAATGCATAATTCTTGTATTCTCCAAAGTAACATAGTCCATGTAAAAGAGTACCAATATTTGGAGCCTCAGCCCAAACGTTGAAAGGAAAACAACAACAAAGAAGCAAAAATCAATTTGAATGAAGCAATTGCAGGAATTTTAAACCGCTGGGTCGCAAGGAAAAGCAACTTGAGAGAACAATGACAGATGATTCGACTAAACACACTAAGTAAATACACCAAATCTCGTAAGCAACACAAAAAATTGTTATGTTTCTGATTTATAAGACAATTAGAAAGATATAGTTCCAAGGTTGAGCCAACATGCATCCAAGAAAGTCAAGAAGCAATGTGGTCCTTAAGTTAATGCCAAAACATGTGGCGTGGCCATACTACTCTGAACAGATTCCAGTTTCCAACACATAAATGTGCAGGAGCAGGTGCCAAACCTTGGATTATGCCCTTGTCTCAATCAGACAGCAAACAAACAAACAGAACAGAACATACAACTTTATATATACTATAAACAAATGACGGTAAACAAACAAATGACCGTAAACGGTAAGCAAAGAGCGCACGTCCCGGCACTCTTATGCGTTTCGTGCACATTTTCAGCAACCGACGGTAAACGGACTGAAACCTGGAAGAACTGGAACGAGAGCGGCCGGGCCGACACCCTGCGCACAATCCATCGAACACCTTGCGGACGGGCATGCAAGGAGTAGACCCAGCGGCAACAGCAAGCAGGGACGCCATTACCGGGGTATCAAACCACAAGAAGTACCCAGCTTTCCCTCCGATTCCTCGCTTGGAGTCCAAAGAAAAGGCGGGCATTGGCAGCAGGGAAGTAGGAGATTGGTGGGGATTCGAGAGCCAGGACAGAGAGGGATTTCGACTTACGAGCTGGATTCGGCCCCTCCAAAGAGGAACTCTCGGTCTCCCCTCGGCCGCCGGCTGCTGCGCCGCTCGGCGACGACGATACCGCTCAGGGCAGCGCAGGAGAGGAGCAGTACGAGGAGGATCCCATTCCCATGGCTGCTTCCGTGGAGTGAGTTCATTATTTTAAGTGATGAGACGGAGATGCTGGTATACTCCATGACGGGCGGGACCCACTGAGTGTGGATTTCTTGCTCTCTGGTTTTTGAAAAATTCGAAAATCATTTTTCTTAAGTATCTGAAAAAAAATTGCACACGTTCATAGTAATGCATACCAGATTTCTGTACAATTTCATCATGAAAAAAAAAATCATGATTTTGTTTTTGATTGTGTTTTTGGGTGTAGCTTGCATAATTTTGTTTTTTGTGTAGCTCGCACCAACGTATTTCATCGTGAAAATTTAAAGACATGTAGCATGTGTATGTAATTTTTCAGATTTTTTCTTTTTGAAACTTCAAAATATTTTTTTTTTTTAAAATTCAATAATCCAAGCTCCATGGAGACGGGATCCAAAAAGCATTTCCGGGACCCACCCAAATATAGGCTCAGCGTGAGAGAAAACTGCTTCCTCTTGAATTTGAACGAGAACATGTCATTGTCGGAAGGCATAGATGTATTCGAGGAAGGAAGACCCTCCTAACCGCATGTTGTCTTATAAAGATCTCCGCGTCGATGGCGTTCCTCTGGAAACCTCTGACCACAATTCTCATGTCGTTATACAGACTGTTGGTTGGATCAATGTTTCTCAGAAGTATAACGGAACAGTTTATCTTCAGTTTGAGTGTGTGCAGAGGCATCCCGTTGGGAGTCAGTGAGTTCAGGAACTCGGGAGGGTAGTAGCCGTGTGGATTGTCCTCCGCACTGTTGAAGCTATGGTAGACGGAAACTCAATTTGGCTCCCGGGAGCACATGCTCCCGGGGCCAATTTTTTTTTTCAAATGTCAAAAAAATTGGGACAATTTTTTTTGGTGATCTTTGTCACATACAAATGCTACATGTAAATTTTGAGGCAAAAAGGTTAAGCATTTTGGCCTACGCAAAAAAAACAAATCGAAGACAAAATGTCACCACAAAATGACAACCCAAATTTGTTTTTTTCACCGACGAAACACCGCTGCTCCGTTCTGCATGAAAATTGTCAAGCATGCTTGCGACACCAACATGATCATCTACAAATTTTCTCAGAATTTTTTGAAAACATTTAAAAAAAAAATCGGGGTACTGTTCATCCGGGTGCAAATGCACCCGGGAGCCAAAACGCCTCCCCCGTAGAAACTCAATTTGGTTCCCGGGAGCACATGCTCCCGGGGCCAAATTACATGATCTATGGTAGATTACTTCTTTATCATTGTATGCTTATCTTGTCAGCATTGTTGTTCGTGGTGGAGATGATCTTGCGATAGATCATGTAATTCGGACCAGATATGTTATCGCCTACTCCCTCCGTCCATGAATAAGTGTACATTTGGCATTTAAATTTGTCCACAAAAGAGTGTGCTTCTATCTTTCTAATGCAATTTAAAGTAGAAAAAATGCTTTTCTCTCGTCATAATCAAGACCAATAACATTTAATACATGATCTCCTCACTTTCTACATTCACTTAGCTCATTGGGGTGTGGTAATTAAAGAGGAGAGAGACGGTGACTTGCATCTTTCCAATGTAGTTTTTAATCCACTTCATAATATGTCCTAAAAAAATTATATGTATACTTATTCGTGGACGGAGGGAGTAGACCAGAAAATACATGGTTAGTCAACTTCTCTAGGTTGGCCACCTCGCCCGTAGACAGCACGCAAATATTTCAGGGAGCCGTATGTTGCCTTCCTTGTCAACTTTCTCGGTGCTATTGCCTACCCTCAGCAAGTAATGTGCAAACCACGGGTCGCTATGCGCCATCCTGTTGGTGACGTTATGTTGCCTGTCCGCCTTCTGTTCGGGTGTTAAGCTATCTTGGCGTTTTGAACCTGTTTCATGTATATGTGCGTTTATGTGTTCCTTTTTCTTCTGATAAGCTTATCATCTTTGTTTGTTGACATTATCCTTTTTTCTTGGTACGAGACATCACCGGAGTTTCTTTCCTCTTCTATCTTCTTCTGCTAAGCTGCTCGTTTCTGTGCGTTTATCTTAACCATCACATCTTTGGGCAAGACATCACGGGAGTATCTTTCGTTTTTCACAAGAGGCAATTCGCCTACTGTTTTTCCTCCAAAAAGACAGGTATTGAGCAGAATGCGTAATATATATACATTTTCTATTTTTCTTAGGAAAAAAATCGCTCCATCGCATACAAAAACCCTTCCTATTTAATAGATTCACAGTAGGAAATTCACTACTGTTTTTCCTAAAAAAACAGGTACTAAACAGAATGAGAAATATATATACATTATGTATTCCTTAGGAAAAAAATTGATCCATAGCGTAAAAAAACTCTTTCTATTGTTGCTCTTCTGTTTTCAAGAAAAATACAGAATCCCCTATCCAGCTCTAATAACACAATATGTTAAGCCAATAATTATGACTAAATAAAATAAAAAAGCATCGACACTAGTTTATGTTTTTCCCTATATCAATAAGCATCCAATTACAGTGGGCGACACGGGGGAACCCCCTGTAGCGCCGTTGTGACGCCCCTGCTCGACCGTGCACTAATCATACACGCAAATGCATACGATCAAGCCCAGGGACTCACGGGAAGATATCACAACACAACTCTAGACACAAAATAAAATAATACAAGCTTTATATTACAAGTCAGGGGCCTCGAGGGCTCGAATACATAAGCTCGCGATCAAGCGTCAGCGGAAACAACATAATATCTGAGTACAGACACAAGAGGGAAACAAGTTTGCCTTAAGAAGGCTGAGCAAAACAACGACATGATCGAAAAGGCGCAGGCCTCCTGTCTGGGAACCTCCGAATCTACTCCTGGTCGTCGGTCTTCACGTAGTAGTAGGCTCCACCGGTAGGGTAGTAGTAGTCGGCGGGATCAGCTGGCTCCTGAGATCCGTCATCTGGTCGCAGCAATCGGATATGGGGAAAAAGAGGAGCAAAGCAACCGTGAGTACTCATCCAAAGTACTCGCAAGACTTACATCAGAACTATACTAAGTATGCATTGGTATCAAAGGAATGGGGATATATCTTTGGACTAAACTGCAGAAATGCCGGAACAGAAGGGGGAAAAGCCTAGCCTATCGAAGACTAGCATCTTCAGCGTCTTGCAGCATTAGAATAGTGCAGATTAGCATATTATAAAGTTGCAAACAAGTAGTAGCAAAGCCTAGGGATCCTTCCTCGACTCCCTGCGAGAAAGCGATCCCGGAGCTTACAATTAAAGTAACATGTATCCAGTTCAAGTTGTAATAGATTGGGATACAACACTGAGCGTCCTGTTACCGTGGACACGGCTATTCGATTAGATAACTTCCTTGCAGGGGTGCTGTGACGCCCCGAGACCGATGCTCCAGATGCCTTCCATCTATTTCCGTCGGTGCCATGTGATTCATTTGCTTGTTGTACTTCGTCTTGTCATCATGTGCATTTCATCCGCATGTTTTCATAAAACTTGCATCCGTTCGTAGTTGCCGGCTTCTCCCCGTCCCTTTCGTTGTCCGTTCTGAGTCCAACCACACTCACAAGCGCCCGCGGCACCTCCGAAATATTATTTTATAAGTGGGATAAAAATGTTTTCGGAATGGGTTGAAAGTTGGCGTGTGGTCTTGTTATATCGTAGGTAGACCGCCTGGCAAATTTCGTCCCATTCGAAGGTCGTTTGATGCCCCAACGGATAAATATAGCGGCACTATAGCCGGTCAAAACGTCGGACGTTTTCGGTGTTCCGAAAACCGTGCCGGGCTGCCAACTTCCCTCTCATCTCAGCCCAACCACTCTACACAGCCCACCTGGCCCAGCCTACCCCCTCTCTCGACCGGAGCCGTCGGATTGCGATCAGAGGGCTCCGAAACACCCCTCCATCTAGCCCCTGCTATAAATGGACACCCTCCCCTTCCATTCCTGTCAAAACCCTAGCCTAGCCCCTCCACCTACCTCTGGCCGCCGCCACCTCCCTCAAATCCCGCGCCTCCAGCCCACCACCACCACTTGGCGGCGTCCCAGCAGCCAGCCGCCGCCCTCGGCCAACCACAGCCGGCCACGTCGCCCCTGCCTCCCTCCACCACTGCAGGCCCGCGGAGCCCAGATCAGGGCCCGCCCGAGCCCATCTAGGCCCGGACGAGCCAGCGCGCCTCCCGCTCGCCGTCCGCAACTGCCTCCCGCCGCCTGAGCGCCGCACCGCACCGCCGCCTCGCCGCGCCGCCCCGCCGCACCGCACCGCCGCCTCGGCCGCAGCCCGCGTCGCCGCCCGCGCGCGGCACCGCGCCACCCCGACACCCGCCACCGCGCCGCTGCTCACCCGAGCTCGCTGCCCGCCGCGCCACCTCGTCCCGCGCCGGATCCGGCGAGATCCGGCCGGAGAGGGGTCCCCACCGCATGGATTCGGTCATCGGTGCCCGTCCTCGGCATCGTCGCCTTGCCCTCACCGTCGTCGGAACCGCCGCAGCCGCCGTTGATCCGGCCTAGGACGGCCTCGTTCCACTTCGCCCGGATCCCCGTAGTCCCTCGTACCAAACGGCCGCGCCGTACCCCGTCGCCCCGCATCGAGCCATCCCAGTTTCCCCGAGGTCCAAAGTCCCTGTGATTTTTACAGCATATGTGCATTTTGTGTGGGCCATATCTTTGTGCATGTTGATCCTATGAAGATGATCTTTATATGTAAAATGTTCTACTCTCTGTGCTCTACATGATGGTTGCATTTGCATTCATGTTAGGATTCATCTACATGTCATAATCTCTGTTGCAAAAGTGCATCCTAATGTTACTGCAGAAAACTGTTAATATGTGTCACTTTGTCATTTTTGTGTGATTTAATGCAAATGTCATATGAGCATCTTGTCAACATGACTTTGGAGCATTTTCATGTCTTCTTTCTGTTAGTATTTATTTCATGCCAAGTTATGCCATGATGTGACTGCCATGAGCTTGCAAACATGCCTAGTCAATGTTGCTGATTTAAGTCAATCTGTCTGTGATAAAACTTGCCAACTTTGCTTGATGGTTGCCACTAATCTAGAGCTCATATGCATATGGTTCCTTCATGAGATTTGGTCTATGTAATGTCTAATTTGATGCCATGCCCTTGGTTGCCATGTAAAGTTCATGTAGCATGTCTCTTTCTTGCTCTCAACATGCCATCATATTAACCCTGCTCATGTATATGCTCTGTCTTAATCTGTAGCAGAACATTGCATTTTGCATGGATCATATTGACTTAACCTTGATGCCTATGAACCTGAACCTTAAAGATGATTTGAAGTATGTCATGTCTATTTTAAGTGCATATCAAGTTTGTGCCCATCATGTTACTGTAGCTTGCTGTTTTGATGTTGGCAAAGTGCTATGTTGCTGTTTTGGGGCAGATTGCTATTATAACTTGTGTTGATTGTAATTGTTGAACCGTTGCTCCGTTTTAATCATGTTCTATATGAAACTTGCTTAGATTTGTGTGTAGTTTCTTTTTGTCATGTTGCATCCTTGGTTTGAGTGTTTGTGGTTGATGTTTGCATGCATTTTGCATTATTGCCATGTTAATCTTGTTTAGTGCATATCTTCTAGACCGTAGCTTCGAATTAAATGTTCTACATATGTAACTTGACTAGAAAAATGTGTAGATCATCATGGTGCATGTTAACTTGCTGTTTAACCACTTTAACATTGTGTTTAATTCAGATCAGTACCAATTTCGAAATTTGCATATGGGGAAATACTGGAATTGTTGTTTGTGTTTCCGGCCTCATTTAAACTTGTCTAGTTGTATGGATTGCTTATGCTTCATCTCTTGCCATGTTCAACAACATTTAATCTTGTCATGCATCATATTTGGTTGTGCATCATGCCATGTTTATGCTTGTGTGTTTACCATGTTGTTTGCTTCTTTCCGGTTGTGCTTCTTCTCGATAGTTCCGGTTTTGTTGCGATTGTGAGGATTCGTTCGACTACGTTGGTTCGTCTTCTTCATGGATTCGATCTTCTTCCGAGCAGGATTTCAGGCAAGATGATCATGACCTTGGATATCTTTACTATCTTTGCTTGCTAGTTGTCTCGTTGCTATCGCTATGTCGCGCTTCCTACCACATATATGGCAGCCTCCCATATGCCATGATAAAGCCTCTAACCACCCTTACCCAGCAAACCGTTGTTTGGCTATGTTACCGCTTTGCTCAGCCCCTTTCTTATAGCGTTGCTAGTTGCAGGTGCAGTGCAGTGTTGGGGAACGTCGCATGGGAAACAAAAAATTTCCTACGCACACGCAAGATCTATCCATGGTGATGAGCATCTACGAGAGGGAGAGTGAGTCTACATACCCTTGTAGATCGCTAAGCGGAAGCGTTTAAGAAACGCGGTTGATGTAGTCGAACGTTTCCGCGATCCAAATCGCAAGTCGTCCCTCGATCCGATCATGAACTAGTGCCGAACGGACGGCACCTCCGCGTTCAACACACGTACGGCTTGATGACGCCTTCACCTCCTCGATCCAGCGAGCGATGATGAAGTAGTAGATGAGTTCCGGCAGCACGACGGTGTGGTGATGGTGGTGAGGAACAATCTCTACAGGGCTTCGCCAAGCACTACGGAGATTATGACGGGAGGAACTAGAGGGTTAGGGTTGCCGGCACACGGCTTGGGAAATCTTGATATGTCCCGTGTGTTAGCCCTGCCCCTCTATTTATATGTTGAGCCCTGGGGTCTAAACTTGGAGAGAAAGCCTCCACAAGGTCGGTTTTGCCCGCACAAGGTCGGTTTGGCCCGCACGGAAAGAGTCTAACTCGGATTCCAGCAGTATCGCGTACAAGCGGTAGTACCGCTCACGAGCGGTAGTACCGCTTGAGCGGTAGTACCGCTTTCACATGAGCGGTAGTACCGCTTACGCGGTAGTACTGCCTTACCAGCGGTAGAACTGCCTTACCAGCGGTAGTACCGCTTAAGGCAGCAGCAAAACTTCCTTTTGCACTTTCCAATACCTCGTGGGCTTTACCCCTTTGGCTCATATAAAGTGTTGCTGCACCCGAACACTTCGGTAAATATCCGGAACTCCTTCCGATGAATTCCGGAACCCTTCCGGAGATCAAAACACTATTATCACATATATCAATCTTTACCTCCGGACTCTTCCGGAGTTCCTCGTCATGTCCGGGATCTTATCCGGGACTCCGAACAACCTTCGGTCACCAACAAAATAACTCAACTATACTAATCGTCACCAAACGTTAAGTGTGTAGACCCTGCGGGTTCGAGAACTATGTAGACATGACCGAGACACCTCTACGATCAGTAACCAATAGCGGGACCTGGATGCCCATATTGGCTCCTACATATTCTACGAAGATCTTTATCGGTCGAACCTCTATGTCAAGGATTCAGTTAATCCCGTATGCTGTTCCCTTTGTTCTTCGGTATGTTACTTGCCCGAGATTCGATCGTCGGTATCTCTATACCTAGTTCAATCTCGTTACCGGCAAGTCTCTTTACTCGTTCCGTAATACAAGATCTCGTGGCTAACACTTTAGTCACATTGCTTGCAAGGCTCATTGTGATGTTGTATTACCGAGTGGGCCCTGAGATACCTCTCCGTCACACGGAGTAACAAATCCCAGTCTTGATCCATGCCAACCCAACAGACACCCTCGGAGATACCTGTAGAGCATCTTTATAGTCACCCAGTTACGTTGCGACGTTTGATACACACAAGGTATTCCTCCGATGTCAGGGAGTTACATGATCTCATGGTCATAGGAACAGATACTTGACATGCAGAAAACAATAGCAATAAACTGACACGATCATATGCTACGTTCGTAGTTTGGGTCTTGTCCATCACATCATTCTCCTAATGATGTGATCCCGTTATCAAATGACATCTCATGTCTATGGCTAGGAAACCTTAACAATCTTTGATCAACGAGCTAGTTAACTAGAGGCTTACTAGGGACACAGTGTTGTCTATGTACCCACACATGTATTTGAGTTTCCAATCAATACAATTATAGCATGGATAATAAACGATTATCATGAACAAGGAAATATAATAATAACTAATTTATTATTGCCTCTAGGGCATATTTCGAACAGTCTCCCACTTGCACTAGAGTCAATAATCTAGTTCACATCACTATGTGATTTACATTGTAATGAATCGAACACCCATGCAGTTCTGGTGTTGTTCATGTTTAGCCCTTGGAAGAGGTTTAGTCATCGGATCTGCAACATTCAGATCCGTGTGTACTTTGCAAATATTTATGTCGTCCTCCTTGATGTAATCGCGGATGGAATTGAAATGTTGCTTTATGTGTCTGGTCCTCTTGTGAAATCTTGGTTCCTTGGCTAGAGCA
This sequence comes from Elymus sibiricus, assembly GCA_039707655.1. Taxonomy (NCBI): domain Eukaryota; kingdom Viridiplantae; phylum Streptophyta; class Magnoliopsida; order Poales; family Poaceae; genus Elymus; species Elymus sibiricus. Next base: position 69,203,245 of record CM077674.1, on the reverse strand, counting down.
ATGGCACCAGTATTATCACAAAACAGAGTCATTGGGTTAAGCGCACTAGGCACTACTCCAAGATCTGTCATGAACTCCTTCATCCAGACACCTTCCTTCGCCGCCTCCAAGGCAGCGATGTGCTCCGCTTCGCATGTAGAATCAGCTACCACGCTTTGCTTGGAACTGCACCAGCTAACCGCACCCCCATTAAGAATAAATACGTATCCGGTTTGTGACTTAGAGTCATCCGGATCAGTGTCAAAGCTTGCATCGACGTAACCCTTTACGACTAGCTCTTGATCACCTCCATAAATGAGAAACATGTCCTTAGTCCTTTTCAGGTACTTCAGGATATTCTTGACCGCTGTCCAGTGTTCCATTCCTGGATCACTTTGAAACCTTCCGACCATACTTATGGCAAGGCTGACATCGGGTCTTGTGCACAGCATTGCATACATGATAGAGCCTATGGCTGAAGCATAGGGGATGACACTCATCTTTTCTCTATCTTCTGCAGTCACTGGGCATTGAGTCTTACTCAACTTCACACCTTGCAATACAGGCAAGAACCCCTTCTTGGACTGATCCATTTTGAACTTCTTCAAAACTTTGTCAAGGTATGTGCTTTGTGAAAGTCCTATTAAGCGTCTCGATCTATCTCTATAGATCTTGATGCCTAGTATGAAAGCAGCTTCTCCTAGGTCCTTCATTGAAAAACTCTTGTTCAAATATCCCTTCACGCTTTCCAACACTATATTGTTTCCAATCAGTAATATGTCATCCACATATAATATTAGAAACGCTATAGAGCTCCCACTCACTTTCTTGTAAATACAAGCTTCTCCGTAAACTTGTATAAACTCGAACGCTTTGATCACCTCATCAAAGCGAAGATTCCAACTCCAAGATGCTTGCACCAGTCCATAAATGGATCGCTGGAGTTTGCAAACTTTGTCAGCATTCTCTGGATCGACAAAACCTTCTGGTTGCATCATATACAACTCTTCCTTAAGGAAACCGTTAAGGAACGCTGTTTTGACATCCATCTGCCAAATTTCATAATCGAAAAAGGCAGCTATTGCTAACATGATTCTGACGGATTTAAGCATCGCTACGGGTGAGAAGGTCTCATCGTAGTCAACTCCTTGAACTTGTGAAAAACCCTTTGCCACAAGTCGAGCTTTATAGACGGTGACATTACCGTCCGCGTCCGTCTTCCTCTTAAAGATCCATTTGTTCTGAATGGCCCTACGCCCTTCAGGTAATACTTCCAAAGTCCATACTTTGTTTTCATACATGGATCCCATCTCGGATTTCATGGCCTCTAACCACTTCTCGGAATCCGGGCCCATCATCGCTTCTCCATAGCTCGTAGGTTCATCGTTGTCCAACAACATGACCTCTAAGACAGGGTTGCCGTACCACTCAGGAGCAGTACGCGTCCTTGTCGACCTACGAGGTTCGATAGCAACTTGATCCAAAGCTTCATGATCATCATCATTAACTTCCTCTTCAGCTGATGTAGGCTCTATAGAAACATCTTTCTGCGCAGCGCTACTTTCAGGTTGACGTAAAGGTTCAACAACCTCATCAAGTTCTATCTTCCTCCCACTCAATTCTTTCGAGAGAAACTCTTTCTCAAGAAATGTTCCGTTTTTAGCGACAAACACTTTGCCTTCGGATCTGAGGTAGAAGGTATACCCAACTGTCTCTTTTGGGTATCCTATGAAGACGCATTTCTCCGCTTTGGGTTCCAGCTTTTTAGGCTGAAGCTTTTTGACATAAGCATCGCATCCCCAAACTTTAAGAAACGACAGCTTTGGCTTCTTGCCAAACCAAAGTTCATATGGCGTCGTCTCAACGGACTTCGATGGTGCCCTATTTAAAGTGAATGCAGCTGTCTCTAATACATAACCCCAAAACGATAGTGGCAAATCGGCAAGAGACATCATAGATCGCACCATATCCAATAATGTTCGATTACGACGTTCGGACACACCATTACGCTGTGGTGTTCCAGGCGGTGTCAGTTGTGAAACAATTCCACATTGTCTTAAGTGACTGCCAAACTCATAACTCAGATATTCTCCTCCTCGATCAGATCGTAGGAATTTAATCTTCTTGTTACGATGATTCTCAACTTCACTCTAAAATTGTTTGAACTTTTCAAACGTTTCAGACTTGTGTTTCATTAAGTAAATATACCCATATCTACTTAAGTCATCAGTGAAGGTGAGAAAGTAACGATAACCACCGCGCGCCTCAATGCTCATCGGACCGCACACATCAGTATGTATGATTTCCAACAAGTCACTTGCCCGTTCCATTGTACCAGAGAACGGCGTTTTAGTCATCTTGCCCATGAGGCATGGCTCACATGTGTCAAGTGATTCAAAATCAAGTGACTCCAAAAGTCCATCAGCATGGAGCTTCCTCATGTGTTTTACGCCAATATGACCTAAACGGCAGTGCCACAAGAAAGTGGTATTATCATTATCAATTTTACATCTTTTGGCATCAATGTTATGAACATGTGTATCATTACTATCGAGATTCAATAAGAATAAACCCCTCACATTGGGTGCATGACCATAAAAGATATTACTCATATAAATAGAACAACCATTATTCTCTGATTTAAATGAGTAACCGTCTCGCAATAAACAAGATCCAGATATAATGTTCATGCGCAAGCACCAAATAACGTTTATTCAGGTTCATCACTAATCCCGATGGTAATCGAAGAGCGAGCGTGCCGACGGCGATCACATCAACCTTGGAACCATTTCCCACGCGCATCGTCACTTCGTCCTTTGCCAGCCTCCGTCTATTCCGCAGTTCCTGTTTTGAGTTGAAAATATGAGCAACCGCACCGGTATCAAATACCCAGGCACTACAACGAGAGTTGGTAAGGTACACATCAATAACATGTATATCATATATACCTTGTTTGTTGTTGGCCGCCTTCTTGTCAGCCAAATACTTGGGGCAGTTCTGCTTCCAGTTTCCAGTTCCCTTGCAATGAAAGCACTTAGTTGCTGGTTTGGGTCCAGCCTTGGGTTTCTTCACGGGAGGAGCAACTGCTTTGCCACTCCTTTTGGAGTTACCCTTCTTACCCTTGCCATTTTTCTTGAAACTAGTGGTTTTATTGACCATCAACACTTGATGCTCCTTCTGAATTTCAGACTTAGCGGCTTTTAGCATCGCAAACAGCTCGGCGACTGACTTGTTCATCCCGTGCATGTTATAGTTCAACACGAAGCTCTTGTAGCTAGGTGGCAATGATTGAAGAACTCTGTCAGTGATAGCCTCTGGCGGAAGGGGCATCCCCAATTCAGCCAGATGGGTGGAGTACCCAGACATTCTGAGTACGTGATCACTGATAGACCCGTTCTCCTCCATCTTGCAAGCATAGAACTTATCGGAGATCTCATATCTCTCGATCCGGGCATTCTTCTGAAAGATAAACTTCAACTCCTGGAACATCTCATATGCTCCATGACGTTCAAAACGTCTTTGAAGTCCCGGTTCTAAGCCATACAATATTGCACATTGAACTATTGAGTAATCTTCAGAACGAGCCTGCCAGGCGTTCACAACGTCTAGAGACTCAACTGGAGCGGGTGGATCACCAAGCGGTGCATCAAGGACATAAGCCTTCTGGGAAGCCGTAAGGATAATTCTTAGATTACGGGCCCAGTCCACAAAGTTACTTCCATCATCTTTCAACTTAGCTTTCTCTAGGAACGCATTAAAATTCAGGGGTGCTACTGCGCGAGCCATGATCTACAACATAAATATAGCAAAGACAACTTAGACTATTGTTCTAGATAATGAGTTTAGTTAATCATATTACTTAAAAACTCCCACTCAAATTGACATCCCTCCGGTCATTCGAGTGTAACATGATCCAAATCCACCAACTCAAGTCCGATCATCACGTGAGTTGAGGTGGTTTCAATGGTGAACATCTTCATGTTGATCATATCTACTATATGACTCATGTTCGACCTTTCAGTCTCTTGTGTTCCGAGGCCATGTCTGTACATGCTAGGCTCGTCAAGTTTAACCCGAGTGTTCCGCACGTGCAACACTGGCTTGCACCCGTTGTATGTGAACGTAGAGTCTATCACACCCGATCATCACGTGGTGTCTCGAAATGACGAACTTTCGCAATGGTGCACACTCGGGGAGAACACAATTTTATCTTGAAATTTAAGTGAGGGATCACCTTATAATGCTACCGTCGTCCTAAGCAAAATAAGATGCATAAAAGGATTAACATCACATGCAAATCATAAGTGACATGATATGGCCATGAACTTGTGCTTTTGATCTCCATCTCCAAAGCACCGACATGATCTCCATCGTCACCTACATGACACCATGATCTCCATCATCTTGATCTCCATCAACGTGTCGCCATGAGGTTGTCGCGCCGACTGTTGCTTCCATGACTATTGCTAACTCATAGCGATAAAGTAAAGCAAAACGGCGAAAATAATTAAAGACAACTCTATGGCTCCTGCCAGTTGCCGTAGTCATCGACATGCAAGTCGTGATATTCTATACAACACATGATCATCTCATACATCACATATATCTCATCATGTTATTGGCCATATCACATCACAACATACCCTGCAAAAACAAGTTAGACGTCCTCTAATTGTTGTTGCAAGTTTTACGTGGCTGCTACGGGTTTGCAAGAACCGTTCTTACCTACGCAAAACCACAACGTGGTGTAGTGATTGCTTTTTGATCTTCTAAAAGAACCCTCTTCATTGAAATTGATTCAACTAAAGTGAGAGAGACAGACACCCGCTAGCCATCATTATGCAATGAAGTTACATGTCAGTTGAAGGAACCGGTCTCTCGTAAGCGTACGAGTAATGTTGGTCCGGGCCGCTTCATCTCACAATACCGCCGAATCAAGTATCAACTAGTAACGGCAAGCAATATGTATACACCCACGCCCACAACTCGTTTGTGTTCTACTCGAGATCTCATCTATGCATAGACCTAGCTCTGATACCACTGTTGGGGAACGTCGCATGGGAAACAAAAAATTTCCTACGCACACGCAAGATCTATCCATGGTGATGAGCATCTACAAGAGGGAGAGTGAATCTACATACCCTTGTAGATCGCTAAGCGGAAGCGTTTAAGAAACGCGGTTGATGTAGTCGAACGTTTCCGCGATCCAAATCGCAAGTCGTCCCTCGATCCGATCACGAACTAGTGCCGAACGGACGGCACCTCCGCGTTCAACACACGTACGGCTTGATGACGCCTTCACCTCCTCGATCCAGCGAGCGATGATGAAGTAGTAGATGAGTTCCGGCAGCACGATGGCGTGGTGATGGTGGTGAGGAACAATCTCTGCAGGGCTTCGCCATGCACTATGGAGATTATGACGGGAGGAACTAGAGGGTTAGGGTTGCCGGCACACGGCTTGGGAAATCTTGATATGTCCCGTGTGTTAGCTCTGCCCCTCTATTTATATGTTGAGCCCTGGGGTCTAAACTTGGAGAGAAAGCCTCCACAAGGTCGGTTTTGCCCGCACAAGGTCGGTTTGGCCCACACGGAAAGAGTCTAACTCGGATTCCAGCAGTATCGCGTACAAGCGGTAGTACCGCTCACGAGCGGTAGTACCGCTTGAGCGGTAGTACCGCTTTCACATGAGCGGTAGTACCGCTTACGCGGTAGTACTGCCTTACCAGCGGTAGTACTGCCTTACCAGCGGTAGTACCGCTTAAGGCAGCAGCAAAACTTCCTTTTGCACTTTCCAATACCTCGTGGGCTTTACCCCTTTGGCTCATATAAAGTGTTGCTGCACCCGAACACTTCGGTAAACATCCGGAACTCCTTCCGATGAATTCCGGAACCCTTCCGGAGATCAAAACACTATTATCACATATATCAATCTTTACCCCCCGGACTCTTCCGGAGTTCCTCGTCATGTCCGGGATCTTATCCGGGACTCCGAACAACCTTCGGTCACCAACAAAATAACTCAACTATACTAATCGTCACCAAACGTTAAGTGTGTAGACCCTGCGGGTTCGAGAACTATGTAGACATGACCGAGACACCTCTACGATCAATAACCAATAGCGGGACCTGGATGCCCATACTGGCTCCTACATATTCTACGAAGATCTTTATCGGTCGAACCTCTATGTCAAGGATTCAGTTAATCCCGTATGCTGTTCCCTTTGTTCTTCGGTATGTTACTTGCCCGAGATTCGATCGTCGGTATCTCTATACCTAGTTCAATCTTGTTACCGGCAAGTCTCTTTACTCGTTCCGTAATACAAGATCTCGTGGCTAACACTTTAGTCACATTGCTTGCAAGGCTCATTGTGATGTTGTATTACCGAGTGGGCCCTGAGATACCTCTCCGTCACACGGAGTAACAAATCCCAGTCTTGATCCATGCCAACCCAATAGACACCCTCGGAGATACCTGTAGAGCGTCTTTATAGTCACCCAGTTACGTTGCGACGTTTGATACACACAAGGTATTCCTCCGATGTCAGGGAGTTGCATGATCTCATGGTCATAGGAACAGATACTTGACATGCAGAAAACAATAGCAATAAACTGACACGATCATATGCTACGTTCGTAGTTTGGGTCTTGTCCATCACATCATTCTCCTAATGATGTGATCCCGTTATCAAATGACATCTCATGTCTATGGCTAGGAAACCTTAACCATCTTTGATCAACGAGCTAGTTAACTAGAGGCTTACTAGGGACACAGTGTTGTCTATGTACCCACACATGTATTTGAGTTTCCAATCAATACAATTATAGCATGGATAATAAACGATTATCATGAACAAGGAAATATAATAATAACTAATTTATTATTGCCTCTAGGGCATATTTCCAGCATGCAGGTTGTTCCATGTTGGGACAATGATATCTTGGGATATCACAATATCTCTTATTTAATTAATGCATCTATATACTTGGTAATGGGTGGAAGGCTCGGTCTTTTGCCTGGTGTTTTGTTCCACTCATGCCGCCCTAGTTTCCGTAATACCGGTGTTATGTTCCTTGATGAGTGCTTCTAACACATGTGGGGCATATGGGAACCCCCCTGATCATTCGTTTTAGGATAAACTTCTCCAGCAAGGCCCAACATTGGTTTTAACATTTGCCCAACATAATAATACGGATAATAAATTTGACGCATAGGGAGTTAGCACTACCCGAGGATTCTTAATTCTACATAATGCAGGTGGGCCAGTGCTGATGGTGCTGGTCTAAATTTGTCAACCGCCGGTGGCCGCCAGGGGCAACTCTGGAATTGGCCTACCGGAAGTTTGGACGATCCGGTCGTGTCCTGAGAACGAGATACGCGGCTCCTATCGGGATCGTCGACACGCCGGGAGGTCTTGCTGGTTTAGTTTTACCTTTTACGAGTGACTTGTCCACCGGGATTCCTTATCGTAAGCATCGTGTTATCATGGTGTGAGGATGTTCCATCGGATGCGTGTGGTAATTTATAATGGACTACTTGGAGCACCCCTGCAGGGTTAAATCTTTCGCGAAGCCGTGCCCGCGGTTATGTGGCGACTTGGAAATTTATAACCTCCGGTTGTAGAGAACTTGACACTAAACTTAATTAAAATACACCAACCACGTGCGTAACCGTGATCGTCTCTTTTCGAGGGAGTTCTGGAAGAGAACACAGTGGGGTTATGTTTGACTCGTAAGTAGGTGTTCAGGATCACTTCTTGATCATTATTAGTTTGCGACCGTTATGCGTAGTTACTCTTCTTATTCTTGTACTCGTAAGTTAGCCACCATACAATGCTTAGTGCTTGCTGCAACCTCACCACCTTACCCTTCCATACCCATTAAGCTTTGATAGTCTTGCTACCCATGGTTATGGGATTGCTGAGTCCTTGTGGCTCACAGATTACTACAACAACAGATGCAGGTACAGGTAACGCGATGATCTGACGTGCGAGCGATGTGCGTTTGCTTTTGGAGTTCTTCTTCTGCTTCTTCCTCTTCGTCGATCTTGGGATAGGTTCCTGGTCGGCAGCCTGGGCTAGCAGGGTGGATGTCGTTCTTGTTTTTCGTTTGTGTTTCATCCGTAGTCGGATTCTGCTCTTCTGTATGCTATTTGCTATGTATTGATGTAGTCCTGTGATGAATGTATGTATTTGTATGTATTCCCATCTATTATGTACATGGTACGAAGTAATGATATCCGCCTTGCAAGCGTCTTCGATATGCGCTTCTATCCCTGGTGGGGCCTCCGAGTCCCTCGAGGACAGGATCGCATATTGGGCGTGACAGGTGCACTACTGTTACCCAACACGCTCGATTAACTCTGGCCGGACACACTTTCCTCGGTCATGCCCGGCCTCGGCTGATCGACACGGCGTAGTCCTACCTAGGCTCAACAGAGCGGTCCCCGCCGGTCTACATCCTAAGTGCTCAAGGGTCTTGGGCCCATCGCCCTTTGCACTCCGGGTCGTTGTGCGCAGGGTTAGATCCAGGCACCACCTCTGTCCTGGATGGCGCCGGCCCGACCCGGCCACAATGCTAAACTGGACGTCTGGCAGAGCTTTCGGCTGATACATACGGCACCGAGGGCCCCATTAAACCATTATCCCACGTGGTGGTAGTGCGTATAGGCCAGTGGCCAACTCAGATCAAAAACCCAAATCCGTTAGAGAATTATTAGGAGCTCGCAGTGACGATCGGTACTCCTGTCGCCCCGTCTCGAGGAAGTGCAACAAGGGTCAGGCCCATCCCTCTCTATGGCAGTCTTCGCCTGCCCGGCCGCGCCTCGTAATTATCTCGCGGCTACCCTCCAGGTCAACCCGACTCTCAAGAGACTGTCGGGAACTCAGGTCCACCTCTACCGGAGTGGTACCGCCTGTTCCTTCAGTCCCGCATTAACAATAAAAAGGGGCAACAGTGTAAGGTAACCGTGTGTCCGTAACATCAAGGGGGTAATCCGAGGAATCACCCTCGATGGATTCCCACTCGATGCAACTGTCAAGGTGAACTCGGAGGAATCACCCTCGATGGTTCACACTTGAGGGGTTGCACGACAGAAGCATCATCGGAGATGGTGGAAGAGGAATCACCCTCGGTAACCCACAACCGACTAGCTACGCTACAGAGATATCATCAGGAGTGAGGTAGGAGGTATCACCCTCGGCACTCGATAGTAGCTCTGCAGAGTCGTACAAATAAGGGGGTGTGCGGTGCTGTGTTCGGCCTATCTACATCGATCACACTGATCGAGTCACCGGTGGTAAAGCATGGCAACAGGGACAAGGGTGGTGGGGCCATTGATGGATCACTAACCAGTCTATTCTAAGCATATAGGACAACAGGTAAAGTATCAACAGCAGGTTACAACATCAAGCCATGCATCAGAATAGGAGCAATCAATTACTGTAGTAAAATCTAATGCAAGCACGGGGAAGAACGAATTGGTGATATAGGAATGATCAAGGGGGTTTTGCTTGCCTGGAAGCTTTGCTGAAAGGGGCTGGTCGCCGACGACGTAGTTGTACTCGGTAGCAGCGTCGGTCTCGGAGTCTACCGGAGAGAAGAGGGGGAAGAAACAGTAAATATAAAGCAAACTATGCACACAGATGCTTGGCATGGTAATAGGCTGTGCTAGGGGTGCTATAATGCCTCTCTAATCATTTTAGATGATTTAGGAATTTGTTTAAATTTATTTTACCGAAGTCACGCACTATTCATTTATCGAAAACAGGCTAAAAGTTCAATGTTCATCTACTTAGAGGACTCTAACATGAATACAAATGACATATTCGGATTCTTCATATTTTTCTGATCGTTTTTCATATATAAATTATTTTCATCCGAGTTACGGTTTATTTTATACGATTTTTCAAAGTTTTAATCATTTTCTGGATTTTCTGGATTTAATTTAAATTCGAAGTTAAATAGCAAAAATGCTAGGGGTACACACTGAAGTGTACCCAGCAGTGCTGATAGAGGCTGACAGATGGGGCCCAGTCAACTGCCCAGTCAGCAGTTGACTTGGTCAATGTTGACTGGTCAATGGTTGACCTGGGTCCACCTGTCAGTGTAATTAGGCTAATTAACTAATTAAATATTTAATTAACTAATTAATTATTCTACTAATTATTTATTTTATTTTATTTATTTTTATTTTCTTAATTAACTGGGCCGGCCCCACTTGGCAGGGGCACAGCCGTGCCCCTCCAGTGGCTGGGCGCGCACGGGAGCAGAAGGCTCCAGCGGCCACGGCCAGGCGCAGCGACGGGGAGCGGCGGCCGGAGGCGGGCGCGGCCGGGCGGAGCAGGGTGGAGGCGGCCTCGGCTGGGAGCGACGGGGCGCGCGCGGCGGCGGGGCGATGTTAGGATCTGACTAGGGATTGGAGGAGGAAGGGGAAAGCTATGGCGGCATTTGAATTCACTCTCTCCTGTGGTATATTTCTGTTACAGATGAATGATAGATTTACAAGCCAATGGCCTCAGCCATTACCAATTCGCCACCTATTCAATTACTCAGTCGCACTATTTATACTGATTCACTTGAGCACCCAATCCTTCTCAGCGTATCTTGTCGATGGATGATGGGCCCGCTTGCTGGGCCTTCCCTCTTGGGTCACGAACGGTGCCTCCTCCTGTGGGCTGGACGTAGAGGCCTCGGCGTTGACACTCCCCCTTCCTTGAAAACCAGCTTGTCCCCAAGCTGGAGCTCGTGGAAACCTTTGCTTAAGCTCTTCGAGATCTTCCCACGTAGCAAGTGTGTCAGGCTGATCTGACCATTGTTTGAGACCCTGAGGAACAGCTTCGCTGCCATGGCGACGCAAACGCCTCTACAAAACACGCACAGGGATAGCGAATTGAGAGTCAACAGGCGGGAGTTCAGACTGTACCTGGCAATTTGGCCCCAGAGCAAGTTTCAATTGGGAAACATGAAGAACAGGGTGGATACGGCTGCCTGCTGGGAGTGCCAAACGATAAGCTGATGCGCCAACTTTCTCAAGGATCTGATATGGCCCATAATATTTGAACAACAGCTTGTGATGCGCACGAGGGGCAACAGACGATTGAATGTATGGCTGTAGCTTGAGAAATACTGAGTCTCCCACTGCAAAAACGCGGTCAGATCGTTTTTTGTCAGTCTGGTGCTTCATTCTGGAATTGACTCGCTCCAAATGTTGCTGTAAAAGACGCAACATCAAATCTCTATCACGCAACCAGGTTTCCAAATCCAGAACAGTACAAGTGTCATCTGCTGAAATGCCAAATGTACGAGGAGGCTGGCCATAGAGCACTTCAAAAGGAGATTTTCCTTCCAGAGCAGAGTGTGGGCTGGTGTTGTACCAATACTTCGCCAAGCAGAGCCACTGAGCCCACTTAACTGGACATGCATGAGTAAAACAACGCAAAAAAGCTTCGAGGCACTGATTGACTCGTTCTGATTGTCCATCAGTTTGAGGATGATGAGACGAGCTCATACGCAATTTAGTGCCGGTCAAGGCTGCCATCTCCCTCCAGAAGCGACTTGTGAAGATTCTGTCACGATCTGTCACAATGGATTCCGGCATCCCGTGCAATTTGTGAATATTGTCCATGAACACAGAAATGACAGTCGACACTGTGAAAGGGTGTTGCAGACCAAGAAAATGAGCATAACGGGACAGCTTATCCACCACAACCAAAATGCAATTGTAGCGCCCAGAGCGAGGGAGGCCTTCGACAAAATCCATTGTCAACATCTGCCAGTAACGTTTGGGACAGGCAATGGTTCAAGCAAGCCTGGATAACGAGCTCTATCAGGTTTAGCTCTCTGGCATACTACACATTCTTGCACATACTGTCGTACTTGCGCTCGCATGCCCTTCCAGTAAAACAACTGTTTCAAGCGACGTAGGGTCATTGGTATACCTGAATGGCCACCAATGGGGCAGGTGTGAAATGCATCCAGCAGCTTGAGGGTGAGTTCAGCGCCCTCTGGAATCCACAAACGCCCTTTGTAACGAATAAGACCATCCCTCAAGGAGTAATAATCATCCACAGTAGTCTGTACAGCCAGTTTAGTGAGCAGCTCTTGGGCTGTTGCATTGTCTTGATACAAATCCAATACCTCTTGAAGCCAAGCAGGTTGGTGATGGGATATGGCTAACAAGTGCTCATCAGGGAATGGTCTGCGTGACAGAGCATCTGCAACTCGGTTTTCTGCTCCTTTTTTATACTGGATTTTGAATTGAAGACCCAAGAGCTTGGTAAACACCTTTTGCTGCCAAGGAGTATGCAAACGTTGATCACTCAAATGAGCTAAGCTGCTATGATCTGTAAGAATCAGGAATTCTGCATGATGTAAATAAGAACGCCACTATTCAACTGCAAGAATGATGGCCATGTACTCTTTTTCGTAAGTAGAAAGCCCTTGAATGCGAGGACCCAAGCCACGGCTTACAAATGCCAGAGGATGCCCTTGCTGTAACAATACTGCTCCCACTCCTTGATCACTCGCATCAGTTTCAATAACGAATTGCTTAGAGAAATCTGGCAATGCTAGGACAGGGGTTGTAGTAAGAGCTTGCTTCAGTTGATCAAAGGACTGTTGTGCCGCTGGAGACCACACAAAAGGGACATGCTTGCGCAGAAATTGAGCGAGAGGTTGTCTAATCATACCATAGTGTTGGACAAACTTGCGATAATATCCAGATAGTCCAAGAAACCCACGCAATTCCTTGAGGTTAGCAGGGACCGGCCACTCTTGCACAGTAGATACTTTTGCTGGATCAGTAGAGACACCATTGCCATCAATCACATATCCCAAATAAGCAATACGACGTTGTGCAAATTCACATTTGGAGCTCTTGACTTGCCACTGGTGTTTTTGAAGCAATTGCAGCACCTCTTTTAAGTGTTTTATATGGTCTTCCAATGTTTGACTATAGATGAGTATATCATCAAAGAAGACAACAGCACACTTACGAAGCACTGGAGCCAGATCATAATTCATGACAGACTGAAAAGTAGGAGGGGCATCTGTTAGACCAAAAGCCAGGAGATTAAACTGGTAATGTCCATTATGCGTATGGAAAGCTGTTTTGTATTATTCACCCAGAGCCAAACGAATTTGATGGTAACCTGCACGGAGATCAAGCTTTGAAAACCAAGATGCTCCTGTCAACTCATCGAGTAGCTCATCAATTACAGGCAGGGGATATTTGGTCTTCAATGTGATCAGATTGAGGTGCCGATAGTCCACACAGAGCCGCCACGTCCCATCTTTCTTGCAAACCATGATAACAGGGGAAGCAAAAGGACTTTAACTGGGTGAAATTACTCCAGATTCCAGCATCTCTTTGATCTATTTCTCAATTTCTGTTTTCAGTTCTGGAGAATACCTGTAGGGTCGGATATTTATAGGTTGAGCCCCTTCCATCAGAGGAATATGATGATCACAAGCTCGTCTCGGTGGGAGCGACGCAGGGACAGCAAAAACGCTAGCATATTGATCCAATAGCTCTTGTATAGGTGCCGGAAGAGGAACAGTAGGACTTTTATTGCTATCTGGTTGTATCAAATGGAGTTCAACTACTGTGCAGTTAAAAGAAGCAGGGGGTGTCCTTGTAAAAATATTGGAGTTCCCTTGTACTCAAATGCCAACCATTTTTCAAGCCAGTTTACTTGCATTGTACCCAAAGAAGAAAGCCAATCCATTCCCACTATGCCATCATAATGTGTCAATGGCAAAACTCTGAAATCACACTGAAAAGAATGCCCACCAGAACTCCACTTGCACTGAGGAATAACATGAGTGCAAGTGAGGTGACCTCCACCAGCAATTCTCACTGTCTGTTGCTTAGATAGCTGTTGTACCCCCTGTAAATGAGCTGCAAGATGAGTACTGACGAAAGAGTGAGAACTACCTGAGTCCAACAGCAACACAACACTATGCCCTGAAATTTGACAGTCAAGCTTGATAGCACCCGACCCCCCTGTTGCTGTCTGAGTGTCAGCAGATAACAACATTAAATCCATGTCACTATCATCAGAATCTGGTGAATCCAAAGCACAGAATTCCAGCATCTCTTGGACCACATGAAGCTGGACAGTGGTATTACACTTATGTTCTCTGCCCCAACGTTCTCCATAGATAAAACAGAGGCCCTTGGCCCTACGATAAGCTTTCAGTGTGGCCAACTTATCATCAGTGCTAGATGGTTTAACTCTCTCTGCAATTTTTGGTTCCTCCAAACTTTTGGCTATTGGGACCCTGTCAGAACGGTAAAATTGAGCAGAGGAACGTTTCGCAAACACAGAAGTTTCAGCATCAAGCTCTCCCATCTCTTCTTGTACTGCCGCAATGGAATAAGCTGAGTCCAAATCTTCAGGACGTTGAACAGCCACAATCATGCGAACATTGGCTTTCAGACCATCCACAAACTGAGTGGTGTAATGTAACATATTAGGTTCAGGCTCATAAGCCGTGAGTTGATCCATAAGTTCAGAGAATTGGTTGATGTACTCCTCGACAGTTCCAGTTTGCTTCAACCGATATAACTTGCGCACTAGAGACTGATGTTGGTTACGCCCAAAACGGCCAAGCATCGCAGAACAGAATTCCTCCCAAGAAGATCGCACAAATTTGTGTTGGACAGACGACAACCATCGAGCTGCAGGTCCTTCAAACTGCATCGCAGCCACCGCAATCCACAAATCTGGGTCGGTGTCAAACATCTCAAAATAATCCACACATCTTGTCTGCCATAGTTTGGGATTTTCACCATCAAACCTCGGAAAATCCACAGATGGTGGCCTCCCGTGCCCTGAATTTGCTGACGAAGACGCTACACCATTCCGCCTCTCGCGGTGTGACAGACTGGAGAAGGAAGAGGTCGGCCGCGGCAATTCAGCCATACCTCGAGCAGGTGGTGGGATATACGGCCCTGAGGAGGTCGCCACCTTTGCCGCCATGGACGAACGGAACGCCTGCGTGTTCCCCGCCGTCGCGCCCTTAGGAGAACGCTCGTCTCCTTCTGCTTCGCTGGAACGGATGGCCGAATCCTTGGCGACCCGCAGTTCCTAGATCTGCTTAAGGAGGTCCGCTTCCGCGTCGTCGGTGTACGCTTGCATGTCGTTGACGGCTGCTTCCATCGCCGCTTCGACAGCCTTATCGACGGCCGCCCCGACCGAGCGCGACACTGCCGCCTCCACAGCGGTGCCCACCGCCGCCACAATCATCGCCTCAAGTTCCTTCTGGTGGCGAAGATGAGTCGCCTCGCTTGCTTGCGCGACCGTCTCATAGATCGCCTTGCCCTCGGAAGTGAGATTCTCCATAAGCTCCTGACGTCGGCGCGCCGCCGCTGCCGCCAGCCTAGTCTCGTGAGGATGCTCCAGCGTGGGTGGGGAAATTTTAGGCTCTAAGTACCAATTGTTAGGATCTGACTAGGGATTGGAGGAGGAAGGGGAAAGCTATGGCGGCATTTGAATTCACTCTCTCCTGTGGTATATTTCTGTTACAGATGAATGATAGATTTACAAGCCAATGGCCTCAGCCATTACCAATTCGCCACCTATTCAATTACTCAGTCGCACTATTTATACTGATTCACTTGAGCACCCAATCCTTCTCAGCGTATCTTGTCGATGGATGATGGGCCCACTTGCTGGGCCTTCCCTCTTGGGTCACGAACGGTGCCTCCTCCTATGGGCTGGACGTAGAGGCCTCGGCGTTGACAGGCGAGCAGCAGCGGCAGCAAGGCAGAGTAGCAGCAGAAGCAGCAAGCAACGGCGGCAGCAGCGAGCAGTGGGTGGCTGCGGGCGCGAGCGGGCGAGGGCAGCAGCAGCAGCAGGTGCGCGGCCACGGGCAGGAGCAGCAGAGCAGGCGCACGCGCAGCAGCAGTAGCGAAGGAGCAGCGGGCGCAGTGTACGCGGACACTGAGCTTCGGCCATGGCGAGCACGAGCATGAGGGATGGCTACTACGGGCACGGATCGAGGTCGGGGGTGAGGAGAATCGAAGGAGGAGCTCACTGCGGTGCCGAAGACGCGCTCGAGGAGGCCGGGGGTGGTCCGGAGCGGCGGCAAACGGCGACGGACGACGATGATGGACGCAAAGAAAACGAGCTCGATGTCGAGCGTACAGGCCGCCTTGGCTCGATTCGGTGCACGAGGAAGATGAAGTCATCGGTGGTGGTTCTCCTGGACATATTCTTAGCCGGCGAGGAACACGCTGTCCGCGGCAACGGCGACGACGCGCGCGGTCAGCACGCGAGCTTCCGCGCTCGATTCCGAGCCAAGGAGGAGGCGGCTCGATGGGGAACGAGAGGGGAATGGACGAGGGACGGCTAGAGTTTCCGTTGGACGCGGTTATAGGCCACGGGGGAGCACGTGGAGGCCATCCATGGCCATGGCAGCCGTGGATGTGCGCCACGCACATGGCTCGGCCTCCTCCCTGTACAGAGGTTGAGGAAGGCCTGTAGACGGGCTGGGCTGCACTGTAGCATCAGGCTTTAGTGCATAGTGTCAGTTTTCCTTTTCTTCTTTTTATTTTTCTGCAATTGTTTTAGCTACTGTTTTGCAATTAATATTTGCTACCAAATGAATTATGTAAAATGTGAGACTTGTCCCAATAATTACTATGCAATATTTCCCGCTGCCACAAAAAGTTTGGTAGTTGAATAATTTCATTTGAATTTTGCTTAATTGGAAATGAATTAAAGTGGCTGTTAAAGTCACTGTTTTTGGTTGTTAGAGTCAATTTGGGAATTTAAAAATTGATGGTTTTATTTTTATAATAGCTTTGGGATTTTTTGGAATATTATGAACTATTTTGTTTAATTATTTGAAGAAGTAACAATTTGACTTGCATTTGAATTTTGAATTTGAACTTGAAGTTGGATTATTTTCTAAAAGCAATTTATTTAGGATGATCATGATGACATGGCTAATTAATTAGCTTAATGACAGGGTTAAGATCTGGGGATGTTACAAATCTCCCCCACTACAAGAAATCTCGTCCCGAAATTTAAGAGGTGGGGTAAGGGGTATGTTCGGGGTCAAGGATGTATAGGAGAGTCAGGTTTCTATCCTGTGGAACTGTGGGTAGTGTGGGTTAAAAGTAGGAAGGGCGGTGACATCTTGCACGGTCACGACAGCAAGGCAAGTCAGAGGACAACCATTTGGGGGTGTTGGCTTAAGCAGGGAATTATCACTGCTCTGATTAAAGCTAGACTACCAGAAAGGTTAAACAGACCAATGGAAAGGAAAATGTGATGATCAGATTAAACAGGCCAATGGAAAGGAATAATTGCAGACAATCCAGCTCTCCGGGTGAATGTGAGCACGAGAACCTAATTTTAGAGTTAGCAAAATCTTTTAACCCGAAAGGAAGAGAGATCAGAATCCCAGAGTAAGCAAGAGGAATAAAAGATCCTAATACCACCCATTGGCGACGTGGGCCCGTAAGCCACACAGTCAAGTTAGTAAAACAGTTTTTGAAAGACTAGACTCAACTTCGGCCAAGAAGTTGGAAAGGGGGCTACCTACAGGCAGTCGGCTCTGATACCAGCTTGTGACGCCCCTGCTCGACCGTGCACTAATCATACAAGCAAATGCACACGATCAAGCCCAGGGACTCACGGGAAGATATCACAACACAACTCTAGACACAAAATAAAATAATACAAGCTTTATATTACAAGCCAGGGGCCTCGAGGGCTCGAATACATAAGCTCGCGATCAAGCGTCAGCGGAAACAACATAATATCTGAGTACAGACATAAGAGGGAAACAAGTTTGCCTTAAGAAGGCTGAGCAAAACAACGACATGATCGAAAAGGCGCAGGCCTCCTACCTGGGAACCTCCGAATCTACTCCTGGTCGTCGGTCTCCACGTAGTAGTAGGCTCCACCGGTAGGGTAGTAGTAGTCGGCGGGATCAGCTGGCTCCTGGGATCCGTTATCTGGTCGCAGCAATCGGGTATGGGGAAAAAGAGGAGCAAAGCAACCGTGAGTACTCATCCAAAGTACTCGCAAGACTTACATCAGAACTATACTAAGTATGCATCGGTATCAAAGGAATGGGGATATATCTTTGGACTAAACTGCAGAAATGCCGGAACAGAAGGGGGAAAAGGCTAGTCTATCAAAGACTAGCATCTTCAGCATCTTGCAGCATTAGAATAGTGTAGATTAGCATATTATAAAGTTGCAAACAAGTAGTAGCAAAGCCTAGGGATCCTTCCTCGACTCCCTGCGAGAAAGCGATCCCGGAGCTTACAATTAAATTAACATGTATCCAGTTCAAGTTGTAATAGATCGGGATACAACACTGATCGTCCTGTTACCGTGGACACGGCTATTCGAACAGATAACTTCCCTGCAGGGGTGCACTACTGTTACCCAACACGCTCGATTAACTCTGGCCGGACACACTTTCCTCCGTCATGCCCGGCCTCGGCTGATCGACACGACGTAGTCCTACCTAGGCTCAACAGAGAGGTCCCCGCCGGTCTACATCCTAAGTGCTCTGGGGTCTTGGGCCCATCGCCCTTTGCACTCCGGTTCGTTGTGCGCAGGGTTAGATCCAGGCACCACCTCTGTCCTGGATGGCGCCGGCCCGACCCGGCCACAATGCTGAACTGGACGTCTGGCAGAGCTTTCGGCTGATACATACGGCGCCGAGGGCCCCATTAAACCATTATCCCATGTGGTGGTAGTGCGTATAGGCCAGTGGCCAACTCAGATCAAATACCCAAATCCATTAGCGAATTATTAGGAGCTCGCGGTGACGATCAGTACTCCTGTCGGCCCGTCTCGAGGAAGTGCAACAAGGGTCAGGCCCATTCCTCTCTAGGGCGGTCTCCGCCTGCCCGGCCGCGCCTCGTAATTATCTCGCGGGTACCCTCCAGGTCAACCCGACTCTCAAGAGACTGCCGGGAACTCAGGTCCACCTCTACCGGAGTGGTACCGCCTGTCCCTTCAGTCCCGCATTAACAATAAAAAGGGGCAACAGTGTAAGGTAACCGTGTGTCCGTAACATCAAGGGGGTAATCCGAGGAATCACCCTCGATGGATTCCCACTCGATGCAACTGTCAAGGTGAACTCGGAGGAATCACCCTCGATGGTTCACACTTGAGGGGTTGCACGACAGAAGCATCATCGGAGATGGTGGAAGAGGAATCACCCTCGGTAACCCACAACCGACTAGCTACGCTACAGAGATATCATCAGGAGTGAGGTAGGAGGTATCACCCTCGGCACTCGATAGTAGCTCTGCAGAGTCGTACAAATAAGGGGGTGTGCGGTGCTGTGTTCGGCCTATGTACATCGATCACACTGATCGAGTCACCGGTGGTAAAGCATGGCAACAAGAACAAGGGTGGTGGGGCCATTGATGGATCACTAACCAGTCTATACTAAGCATATAGGACAACAGGTAAAGTATCAACAGCAGGTTACAACATCAGGCCATGCATCAGAATAGGAGCAATCAATTACAGTAGTAAAATCTAATGCAAGCACGGGGAAGAAAGAATTGGTGATATAGGAATGATCAAGGGGGTTTTGCTTGCCTGGAAGCTTTGCTGAAAGGGGCTGGTCGCCGACGACGTAGTCGTACTCGGCAGCAGCGTCGGTCTCGGAGTCTATCGGAGAGAAGAGGGGGAAGAAACAGTAAATATAAAGCAAACTATGCACACAGATGCTTGGCATGGCAATAGGCTGTGCTAGGGGTGCTATAATGCCTCTCTTATCATTTTAGATGATTTAGGAATTTGTTTAAATTTATTTTACCGAAGTCACGCACTATTCATTTATCGAAAACAGGCTAAAAGTTCAATGTTCATCTACTTAGAGGACTCTAACATGAATACAAATGACATATTCGGATTCGTCATATTTTTCTGATCGTTTTTCATATATAAATTATTTTCATCCGAGTTATGGTTTATTTTATATGATTTTTCAAAGTTTTAATCATTTTTTGGATTTTCTGAAATTAATTTAAATTCGAAGTTAAATAGCAAAAATGCTAGGGGTACACACTGAAGTGTACCCAGCAGTGCTGATAGAGGCTGACAGATGAGGCCCAGTCAACTGCCCAGTCAGCAGTTGACTTGGTCAACGTTGACTGGTCAATGGTTGACCTGGGTCCACCTGTCAGTGTAATTAGGCTAATTAACTAATTAAATATTTAAAATTAAATATTTAATTAACTAATTAATTATTCTACTAATTATTTATTTTATTTTATTTATTTTTATTTTCTTAATTAACTGGGCTGGCCCCACTTGGCAGGGGCACAGCCGTGCCCCTCCAGTGGCTGGGCGCGCACGGGAGCAGAAGGCTCCGGCGGACATGGCCAGG
Source organism: Elymus sibiricus (assembly GCA_039707655.1). Lineage (NCBI taxonomy): Eukaryota > Viridiplantae > Streptophyta > Magnoliopsida > Poales > Poaceae > Elymus > Elymus sibiricus. The sequence continues at coordinate 69,182,893 of CM077674.1, read as the reverse complement.
CGCAGCGACGGGGAGTGGCGGCCGGAGGCGGGCGCGGCCGGGCGGAGCGGGGTGGAGGCGGCCTCGGCTGGGAGCGGCGGGGCGAGCAGGAGCGGCAGCAAGGTAGAGTAGCAGTAGAAGCAGCAAGCAACGGCGGCAGCAGCGAGCAGTGGGTGGCTGCGGGCGCGCGCGGGCGAGGGCAGCAGCAGGTGCGCGGCCACGGGCAGGAGCAGCAGAGCAGGTGCACGCGCAGCAGCAGTAGCGAAGGAGCAGCGGGCGCAGTGTACGCGGACACTGAGCTTCGGCCATGGTGAGCACGAGCATGAGGGACGGCTACTACGGGCACGGATCGAGGTCGGGGGCGAGGAGAATCGAAGGAGGAGCTCACTGCGGTGCCGAAGACGCGCTCGAGGAGGCCGGGGGTCGTCCGGAGCGACGGCAAACGGCGACGGACGACGACGATGGACGCGAAGAAAACGAGCTCGATGGCGAGCGTATTTGGAAGATGAAGTCGTCGGTGGTGGTTCTCCTGGACATATTCTTAGCCGGCGAGGAACACGCTGTCCGCGGCAACGGCGACGACGCGCGCGGTCAGCACGCGAGCTTCCGCGCTCGATTCCGAGCCAAGGAGGAGGCGGCTCGATGGGGAACGAGAGGGGAATGGACGAGGGACGGCTAGGGTTTCCGTTGGACGCGGTTATAGGCCACGGGGGAGCACGTGGAGGCCATCCATGGCCATGGCAGCCGTGGATGTGCGCCACGCACATGGCTCGGCCTCCTCCCTGTACAGAGGTTGAGGAAGGCATGTAGACGGGCTGGGCTGCACTGTAGCAACAGGCTTTAGTGCATAGTGTCAGTTTTCCTTTTCTTCTTTTTATTTTTCTGCAATTGTTTTAGCTACTGTTTTGCAATTAATATTTGCTACCAAATGAATTATGTAAAATGTGAGACTTGTCCCAATAATTACTATGCAATATTCCCGCTGCCACAAAAAGTTTGGTAGTTGAATAATTTCATTTGAATTTTGCTTAATTGGAAATGAATTAAAGTGTCTGTTAAAGTCACTATTTTTGGTTGTTAGACTCAATTTGGGAATCTAAAAATTGCTGGTTTTATTTTTATAATAGCTTTGGGAATTTTTGGAATATTATGAACTATTTTGTTTAATTATTTGAAGAAGTAATAATTTGACTTGCATTTGAATTTTGAATTTGAACTTGAAGTTGGATTATTTTCTAAAAGCAATTTATTTAGGATGATCATGATGACATGGCTAATTAATTATCTTAATGACAGGGTTAAGATCTGGGGATGTTACAGCCGCCGCGTTTTGCTCCCTCCCACCCAATCTCGCCGCCACCCGAGGAGGCCACCGGCGAAGGCCGCGCGCACTCTGGGGAAGGTGGCGGCGGGGCACTTCTGCTGCTCCTCGCGACCGTCCCATCGCCAGAGGAGGGGCGCTGCGTCGCGTTGGATCTGGGGGTCCGTCCTCGGGGGCGACTGGCGGCGGCTTCGCAGTCGCCGCAGAGGTGGTGGCTCGGGGCCGTTGGCCATGGCGCGGTGGCGCTGGTCTAGAGCGGAGGGTGGGAGCTGCGTTGGCGCGGGTGCAGGCTCAATCTGGAGGCTTCTCTGTGCCGCGCGTGAGCTGTCGTTGCGGGGCACGAGGACGCCGGGCCGGTGTTGTGAAGGTGCGCTCTGATGCGCGAGGGAGTCGGGCCGGTGCTGTTGGGTGGTGCGCTTGGAGGCGCGAGGGAGCCGGGCCGGTGCTGTGGGGTGGTGCACACGGAGGCACGAGGGCGCTGGGCCGGTGCTATGGCGGGGTCGGCGGCGGGCTGCACGGTTCTCTGCTGTGCGGCTTCTCTGCGCGCGAGGGTGCTGTCGCTGGCGATGGAGCAGAGTGAGGGTGTGACAGATCTGGAGCCTCTGGTCTCCGACGGGCGCGTGGTGGCGCCCATGGTGTGCGTCGGCATGTCTGGTTCATGACTGCGGCTGGGAACTATGGTGGTTCTCGGCCTCGGGCGGTGCTCCATTGTTCCCTGTCGACATGGTGCTCGGCAAGGCACGGCGGGCCGTACTGCGTCCGGTGGCCATGTTTTTGGGTCAGCGGTGGATGGATCTGCTGAGGATGTCGGTCGGTGGTCTCCGCGAGGTGCGGTTGGCTGCGGCGGCGGTGGCTCTGTGCTTCTTCGGCAGCAGGTTGGTTTGATGGTGGGCTTGCTGACACCGTTGCGGGATGAGGTGCGACTGAGGTGGTGTGGACGCGGGGGTGAAGACCCTGTCTCGGCCTTGTGCCGTGACCAGCGATGGCGGCGGCTGTGGCCGTCGTTGACCTTCTTGGAGGCATCGCTGCTTTGCTGCCACCCCCCCCCCCCCCCCCCCCCCCGCACGAATCCGGCCATCACGGCCTCTCCAGGGGAAACCCTTGATCTTGTGATCGGACGATGACGGCGCTTTGGTGTCGTTTTCCCTCTTGGGGGCTTCGTCTTGGAGCCCGGCATCGACAAGCGGGACCGGTGGTTGGCGGCAGTGGCGTCCAGGCTTTTGTGGCAACGATGATGATGGAAACGATGTCGGCGACGTGGCAATGGTTGAGGTAGTCGACTCTTCTTCGGCGTGTCCATGGGATTACCTCGGTTTGTTTGCTACTGTGAAGTCGAAGCTGCGGCGGCGGGGCCCTGTGGTATACGATGACTGGCAGCAGGTGGCCCTTTCGGCGATCTTCCGTGGCGCCAACCGTGCCTGGTTTTGTCCTTCGTAGTTCTTCCTCAGAGTCGGAGCTGTGCTGTCTGGTCGCATGTGGCTGAGTTTTGGCGCGGATCTTCATACACCCCCACATGGCCTCTTCAGTGTGTGTTGAGTCGACGATCGCCTACGGCGAAGTCGGGGTCGTTTGCTCAGTGTTTAGGGATGGCGATGACGCCTCTAGGGGAGGAGTGATGACGATGACGCCTCTAGGGGAGGAGTGATGACGATGACGCATGCGTGCTGTCTCGGCGATGCCCTCGTTGGAGTGGTGTGTGTGGGTCTCTTGTGTGTGCCGCTCGGCGGTTGTGATGGTTTTCGCCCGGTTCTCCATAATCAACTGGGCAATCTGGTTTTCGCTCGGTTTTCCCTAATTAACCGAGCAACTATTTTCTTCTTAATGAATACAGAAACTCTGCCATTTCGAAGAAAAAAACAAGCATCCAGTTGTTATGCCTCACAGAAACGTTACAGCAGAGCTGGCACTCCCAATGTAGCTAGCATAACTATTACTCCCTCCGTCCCAAAATATAAGACGGTTTTTGACACTACATTAGTGTCAAAAAACGTCTTACATTATGGGATAGAGGGGAAGAAATCAGAAAAGCAAACCCAGTATCACTAGAATAGACAAACCCAGTACCACTAATCCCTTGCTCCCAGGAAGTTGCAGCATCCCTGGAAGAATTATTATCTGCCTACCACTCCAGCATCCCTGCAAGAATTATTAACTGAGAATTATTATCTGTTTATGATAGCTGCAGTTTATTTCTCAGTTTATGTCGCTCTGGGACAGGGTTACTGGATTCAGGCTCACAGCAGGGGTGGACGACAGGATACGATGGGCCTTCGACCCGTCTGGCACATTCTCGGCTAGATCAGCATACGCAATTGGGTTTGCGGGACGCCAGCATGACCTAGGCGCTACATTCATCTGGCAATCTCGAACACCTATGAACTGCAAGTTCTTTGCATGGTTGGCCCTTCGCAATCGGTGTTGGACGTCCGATCGGCTGGCTAATCGTGGCCTTCCACACCAGGAGGTTTGCCCATTTTGTGAGCAGGACGAGGAGACCATTGATCATCTCCTCGTGGGGTGCGTCTTCACCCACGAGGTGTGGACAGTGGTGTTGAATGCCTTCGGCGGGGAAGCGGTGCCACCAGATAGGGATACTTGACTACTACCGTGGTGCACGTCCATCAGTGTTGGGAGGAGCCAACGCAAAGATCTCACTTCAATCATGACGCTCGTCCTTTGGGAAACTTGGAGACGTCGAAACACCATAGTGTTCGACGGCGCCACCCCTGCAGTGGCCATGTTGCTGAACAAGATCTTGGATGAGGTGAGGTCGTGGCACTCGGCAGGGCTACTACATGGTGACATGAGTGCGTTCTTGCAGGGGATGTTTAGGCAGGCTAGACGCGAGTAATCTGCATGTGGCAAGGGTAACCGGCATATCCCACCAGCATTGTAAACTCTCTCTCCTTCTATGAATAGATGATACGCATACTCATGCGTATTCGAGAAAAAAAAAGAACCAAAAGAGATGAATTACAAACCTGCAGGGAATTCCTCTTTTGAGACCAGTGCCTTGGTGTTCCTTATGACTTGAGAGAAACAAGTAGCTAGCTTGGGATCGATGCAGTTGCATCAATTGGAGCTAGTCCATAAATAATTTTGTGTAGGCAGAGAGTTAGAGAAATAAAAATACAGTGTTCGCCTTTTTCTTAACTTTCCTGATAAGATCATGACTATTTCTTCCTATGTTCTCTTTCAGTATCTTCTTTAGAGCTGTGGAAGGTGCTAACACATTTTTCTAGCGACCGCCCTAAGATAAGCTTCAAAGTTGCCCTGAACAAAACTCGGACAAAACAGAGCAAAAGAAGTTACAGTAACACATTTTTTGTGCAGCTCCATCTCAACTAGTTTATGAATGAACATCAAAGTTTAGTACTACAATCTACAGGCATCGCCACATGGCAAACGGTACTAGCCGCAGACTGCAGACTCAGTCCACACAATCCTACTGACTTCCACACTACGCCCAATCAAACACATGAACAGACCACGCAACCAAACGCCAAGTCTGAAGCGGCACAATATGAGTACAGTCATGCAAAGAAAAAACTGATCCTTCCTTAATCCTTCCTTCTCTTATTTCTTAAACTTTAGTACTTGAGAAGTATTTTGAACCCCCTCTATACATAGGTTAGTTGACCCCAGTGTTGTTTCACACAGAACAGTTGACCACTTGACTTGAGAAATACCATGCACATAAGAACTAGCTTTGTACAGATGAACTAGCTTTCCATGTCAATAGCGCTGCCATTTCTGACTGGCCTGGCCGGCCTTTCTATGTCAAGGGCAGTAAGGCTGCTCATCGGTGTTGTTGTTGTCAAGCTTCCAAGCAGGCTCATGGATCGCCTCTCCATGTTCTTTGGCGGCTCTCTGTTATGGACGAACGAGATGAATCTTCTGAGGCTCCTCCTCGGTTCATGTCTCAGGTATTTGCGTAGCATGATACCAAAGTAGATGAGCAGCGCGAGGACACATGCCACACCACAGATTAGGAACAGGCCGAAGAAGCTCTCGAGGCGGAGCTGGTCCGAGTCAACAAACTCGCTGTTGTCAGTTGCGCAATCGCCTGTCTTGACCCACTTGTCACGGATCCGCTGCAGCTCCCCATTCTCTGACAGTGACAGGATTGCGGTGGACAGATCTACTTGCAAAGGGGAGTCCCTTGGAAATGCCTGGTAGAATGAACTTTGTAAGGTGCTATATTTTGATTTATGAAACAAAGTAGATGTAGATTTTAGACTTGCAGCCGACAACAAGTGCAAGGAAAGTTGCATAATACTCCAGGATTTTAACACCAAAATACTGTGTTCTTATATTAAAGAATATAGTTTAAATGTACTTACAAAGCCCCATCCTCTGCTGGTGAAATCTGAGCCAGCTACAGCAATCTTGCAGTAAGTTGACAAAAACAGCTCAACATAGGGGCGCTCATAGACAATAGCCATAACACCTCCTTTCTTAGGGCCTAGCTGCAGGGCATCAGCGTATTCTTACGGGGAACCAAGAGCTCGTAGCCTTGACCGTGAGATGTTCAGTTCATTAACCATGTAGTCTTGTGCAAACGAACCAACTTGGAAACCAACAGGATCATCACTATTTTTCAGGTCATCGATTCCTTTTATAGAAATATCAAGTTGTTGCACGGTCAGGATGGAAGTAAGACTAGCGGTATAGCTGGATACAATGATCAAAACAACAAATAGCCATATGATCAGGACACCACGCCCTAAGGTACTCATAGTATTTTCTCCTGCAAGCAGATACAGATGAAATCATGAGTCGTGCGTGAGAACAAAATGTTACTTACAGCAAAAACAAGAAACGCATAATAGAGAAGGTTGGTTTACTCACTGTGGGAGAAGAACAAAGTCGAAAAGCTGAACCTACAGGCAATCAAAATTGAGATTACAGTCACACATTTGAGAGCAAGAAACCACGCCTATAAGAGCATTTGGCAATACATGTGGAGAAATGCAAAGACAGAAGAAAATCATCATAACATCATTAAGCGAATATACAGCTATAGTAGGACCCACTTAGCAAAACAGGTCTATAGGTAGAGTTATTGGTTCATACTGTGCATATATACGTCCCACCACAGGATAATAGTTCACGTGGTATGTTAACAGGCAACTGTTATAAGGTTTGTCTGTATGCACAAGACTTGGTGGACCTTGACATTTCTAAGAAAACAGAACAGATATACAGGAAGACGATACAAAAGGTGCACATCAGCTTCTTACCAGAAAATAGTTATTATTTGTTGACTTGGTGGACCCCGGAAATCGGGATTGATTCGATGTTCAAGAATCCAAACAACCACACCCACAATAAGAAAAAACAACCCTGTAACACACCACATCTCCAAAGTAAATGGCTGCAAGAATGCCCAGGATGTTGTTATATGCTTTTTAACCGGAGACAAGATAACCAAGCCTGTTTCAATGAATGGCTGGGTGAAATCTATAGTTACTGTCCGGGTCATTGTAATTGCGATATCTCCTACAGCTGCATCAAACTCCTGCAGGATAAGATGCCCCTGGTCAGTACGGTATGATGAAATAGTTAGGAGAAGAAAAGCGGCTTTCATACTTACATTTGATTCAACCATCTGTATGAGTTTGTCATAACTAGGATTTTCAGTACCACTCCCAAAAGGTATGAACTTGTAGCTAACAGGATAAGGAAGCAAAGCCAATGCCTGAGTAAAGACATCGATGCAATAACCATTAATTGACCCAGTAGCATTGTCTTCCGTGACGAACTCTTTGAAGCTAAATCTGTTGGGAACGCCAATTTTCAACTCCTTGGCATTTGAAGGAAAAACCCATCCTCGAGGCCTCTGTGCAGTTTCCCCAGGCCAAATAACATCATAGAGATGCTGATTGGCTAGAGAAGTATTCGGAGGCTTTGAATATAGAGCCTCTGGAGAGATAGTCGACAACAAGCCAGAATAATTTGACCAAAAACCAACGGTCCGCATGCCATTACCAATGAGGTTTATGATGTCATATGCAGGATGAATGAGGTCACCTGAAGCATCGAATTGCACTTGCCCAGACGCCCCAGTGAAGTTTACCTTTCTAATCTTCTCCAATAATTTATTTCCCATGTCAAAAATGCTCATTGCTTCAAGGTGAAGAGTTTCCCCAGTTTCATCATGCAACCTCGAGTCATTTGAAAAGGAAATCCTACCACCATCACCGAAGAAGGCATCCAGAGCCCGAGCTAGTGCCCAGACACTATCATAAACATAAAAACCATAAGTATTTACACGAAGATCACTATGGCTGTACTTATGACTTTGCTTGCTCCACTTGGAGATCAAATTACTCTTCATCTTCGAGTTGGGGATATGTGGCCGTAAAGTAAGAACACCTTGCATGCTAGATATAGTCTCAGCAGGAACTGATGAATTAGCATCAAGATACGTAGATAGCCAGTCAGTTGCAATCCACACATAGCCGTTGCCCATCATGTTCAGTTGGTTTGCCATAGAGAAAAACTTGAGTCCATGTTCAGCTCCAGTATGGAGAATGATAACGCGAGACTCTATATAACTGACACTAACCAACAAATTTATGAGGTCACTCCTTTTAGCATTGGAAGGAAAACCCACCTTGTAGGAGATTTTGCAACGCTTTAAAGTGAGTGCATCATCCAAAGCAATAATTCCATTTCTACCATAATCATTATCGATGTATATGGCAGTCACTATCTTCCAGTGGTTATAGTCAACAAGTGCTGCCACAGCTGCCATTTGATAGAGATCACTGGAACCAGTTCTGACAAAGAAGGGAAACCGCATCGTTGAAAGAGTTGCATCAGAAGCAAAGGACATCAAAGGGACTCGGAGCTCATTTGCTACATATGAAATGATATGAGAAATTGTGGAGCACTGGGGGCCAACGATTGCAATAACATCAGTCTCCATGAACTGCAAACCTGATACAAGGAATAAGGTATCATTGTCATAACTCCACAACAGAACCAAAAACTATATTAATGATGCGAAATGAATAAGTGACATTAAAGCTACACTACCTTGAACCATGCCAAGGAAACCATCAAAGCAATTTGTATCCTTTATTTTAACCTTTAGTATAGTTCCATTTAGAACTGTTGGATCAGAGTTGATATCTTCCAAGGCTGCATGGATGGCAACCGCCGCAACACCTCCAGTGGTGGAGTTATATTGAAGAATAGACCCAATATTCACAACAGGAGGCCCTGCAGCTAAACTCTTGCAGATGCCATTAGGTAACAGGAGCAGAGAGAGAACCGACAACGTGAGAAAAGCTATCTTCATTGTGCCTCAAATTGGTGCAAAGGCTACTGGACACTTGTCTGCATGTTAGCAAACTATTTATGTGTTGGAAACCCCCTCCTGTAAGAAAAAAACCATAGAGCAGATGTTATCGTGATACCAATGCATAATTCTTGTATTCTCTAAAGTAACATAGCCCATGTAAAAGAGTACCGACATTTGAAAGGTTCGGTCAAAACGTTGAAAGGAAAAGGACACAGAAAAGCAAATGCCAATTTGAATGAAGAAATTGCAGTAATTCAAAAAATGGATTGAATATCGCAAAGAAAAGCAACTTTGCGACATAGATCCAATTGAAGTGATGAAGCAAATGTCACTTTTGGTATGTGCCTAGATCACTTATATTGCCCATTTATACTACTATTAGGAAGATATAGATCCAAGGTTGGGCTGGCAAGGCAAGCATCCAAGAAAGTCAAGAAGCAATGTGGTCCTGAAGTGAAAGCCAAAGCATTTGGCGTGGCCATACTACTCTCAACAGATTCCAGTTTGCACACACTTTTGCTATGCAGAGAGAGAACAAAAGCCCGCAGGTGACAAACTTTGGATTATGCCCTTGTGTCGATCAGACAGCAAAAAAAGGAAACAAACAGAACAGAACATAGAACTATATATACTATGCTTAAGATGGGGTGCTTCCTGCAAGAGGAAACAATGCCTTGGAACGGCAATCAATCAAACAGCCTCAGCACATTTTTATTTTCTTTTTGAAATAAAGGGGTTTCCCCCAAGCCCCCACTTTTATTAAGCCGAGGCCAAAACCGACCACGTCTAGTATTCCCTCCGTAAAGAAATATAAGAGCGTTTAGATCACTAAAGTAGAATACATCGTTAAACAGCGCTCAGTCACAGCCAGAGAGTAGCTGCGACAGGATTATTACAACCAAGCTACGGCCAGAAAGTCTACGAAAGGAAGGATGAATGCCAATTAGAGAAGCAGCCGGAGAAGTATGCAACAACAGAGAAGATCAGCTGGCAGGAAACCAGCATTATTATGCGTTTCGTGGACATTTTCAGCAACTGACGGTGAACGGAATGAAACGTGGAAGAACCGAAGGACTGAAACGAGACCAGCCGAACAGACACCCTGCGCACAATCCATCGAACACCTTGAGGACGGGCATGCAAGAGTAGACCCAGCGGCAACATCAGTACACAGCCGCCATTACCGGGGGCTCAATCCACAATCGGCACGCGGCTTTCACTCGGGTTCCTCACTGAGACCCAAGAAAACGGCGGGAATGGCGGCTTGGCGGGCATTGGCAGCACCGCAGCAGGGAAGTACTGTAGGACTGTAGGAGATGGGTGGGGATTCGAGGGCAAGGACAGAGAGAGATTTCTCGACTTACGGATTGGATTCGGCCCCCGCCAAGAGGAAATGTCGGACGCTGGCTGCTGCCGCCGCGCCGCTCGACGACGACGAGGACTCCGGGCAGACCGCGAGCTGCTTCCGTCGGTCGAGCTCATTATTATATTTTAAGTGAGTGGTATTTATAGCGGAGGTGGACTGGGGAGAAAGAGGGAGACGGAGAAGGTGGTGACCTTACACGATGACAGGCGGGGCCCACACTGTCATAGGATTTAATTAATTTGACCCAAGTCGATTGCACCACAGAGATAAACAAACAAATTGATTTTTAAAAAAAAAGTTTGAACTGAATGGAATATCTCCTATGAAATGTAGTTTGAAAAATCCTTAAGATTTTTTCCAGATGATTTAGTTAACTCATAAATATTAAATAGAGAGACACATGTGGCGGTTTCATCAATTTTAAACTCTGCAACTCTTGATCCGGTCTTCAACAGGCCTTGTGTGCGTGCGCGCGGGGGATGTTTCTAAGAAAAAGAAGCTCTACATGCAACCTACCTCGAAGAACCCTAGCTAGAGTGTGTGACCGGCCAAAGAAAGGTATTAGATCTGATTCCGATGATCTTTATGCATTGTGAGATGCAAATTACTGTGCAGGCAAACAAAATAACTGTCAAATGATCCAAGTCAACTTCGGTTTGTTATTGTTGAGTATTATGATTATTAGGAAAGATAGGATAGCGTAGGATCTTATTCTACCTTATCTTATACTTCAAGTTGGTCATTGTACTCCCACGAGGCTCAAGCAATAAACATCGATTCCATCAATCCCTCTATATTCCCTCTTACATGGTATCAGAGCCAAAAGGTCTTGAATTCAAGACCCGGCTGGTGCAATTAAATTGCAACCCACTTTCGATCCATGTTTAGGCCTGAGGGAGCCACACATGAGGGGGAGTGTTGACGTATAAATGTATTGCCTAATCTCTTTCATCAGATCGGTCTTTTGTTTGTATTGGCTAGAGCATACACTTCTATATGGTATCAGCCTAATCTCGATCCAAACCCTAGCCGCCACCGCTTCCGCACCGCGCCGCCCCCGGGGCGGTCGATCTCCATGATCGCCACCGGGGACCGCGCCGCCCGTACCTAGGGTTCATCCACCGATCGTGTCGATTGGCTGCCCTAGAGAGTCTTTTTCCTCGAGCCTTGATCCGGATTTTCCTCTCTCTCGCCGATCGTCTTGATCGGCGATTCTTTTTTTAGTTTTTCGATCTCAGATCGGTTTGCGTCGCCCGCCGCCGTTCGTCATCCCCAACGCACGTCTACTTCGTTAACATCTTCGACATCTCCGCCTGGATCGTAGCTGACCTGCGGCCGCTGGCCTCTCATCACGCGCCCGCACAGGCGTGCATGGGTGGACTTCCACGCAGGTGGCTGCTCACATCCATTGCCCCCGCGTTGGAGTTGTTCCTTGCACGCACGCACGCACGTGCATGGATCACCTCCTTTGCACAACGCGTGTGCACGGATCAGCATGCCTGTCCCATGTGTGCCCCAGTCTGGTTCATCGGCGCCGCGATAGACCTGATCACACTAGTAGAAAACAGGGCTTTGGTCTAGCCCTGAAAAGCCCATTAATCCCGGTTCACTCACGAACCGGGACCAATGGGGGCATTGGTCCCGGTTCGTGAGGCCAGGGCGCCGGCCGGGCCTCGTGGTTCATTGGTCCCGGTTCGTCTGACCCCTTTGGTCCCGGTTCCAGACACGAACCGGGACCAATGGGCCTCGCTCCTGGCCCACAACCATTGGTCCCGGTTTGTGGCTGGAACCGGGACCAAATGATGTCCTTTAGTCCCGGTTCCAGCCACAAACCGAGACCAATGGTCGGCCTATATATACCCCCCCTGCCCGCGAGGAGATGCTCTGTTTTTTTGGCCGGCCGTGGGAGAGCTTTGTGGTGCTCTAGCTCACCTCCTATGCACATGAGGTGTTCGATGAAATGCCCGAGCCACACTTAAGATTTCTCCTCTGGAAGCTCCTTGTCCAAGCTCCATTTTCCTCAAGATTTGTCTAGGTTTGGCGGTCCGTCCTGTCCCGTCCCCGTCCTCACCGCCGTCGATCGCCCGCGCCCATCTCGGCGCCGGCACCACCATGGTTAGCCTCTTCTTCTTATCTTCTTTCTAAAAGAAAAAAGTTCTTACTTGTATGATTTAGATAGATACTTGTGTAACTTTCTTACTTTTATTATTGTTTGTTATTATATAGTGCGATGGTTTTGGTTATATGTTGTTCTAGATAGTTTTTACTTGTATGATTTAATTAGATGCTCTAGAGAGTTATATGTTGTTCAATAATGAGAACTATATAACGCACGCAGATGAACCGGCAATGGATGTATGGTGACCGACGCACCTCCGAGTATATTAAGGGCCTGCATAATTTTCTCGAAGCGGCTGAGGCAAACAAGCAGAATGGTTTTATGCATTGTCCATGTACTGTCTGTGAGAATACGAAGGCTTTCTCCAACTCTAAAACCCTTCACTTCCACCTGCTTGAGAAGGGTTTTATGCCACGCTATAATGTTTGGACCAAGCACGGAGAAAGAGGGGTTATGATGGAAGACAACGAAGAAGAAGAGGATGATGACAACTACCCGCCCCCTGAATACGGTGATGCTGCAATGGGGGAAGCTGAAGATCAAGAGGAACCAGACGATGTGCCCGATGATGATCTTCGTCGGGTCATTGTTGATGCACAGAGAGAATGCGAAAGTGAAAGGGAGAAGTTGAAGTTCGATCGCATGTTAGAGGATCACAAAAAAGGGTTGTACCCAAATTGCGAAGATGACAACAGAAAGCTCGGTACCACACTGGAATTGCTGCAATGGAAGGCAGACAATGGTGTATCTGACAAGGGATTTAGTTCGCTACTTAAAATAATGAAGAAGAAGCTTCCAAAGGATAACGAATTGCCCGGCAGTACGTACGAAGCAAAGAAGGTTCTATGCCCTCTAGGATTGGAGGTGCAGAAGATACATGCATGCCCTAATGACCGCATCCTCTACCGCGGTGCGTACGAGGATTTGAACGCATGCCCGGTATGCGGTGCATTGCGGTATAAGATCAGAAGAGATGACCCTGGTGATGTTGAGGGCCAGCGCACCGGGAAGAGGGTTCCTGCCAAGGTGATGTGGTATGCTCCTATAATACCACGGTTGAAACGTCTGTTCAGAAACAAAAAAGCATGCCGAGTTGATGCAATGGCACATAAAAGACCGTAAGAAAGACGGGAAGTTGAGAGCACCCGCTGACGGGTCGCAGTGGAGAAAGATCGAGAGAAAGTGGAGCGACTTTACAGGTGACCCGAGGAACGTATGGTTTGGTTTAAGTGCAGATGGCGTTAATCCTTTTGGGGAGCAGAGCAGCAAGCATAGCACATGGCCTGTGACTCTATGTATGTATAACCTTCCTCCTTGGTTGTGCATGAAGCGGAAGTTCATTATGATGCCAGTGCTCATCCAAGGCCCTAAGCAACCCGGCAATTACATTGATGTGTACCTAAGGCCATTAGTTGATGAACTTTTACAGCTATGGAATGGAAGAGGTGTACGTGTGTGGGATGAGAACGAACAGGAGGAATTTGACCTACATGCGTTGCTGTTTGTAACCATCAATGATTGGCCTGCTCTCAGTAACCTTTCAGGACAGACAAACAAGGGATACCACGCATGCACACACTGTTTAGATGACACCGATAGTATATATTTGGACAAATGCAGGAAGAATGTGTACCTGGGGCATCGTCGATTTCTTCCGACCATCCATCAATGTCGAAAGAAAGGAAAGCATTTCAAAGGTGAGGCAGATCACCGGAAGAAGCCTGCCCTCCGTACTGGTGATCACATACTTGATATGGTCAATGATTTACAAGTAATCTTTGGAAAGGGTCCTGGCGGACTATCTGTTCCGACTGACGATGCGGGACGCGCACCCATGTGGAAGAAGAAATCTATATTTTGGGACCTACCCTATTGGAAAGACCTAGAGGTCCGCTCTGCAATCGACGTGATGCACGTGACGAAGAATCTTTGCGTGAACCTGCTAGGCTTCTTGGGAGTGTATGGGAAGACAAAAGATACACCGGAGGCACGGGAGGAACAGCAACGTGTGCATGAAAAAGACGGCATGCATCCAAAGCAGTATGAAGGTCCTGCCAGCTACGCTCTTACCAAAGAAGAGAAGGAAATCTTCTTTGAATGCCTGCTCAGTATGAAGGTCCCGTCTGGCTTCTCGTCGAATATAAAGGGAATAATAAATATGGCAGAGAAAAAGTTCCAGAACCTAAAGTCTCATGACTGCCACGTGATTATGACGCAACTGCTTCCGGTTGCATTGAGGGGGCTTCTACCGGAAAACATTCTATTAGCCATTGTGAAGCTATGTGCATTCCTCAATGCAATCTCTCAGAAGGTGATCGATCCAGAAATCCTGCCAAGGTTAAGGAGTGATTTGGTGCAATGTCTTGTTAGTTTCGAGCTGGTGTTCCCGCCGTTCTTCTTCAATATCATGACACACGTCCTAGTTCATCTAGTTGACGAGATTGTCGTTCTGGGCCCTGTATTTCTACACAATATGTTCCCCTTTGAGAGGTTCATGGGAGTCTTAAAGAAATATGTTCGTAACCGCGCTAGGCCAGAAGGAAGCATCTCCATGGGCCATCAAACAGAGGATGTCATTGGGTTTTGTGTTGACTTCATTCCTGACCTTAAGAAGATTGGTCTCCCTCAATCGCGGTATGAGGGGAGACTGATTGGAAAAGGCACGCTAGGAGCGGACTCAATAATATGTAGGGATGGGCATTCTTGGTCTCAAGCACACTACACAGTTCTATAGAATTCTACCTTGGTGACCCCGTATGTCGATGAACACAAGAATATTCTGCGCTCCAAACACCCGGAGCAGTGTGACGACTGGATTACATATGAACACATCAGGACTTTCGGCAGTTGGTTGCAAACACGTCTCATGGGTTACAACACTGTTTCTGATGAGTTGTACTCGTTGGCCAGGGGACCATCTTCGACTGTATTGACTTACAAAGGGTACGAGATAAATGGGAATACATTTTACACGATCGCCCAAGATCAAAAGAGCACCAACCAAAACATCGGTGTTCGCTTTGATGTAGCAACCAATAGGGGAAAAGACACATATTATGGTTACATAGTGGACATATGGGAACTTGACTATGGACATGATTTCAAGGTCCCTTTGTTTCAGTGCAAATGGGTCAATCTGTCAGGAGGCGGGGTACAGGAAGACCCACAGTACGGAATGACAATAGTGGATCTGTACAATCTTGGGTACACAGACGAACCATTCATCCTAGCCAATGATGTGGCGCAAGTTTTCTATGTGAAGGACATGTCTACCAAACCAAGAAAAAGAAAAGATAAGGAAGCGAATACATCATACGATGAGCCAAAGCGCCACATAGTTCTTTCAGGAAAAAGAGACATCGTGGGATTGGAGGGTAAGACAGACATGTCCGAAGATTATGAAAAGTTTCATGAAATTCCTCCCTTCAAAGTCAAGGCTGACCCAAGCACCCTGTTAAACGATGAAGATTATCCATGGTTACGGAGCAATAAGCAAAGGACACAAGCGAAGAAAAAGTGAAGACTTTCTCTCCACAACTATATCATTGCAGTTACATGTGAAGAAATGAAATGCCTTTTGTAACAGATGAGTTTTCGTCCGAAACCCTGATACTTCGAAAGAGATTGTCCGTTTTGTACACGAAGTGCATCCAGTTTTTGCCGTAACCCTCTCAACTTTTTATAACATGCTATGTGGGTGAAATGATGATACCATGCCAACTTTCAACCTTTTCAGAGTTCATTTGTAGTGCGTTTCAATTTCAGGGTCATTTAGCTCAAAAAATCAGTAAATGCATGAAAAATACCAAATGAAGTCAGAAAGGGTTGAAAATTGATGATGTGGCTTTGAATGGTGCATTTTGAACACACAAAAAGTCTGGAGTTCAAATAAGTTCAAAAAAATGAAATCCCTTTGTAATAGATGAGTTTTCGTCCGAAACCCTGATACTTCGAAAGAGATTGTCCATTTTGTACACGAAGTGCATCCAGTTTTTGCCGTAACCCTCTCAACTTTTTAGCACATGCTATGTGGGTGAAATTATGATACCATGCCAACTTTCAACCTTTTCAGAGTTCATTTGTAGTGCTTTTCAATTTCAGGGTCATTTAGCTCAAAAAAATCAGTAAATGCATGAAAAATACCAAATGAAGTCATAAAGGGTTGAAAATTGATGATGTGGCTTTTAATGGTGCATTTTGAACACACAAAAAGTCTGAAGTTCAAATAAGTTCAAAAAAAATGAAATCCCTTTGTAACAGATGAGTTTTCGTCCCAAACCCTGATACTTCGAAAGAGATTGTCCATTTTGTACACGAAGTGCATCCAGTTTTCGCCGTAACCCTCTCAACTTTTTAGCACATGCTATGTGGGTGAAATGATGATACCATGCCAACTTTCAACCTTTTCAGAGTTCATTTTTAGTGCTTTTCAATTTCAGGGTCATTTAGCTCAAAGAATGAACTAATAGCAAAAAGACTGAACAAGAAAACTTTTATGAAACTCTAATAGCAAAAAGAATGAACTAAAAATAATCAATTAAAATATTTTTGAAACTAAAATTATATAAAATTTATGCAACTAAAATTATCAAAGTATTTTTTGTTCAAAACATTAATAGCAAAAAGAATTTTCATAACGAATTTTTTTGTTAGAAACTTTAATAGCAAACTAAAATAACCAAATCTGTTTTTGATTAAAACAGAAATTTAAAATAATCTAAAACTTACCAAATTGAATATAATGATAAAATAACCTTCAAAAATCTATTTTTTAGTAAAGTTATTCACAAACTAGTGATTCACACAAATATCAAAAAATTCAAATTTAAACTATTCAAATTTGAAAACTAATGGCACTAACAGAAAGTTTATAATTTTTGTGACCTAAAAGCAAAAAGAATCACTGAAAAACAGTAAGTAGGAACAAAATAAAATAAATAAAGCAAAAAACAAAACAAAAAAACTGGATTTTTTTTTAAAAAAATGCCACCTACTGGGCCACCACGGCCTGAATACGACTAGAAACCCAACCAGCTTGTTGGGCCAGGATTCAAGCCCACAGAAGGCCCAATAGGCCCACTGGCAGTGACAGATTAGGCCCGGAAGCCTGCAGTTGAGAGGAGCTCGAGAGGGTGTGCGCAGCAGCGCTTATAAACCACTCTCGAGCTCTCTCAGCTAGCGAGGTGGGACTAAAAATTTGGCCCCGGGCAGCACCACCCTTTGGTCCCGGTTCGTGGCACCAACCGGGACCAATGCGCCCCTTTAGTCCCGGTTGGTGCCACCAACCGGGACCAAAGGTCCCTGTTTCCCGCCCTTTGGGCTGCTGAAAACTGACCTTTGGTCCCGGTTGGTGGCACCAAACGGGACCAATGCACCCCTTTAGTCCCGGTTGGTGCCACCAACCGGGACCAATGCTCTGTGTATATAAGCCCACACTTAGCACTTTCTCGAAATCACTTGTTCTTCTCCGCCCGACGCCCCCAGGCTGCTCCTCGTCGCCGTCGCCGCCGAGCCTTGCCCCGACGCCGTCAGGCTGCCCCACCTCGCCGTCGTCGCCGTCGCCGAGCTGCCCCGACGCCGTCCCCGCTCCCACTGTGAGCCGCCGCGCCGTTCCCCTCCTCTCCTCTCCCCCCCCCGCGTCCCGACGCCGCCGCCCGCCGCGATGCCGACGCCGCCCGCGCTCCGGCCGCCCGCCGCGACGCCGCCGCCCCCCGCGCCCCGACGCCGCCGCCGCCGCCCCGGCCGCGCTCTGCTTGCCGCGCCGCCGCCGCCGCCTCTGCCTTTTTTTATTCATATGTATGCATTGATGTATATGTATGCAGATGTGTATGCAGATGTATATGAATGATCCATGTATATGTATGCATTGATGTATAATTTTTTTGTTCATATAACTTTTTTTTGTTCATAGAATTTTTTTTTGTTCATAGAACTTTTTTTTGTTCATAGAAAGTTTTTATATATGATCCATGGATATATGAGCAATGATGATGTTGTTGATGATATGAGTTCTTTGATGAGGGGTGAGCGTCATTGTCGTCTACCCCCTTCCCGATAGCTTCGACATGAGGGGGACGTCGGACATGACATGAGGGGTGAGCGTCGTTGTCGTCTACCCCCTCCCCGATAACTTCGACATGAGGGGGGACGTCGGACATGACATGAGGGGTGAGCGTCGTTGTCGTCTACCCCCTCCCCGATAACTTCGACATGAGGGGGGACGTCGGACATGTCATGTGGAATTTTTTTTGTTCATATAGAAAACTCCGGTAACATAGATTTATCAAGAATGCCCCCATTATGGATTTGCACAAGTTGATCCAATTTTTTTCTGATCTCATCTATATATATATATTCTTCTATATGTCACGTTGTCTGTCAAAGTATTCAAGAAATCCATGGCTTCATCATTAGCCGGAAGTAACAGGCGTATGATGCTACGAAGTTCTTCAAAGTTGTTTTGGAACGGAGTTCCAGATAGAATAATTCGCTTTTTGGTACGAATTTCAGCAAAGGCCTTCCAAATAGCGATATTCGGAAGGCTCTTGCTGAACTTCGTACCAAAAAACTAATTAATTATCCTATCCGAGACTTCGTTCCAAAACAATTTTGGAGAGCTTCGTACCATTATGCGCCTGTTACTTCCGGCTAATGATGAAGCCATGGTTTTCTTGAATCCTTTGACACTAGACAACGTGACATATAGAAGGGTAGATGAGATCAGGAAAAATATGGACCATTTTCTGCACATCCAGAATGGCGCCATTTTGTTAATTAAATCCCTTAAAGGTTAAGAGAATCCCTTGTTTGACATTCATGAGAGAGGCGTTCCGGACGTCGGACATTCATGTTTGTATATTAATTGCCATGTTGTAATATTTGCAGAAACTATGGCTCAAAGAGACTTGGAACAAGAACAGTTGTTGGGGGACATAATCCTCGGCGGACGTGATGTCTTGTCGTTTCTCAACGACACCGATGGTCTGGAAGGAGAGGATGACGGCTCCGGTGATCGAACAATGGAGGAGGAAGGACATGATCATGATGGCTCCGGTGACCGAATGCCGGAGGAAGAAGGAGACCATGATGACGGCTCCGGTGAC
Organism: Elymus sibiricus; assembly: GCA_039707655.1. Taxonomy (NCBI): domain Eukaryota; kingdom Viridiplantae; phylum Streptophyta; class Magnoliopsida; order Poales; family Poaceae; genus Elymus; species Elymus sibiricus. Next base: position 69,163,693 of record CM077674.1, on the reverse strand, counting down.
CGAACGGAGGAGGGAGCTGTTGCAAAGTCCGGCGAGGTATATATATTAATTAAGCCTGTGCTGACTAGCTAATTGATGCATTAATTGTTTTGGTATGTACATATATTAACTATTCTTTCTTCTTTTATAGCCCTCCGGATCGAGCCAAACTTCGGTAACGAGACGAGGCCCGAAGAAGAGGTTGCGCAAGGATGAAAGGTTCACGATCACAGCACTCGCGGACAATGGCCATCCGATTGAACCCAAGCGGACCAAGGATGCATTTTCTGCTCAGTGCGGAGTTATTGTTAGGGACAACATCCCGATCAGCATCAAGCAATGGAATAAGCCTAAGGACGACGCCCCTGAAGGTGATTATGTCACCGATAGACAGAAAGATGATCTTTGGACCGCGCTGAAGGCAAATTTCACCCTACCGCCAGAGGAGGATCCGAATAAGCCAGTTATAGAGCCACTGGTCAAGGCGTGTGCTCTTAAGAAGATGGCAGATCTATTCAGGAGGTGGAAGAATGAGTTGAAATCAAAGTTTGTCGACAAAGGGAAGACTCCAGAATTCACCGGCCGATTTGAGAAGATAAGAGATCACTGGCCCGCATTTGTGGCCTACAAGACATCAGACAAGAGTAAGAAAATGTCAGAGACAAACAAGAACAATGCTGCAAAGAAGCAGTATCACCATCACACGGGGTCAGGTGGCTACCTCAAAGCCCGGCCGTTGTGGGACAAAGCTGAGAATGACCTGATTGCTAAAGGGGTCGTACCACAGACATTGAACTAGCCAGACCGTTCAAGGACTTGGTTCTTCGGGGTTGGGGGAACTTTGGACCCTGAAACAGGGAAGTGCCGTTGGACGGACGAGCAACTTGCAATACCCGTCACGAAGCTTCAGAAGTATATCACCGCAGCGCAGGAAGGGACGTTCATTCCCGACAGAGAGAAGGACGAGCTGACTGAGGCCCTAGGGAATGCTGAGCACCCTGGACGAACACGAGGCACACCAGGCTCCGTTCTGTGGAAGGTTGGGTTTCCCGACACAGGCGGTTACAGAAGCCGGGAGAGAAAGAGGAAAGCGGAGCTGAGCGACATGCAGAAGCTCATTGCAAGACTACAAAAGCTAGAGGAAGCTGAGAGCCAGCGAGCTGCCGGCCAACCATCTCAGCGGCACGAAGCTACCCCAGAAGCTACCCCGCCATCTCAGCGGAGAAGCAGCGTCGCTTCCACGGAGCCCGTTCAGCCTGACTTCACGTCTCCTAGCTACCCTGTGGATACTATCACGGAGGCTCAACATTGCGAGCTTATGACGAAATGCCGGAACCTCACTTTCAAGGCGGCTGTCGGCTCTGTTGCACCTCCTCAACCCAACGGAACTTTTCACTGCCGTCCGATTCCACATGGCTATGCTGTTGTGATGGTGGATGAAGTAATGGAGGGATTTGAGGAGCTCGAGCTTGACCACTCTACAGGTGAAGGGGAGAATCAGCTGGTTCGTGCTCTGAGGAGTACATGTCTATGGTAGAAGGAGTACATCAAGCTTCCAAACTGGACGCCTCCGCCTCCTCCTCCTCCTCCGGCGAGTCAGGGCACTCCGCCTCCTCCTCCTCCTCCTCCTCCTCCTCCGACGAGTGATCAGGGCACTCCGCCTCCTTCTCCGGCTCCTCCGACGCGTCAGGGCACTCCGCCTCCTCCTTCACCTACTCCGGCGCGTCGGAGCAGTCCGCCTCCTCCTCAGCCTCGTCAGCAACGGCGGAAGACAGACGCCGCCGCTCCGGCTCCTCCGGCGCGTCGGATTTCTCCGCCTCGTCAGCAACGACGGAAGAGAGACGCCGCCGCTCCGGCGGCTAGCAGTACAAGCAGAGGCGGGAGCCAATTCAGATACGGTCCATCTCTCAAGCCTCTGGAAAAGTTACCATATGAGAGGACCGAGCAGGAAAATGAGGACATATGTCATGCCCAACTGAGGGACCATTTTGCAAAGAAAACTCCACCTCCGAAGGAGAAGGTAGATCCGGTGAAAGTGAAGCGCACTATCAATGCCCTGAAGCGACCACCACCGCCTCCGCCGGATTCCAACTATGACCGCATAATTACTAAGACACATGCTCAAGCGCAGCAGTCGGGAAGTACTTCCAGTGCTGCAAGAGCGAAAAAACGAAGAAGTGGGAAAACAATTCCCCAGCTCGGCGAACAGGAGAAGCAATCGTGCCCCCCGCTCAAGGTGTCTAGCGATATCGCTAATCATCCGGTGCTACTGCCCGGTACCACTCTTGATGATTACCTGCCCGATGATGTACAGTTTGAAACGGCTGAGGTAGTAGACGTCTTTAGATACGAGCACGGGAAGCCTCTCGTCAAACCTGATCATCCTCATCTAACAACGATGATGCAAAAATTGCATGACTGGTACATGGAAACCTGCAGGAAGTCTGGGAAAGACAGTTTGTTAGTCGGAATTAAAAAAGAGCATGACTTCCCTGGAGTCGACCTGCTGCCTGTTGAATTTGTGGAGTTATTTCAATTATACAATCAAAAGGCCCTCGACAAACAACTCATGACTTGCTACTGTCTGTAAGTATTACTTCTATAATTAAGTCTCTAGCTCAGCTCGTTCATTGCATGTATATATAATTATCCTCACTATATTATGCAGATTGAAGATGGTCGAATGCAAAAAAACAGGAATCTTCGACGTTGGGTTCATTAGCCCAAATACCGTAAATGAATGGTCGGTACGAAAGGCGGCTGAAGATACCGAGAACAACTTGCTAGAAACGGTCCTTACACATCAAAACAAAAGGGAAATACTCTTTCCTTACAACTTCAAGTGAGTGTTACTGTCTTCTGCATATTCGGTTCCGCTTACTCGTGGTTAAGTAATGTAATTGATGAGTTATGCGTGCGCAGCTTCCACTATATTCTGCTATCCATTAACCTTGACGGGGCATTAGTAACTGTCTTAGACTCGCTCCGTAAAGATCCCAAGTATTATGCGGACATGACTGCAATGCTCCAGAAGTAAGTTCAATCAATACCGGGACCATATCGGCAACTTTCGTTCATTTCCTGATATCAAGTAATCATTTTCTTTGCCTGCTAGGGTTTGGAAAACGTTCACCGCTAAGGTTCCGGGTCTGAAGAAGGAGCTGCGATTTACACACCCCAAAGTAAGTAGTACTAGCTAGTTCCGCGCATCTCTCATTGATTCTAGTTTCATCAATACCATTATCATGCTTGCTTATCAGTTTGATTGAACTCTATTCTCGTAAAGTGCTTGTTGCAGGCACCCAACACTCATTTATGTGGATACTACGTATGCGAGTTCATTCGCTACTATACCTCTGAACGGGCCTCCTCTGAGAAACAATTTGAAGTACGTAAACAATATTCACAATTTTATTTTATATATTACCATCAATTGTGTTGAGTTTCATTCATATATATGTATTGACCCCCTTCTTTAAATTAGATCTGGCAGATGCGGGATGAACTCCTACCACATGATCGCATACGAGCAATTCAAGAGGAATTGGCGGGATTCTTTCTTGACCACGTCATACCTGAACACGGAGAATACCATGTGAAATTGAAATGGTTGTAAGGGATGTTATATATTGTACATATGTAGCAGCGTCGGATAGATATACGAAAACTTGTTGTTCGACCAAGCACGAAGAAAGAGATGTCACTTCTCTCTATATATGTTCATGACGATCTTGTGTAATTAATGGTTTCCTTTATTTGCTTACTAGCTAGCGTCGAGTTCTCTCTATATGTGTAGTAGCTAGCGTCGACCAAGCATGGAAAAAGAGAGGTCACTTCTCTCTATTAGCTCGCTAACACAATATGAAACCCCTAAATTAACCCTCCAAAACCCCAAACCCCCCCCCCCCTTCCCAAAAAAAAACAAAACCCCTAGCGACCGCGAGCTGCTGACGCGTGGCCGCCTTTTGGTCCCGGTTGGTGTTACCAACCGGGACTAAAGGTCCTCCTGCCTGGGCTCCCGCAGCGGCCACGTGGAGCCCCTTTGGTCCCGGTTCGTAAGAGAACCGGGACTAAAGGTTTTGGGCTTTAGTCTCGACCCTTTAGTCCCGGTTCCAGAACCGGGACAAATGGGCCTCTGGAACCGGGACAAATGGGCCCTTTTCTACTAGTGTCAGTTGGTTGTGTACGCATCCGCCAGTTCTGTGAAGATTGTTGCCGAGTAAGCACGCCCCTCCACCGATGGAGCAACGGGCTGTCGCTGTGTCGTCCCTTCGGACCGCAACGCTGTGTCGCCCCTTCGGGCCGTAGCGCCGCGACATGCGGTCCACGCCGCCGTCCCGAGGCTGTTTCCGCGGTTGCACCGGCCCGCGTGCTGCCGCTGCGTTGTCCATTCGGGCCATAGTGCCGCGGCCCACGGTCCATCGCCGCCCCAAGGCCGTCCGCTCCAGGCCGTCCCCGTGGCTGCATCGACCCTCGCGCCGCCACTGCGTCACCCCATCGGGCCGTAGCTAGCGTGGCACGCGGTCCACGCTGTTGGAAATATGCCCTAGAGGCAATAATAAATTGGTTATTATTATATTTCCTTGTTCATGATAATCGTTTATTATCCATGCTATAATTGTATTGATTGGAAACTCAAATACATGTGTGGGTACATAGACAACACTGTGTCCCTAGTAAGCCTCTAGTTGACTAGCTCGTTGATCAAAGATGGTTAAGGTTTCCTAGCCATAGACATGAGATGTCATTTGATAACAGGATCACATCATTAGGAGAATGATGTGATGGACAAGACCCAAACTGTAAACGTAGCATTTGATCGTGTCAGTTTATTGCTATTGTTTTCTGCATGTCAAGTATCTGTTCCTTTGACCATGAGATCATGCAACTCACTGACACCGGAGGAATACCTTGTGTGTATCAAACGTCGCAACGTAACTGGGTGACTATAAAGGTGCTCTACAGGTATCTCCGAGGGTGTCTGTTGGGTTGGCATGGATCAAGACTGGGATTTGTTACTCCGTATGACGGAGAGGTATCTCAGGGCCCACTCGGTAATACAACATCACAATGAGCCTTGCAAGCAATGTGACTAAAAGTGTTAGCCACGAGATCTTGTATTACGGAACGAGTAAAGAGACTTGCCGGTAACGAGATTGAACTAGGTATAGTGATACCGACGATCGAATCTCGGGCAAGTAACATACCGAAGAACAAAGGGAACAGCATACGGGATTAACTGAATCCTTGACATAGAGGTTCGACCGATAAAGATCTTCGTAGAATATGTAGGAGCCAATATGGGCATCCAGGTCCCGCTATTGGTTATTGGCCGTAGAGGTGTCTCGGTCATGTCTGCATAGTTCTCGAACCCGCAGGGTCTACACACTTAACGTTTGGTGACGATTAGTATAATTGAGTTATTATGTTGGTGACCGAAAGTTGTTCGGAGTCCCGGATAAGATCCCGGACATGACGAGGATCTCCGGAATAGTCCGGAGGTAAAGATTGATATATGTGATAATAGTGTTTTGATCTCTGGAAGGGTTCCGGAGTTCACCGGAAGGGGTTCCGGATGTTTACCGAAGTGTTCGGGTGCAGCAACACTTTATATGAGCCAAAGGGATAAAGCCCACAAGGTATTGGAAAGTGCAAAAGTAGTTTTGCTGCCGCGTAAGCGGTACTACCGCTTGGTGAAGCGGTACTACCGCCCGAGCGGTACTACCGCTTGTGTGAAGCGGTACTACCGCCCAAGCGGTACTACCGCTTGTGTGAAGCGGTACTACCGCTTGTGCGCGGCTGTGCACGATTCGGCAGGGTCCGAATTGGACTCTTTTCCTGCGGGCCAAACCGACCTTGTGCGGGCAAAACCGACCCGGAGGAGGCTTTTACTCCAAGTTTAGACCCCAAGGCTCAACATATAAATAGAGGGGCAGGGCTAGCACACGGGACACATCAGGATTTCCCAAGCCGTGTGCCGGCAACCCTAGCCCTCTAGTTCCTCCGTCATAATCTCCGTAGTGCTTGGCGAAGCCCTGCAGAGATTGTTCCTCACCACCATCACCACGCCGTCGTGCTGCTGGAACTCAACCACTACTTCACCATCGCTCGCTGGATCGAGGAGGTGAAGGCGTCATCAAGCCGTACGTGTGTTGAACGCGGAGGTGCCGTCCGTTCGGCACTAGATCGGAAGGATCGTGATTGGATCGCGGGACGCTCGGCGATTTGGATCGCGAAGACGTTCGACTACATCAACCGCGTTTATTAACGCTTCCGCTTAGCGATCTACAAGGGTATGTAGATTCACTCTCCCTCTCGTAGATGCTCATCACCATGGATAGATCTTGCGTGTGCGTAGGAAAATTTTTGTTTCCCATGCAACGTTCCCCAACAGTGGCATCATGAGCTAGGTCTATGCGTAGATGAGATCTCGAGTAGAACACAAACGAGTTGTGGGCGTGGGTGTATACATATTGCTTGCCGTTACTAGTTGATACTTGATTCAGCGGTATTGTGAGATGAAGCGGCCCGGACCGACATTACGCGTACGCTTACGCGAGACTGGTTTCACCGCTGCGTGCACTTGTTGCATAAAGGTGACTGGCGGGTGTCTGTCTCTCTCACTTTAGTTGAATCGGTTCAATGAAGAGGGTTCTTTTAGAAGATCAAAAAGCAATCACTACACCACGTTGTGGTTTTGCGTAGGTAAGAATCGTTCTTGCTAGATACCCGTAGCAGCCACGTAAAATTTGCAACAACAATTAGAGGACGTCTAACTTGTTTTTGCAGGGTATGTTGTGATGTGATATGGCCAATTACATGATGTGATATATGTGATGTATGAGATGATCATGTGATGTATAGAATATCACGACTTGCATGTCGATGAGTACGGCAACTGGCAGGAGCCATAGAGTTGTCTTTAATTATTGTATGACCTGCGTGTCAATCATTAAGCGCTATGTAATGCTTTACTTTATCGCTAAACGTTAGCTATAGTCGTGGAAGCAACAGTCGGCGCGACAACCTTATGGCGACACGTTGATGGAGATCAAGATGATGGAGATCATGGTGTCATGCCGGTGACGATGGAGATCATGCCGGTGCTTTGGAGATGGAGATCAAAAGCACAAGTTCATGGCCATATCATGTCACTTATGATTTGCATGTGATGTTAATCCTTTTATGCATCTTATTTTGCTTAGGACGACGGTAGCATTATAAGGTGATCCCTCACTTAAATTTCAAGATAAATTGTGTTCTCCCCAAGTGTGCACCGTTGCGAAAGTTCGTCGTTTCGAGACACGCCGTGATGATCGGGTGTGATAGACTCTACGTTCGCATACAACGGGTGTAAGCCATGTTACACGTGCGGAACACTCGGGTTAAACTTGACGAGCCTAGCATGTACAGACATGGCCTCGGAACACAAGAGACCGAAAGGTCGAACATGAGTCATATAGTAGATATGATCAACATGAAGATGTTCACCATTGAAACCACCTCAACTCACGTGATGATCGGACTTGAGTTGGTGGATTTGGATCATGTTACACTCGAATGATCGGAGGGATGTCAATTTGAGTGGGAGTTTTTTAAATATGATTAACTAAACTCATTATCTAAGAACAATAGTCTAAGTTGTCTTTGCTATATTTATGTTGTAGATCATGGCTCGCGCAGTAGCACCCCTGAATTTTAATGCGTTCCTAGAGAAAGCTAAGTTGAAAGATGATGGAAGTAACTTTGTGGACTGGGCCCGTAATCTAAGGATTATCCTTACGGCTTCCCAGAAGGCTTATGTCCTTGATGCACCGCTTGGTGATCCACCCGCTCCAGTTGAGTCTCTAGACGTTGTGAACGCCTGGCAGGCTCGTTCTGATGATTACTCAATAGTTCAATGTGCAATGTTGTATGGCTTAGAACCGGGACTTCAAAGACGTTTTGAACGTCATGGAGCATATGAGATGTTCCAGGAGTTGAAGTTTATCTTTCAGAAGAATGCCCGGATCGAGAGATATGAGATCTCCGATAAGTTCTATGCTTGCAAGATGGAGGAGAACGGGTCTATCAGTGATCACGTGCTCAGAATGTCTGGGTACTCCACCCGCCTGGCTGAGTTAGGGATGCCCCTTCCGCCAGAGGCTATCACTGACAGAGTTCTTCAATCATTGCCACCTAGCTACAAGAGCTTCGTGTTGAACTATAACATGCACGGGATGAACAAGTCAGTCGCCGAGCTGTTTGCGATGCTGAAAGCCACTGAGTCTGAAATTCAGAAGGAGCATCAAGTGTTGATGGTCAATAAAACCACTAGTTTCAAGAAAAATGGCAAGGGTAAGAAGGGTAACTCCAAGCAGAGTGGCAAAGCAGTTGCTCCTCTCGTGAAGAAACCCAAGGCTGGACCCAAACCAGAAACTGTGTGTTTTCATTGCAAGGGAACTGGACACTGGAAGCGGAATTGCCCCAAGTATTTGGCTGACAAGAAGGCGGCCAACAACAAACAAGGTATATATGATATACATGTTATTGATGTGTACCTTACCAACTCTCGTTGTAGTGCCTGGGTATTTGATACCAGTGCGGTTGCTCATATTTGCAACTCAAAACAGGAACTGCGGAATAGACGGAGGCTGGCAAAGGACGAAGTGACGATGCGCGTGGGAAATGGTTCCAAGGTTGATGTGATCGCCGTCGGCACGCTCGCTCTTCGATTACCGTCGGGATTAGTGATGAACCTAAATAAGTGTTATTTGGTGCCTGCGTTAAGCATGAACATTATATCTGGATCTTGTTTATTGCGAGACGGTTACTCATTTAAATCAGAGAATAATGGTTGTTCTATTTATATGAGTAATATCTTTTATGGTCATGCACCCGATGTGAGGGGTTTATTCTTATTGAATCTCGATAGTAATGGTACACATGTTCATAACATTGATGCCAAAAGATATAGAATTGATAATGATAATACCACTTTCTTGTGGCACTGCCGTTTAGGTCATATTGGCGTAAAACGCATGAAGAAGCTCCATGCTGATGGACTTTTGGAGTCACTTGATTTTGAATCACTTGACACATGTGAGCCATGCCTCATGGGCAAGATGACTAAAACGCCGTTCTCTGGAATAATGGAACGGGCAAGTGACTTATTGGAAATCATACATACTGATGTATGCGGTCCGATGAGTATTGAGGCGCGCGGTGGTTATCGTTACTTTCTCACCTTCACTGATGACTTAAGTAGATATGGGTATATTTACTTAATGAAACACAAGTCTGAAACGTTTGAAAAGTTCAAGCAATTTCAGAGTGAAGTTGAGAATCATCGTAACAAGAAGATTAAATTCCTACGATCTGATCGAGGAGGAGAATATCTGAGTTATGAGTTTGGCAGTCACTTAAGACAGTGTGGAATTGTTTCACAATTGACACCGCCTGGAACACGACAGCGTAATGGTGTGTCCGAACGTCGTAATCGAACTTTATTGGATATGGTGCGATCTATGATGTCTCTTGCCGATTTGCCACTATCGTTTTGGGGTTATGCATTAGAGACAGCTGCATTCACTTTAAATAGGGCACCATCGAAATCCGTTGAGACGACGCCATATGAACTTTGGTTTGGCAAGAAGCCAAAGCTGTCGTTTCTTAAAGTTTGGGGATGTGATGCTTATGTCAAAAAGCTTCAGCCTGAAAAGCTGGAACCCAAAGCGGAGAAATGCGTCTTCATAGGATACCCAAAACAGACAGTTGGGTATACCTTCTATCTCAGATCCGAAGGCAAAGTGTTTGTCGCTAAAAACGGAACATTTCTTGAGAAAGAGTTTCTCTCGAAAGAATTGAGTGGGAGGAAGATAGAACTTGATGAGGTTGTTGAACCTTTACTTCAACCTGAGAGTAGCGCAGCGCAGAAAGTTGTTTCTGTGGAGCCTACATTAGCTGAAGAGGAAGTTAATGATGATGATCATGAAGCTTTGGATCAAGTTGCTATCGAACCTCGTAGGTCGACAAGGACGCGTACTGCTCCTGAGTGGTACGGCAACCCTGTCTTAGACATCATGTTGTTAGACAACGATGAACCTACGAGCTATGGAGAAGCGATGATGAGCCCGGATTCCGAGAAGTGGTTAGAGGCCATGAAATCCGAGATGGGATCCATGTATGAAAACAAAGTATGGACTTTGGAAGTATTACCTGAAGGGCGTAAGGCCATTCAGAACAAATGGATCTTTAAGAGGAAGACGGACGCGGACGGTAATGTCACCGTCTATAAAGCTCGACTTGTGGCAAAGGGTTTTTCACAAGTTCAAGGAGTTGACTACGATGAGACCTTCTCACCCGTAGCGATGCTTAAGTCCGTCAGAATCATGTTAGCAATAGCTGCCTTTTTCGATTATGAAATTTGGCAGATGGATGTCAAAACAGCGTTCCTTAACGGTTACCTTAAGGAAGAGTTGTATATGATGCAACCAGAAGGTTTTGTCGATCCAGAGAATGCTGACAAAGTTTGCAAACTCCAGCGATCCATTTATGGACTGGTGCAAGCATCTCGGAGTTGGAATCTTCGTTTTGATGAGGTGATCAAAGCGTTCGAGTTTATACAAGTTTACGGAGAAGCTTGTATTTACAAGAAAGTGAGTGGGAGCTCTATAGCGTTTCTAATATTATATGTGGATGACATATTGCTGATTGGAAACAATATAGAAATGCTGGAAAGCGTAAAGGAATATTTGAACAAGAGTTTTTCAATGAAGGACCTAGGAGAAGCTGCTTTCATATTGGGCATCAAGATCTATAGAGATAGATCGAGACGCTTAATAGGACTTTCACAAAGCACATACCTTGATAAGATTTTGAAGAAGTTCAAAATGGATCAGTCCAAGAAGGGGTTCTTGCCTGTTTTGCAAGGTGTGAAGTTGAGTAAGACTCAATGCCCAGTGACTGCAGAAGATAGAGAAAAGATGAGTGTCATCCCCTATGCTTCAGCCATAGGCTCTATCATGTATGCAATGCTGTGCACAAGACCCGATGTCAGCCTTGCCATAAGTATGGCCGGAAGGTTTCAAAGTGATCCAGGAATGGAACACTGGACGGCGGTCAAGAATATCCTGAAGTACCTGAAAAGGACTAAGGACATGTTTCTCGTTTATGGAGGTGATCAAGAGCTCGTCGTAAAGGGTTACGTCGATGCAAGCTTTGACACTGATCCGGATGACTCTAAGTCGCAAACCGGATACGTATTTATTCTTAATGGGGGTGCGGTTAGCTGGTGCAGTTCCAAGCAAAGCGTGGTAGCTGATTCTACATGCGAAGCGGAGTACATCGCAGCCTCGGAGGCGGCGAAGGAAGGTGTCTGGATGAAGGAGTTCATGACAGATCTTGGAGTAGTGCCTAGTGCGCTTAACCCAATGACTCTGTTTTGTGATAATACTGGTGCCATTGCTCTAGCCAAGGAACCAAGATTTCACAAGAGGACCAGACACATAAAGCGACGTTTCAATTCCATCCGCGATTACATCAAGGAGGACGACATAAATATTTGCAAAGTACACACGGATCTAAATGTTGCAGATCCGATGACTAAACCTCTTCCAAGGGCTAAACATGAACAACACCAGAACTGCATGGGTGTTCGATTCATTACAATGTAAATCACATAGTGATGTGAACTAGATTATTGACTCTAGTGCAAGTGGGAGACTGTTGGAAATATGCCCTAGAGGCAATAATAAATTGGTTATTATTATATTTCCTTGTTCATGATAATCGTTTATTATCCATGCTATAATTGTATTGATTGGAAACTCAAATACATGTGTGGGTACATAGACAACACTGTGTCCCTAGTAAGCCTCTAGTTGACTAGCTCGTTGATCAAAGATGGTTAAGGTTTCCTAGCCATAGACATGAGATGTCATTTGATAACAGGATCACATCATTAGGAGAATGATGTGATGGACAAGACCCAAACTGTAAACGTAGCATTTGATCGTGTCAGTTTATTGCTATTGTTTTCTGCATGTCAAGTATCTGTTCCTTTGACCATGAGATCATGCAACTCACTGACACCGGAGGAATACCTTGTGTGTATCAAACGTCGCAACGTAACTGGGTGACTATAAAGGTGCTCTACAGGTATCTCCGAGGGTGTCTGTTGGGTTGGCATGGATCAAGACTGGGATTTGTTACTCCGTATGACGGAGAGGTATCTCAGGGCCCACTCGGTAATACAACATCACAATGAGCCTTGCAAGCAATGTGACTAAAAGTGTTAGCCACGAGATCTTGTATTACGGAACGAGTAAAGAGACTTGCCGGTAACGAGATTGAACTAGGTATAGTGATACCGACGATCGAATCTCGGGCAAGTAACATACCGAAGAACAAAGGGAACAGCATACGGGATTAACTGAATCCTTGACATAGAGGTTCGACCGATAAAGATCTTCGTAGAATATGTAGGAGCCAATATGGGCATCCAGGTCCCGCTATTGGTTATTGGCCGTAGAGGTGTCTCGGTCATGTCTGCATAGTTCTCGAACCCGCAGGGTCTACACACTTAACGTTTGGTGACGATTAGTATAATTGAGTTATTATGTTGGTGACCGAAAGTTGTTCGGAGTCCCGGATAAGATCCCGGACATGACGAGGATCTCCGGAATAGTCCGGAGGTAAAGATTGATATATGTGATAATAGTGTTTTGATCTCTGGAAGGGTTCCGGAGTTCACCGGAAGGGGTTCCGGATGTTTACCGAAGTGTTCGGGTGCAGCAACACTTTATATGAGCCAAAGGGATAAAGCCCACAAGGTATTGGAAAGTGCAAAAGTAGTTTTGCTGCCGCGTAAGCGGTACTACCGCTTGGTGAAGCGGTACTACCGCCCGAGCGGTACTACCGCTTGTGTGAAGCGGTACTACCGCCCAAGCGGTACTACCGCTTGTGTGAAGCGGTACTACCGCTTGTGCGCGGCTGTGCACGATTCGGCAGGGTCCGAATTGGACTCTTTTCCTGCGGGCCAAACCGACCTTGTGCGGGCAAAACCGACCCGGAGGAGGCTTTTACTCCAAGTTTAGACCCCAAGGCTCAACATATAAATAGAGGGGCAGGGCTAGCACACGGGACACATCAGGATTTCCCAAGCCGTGTGCCGGCAACCCTAGCCCTCTAGTTCCTCCGTCATAATCTCCGTAGTGCTTGGCGAAGCCCTGCAGAGATTGTTCCTCACCACCATCACCACGCCGTCGTGCTGCTGGAACTCAACCACTACTTCACCATCGCTCGCTGGATCGAGGAGGTGAAGGCGTCATCAAGCCGTACGTGTGTTGAACGCGGAGGTGCCGTCCGTTCGGCACTAGATCGGAAGGATCGTGATTGGATCGCGGGACGCTCGGCGATTTGGATCGCGAAGACGTTCGACTACATCAACCGCGTTTATTAACGCTTCCGCTTAGCGATCTACAAGGGTATGTAGATTCACTCTCCCTCTCGTAGATGCTCATCACCATGGATAGATCTTGCGTGTGCGTAGGAAAATTTTTGTTTCCCATGCAACGTTCCCTCATCGGGCCGTAGCTAGCGTGGCACGCGGTCCACGCTGCCGTCCCGAGGTCTTCCCACTGTCGCCCCGACCCGCACGCTGCCGCTGTGTCGCCCTTTCGGGCTATAGCGCCGCGGCACGCGGTCCACTCCGCCGTCCCCGCGCGTCGACTTCTACGTGGTATGCGCTGCGCCGCCTCCCTCGGCGCGGGAACGCCACCGTCCGCGCCGGTCTTCATCACGCTGTTGGGTTCTCCTCGCCTACTTCGAGCACCGCCGCCACACTCCTTACCTAGCCGCCGCCGGCGCCTTCTCAGGCTGCTGCCGCCGCTCTGCTTCCTCGGCGCCGCTGCCGCTCGCTCACCCGAGCCGCGCCGCCCGTCCACCCTCTTCGTCTTCGTCCAGCACCAGCTCATCGCCAGCGTCACCGTAATCTTCCCCAACCACTTCGTCTACTCCGACCACCGTTAGCGACATCGGCCCCATGTCGATTGGCGCCGCAACCGTCGTCGAGTCCTTCTCTGCTGGCCCCTCCGACTTCTCCGACATGGCAACAACTCATGCAGGTCCCCGTCTACGCATGCCTAGTGCTAGCAACACCGACGCGTGCCTTCGTCCCCGGTGTATTCCCAGGCCTGGCAAGCCTGGAGCGGCGCATCATCAACATCGACTTCGTCCGTCTACGCATGCCCGGTGCTGGCAACACCGATGCGTGCCTTCGTCCATGATGTGTCCCCGGGCTTGGCAAACCTGCCATGACACCTCGTCAACAACATCTTCTTCCCGGCGCACCACTACTTCGACACCACTGCGCCCACGACTAACTCGGCGCCTCCTTGCGCCCGTGGCTCCACGACGACTACCTCGACACCGGCCACCCCGACTCGACATCGACCACGGCGTCCCTCGCACGGCTACCTCGACCACGGCTACACCACCCTACGCTCTCGGCCACATCGACATCGGCACAAAGGGCTACCGCCTTGCTTGAGCAACCTCGTCGGTTTTCACTCCAGCCACAACTTCCGCGATGCATCGACCGTTACGATTGTGGGGGGGTGTCCGTCGACTTACCTTCGGATTCTTCTCCAGTCTCGCCGTCTGTGTCGCTACCGTTGTGACTGCGGGGGGATGTTGAGTATTATGGTTATTAGGAAAGATAGGATAGCATAGGATCTTATTCTACCTTGTCTTGTACTTCAAGTTGGTCATTATACTCCTATATATATGCCCACGAGGCTCAAACAATAAACATCGATTCCACCAATCCCTCTCTATTCCCTCTTACAGTTATACATGTTCAGCTGGCATTAAAAATGAAATCAATCAAACGTGTATCACGAGCTCAGCAGGGTGCCGAAACATCACTCTCTCGCGTATTTCTTTCATCTTATATCTATTTCTTCTCTTTCGATTTGTAAATCATACAGGTATCCTTAAATCATCAATTTGACCAATGAAATATCATTTATATGTCACAGAAAGTGTATCACTGAATCTGTATTCGCATGAAGTTTATCATTGTGCAATTTTGTTATATAAATCAAATTGACGATCTAGGGATACCTGCCTTTTATTTTATTTTAAATTACAAGGTTATCTTTAGTTAATTAATCAAACACCTGCAATATACCGAGCAAGATTGCAAAGGTGAGGATTTTATGCCGATTGCACCCAGCTTGTAGCTTCATGTGAAGTTCATGCATTTCAATCCTAAAAAAATACTACTACCTCTGTAACTTAATATAAGACGTTTTCTGACTCTAAAAACGTCTTATAAAAAGGGAGTATCCATGCATTTCAAGGCAGAATATATGTGCGTGTAGCCTTTTCTTATGCTTGGTCGGCCTTACAAGCTAGGCATTTGCATCCAGCCCTGCAGCTAGTGTGTCATCACTCCATGCACAGAACAAATCTTTTTAGCTGTAAAACCAAATGATGCTTTAGTTGTTTCTGCTTTTCCTTAATGATTAATTTCGCCCCCTTTTAGAAGAGCCCATTTCATAAAAGACAAAAAGGGCCATAACGCGCATGTGATTAGCATCTGATGCTGCCCGGGAAAATTCTCCAGGCTTTACGCTTAAAACAGTATCCCTTGCGTGACTACCTTATACATCCTGAATTCCTGATTGATGTCCTGTATACAAGAACGGCAAGTGTATGCTCCCTTTGTAACGAAATATAAGACGTTTTTTGTGTGTAGTTGGCAACAAAAAAACGTCCTACATTTTGTTAAGGAGGGAGTACTATATAGCACAACTAACTGTGTATTGTATGATATCTATTCTTCACCGACCGTTTCGGCATGAAGATCTAGAGTTCATCAACAGGATACTTCTCGATCAAATCGAACAACTCATCCCCAATGATGCCGAAGCCAAGCATCTTGGCCATGTCGCCGGTCTTCAACCTGGGCTTGGCATGGTTCTGCTTCTGCTGCTTCAGCCACGTGTAGACTAGGAACACTTTCTTCATCCCAAACAGAAAGTTATTTTTTCCTGTCAATTCCCAGTCCCTAGTTCAATTACCAGGAGGGAAGAGATCTGAGGGAGTTGGGCCTCTTAATTCCTCTTCCCCTTCCCTCCTTAATTCCCATGTCTCTGAGCCAATCAAAGAATTTTAAATCTCATACCTTAAACTCCCATTCCCAACCTCCAACTCCCCCCCCCCCCCCCCCCCCCCCCAACCTTGAGGACAGATTGCCTAGCTAGCCTATATAGATGCAGAAACGGCCCTTACTTTGGCGGTCAGCAACGAACCTGATTCACTTCACGGCGCAATATATATATATATATATGTCTTGTCAAACCGAACGAATCAAGCAAACATTCTTTGTGCTATATGGCCTTGGTTTACCAATGATACAACTGGAATAAATACACACATTTTCCAGACGAAATTCCACGACGAAACTTTCTGAGTGCGTCGGAATTCAGAACAACGTCTCACTCAATGAATATAGGGTTTTGATCTGGACAGACAAATTCCTCCCTTTATTCCTTAACAAGAAAACTGAAAATACCTGAAGGCACACCTTAGGGCAAGCCCTAGTCCACCTTTTTGCTCTGACGGTTGGGACCTTCATCTTCTGCCTCCTCTCCGACTACCAGACTCGGTGAACTCCAGCAACTGCCAATCGCAAAAACAGTCAGTGACAAACAAGTTTCGCATTTCAAAGGCAGGCTGGTCCAGATTGTCAGTTATTTTCTCTCATCCCAGGACTACACAAAAGGGACTATGTAAGTAGGCTTACTTACCAGCTTTAATTCTCCATTCCACACATAGCGAACGGCGATGAAACCAGTCATGCCAGGAACGATGTACAACAGAGCAGGCTGCGCGTCAAAGCACAAAGGACGCGTAAATAGAACAGGTGCTACTGATATTTTCAGAGATGACGACCGAGAGCAACAAGATGCCGCAGTATCTTAGTAACAGCAAAACTGCCCTGCGTGGCTTGAAACCAGTTTATCATTGCTATCTGTACTGTCAGAACCCGTGGCGTATCCACTTGGTCCCTCACGGAACGTCAAAACGCAGGGCGAGCGCGACGAATATGCCTGCAATCAGAATTATAAACATACACGTTATAGATTTTGCATAGGAAAAAGAGCTCTTCCTAAACCAGGTATTGAACAGAATGAGAAATATATATACATTATATATTTTTCTTAGGAAAATAATCGCTCCATGGTGTAAAAAAACTCTTCCTATTGTTGCTCTTCTGTTTTCAAGAAAAATACAGGAATCTCCTATCCACATTTAATATACAATATGTTAAGTCAACTATTATGACTAAATTAAATATAAAGGCACTGATACTCGTTTCTGTTTTCCCTGTATCAACAACAATCCAGTTGTTATGCCTCGCAAAAAAAGTTACAGCAGAGCTGGCACTCATAATGTAGCTGGCATAACTATGAAATTAGAAGAAATCAGAAAAGAAAACCCAGTATCACTAGAACAGACAAACCTAGTACCACCAAGGCCTTGCTCCAGGAAGTTGCAGCATCCCTGCAACAGTTATATGCCTGTATACCACTCCATTAGAATAGACACTCATGATGCTTTTACAAGTGTATTTAGAAGGAAAATGATGGCTTGGTTTGCATCTGCCTACCACTCCACTACTAACAACACTTGTGATTGGTATGGTATATTTCTCAGAGGTGCACGCAAGAACCAAAACAGATGCATTACAAACCTGCAGGAATTTCCAATTTTGAGACCAGTGCCTCGGTGTTCCAGTAAGATTTGAGAGAGACAAGGAGCTACTCCCTCCGTCCCATAATATAAGACGTTATTACATCTAATATGCTCACATATTAGATGTAATAATGTCTTATATTATGGGACGGAGGGAGTAACTTGGGATTGATCTGACTCAGTCGCATCCCAGACCCACCAAAAAGATTTGCATCAATTGGAACTAATCCATAAATAATTTTACAGTGTAGCCATAGAGTTAGAAAAACAAAAAACTAGTGTTGGCTTTCTTCTTAACTTTCCTAATAAGATCATAATTATTTCTTCCTATGCTCTTTTTAATTATCTTCTTTATGAGTTGTGGAAGGTGCTAAACATTTTTCTACCGACCACCCTAAGATAAGCTTCAAAGTTGCTCTGAACAAAACTCAGACAGAACAGAGTATATAAGCCAAAAAAAGAAAAACTAACATATCTGTTGGTGCAATGATTTGCCTCCTTATGTTTTGGAGATTGTTGACAAACAGTGAGGGACTGATGTGTTTGCTAGTGCACATAGAGTAACAGGTCCCTGGAGTCAAGAGGAGTTTGGTTTCAAACTCCGAAGAATATCCCCTGCGTAGCAGTGAAGGTTATCACCGAAGATTATGACGACAAGAGTGACCCCTCAAAAATTGCTGACGTGAAGCAATTGGTTCGGTGCCTTTCCGAAGGAAGTGACTGCGTCCGAGAATATTGAAGACGAAGTGAAGACGTAGCATTTATTTCGTTGTTTCTTTTCTCTTATTGAGTCATAGGACCACCGCACTATTAAGAGGGGTGTAGCGTTCGAAGATTTGATTCGCTGATGCTAAACCCAAATCCTATGAAAGTTGTGAGAGAAATCTTCTTGTGTTCCGAGCAAATACTTGCCAGCAAGAGACTGTGATCTTCTTCGCTGCGAGAGATTTGTCTCTGACCGAGGAGTTAGCATTACTTGCTCTTCAAGTAATGTTACCGTTGCTCCCAAAATCCGACCGTTGTGAACGTGTCGGTTGGCCATTGGCTGGACCGCGTGTCCAAAATGGTCATTTCCCATCAAGGAAGGCTGCGGCTATAAATAGCCACCCCGCACCGGCGTTGTCCGGTGGCTGCTCCGTTTTGATTCTGAGAAGATTGTTGAGCAACCCCCTCTCCGATAGATTTGAGTTTAAAATCCACCGAGAGAAAAGCCCAGAGCCGAAAAATTAGATAGTGGTTCAGCATCACTCGAATCTAAGTCCAGTACGCTCCGCCTATTACTCTTGAGAGCTGCGAACTCTCTAGACGGTTAGGTGTCAATTTCGTCAGAGACCAAGAATAATTGTGGTTCTCGAAGAAGAAGTCTGTAAAGGTTCGGAGATCACCTCAAGCATCTACCACAAGTAATCGGCATTGGTTGACGAACCAATTGTCGAGGAGAATAGGGCGAAGAGAGTTTATCTTCTGTGTTAAATCACAACCCCTCCAACCAGACGTAGTCCTTTTGCAGAAGGGCGAACTGGTCTACCAAATACCTCGTCGCCATCGAGCATCACTGGTCACCTCTGCTTCTCTCCTTTACATTCGAACTATGCATTGTGACATGTTTCAATTATGTGATTCACCTCGATGCATGCTTTAGTTTCCATTCGGCAGTTTTTATTCGCTCACTAAATACTGTTTTCATTCGTTCCGCTGCTTGGTTCCGAGAGTTTTGATATTTCCGAAAGAAAATTTAAAACTCCCATTCACCCCCCCCCCTCTGGTAGACATACTTCGTTCCTACAATTGGTATCAGAGCGAGGTACTCCTTGACTCTGCTCATTTTGGTCTGACCACCTTGGAGTTTAAGTATGTCTTCAGTGAGCTACAAGTCACACCTCAAGATTCCCATCTTCGATGGGACGGACTATCCCTTCTGGAAGGAGAAGATGAAGATCCGTCTCCGAGCTATTGATGATGATATGTGGAATGTGGTGCAGAATGGATTCACGGTTGAAGTGCCCCAGGTCCCCACTGACCACGAGAAGAAACTCATTCAGATGGATGCTCAAGCCAAAGATGAAATTGGTGGCCATCTCTCTCGTGCTCAATTTCTTCGCTATCGTCAGTGTGAAACTGCAAAGGAATTGTGGGACATTCTCGAAAAGATAAACGAGGGTGTTTCAACTCAGAAAGAAGCTCGCATTGATACTCTTCGGGCCAAGTTCAATCGGTTCAAGCGAATAGGAAATGAAAGCTGCCAGCAAACCTTCGATCGTCTGAGTGACATCGCAAATGAGCTACAAGGTCTCGGCGCCAAAGACATCACTGATCACGAAGTTGTGAAGAAACTGCTCCGATCCCTTGACAGTTCGTTTGACACTCTAGTTCTGATGATTCGGGAACGAGCTGATTTCAAAGTTCTCGACTCTGCTGATATCATGGAAAGGCTAAACACTCACGAAGAACAAGAAGAAGAAAAGAGAGATCTCTATGGATCAAATCACCGAAAAAGTCATGCTCTCAAGGCTGCGGCTGATTCTTCCTCAGAAGGAAACGCCGATGAAGATTCAGATGACCCAGAAAGGATCAGCAAGGACCTTGCATTGATCACGAAAAGATTCCAACGCTTTCAGAAAAAAATCAGTTTCAGAAGAAAGGATCCAACAACTCTGGCGGCTCCAAATCTTCATCAAAACCTACTGGAGATTACACCTGCTTCAAGTGCAAAAAGCCAGGACATTTCATCTCGGACTGCCCTCTCTGGGAAGCTGAAATTCGTGCCAGTGGAAGATTTGAATCAGGACACAACCATGGCAAAGGCAAGAGCAAAAGCTACGACTCCGATGATGAGAAGAAAATGAAGAAGTTCTTCAAGAAGAAGGATAGCTCATCCAAGTCCTCGTCAAGATCTTCCTCGAGGAATCCCTCCAAGTCCTCATCCAACCGCAAGAACACTTCTTGCAAGGCCAAGGCGTACATCGGCAAGGAGATGGATTCCGATGAAGAAGCGTCATCTGACTCCGAAGAAGTTGATGAATCCAATGAGGATTCTGATTCCGGCATGGCTGGCATAGCATGTGCTTCTACTCCTACATTGAACTTCTTCGAGAATCATTCGAGCGACAAGGAGTGCCCTGCGTACTGCTTCATGGCCAAAGCTTCGAAAGAAAAGGTATCCTCTAAACATCACAAGGTTCACTCCAGTGATCAATATTCTTCTGATGAGGATGACCATGCTAAACTGATCAAAATTGCTAATATGCAACAAAATTCTCTCGCGAAAATTGAGAAAACCCTCAGGAAATCTGAAGGGTTGTTGGTTGAGGAGATGGAGAAAAATCAATCGTTGACCGAAGAGCATTCCGCCCTCGAGTCTCGAATGAAAGAACTATCAGATCGTCATGATTTTCTCTCAGATGACCACAAAAGATTGACTTATGATTACCTGAAACGGAAATAGGAACTCGAGTCGCTGAGAGAGGCTCATGATGACTTGATCATAGAAAATTCTCTTCTCACCCAACAACTCAAAGAGAAACCTGAAGTGTTTGTACCTCCTTGCTTAAAATGCCTTGAACGCAGTAACGCTGAATCCAATGCTGAATCTTCTGTGAATGCTAACCCCTCGGTCGAGGAAAATGGTTCTGTTTCTGATGAAAATGCTAGGTTGAAGGATCTTCTTCAGACAGGAATGTTCAAGTCTCTCAAAGGGCATCAAACCCTGTGTGATGTTCTGAAGAAATCCAGTCTTCACAAAAATCCCAGAAAAGAAGGTGTCGGTTTCGAAAGGAAACTAAATGAGAATGGCTCCTACTGGGAACCTGATCAATATCCTCGCACTGTGTGGGTACCGGCTAAGAGCAAAACGCTCGATCCAGCTTTACTTTCAGGATATGACTCTCCTATCCCTGAGTACTCATATGATGATTCTCTGGACAACTATAAGTTGTTCAAAAACCAACGTGGTGAGGCTGTTGCTCGCTATGTTGGACCAAACAGCAGGAATGGCCCCCCAAAGGAATCTATCTGGGTGCCCAAGAAAACTATCGAAGCATTACCTGTCACTAGATTACTAACCGTGCAGGAAGAAAATGCTCGATATATCCTTGAAAAGATTCGACGGAATGAGTACATACTTGCCTCACCCAACCGCTATACTCATTCGTCAGGAAGGAATTTCAATGCTTACTCTTTCGATTATGCTCGCACTCATTGAAGTTACAATTCGCATAATGATCGAAAGAAATCATATCCTGCTCGCTCATATGTTTCGAAGCCACCTACAATGATGTGGGTGGTTAAGAAAGCCTAATTTCTCTGCAGGACTATGTCTCCGGGTGTATAGAATGGATAATGGATAGTGGATGCACTAGTCATATGACCGGAGACAAGTCGTTGTTTGTCGACCCCAACTTAACTACTTCATCTGAGAAGTATATTATTTTCGGCGACAACAACAAGGGAAAGGTAATTGGGTTAGGTAAAATTGCTATATCCAGGGATAAGAACATTGATGATGTTTTACTTGTTCAGTCTCTTGGATTCAATCTCATGTCAGTTGGCAAGCTTTGTGATCTAGGCATGCTTGTTCTATTTTATAAATCCAAATGCATCGTCTTTATGGCCACTGACAATTCCTTCGTTTTCGAGGGAAATAGAAAAGGTGATTTATATATTATGGATTTCTCAAAGGGTCCCTCAGTCCGAACTTGTTTGCTTGCAAAAGCAACCGAAGGATGGCTGTGGCACCGAAGACTTGGTCATGCAGGTATGAGAAATTTGCAGACTCTCGTGAAGAAAAATCATCTCCGTGGTATTCCTGATGTGAAATTCGACAAGGATCGTCTCTGTGCTGCGTGTGAAGCTGGTAAATTGGCCAAGAAGCATCATTCATCAAAAACTGTCATGACCACAACAAGACCACTGGAAATTCTTCACATGGATTTATTCGGGCCTCAAAACTATGCAAGTTTCGGAGGCAGTCATTATGGTCTGGTTATTGTTGATGATTTCTCTCGATACACTTGGGTATTCTTTCTCGAAGACAAAACCTGCACCCAAGACATCTTCAAAAGATTCGCTAAGAAGGCTCAGAATGAATATGATGGCGAATTAAGCATGTCAGAAGCGACAATGGCACCGAGTTCAAAAATACTCATATCGAAGATTTTCTCGATGACAATGGTATCAGTCATGAATTCTCTGCCGCATACACTCCCCAACAGAATGGAGTTGTTGAGTGAAAGAATATAACTCTCATTGAAATGGCGAGAACAATGCTCAGTGAGTATAAAACTCCCATTCATTTCTGGGCTGATGCTATTAACACTGCTTGCCATGTTGTGAATCGTGTTTATCTTCATAAATTCCTTAAGAAAACTTCATATGAGCTTATCACTGGCAAGAAACTGAATGTTTCTTATTTGCGTGTATTTGGTGCACCTTGCTATATTCGTGACATGAATCATAATTCCAAGTTTGCACCCAAGGCACATGAAGGTTTTCTTCTTGGTTATGGCTCGAACTCGCATACTTATCGTGTCTATAACTCTCATCACGGGAAAGTTATGGAAACGGTAAATGTGCGGTTTGATAAATCTAATGGCTCCCAAAAGGAGCACCTGCCTAATGTGATAGATGAACCTCCGATTTCGGATGCTATTCGGCAAATGGCTATTGGGGACGTCAGGCCAGTCGAAGCTAATTCACCTGACTCTTCCGATGATGATGCTCCCATAGCTCGATGTACACGCCAATCTATTGCCGAAGAAAATGCAACAACGAACACAAATGGCAACCCAAATGCAAATGCCGATCAAAATGGCAATCAAAATGAAAATGGCGATACTAATGCCAACCCTGATGCTGATAATGAGGATAACGAAAATGATCATCAAGAAGGAAATCCTCTCCCACAAGTGGCAAATCGAGTTGACCCTACATTAATCCTCGAAGATCTCGAGAATCCAGTTTACCGACCCACAACTCGCTCTCGCACTCGTTTGGCTAACTACTGTGGCAGTTTCTCTTTTGTCTCATTGACAGAACCTACCAAGTATGAAGAAGCTATGAATGATCCCGATTGGATGAATGCCATGCAAGAAGAGTTGGTGCAATTCGAATTAAATGATGTGTGGGAATTGGTTGACAAACCGAATCCTAAGAAGCACAATATCATCGACACAAAATGGATTTTCCGGAACAAGCAAGATGAAAATGGCATTGTTGTGAGAAACAAAGCACGTCTTGTCGCTCAAGGGTATACACAGGTAGAAGGTATTGATTTCGGTGAAACATATGCTCCTGTTGCTCGCCTTGAGGCAATTCGTATTCTTCTCGCTTATGCAAATTACAATGATATTCTGCTTTACCAAATGGATGTGAAAAGTGATTTTCTCAATGGTGAAATTGATGAGGAAGTATATGTTAAGCAGCCACCTAGCTTTGAAAACCCTTGGTTTCCTAACAAAGTTTTCAGGTTAAAAAAGCCGCTGTATGGGCTAAAGCAAGCCCCTCGAGCTTGGTATGACACTCTGAAGAGGTTTTTGCTCGATAAAGGGTTCAAGCCAGGATCCACTGATTCCACTCTTTTTACTCGTGCTATTGATGGCGACTTATTCGTGTGTCAAATTTATGTGGATGATATTATTTTCGGCTGTACTAACAATACTTGCAGCATGGAATTCGGGCGAATGATGTCCGAGAAGTATCAAATGTCCATGATGGGTGAACTTAAGTTCTTTCTCGGACTACAAATTCGTCAACAGGAAAATGGAATTTTCATATCTCAGGAGAAATATCTGAGAGACTGTCTTAAGAAGTTCAAAATGCAAGATTGCAAACAGAAGGGTTACAAAACTCCCATGCCAACAAATGGCCAGCTGGACGCAGACGTGTACGGTAAAGATTACGATCAGAAGGCTTATCGTTCGATGATTGGTTCTTTGCTTTACCTATGTGCATCCAGACTTGATATTATGTTGAGTGTTTGTATGTGTGCTCGTTTTCAAGCTGCACCGAAAGAATCGCATCACCAAGCGGTCAAGCGTATTCTGAGATATTTGGCTCACACCCCCACCTTAGGTTTATGGTATCCTAAGGGAGCACGGTTTGACCTCATTGGGTATTCAGACTCAGATTATGCAGGTGACCGGGTTGATAGGAAATCTACTTCGGGGACATGCCATTTCCTCGGTAGATCATTGGTATGTTGGTCGTCAAGGAAGCAGAATTGTGTCTCGCTCTCTACGGCTGAGGCCGAATATATTGCTGCTGGCGCTTGTTGTACTCAGTTATTATGGATGAAGCAGACTCTGAAGGATTATGGCATCAAGGTCAAGAAGATCCCTCTATTGTGTGACAATGAGAGTGCAATCAAAATTGCCCACAATCCTGTGCAGCACTCTCACACCAAGCATATTGAGATCAGACATCATTTCCTACGCGATCATGTTGCTCGAGAGGATATTGTTATCAGTCATGTCAATACCGAAGAGAATCTCACCGATATCTTCACCAAGCCTCTCGATGAGAAAAGATTCTGTGCGTTACGGTGTGAGCTAAATATCCTAGATTCCGCAAACGTGCAGTAAGCTGGACTCGGCACACATACCAACACTTCCACATGTTAGAAGGAATGTGTGCATAACACTCGAAGAGCCTGAAAATTTCGACAAAGTGAAATTTTCTTTCCGAGAGTGAATACATTCATGAAGAACTAGACTAACCGGGTGCCACGATAATTGTGCAACGCTCGGGGTCATACAGTTCTTATACGGTGGGTAACGCCACCACAATTTCTCTTCGCTGAGTTACAGTTGAAACCTTTGTGTTAGTCCGAATGTATTTCACTCATAGTTTTTCTCTCTGGAGTTTGTGTTTTCTCGTCTGAGTGAGATACCTAGGACCCTGTTTTTTCCCTCTATTCTATCTCTTCCAGTCTATGTTGTTCTGTTATGAATGCACAAATTTCATCTGGGAACGAAACTTCAACTGGTGTCCTTGACCACGTTAAAGTTTCGGTCCGAACTTAATCAGTTTTGGCGAAAGCCGTCCAAAATTTGGGGTTTCCCGCCCAAGTCTGGACCACGTTCTTTGGTGACGGTTGCCACGTGTTGATCATCAACTGCCAGCTTATCTGATCCATTGAATCGCAATAGTCCATTGACTCTGGCCGTCTGATCAGATTCACCTGGGTGCGGTTATTTCCTCTTCGCATATAAATGCTGTGCCGCCACCCTCCTCGTTTCACTTCGCATCTTCTCCATCACCACCATCCGAAGCCCTACCACACTGCTCCTCCTCGAGCTCGACGACATCGACCTTCTTTGCCGCTTCGCTGCCGGAAAGTGGTCGCCGGAGTCATTTCTTGCCGCCGCAGATCACCTTCCTTTCCGCGCCGTCGTAGTTGTTGCACATCACCGAGTTAGGGTATGTGTAGTGCGAACTCGTTCTTCCTCTCTTCCTGTTCGAGTTCGTCCGCGGTAAAAATTGCCTATTATTACTGTATTTCTCAGATCCTTACTGATAGGTAACTTGTGCGGATGTGGATTGTAGTTGTCCCTCGCATCCGAAAAATTTCAGATCTAGGGTTTGTGTTATGTCTCGCACGAACGGAATGCTTAGCACGTTTACTAGTATTTTCTTCGAACCTACTAGTTCGTCCTATACATTTCTTTCGCCCGAAACATTTCTCAAAGTCTGCATCTACTTCTTGATCATAAACGCGTTCTTTTTCAAAATCTTAGTTGTGTGCATTCGTAACCCTGTCCCCATTTTCCCTCGCATCTATCTATGTTCACAGGAAAATGCAGTCAGTTGAGGATTCAGCTAAACCAGACGGTCGGACTGACAGAGATGATGTTATTCTAGGCACCGCTGATGAATCCAAAGCTCCGAATGCTAAGGGCCCAACTGTAGGGTAACGCAACAGAAAACAAAAAATTTTCGACCTACGCACCAGCCCAGGACCACTATGGAGACTGCATACAAGGTTTGATCTCTTTCGTTACCGACTCGTAGCGCAGCGGAAGTAGAGTCGATGACGAACGGCGGTGCAGATCCCCGCAGCTAGGATTTTACAACCTCCCAACCGCGAGGATGTATACCCTCATCTGCCCCGCGGACAGCCCTCCGGGAGGCAGTCGGACAGTCCCCAGGATGGTGTCGCGGACAGCCCTTCGGGAGGACCTCCGAAACTCGGACTGTCACTCGGACAGCCCTTCGGGAGGACCTCCAAAACTCGGACGGTCACACGGACAGCCCTTCGGGAGGCACTCTCGAACTAAGACCGAAACTACGATCTCTCTACAGAGTTGCACACATACGGTGTCATCTATCCGGCAGGGCTTCGCCGTCCAGAACTAGTTCCCACCGGAACCCAGACAGCCTTTCGGCTCTACAAAACTATTTCGTGGGAGGGAGAGAAGAAAGGCAGATCATGCATGCCATGTGTGTGAGAGTTAGAGTGAGTATGGAGAGCTCCTCTCCACCTCCTTATATAGTGGTGGAAGGGGTGAGGGGGGGGGCTGAAATTTCAGCCCACAAAACAAGCACCCACCAAACAAGGAAACATGTTCCCACCAAACATGGAGAAAACATGTTCCCTTGTCCATGGTGTTACCCCATGGGGCCCCACCTTCCTCCCAACACTCTCCACCATTTGTGGGGGCTGCCC
Organism: Elymus sibiricus; assembly: GCA_039707655.1. Taxonomy (NCBI): domain Eukaryota; kingdom Viridiplantae; phylum Streptophyta; class Magnoliopsida; order Poales; family Poaceae; genus Elymus; species Elymus sibiricus. Next base: position 69,136,308 of record CM077674.1, on the reverse strand, counting down.
CCCACCATGGGGGCCCCCCCCAACACTTTGTCCAGCCACAAGGGGGCTGTCCCCTAAGGGGGGCGCCCCCAAAAACAGCCTCCACGATCCGTGGGATCTTGTCCCCTCTCGCTGGGACAAGATGTTTTCCGAAACTATTTCTTCTGAAAAATTCCGGAAGGTCCCAGAACATTTCCGGCACCCTCTAAAATTATCTGGACGCGCTCCGGAACATTTCCGGTATGGTGGTTTAATTTAAAACCATCTTCGTTTACCCGGTAAACAATTCCGGCAGCTCCGAAAACCTTTTTCGGTTTTTTCTCCGGAAAAATTCCAGAAATTACCAGACCAATCTGGCAACCTCCAAAACATTCCTGGTGCTTGCCGAAACCTTTTTGGATCAATGGTTTTATCCGAAACAACTTTTCGGTTTTACCAAAACTTTTCCGGTGTTCTCTCCGGAACTTTTCCATCGTCTCTGAAACCTTTCCAGTGACTTTCTCTCGGACTCCTCGTCTAGTATTCAGCAGATAGATGACCCTTAAGCGTGTGACCCTATAGGTTCGGTGAAGTATAGACATGACCGGAACACTTTCCGATCAATGATCAGCATCGGAGCCGTGGACACCCATATTGACCCCTATACCCACACGAATGAATATTCGAGTGAACCTCCAGTTGCCGTGTGCTATTCCTGTTGCTTCGCGATATGTTACAATTACCCGAGGTGAGAAACATCGACATCCTCATGGATCAACACTTGTCCACAATGCCAGTTACCTCGTTGCTGGTATTGTTCTCTTTTCTCGTTCCCGTGTTCCGGCATCCCTGTGATCAAATCACCCTGTGTCTGGCCAGACGATGATGGATACCATAACACCGAGAGGGCCCAGAGATATCTCTCCATCGTCGGAGGAGCAAATCCCAATCTTGAGCTATCAAGTTACTTGACATACTTTTCCATGAACCCGTAAGCCGCCGTAATAGCCACCCATTTACGGATGACGTTTAACAAACCCCAAAGTTCATGAAGCAAGCATGAAGAAACTCGATACTCTCATGGTCTAAGGAATTATGCAAACATTAACTTCCTGTGTTATTAACCATTAACTTATGACGAATGTATCTCATAGCATAACATCAATATTGGGTCGATTCAACACAAGTGTTCTACCAACAATTGTGCCCTCAAAATTGCCGGCATAGCCATGCCCATGATCAGGAAAACAGGATCATCATGCAATACTTGAGCCAGTCATAGAGGCTTGACTAGGAATACATTTTACCGTTTATTATCCCACACGTGCAAATGAGTCTTCCTCCGAGCCTCGTGGTTATTGCAGACTCGAGAACCACAGCAGTTATAGCATGGAACATAAACCTAATTATGAACAGGGAGATAATCAATAACATTTATTATTGCCTCTAGGGCATATCTCCTACAGACTCCCACTTGCACTAGAGTCAATAATCTAGTCAATGCTAATGCACTTTACACCTATGGCATACTGGTGTAAAATATGCTTCGCATGTGGTATAGTCTGATGTCCAACGGATCTGACGACTTCAGCTCCGTGTGTAACTTTGCATATCCTCGCGTTTTCACGCTTTCACAAACTTCATATTTTGTGTGGACTTGGCTTTGCATATGTGTGAATCATTGGTCGAAACCTGATTCCTCAGACTGAGCTATGGAGCAACTATCTGCAATAGTGTCCCATAGACAAAAGCCATCTTGGAACCATACTAAGTTCATGAATGAACTATATGATTCAACAACTTCTTTGTCGCTTCTTAAGCGTCAACATACTTAGCCTCTGTTATAGAATTCGCCACAGTATCTTGTTTGGAACAATTTCCAACTACCGTGCCACCATATTATGTATTACACAAAACCCTTAACTTAAATCGAAAATCGCATGGAGCATTGATGAAGACTGTATCGATGTAATTACTTACAACGAGCACTTCATAATCTCTGCTTGCGAGAAAACATGTCATCACTACTACTCTAGTACTTTAATGACATCTTTCACTGTTGCCCTACGATCAGTACTTTGATCACTTTGGTATCCATACTCTCAACAACTTTGGAGTATCGGACATATCTGGTTGTTTTACATACCATGGAATACATGATTAATCCAAACACAAGAGTGTGTGGAATCTCCATCATGTATTTTACTCATCAGTGTTTTGGGACACCGAGTCTTGCAAAACTCTTTCCATGTGACTTCGGCAAGAATCACTTCTTGGCATTTTAAATGCTAAAAGGTTTTAGCATCTTGTCAATATGTATTCATCGCTTAGCCCTATTAGGTAAATCTATCTCCATAGATCATCATGCCTAATATTGAGGCTATTTAGCCCAAGCACTTCATCAAAAAACTATTTTCAAATGAAGTCCTTAATTCGTGTCAATAAATTTATTTCCAATTAACAATGTGTCAAGCACACAGCATTTTTAGAAATATTATTATGCTCCCACTTAATTTCTTGAATTACAAGCATCTTCATTACCCATTGATGAAGTCAAACCCCTTTGGCCATTTCATCAAAACACGAAGATTCCAACTCCACTTTGCTCTCTTCTGTCCATCGCTGGAACTCTGAAGTTTGCATACTTGCTAGCATCCTCTGGATTGACAAATTACTTTGGACTGTATCACATACAAGTCCTAGGTTTCATTTCCATGAGATGGAAATCCTTTTGTCATCCATGTTTCATATCTCATGATTGATATATGAATTAATTGCTAGTTCAACCCGAACCGACCTCAAGCATCGCTACGGTGAAACAACCTCATCGTAGTCAACTCCTTGAACTTGTTATTTCAACAAGTCGAGCTTTATGGATAAAACATTTTTATCCGTATCAGTTTTTAGTTCCATAAATATTCGTTTAGACTCTAAGTCTTCCGAAAGGTGTATCAAGGTTCTAATCTTGAATTACTTATATGGAAACTATCTCGGATTGTATTGGCATTTAGCCAATTCCGGAGTCAGGGCCCATCATCGCTTCCTTGTGTATCGTAGGTATACTGTTGTCCAACAACAATATCTCGTTTGCGCACCTGAGAGGTTTGCACGAGCCTTGCCTACGAGGTTCAGCTGCAAGTTCGACTGAAGTCCATACATTTTATTGTAGAGACTTCCGTATCAGTCGCAGTAGGAAACTCCGGAATCACTTCCAAGGTTCCTTTCCTTTGACCTGATGACGAAGATACCGGTTATCTCGTCGAGTTGCACTGTCCTCCCACTCACCTTTTGTAAGAACTATTCTCTTTAAAAGCATACCGTTTTGTGGCAATCCTATTTGCCTCGGTATAGTGAGGGAGGAATACCCAATGACTTGGGATAACCTTACAAAGTAGCATTTGTCTGATTTGGAATAGGTTTGTAATCTTTTACACAAGCCCCATATTGCAAATGTTAAGAAAAGATATAACATGGTTGGGCGTACCATACCATGGCGTCATTTCAACAGACCCGATGGACCTCTTTTCAGTGTAAAAGCCGTAGTCTCTAAAGCATCACCTTAAAAGGGATAATGGCAAATTTATTTATGTCATCTTTGATCTTACCATGTCATAAATGGTTCGATTACATCTTCACAGACTTTCCACTTGCAGTGGTGTTCCAGGAGGTGCAAGTTATGAAACCCCTTTCATAACTCATCAGACATTCGCTAAAGTTGTAACTCAAATATTCCTTTCTGCAATCGAATTGTAGAAACATAATTTTCTTGTTACAATAACTTCTACTTCATTTTTGAAAACCTTATGAATGAATTCAAAAGATCCAGACTTACGTCTCAACAAGTAAATATCCATATATCTACTGGAGTCATTTCTGAAGATAGACAAATCCACTACTTGCAACAACATTTGTTGGACTTTCACACATCATAATGTATGATCACCAATATGTTCTTTGCTCGTTCCTTATGGCCTGTGAACGGTATTTCAGTCACTTCACTTTTCAGAGGAAAGTTGCAAGTGTCAGATGATTCAAAATCAAATGACTTCAAAAATCCATCATAATGGAATTTTCCATGCGGGTTTCCCCAATGTGACCAAATGCAGTGCCACACTTGTGTGGTATTCTTTTAGTCTTGCGACATTTAGCGTCAGTGTTATGGATGTATCATATTACCATCAATATTCATAGCATACATCCCATCCTGTATGGAAGCATGGCCCTTCATGTTATTCATAACACCGAACATCAAAAGTTCTCTTATGAATAACCTTCTTGCAAAATACCTTATGCAAAGGGCTAGAGTGTATGAAACTCTAAATGAATTATGAAAGTAAATACAGAGGCAATGTATTAATATCAATATTCATAACATACATCTCATTCATAATGAAAGTATGGCCCTTATGTTATTCATAACACCGAACATCAAAAGTTCTCTTATGAACAACCTTCTTGCAAGATACCTTATGCAAAGGGCTAGAGTGTGAAACTCTAAAATGAATTATGAAAGTAAATACATAGGGAATACACCTATGGAAGGCATAGTAACATTTACTATGTTCCCTGCGCGTATCTAAACCTCATTCCTGGCTAGTCTTTCAGACCATAGTAGTTCTTACATCGAGCTGCAACAGAATGCAATCGAGCGGGTATCTTTGTGATTAACTCACAATACCCAAGAATAAGTGATTAACATGTTTAACCATAATTGCCAAGAACTATATCTTTGACCAGCCTTCTATACATCAAAAACTTGTATGACATTCATACATGAGCTGGATATTCCAGTCTTCTTTCCTTTTGCCATTATACTTCTAACAGTTTAACTTTCAGTATTTCTCCTACTCTCAGAAGAAGCACCCAACTTTAGAGTGGCGTTAGCCCCGGATTTCCTAGGCGTAAAAGTTTCACTAACACCCTTCGGACACTTCCTTTCTCTTTAAGTTGTTGTTTTATTCACCATCATCATATGACAGGCGTTCTTCTGGATCCCTCTTTTATCAGTCTAATGCATAGTAAACTCCTTTACTAATAGTTTGCAAACAAACATTGCTTTGGATATCTCATATCTTTTAGCCTTTATCTGTCTCTGAAAATGATTTTCAGATTCCATGAATATCACATAACTATCCAAACTTTTGAAGTTCGGGTCTCATGGAAGCAAACGTATTGCACTTGACTGAAACAGAATTCTAGCTTTTGGATCGAAGGACGAGAGTCACATGATCCATAGCATTAGCGGGAGAATACCGAAAGTATGTGATAGGACAAAGTCCTTCTCGGCACTCTAGAGGACAATCCTCACATTACGTTACCAACCGTAAAGATTTAACCAGATATTTAACAGCTATTCAATTTTTAATAGGGAAGGTGGAAACGCGAGCCATTATCCTACAACTATTATGCAAATCACACTTAGACAGAGTTCATAATTAATTGCACTGAGAATTAAACAAGGTAATTCTACAGTGCGCTCCCACTCAAATCAATATCTCTCATAATTGATTGTGAGTGATGCAAGATCCAACTTTCAATTCAGCGTCAAGGATGTAACCATCTCAAGTGACGAGAATTTCAATTGGTAGGCCAACTTACCAATCACATCTCTATGTGACTCTTGTTCATCTTTCGATGCTTGTGTTCCGAGCTCATGACTTTCATGCCTGAACGTCAAGACAACCAAGTGATCTTGCTGCGAGGTCTCAACTCACCCGCCTCACACTTCTCTAATCGTTCGTACCCATGTAACCATGTGATACCCCGAAGAGATAGGTGCCGTGACGGTGCTACACTTGGGAGAACACTAACTACTTGATATTTTTGTTTGAGAGATCACCCTAATAAAAAGCGACTACCGCGCAATCAAGAAGGGTGCATCATAAGGGATAAACATCTCAGGCAATTCATAATAGCAAGATATGGTATAGCCCTTTCTGACGGAGAAGTCTTTCATTTCTTCGTCTTCGGCATTCGCGTCGGTGTTCACCTTCGCGAAGATTGCCACCACCTTGTCGATGCACCAAATAATATTGCTATCTCTATAGCTAATAAAATAAGTGCATTACATAAGGTTGACACGCAGGTCATTAAAGTGCAATCATATGGCTCCAGCCATCATGCCGAATCATGACACGCAGGTCATGTTAATCAATTTACATCATATAGTCATCTCATACATAATCAAATTATTATGAACACTGCTATACCACATCACATGCACATGCAAACCATCCTGCAAAACCAAGTTAGATGCCTCTAATCGGTTCATGCGAAATTTTATTTTACGTGGCTTCTAAGGTTTCGAAACAAACCGAAGCTACCAACGTCCATCATCAAGCATGATAATCCAAGTCGCTAGATTAACATTCCAGGGTGTATGAAACACAAGATAATAAAATCTCGAGCCCCATACTAAACTTCATCATACGCGTGACCCCCGTGCAGATCACATCTGCATTGCCCATTCGTCTGCAAAATTTCATCTTTCTTTTTAACTACGGTGGAATTCAATGAACTGTTAGCACTTCGTTGATCAATCGGGATCGCGGATTGCCAGAACATTGAAACTCCACCATATTGTTATCAAGATCAGAAATATGCAAATTCGAGGGAAGCAACAAGAACATCGGGTAACAGACTTCATCTGCTACCCGCACAAATAATTTTCAGCAATAGATCTCATCTACTACCTAATTATATTGTGCAACACCCATACATCTCTATGTATTCTAGATCGCAACCTGCATCTACGCATAGCACGGCTCTTGATGCCACTGTAGGGTAACGCAGCAGAAAACAAAAATTTTCCGACCTACGCACCAGCCCAGGACCACTATGGAGACTGCATACAAGGTTTGATCTCTTTCGTTACCGACTCGTAGCGCAGCGGAAGTAGAGTCGATGACGAACGGCGGTGCAGATCCCCGCAGCTAGGATTTTACAACCTCCCAACCGCGAGGATGTATACCCTCATCTGCCCCGCGGACAGCCCTCCGGGAGGCAGTCGGACAGTCCCCAGGATGGTGTCGCGGACAGCCCTTCGGGAGGACCTCCGAAACTCGGACTGTCACTCGGACAGCCCTTCGGGAGGACCTCCAAAACTCGGACGGTCACACGGACAGCCCTTCGGGAGGCACTCTCGAACTAAGACCGAAACTACGATCTCTCTACAGAGTTGCACACATACGGTGTCATCTATCCGGCAGGGCTTCGCCGTCCAGAACTAGTTCCACCGGAACCCAGACAGCCTTTCGGCTCTACAAAACTATTTCGTGGGAGGGAGAGAAGAAAGGCAGATCATGCATGCCATGTGTGTGAGAGTTAGAGTGAGTATGGAGAGCTCCTCTCCACCTCCTTATATAGTGGTGGAAGGGGTGAGGGGGGGGGGCTGAAATTTCAGCCCACAAAACAAGCACCCACCAAACAAGGAAACATGTTCCCACCAAACATGGAGAAAACATGTTCCCTTGTCCATGGTGTTCCCCCATGGGGCCCCACCTTCCTCCCAACACTCTCCACCATTTGTGGGGGCTGCCCCCCACCATGGGGGGGGCCCTCCAACACTTTGTCCAGCCACAAGGGGGCTGTCCCCTAAAGGGGGCGCCCCCAAAAACAGCCCCCACGATCCGTGGGATCTTGTCCCCTCTCGCTGGGACAAGATGTTTTCCGAAACTATTTCTTCTGAAAAATTCCGGAAGGTCCCAGAACATTTCCGGCACCCTCTAAAATTATCTGGACGCGCTCCGGAACATTTCCGGTATGGTGGTTTAATTTAAAACCATCTTCGTTTACCCGGTAAACAATTCCGGCAGCTCCGAAAACCTTTTTCGGTTTTTTCTCTGGAAAAATTCCAGAAATTACCAGACCAATCTGGCAACCTCCAAAACATTCCCGGTGCTTGCCGAAACCTTTTTGGATCCATGGTTTTATCCAAAACAACTTTTCAGTTTTACCAAAACTTTTCCGGTGTTCTCTCCGGAACTTTTCCTTCGTCTCTGAAACCTTTCCAGTGACTTTCTCTCAGACTCCTCGTCTAGTATTCAGCAGATAGATGACCCTTAAGCGTGTGACCCTATAGGTTCGGTGAAGTATAGACATGACCGGAACACTTTCCGATCAATGATCAGCATCGGAGCCGTGGACACCCATATTGACCCCTATACCCACACGAATGAATATTCGAGTGAATCTCCAGTTGCCGTGTGCTATTCCTGGTGCTTCGCGATATGTTACAATTACCCGAGGTGAGAAACATCGGCATCCTCGTGGATCAACACTTGTCCACAATGCCAGTTACCTCGTTGCCGGTATTGTTCTCTTTTCTCGTTCCCGTGTTCCGGCATCCCTGTGATCAAATCACCCTGTGTCTGGCCAGACGATGATGGATACCGTAACACCGAGAGGGCCCAGAGATATCTCTCCATCGTCGGAGGAGCAAATCCCAATCTTGAGCTATCAAGTTACTTGACATACTTTTCCATGAACCCGTAAGCCGCCGTAATAGCCACCCATTTACGGATGACGTTTAACAAACCCCAAAGTTCATGAAGCAAGCATGAAGAAACTCGATACTCTCATGGTCTAAGGAATTATGCAAACATTAACTTCCTGTGTTATTAACCATTAACTTATGACGAATGTATCTCATAGCATAACATCAATATTGGGTCGATTCAACACAAGTGTTCTACCAACAATTGTGCCCTCAAAATTGCCGGCATAGCCATGCCCATGATCAGGAAAACAGGATCATCATGCAATACTTGAGCCAGTCATAGAGGCTTGACTAGGAATACATTTTACCGTTTATTATCCCACACGTGCAAATGAGTCTTCCTCCGAGCCTCGTGGTTATTGCAGACTCGAGAACCACAGCAGTTATAGTATGGAACATAAACCTAATTATGAACAGGGAGATAATCAATAACATTTATTATTGCCTCTAGGGCATATCTCCTACACCAACGGTAGGCCCATCAACCAGCAAGCGAAAAAGGACCGAGCAAAATGCTGATGAGCAAGAAGAAAATGATCCGAAGAAGAAGAGGGGTGGCAGACAGGCTTACACTAACACAGCTGAATATATTTCTCATGATCGGTATGACACGGTTCCAGGCGAGACGAAACACCAAAGAGATAAGCGTCAACAATGGATTCGACGTCACTGGGTGCGAAAATGGTTCAACTATGAATTTGTTCATCCTCAGTTTGCTCAAAACTTTGCATTTCATCCACCATGGGGTGACTGCCGGGAAATTTCTCTCATCAAGCCCAATGGTCCCCAAGAGAGACCACCTCCTCCGCCAAACGCTGATGAGTCATCCCTTCGCACACCAGCATCTTATCCTGAAGAGCTTGCTAAGCGTCAGCGCAATGCCCTCAAGCGAGCCCAGAGGGCCGAAAAGCAAAAGGCTCGGGAACAGGAAAATCTTCGCCTTCTCAAAGATGATGTGGAGAAGAAAAAGGCCGAAGGAAAATCTGAAAGTCGTTCTAAGCGCAAGCATGATCCCAGCGCTGCTGCGAAGAAAAAGAGCGCACCAAAGAGGGAAAAGGCTGAACCTGCTGTTGATTTTCAAATGGATGATTCTTCTGCTGATGATGATGATCCTCCGCTCACCAAGGAAGAAGTTGCTGCTCCTCTCAGCGAGGAAGTAAACATTACCACATCTACTGTGCTGCCTGATCTTCGTGTTAACATTGTTCCAGAAGCACCACCGAAGAAGATCCCAGCTCGTAAGACCCCTGCTACTACTGTCACAATGAAGCAGCATGTGAACACAACTCCTCATCCAGACGCTATCAATTTGAAGGATTTGGTAGTTGACGCTCCTGTAAGTACTGCCAAGCAAGGCGAAAACATTCCCAAACCAGACTTGAAGAAAATCAAGGCGCCTACTGAGAACGTTGCTCCGCAGGCTACTGCTCCGAAGGAGAAGGTTGCTAAATTTGCGCCTACCCTGTCTCAGCCTCTGGCTTCACAACCTCCTACCGAGCAAGTTCCTGTCCAGACTGCTCCCCCTATCAAGTCTAATGCTCCTCATTACTATGATCACATATTCATCATGGAACAGCTCGATAAATTTGTTGACAATCCTTTCGATGGAGAAGTGGCTTCCCTACCTATTCCTGCCGAAGTCATTACTCAAGCCACTTCCGTAGTTCAAGAACTGAGAGAAGTTGCCGTTGAGATCAACTCTCTCTCTGCCGAGCTAGTGGACATTGATGAACGCATGAAATCTGCCTCTTCCAAATTTGTCATCAAAGCGCTCGAAGACTCCTACAAGGATATCAATCGTGCCATGACTCTTCTTCGCCACCGAAGGTTACGTTTTCACACGGATCTAGATGAAATTGTTCGGAAGATTTGTGATGAACATCAAGCAAAAGTCACTGGATACAATGATCTTGTCAAGGGCCATATTGATCAAGTTGCTCAGCAAAAGAAAAGGCAACGAAAAAGAATTGCGAAGAAAAATGTCCCTCCTGCTCCGAAAGAACCATCACCTGCTCCGCAAGAAAAATCTCCTGAGCCAGCAATTCCTTCGCCACCCCCTGTTAAGGACTCGGATGCTCCCCCCTCGCCAAGGCCAACTGAATCAGTGCCTGTGGCTTCCCCTGCTCGAGCTGATATTCCCTCGCAACAATTAGTCTCTGAGGAAGGTGAAATCCCTCGCTCCGAGCCCCAAGCTTCTCTGGCTGATGATGCTCCAAAAGACTCGGTCTCTCCTACAATCAAGCAACAACAGATCCCAGTCGAGCAACAACCTTCAGTAAATGACTCCGCCTTAGTGCCTACTGTGATTGAACCAACTCTGCTGCCTTCTACCTCGGCACCTCCAACAGTTGCAACACCTGCTCCGTCTCCACTCAAGTTATCCATCGACACAACTATTCAAATGCCAGATGTTGGTCCCTCCGAACGCAAATCTGTCTCTGCTCGCCGCACGGACTCAGTTGTCTATGGTGATGAATATCTTTCTCCTGAAGAAGAACTTAAATATCCATACCCTCGTGAAGAACTGCCTTTGTTTTCGTCAGGCGCAGGCGCAAAAGGTCCTCTTTTCAATCGGAATGCGCATCCCAAATTCTTTCAAGCCAGTCCGTATGATGGGCCGCACACTTCAGAATCGCCTCATTTCTGGACTAAGGAACAGGCCATCTATTATTCTCGGGTCCTCTATGAGAGCCGAAAGATATTTCCTCATGAATATCTGGACATCCCTGCTATGCGCAACATTGGCTGTTTCAATCAATTGCTTCAGGATCTGGATGATTTCTGCCTCACCAAAGTCTTTGAGTTCGAGCACCCTTGGAACAGAGAGATTATTCTTCAATTCTATGCTACCCTATATATCTCTGGCGATGAATCTGATAGCTCCAAATGGGTTATGGAATGGATGACCGAAGGGAAACGCATCAAATGCACTTCAACGGATTTTGTCTCGCACTTTCATTTCCCTCGCTTTGAGCATGGTAACACTGAGATTCGGGTTCATAACATTGATGTTATATCCGATGAAATCTTTCGATGCACTATGGTGTAACGCCCCGAACACACCCGCCGGCGGTTGTTACTCCTGGCGGGATCTAGACTGGCCTCACAGATCAATACTAGTCTTTCCTGCGCACTTTGTCCTCACTCGTGCGCACCCGGGAATAACTTCCCGGTCGGTCACCCATCCTGAAATTACTCCAAACTGAGCACGCTTAACTTTGGAGTTCTTTCCGAATGGGCTCCCGGAAAAGAAGGAATTCCTTATTGATATGAGCCTCGACCGACCATAGGAGCCCCCTTGATTGATCGAACCGTTGGCGAGTATAGAAGAAAAACTATTTTGAGTCCTGGTTATATATCGGAGAGTAGGAATTCTTTTTACTCCTTATCCCCTTCGTCGCTCTGGTGAGGAATTGTGACGTAGGTGTTTTGATTCTACTATCTCTTCTCACTCAAAAAAAATTTTAGGATCACGCGGGTATTGTTGGAATGGTTGCGATATCGGTGTGACGTGACTCTGTTCTTGGTGCCTCCTGACCGTATGGATTGGACCCGGGGAGTTGAGCTCCAAGGGGTTTTGTCACACTCGCTATCGTTTCGGTTCCGAGAATACCAGAGGACGCCGACATCGAAACGCTTCTATACTTTTTGTGATGGCAAATAGTGCCGTGACTTTTCCCCAGTACTGGTGGAGATAGCGCGGATGATCCACTATGACTAGTATCGTTGTGCTTTCGAAGGTTTGAGGTAGACGGATTTGCGAAGTTTCTTGGTCGTGTGTGAAGGTTGCGGATTGGTTGCAGCTGATTAGGATATTGTTGTTGTTGTGTGCTGAGTAGGTTCCCATATCCGCAACCTGATCTTATAACCAAGAAGTTTCGGGAGTTCTTAGGTGGGAATTCAAGTATTACCTAGAATATCTTTTCCAATAAACACATGATACGATATGGGGTCTATCATATGTTTGTTCCGGCTTATTCTACAAGCCAAACCCTTGTGTTGTTTTTTGTTGTGGTATTCGAGTTGCTTCGAAGTCAAGTGTGGATTCTAAATCTTTCCTAAGCGGTGTTCCCATATTTTGATGTGAAGGCCAATCCTTTTGATCATTGAGATTGTCATGACAATTCTTTTCACCCGACGTGCTTCTCCTCGAATTAATTCGATCCTTTTCAACATTTGCAAGATCAATTCTCAGTTTTCTCAACAACGTTTGTTTCACCCGTCCCAAGTTGTTTTCTTTTCCCACCCTCCCACCCTTTTTCTTCGCGGAGTCTAAATTCTCGAATCAAATATCCATTTTATTCATGAGAAGTCTCTCCATTCTTTCAATGTTCTTATCCGCTGATTTCTCGTGAAGATGCTCAGGAGCTACAAGTTCATCATTCTTCATTCTCATTTCTTCTCCGGTGGATTTAATTCAAGCTTTCGGTGTTGATCATTTTCCTTTCATTGATTCAAATATTTCCCATGTTGGAGATTCTTACCCAAGCCTCTCTTGTTTATTCACCTCTCAGAAAATTCATCTTTCCATTCAAGATCCGTTCGACATATTTTGAGGTTTTTATTTCATTCAAGCCATTTATTTCAACCAGTGCAATCTCTATTTTCAAGCATTCGTTCCAACGGTGTTTCTTTTGAGTGGGCCCTAACCCACAGGTCTTTCCCAGAATCTTACCTGACTCTTCTATTTTTTCCGGAGCTATTCCCAAAGTCTTTCAAACTTTGACGTAAGAATGGATTCAATCAGTTAATTGCCTTCTCCAAGATCGCTTCCTAATTCTTTTCAAATTTGGCTCAACTTTTCTATTCGTCATTATTCCAGAGTATCTCATAAATTCTTTATGGTGGTTCTCATCGTCATTCTCAGCATTGGAATACTAAAGGAGAATTTCTCTCATCCATTCTCTTGAAGATTCGTGGTTCTAGGTTCATGCCATCCTCACAATTGTTTTTGATTGTGAGAAATTCTTTTCATACCCAGCCGGAGCATTTCATGAGTTCTTTCCATTTTCGATTCTCCGGAGGCCGTCATTTAGAAGAGTTCTTCATTCTCAACGTTCATCTCTCATTCTCAAATTCTTCCGGTGCTTCGTTCAAATGTTCTCCAATAAGCTTGTGATCTCTTCATTCTCTTGTAATTATTTTCCCTCAAGTATCTTCATTTGTTTTCTAATTCTTCTTGGCGATTCGTGCTTTTCCTTCATTCATTTTCAATTCTTACGGTGGTTCGTTCAATATTCATCTTCCTTTGTTATCGTATCAATTCATTCATTCTTTCCAAATCCTACCGGTGGTCCATTGAAGATTTTTCCCAAGTTTGCGCTATATCTCTCTTCAATCTTTTCAAGAAGAATAAGTAGTATGCAAATCCATTGCTTTTCATCAATTTATTTTGATGAAGGATAGACATATCATAATTCTTATTCTTATTTCATCGAGGTGATTTAATTCTTTCTTCCGGAGTTCATTCATGATACCGAATTCTCGGTTCCAAGTTGTTCATCTTTTCTTTTCCAGAGTTCCAAGTTTTCTCGGTTGTCTCGTCACGAAGCTCCATCTAAATCATCACAAGGCTTCATCTTGTTCCTTGCAACCTTCCTTTCGTTTTGATCATCTTGTTATCCATCAGGAGTTCTTCGAGAGTTTCTTCATGGTGGTTCGTTAAGGATTTAATTCATTCTCGGAATGTTCTTCAAGATTCTTTCTCGAAGCTAAGATCCTCCAAGCTATACTCTGAAATAAACATGATGTTCAACACATGTTTTGTTTTGAGGAGCTCAAGCATGTTTTATCTTCCATTCCGAAGTGCAATTCTTTCTACCTTGTCTTTGAGGTGGTGTTATGTCACTCTTGACAATGTCCCTTCTTGTTTCATGATTCACAAGTGGTTAGGAATGAGATATTTAAACCCATCATTTTTCTCTTCGTTCAGGAATGAGTTAACTTGGGTTATATTTCACCTAAAGCTTTTCCTAAGGATTGCTGCTATTATGGTGCTTATGAATGATCCAAGTACCCTTTTGTCCTCTCGTTGAAAGAAGTTTTCATCTCTTTGTTGACCTCAACCAATCAATTGTTTTCCGTTAGTGGCCGGTTGTCACCTCATAATTTTGAGATGTTTTCCATAAGCCCACAACAATTCTTTTCGTTGTTGATTTTCCAACAACTCCGTTCATTCTTTCCTTGTAAGGATGCTTTTCAAATTCAATTGTGGGAGAAGTTGCCATTTTCTTCTCCGTTCTTTTCTTTCCAACGATCTAGTTTCTATTCTTTCGTTCCGGAGGCATTGTGATGTTTCTCTCTTCGAACCATTATCTCGTTTCGCCAAGATCATGTTCTTTCCTTGCTTATCCATTTTACCAGAGTGTTGTGCCCTCTTTTCAAGTCCTTTTCTTCTTACCAAGCTTTGCTTTTTTTTTTACCGGAGTGCTGCCCAATTTTTTTTTGTTCTCATTACTTATCTATCTCGTTTCAACCAGAGTGGTTTCGAATTCTTGCTTGTTCCTCAAGCCATTCCTCAACTCTTTGCTACCTTTCAAGGTTCTTTGGTTTCACTCCTTTGTCCAAGAAGCAACTTTGTTTTACCTCTTCCTTTTGCTCTTCCTCTTCTCATTCTTAAGATCTCGGGGCGAGATCTCTTGTAAGTGGGGGAGAGTTGTGACAACCCGAGACCGATTCTTTCCCTAATTGTTATTATTACTGCTTGCTCTATTTTATTTTGCATTGCATCATTTCATCATGCCATCATGTCATTAAAATTTTGCAACTCAAATAAATAAATTGTATGGATCTTCGATCCATTTAAATCGAGGGAATTCACATGGTGATTTCTCTTTACAACATATGAAAGTCTCCCAATATTATTAGGGAGCTATATTAAACCATTCCATTAACTTGGAATCACCCATAACACATTTGCACTATTTTTTTCAACTATCCTTTTTATCCAACTCAACTTCCTAATCTTCCTTTAAAGCCTTTGGGTAAAATTGAGTTGAAATTTTACTTTCTCCACAAATGTTCAACTTCTGCCCATAAATCATGCTATTCATATAGGGTAACCAGTTAAAATCTCATCTCATTTGGTCTCCATCTAAATTGCTTCTAAATTCAAACAGTTTGAATTTTATTCAAACTTATTTGAATTTCTATCTTCTAAACTCTTGCCAACCGTTTTTGTTAAATCCTCTATATTTTTCTAACTCCAGAAAAATATGTCACTTGTTGGAATCCCAGCTCTACCCTTCGTCTTCTTTCTTTGCAAGTTTTTTGTTAAGAAATTAGAGTGGAGGAGAGAGAGCCGAGCCAGCAGCTGGAGCCCAAGGCCCAGCCGCAAGCCTCCTCTTAACCCTAGCCTCGTTCGATTCCCCACTCTCCCTCGATCCCTTCCTCCTCTTGGCCGCCGCCTCCTGCATGAGAAATAGAGGCGTGGCCTCGATCCTTTGCTCCCTGCCATCCCCGCCTTCTCCTCTCTGCAGCATCGCGCCGCCATGCTCCAGCACCCCCCCCCCTTCTCCTTCCTGGCTCCTCCTCGCCCGCGCACGCCTCCAGTCCTCTCGCCTCGCTGCCGGCAAGCCGTGCCGCCGCGCCATCTTGCCTTCCTCGCCAAGTCCCCATGGCGCCCTCATCCGCGTCGCCGGACCTCCTCGTCGCCAGCACTGCTGCCCCGTCGCGCCTGAGCCTCCTCGCGGCCTCTTGCAATCGCGCCGGGCAGAGAGCTCGCGCCCGAGCTCCTGCTTCCTTCATCCATGGCTGCCGCCGCATCATCTCCTCGCGCCGGCAAGCTCCGCCGCCTGGCGTTCTTCTGCAGCACCTCCTCCGGCGTGCGCCCTCATCGAGCACCTCCACGCCTTCCCTGCACTGCCTCGACTCCTCTCTTCATCGGCCTCCCTGCAGCCCCTCTGTCGCGAGCACAACCACGACGGTGACGGGCCTCTGCAGCCTGCTGTCCGCTGCCGTGGAGCTCCGAAGAGCCTCGTCGCCCTTCTGGGCCTCTGCTCGACCCAAGCTCCGCTGCCCGCGTGCGCCCCTGTTGCCGCTGTTCACTGCCTCCTGCAGGCTCGATTTCAGCACGACGCCAAGAGTGCCTCCATGGTTTTCGCCAAGTACCCCCTTTGGTTCGTCAAGACCAAGGCTATGAATGTTGTGAACATGCTGCTTCTGCACGCCACGACCAGCCAACACAGGAATTTCGCCAAGTGCCAGAACGACCGTAGACCTCTACTGCCATCTACTGTATCACCAAGACCTAGACCGTCAAGTGCCCGATGACGATGCGCCAAGTTCCTCTCCAACCCGTGTACGACTACCAACGCTATGGATCCGACAAGATCGCGTGTAACACTACCGTTCCCGTGGGTTTCGTCAAGTTCAACGACGACCCCCGAAGACCTCGGATTCATCAAGTTCCGCTACCATCACCGAAGACCGCGAGTACCACTACTTCCACGACGACCGTGTACCACTACCGCCGCTACGTGAACATCTACTACCCACTACGAACTCGATCCGTCCCGAATGCACGTTTCAAAGGTATAACCGCCGAGACGACGCCCGTGAACGATGCATATGTTGTATGAAATGCTCGTGTCTGCACCGTGTCCGAATTGTTTCATGCACGTTCCTCGTTTCCATGCCACCGACACGTGGGAACCCGGTAACCGGGATCACCCCACCATCTCTCGCATGTTCCGCACATCCGCACACTTGTTCCCCTTTGCACCGGTATCTCAACGAGTTAACGGAACCGGAATGTTGCCGTGGCATCATTTCCGTTATCGCCGCCGTGGCACCCATTTCTTTCCGTCATGGTGACAAATGCTCCATGTCCTTTTATGCCACCTTTTTCATATAAAATTGCATATAACTTGAATATGTCATCCTCATGCATATTAACAACCTTTAAATTGTTGGTTGCATTATTTTGCATATATGACTTGCTAAAATGGTTTATTTCATAACTAAATAACCGTAGCTCCGAATTAAATAAACTATATATGTAACTTGACTAGAAAAATGTGTAGATTAACTTGGTGCACTTTATTTTCCTGTTTAACAACTATAAAATTGTGTATTAAGCAGAACAGTGCCAATTTCGAAAATTGCATATGGGGATTTTCCGGAATTGTTTTGTGTTGTTTCCGGCCTCATTTAAGTTGCCTAGATAGGTAGTTTAATTATGCTTCATCTCTTGCCATGTTTAACAACATTTAAAATGGTTGAGTACATAAATGAGAGTGAACTAAATAATTGTTGTGGAGTTTCGTCAATATGCAACTCGTTGCATATTGAGCTTCACTTAATGTGTAGTAGTGGTTTGTTGCATCTTTGCCATGCCATGCATCTTTAAACTTGACATGCATCATAGTTGGTTGTGCATTATGCCATGATTATGTTTGTGTGTTTACCATGTTGTTTGCTTCTTTCCGGTTGTGCTTCGTCTTGATAGTTCCGATTACGTTTCGGAGTGAGGATTCGTTCGACTATGCTTGTTCGACTACTTCATGGATTCGGTCTTCTTCCTAGCGGGATTTCAGGCAAGATGATCATGACTTTAGATATCTCTACTATATTTGCTTGCTAGTTGTCTCGTTGCTATCGCTATGTCGCGCTTCCTACCACATATATGTCAGCCTCTCATATGCCATGATACAGCCTCTAACCACCCTTACCCAGCAAACCGTTGTTTGGCTATGTTACCGCTTTGCTCAGCCCCTTTCTTTTAGCGTTGCTAGTTGCAGGTGCAGTTGCAGGTTGTTCCTTGTTGGGACATGGATATCATGGGATATCACAATATCTATTATTTAATTAATGCATCTATATACTTGGTTGTGGGTGGAAGGCTCGGCCTTTTGCCTGGTGTTTTGTTCCACTCATGCCGCCCTAGTTTCCGTAATACCGGTGTTATGTTCCATGTTGAGCGCTTCTAACACATGTGGGGCATATGGGAACCCCCCTGTCCATTCGTTTTAGGATAAGACTTCTCCAGCAAGGCCCAACATTGGTTTTAACATTTGCCAACATGAACCTAATAATTAAATGCATAGAGGGTCGCCACCTCGGGGACTCTTTTAATTCCAACATAACTCGGGCCAGCGGCAAAACACAACCGTTGGTCCACCTACCTAGCAGTCGGCGGAGCCGCCTCGGGGCAACTCGGGTTCTTTTGGCTACCGTCCACTTAGCATAGACGGATGATGCCCGTAGATAGAGAGCGCGCGGCTCTAGATACGGATCTGGCTCACCGGGAGGTCTTGCTGGTTTAGTTTTGCCTGTTACGAGTGGCTTGTCCACCGGGATTCCTTATCGTAAGCATCGTGTTATCATGGTGTGAGGATGTTCCATCGGATGCGTGTGGTAATTTATAATGGACTACTTGGAGCACCCCTGCAGGGTTAAATCTTTCAGAGAGCCGTGCCCGCGGTTATGTGGCACTTGGAAATTTATAACCTCCGGTTGTAGAGAACTTGACACTAAATCTAATTAAAATATACCAACCGCGTGCGTAACCGTGGTCGTCTCTTCTTGTGAGGTTTGAACCAAGAAGTGAACACGGTGGGGTTATGTTTGCCTCGTAAGTAGGTGTTCAGGATCACTTCTTGATCATTATTAGTTTACGACCATTATGCGTAGATTACTCTTCTTATTCTTTTACTCGTAAGTTAGCCACCATATAATGCTTAGAGCTTGCTGCAACCTCACCACCTTACCCTTCCATACCCATTTAAGCTTTGATAGTCTTGCTACCCATGGTTATGGGATTGTTGAGTCCTCGTGGCTCACAGATTACTACAACAACAGATGCATGTACAGGTAATGCGATGATCTGACGTGAGAGCGATGCTTGTTTGCCTTTGGAGTTCTTCTGCTTCTTCTTCGTCGATCTTGGGATAGGTTCCTGGTCGGCAGCCTGGGCTAGCAGGGTGGATGTCATTCATGTTTTTCGTTTGTGTTTCATCCGTAGTCGGATTCTGCTCTTCTGTATGGTGTTTGCAATGTATTGATGTATTACTGTGATGACTGTATGTATTTATATGTATCCCCATCTATTATGTACATGGTACGATGTAATGATATCCACCTTGCAAGCGTCTCCGATATGCGCTTCTATCCCTGGTGGGGCCTCCGAGTCCCTTGAGGATAGGATCGCATATTGGGCGTGACATATGGATCCTGAAAAGATTCGTGACTACACTGGTCCGCCTCGTCCTGAGCATTTAACCTTCAACAATCAGACGCTATTCCACATGCTCTCTTACACCATTTGTCCTCTGGCTAGTATGAATTCGGACAAGTCCATCTTAGATGTTCTTCGCAATGCTATATATGCCATCTCGGAGCGATACATTTTCGATGTGGAAGACATGTTCCTACGCATCCTGAAGGATTCTGCCCAATATCCCTTCTGCATCAAAGTGTTTGCGCCATGGATCCAGAAAGTTGTTGATCATGCAATGCGCACAGTGTATCTTGCGAAGGAAAGCCATAAAGGCTTCATTCCTCCTGTTCGCGATACTTTAAAAGTCATGGATGATATTTCTTCGGGCAAATCGCCCGCATCAAGCTCCCAAGTCTATCACCAGCAATTTGATGGGCCTCGTCTGCCTCAGCGCGACCGAAAAATTTCGCCACACCCTCCATCGCAACTCGAAGTTAGTTTGCGCACACAACAGCTGCTACTACAACATATAGCTGAGGATCGTCGCGAGAAAGAACATCTCGCCTCCGAACTGAATGCACTTAACAATCGCACGAGGATAATGCATCTGATAGCTGATAAAAACAAGAAGAGACTCTGGAAATTGCTTCGCAAATTCTTCACCGAGAAACAATTACTGAATGTCAATCTCCAAGAGCTTTATGACTATATTGACAAAGGCTTCACTATCGAAGATTTTCAAGATCGGAGTTCTCCTCTGCCTGCTCGTGAGCCTACAACAGATCTTCTTCATCTCAAGCTTCGCAAACTGCTTGATGAATCTGAAGCCACCTCACCGACGGAGAAACCTGCCGAAGGCAATATGCATTCCCGTATTCCTCCTGTGGCCACTCCAGCTATTCCCTCGTCTGCTCAGCCTCAAGCTATTATTCCTGAAGGAAAACCTGTTGCTGCTGAAGACGAAGACAATCCCGTCACTTCCGAAGAGGAACTCTCCTCAGACAGCTCGTCTGGAGATGCCACTGATTGAGCCAAGCTCTGCGTTTCTTTACTCCTGTTATTCCTCACCTTTTTGACACTTGTTGACAAAAAGGGGGAGAATTACATCGAGTCTCGATAGATTTGCTTTCGGTGTTTCGTTTGATTTTGGTTTCATGTGAGTTTGCAACTTCTGGTTTAAGCTTATCCGAACGATGTTGTAAAACTCGATAACTTCTGTGCTGTAATGTTTATAACCCCTGCTACTACACTATTTCTCTCGAAGCATTCATCTTGCAGGTGGAATTATTATCAGAAGTTAAAATTGATTGCACTACGATCCCGATGGATTATATCTCATCAGTGCGAATCAATGTCTTGAATGATTGAAATTTCCTCCATATACTTCAATTCTTGCAGGAGAATTTATCTCATATCTTTCTTCCCTGCATACATTTAGGGGGAGTCTATTTCATCTTCGAGCAAAGTAACACTTACTCACTCTTGTTGGAATTGCCCTTTACTTATCTATCTTCACTTCGATGATTATCTGTTTTGTCATCAATCATCCAAAAAGGGGGAGATTGTTGGTGCAATGATTTGCCTCCTTATGTTTTGGAGATTGTTGACAAACAGTGAGGGACTGATGTGTTTGCTAGTGCACACAGAGTAACAGGTCCCTGGAGTCAAGAGGAGTTTGGTTTCAAACTCCGAAGAATATCCCCTGCGTAGCAGTGAAGGTTATCACCGAAGATTATGACGACAAGAGTGACCCCTCAAAAATTGCTGACATGAAGCAATTGGTTCGGTGCCTTTCCGAAGGAAGTGGCTGCGTCGGAGAATATTGAAGACGAAGTGAAGACGTAGCATTTATTTCGTTGTTTCTTTTCTCTTATTGAGTCATAGGACCACCGTACTATTAAGAGGGGTGTAGCGTTCGAAGATTTGATTCGCTGATGCTAAACCCAAATCCTATGAAAGTTGTGAGAGAAATCTTCTTGTGTTCCGAGCAAATACTTGCCAGCAAGAGACTGTGATCTTCTTCGCTGCGAGAGATTTGTCTCTGAACGAGGAGTTAGCATTACTTGCTCTTCAAGTAATGTTACCGTTGCTCCCAAAATCCGACCGTTGTGAACGTGTCGGTTGGCCATTGGCTGGACCGCGTGTCCAAAATGGTCATTTCCCATCAGGGAAGGCTGCGGCTATAAATAGCCACCCCGCACCGGCGTTGTTCGGTGGCTGCTCCGTTTTGATTCTGAGAAGATTGTTGAGCAACCCCCTCTCCGATAGATTTGAGTTTAAAATCCACCGAGAGAAAACCCCAAAGCCGGAAAATTAGATAGTGGTTTAGCATCACTCGAATCTAAGTCCAGTACGCTCCGCCTATTACTCTTGAGAGCTGCGAACTCTCTAGACGGTTAGGTGTCAATTTCGTCAGAGACCAAGAATAATTGTGGTTCTCGAAGAAGAAGTCTGTAAAGGTTCGGAGATCACCTCAAGCATCTACCACGAGTAATCGGCATTGGTTGACGAACCAATTGTCGAGGAGAATAGGGCGAAGAGAGTTTATCTTCTGTGTTAAATCACAACCACTACAACCAGACGTAGTCCTTTTGCAGAAGGGCGAACTGGTCTACCAAATACCTCGTCGCCATCGAGCATCACTGGTCACCTCTGCTTCTCTCCTTTACATTCGAACTATGCATTGTGACATGTTTCAATTATGTGATTCACCTCGATGCATGCTTTAGTTTCCATTCGACAGTTTGTATTCGCTCACTAAATACTGTTTTCATTCGTTCCGCTGCTGGGTTCCGAGAGTTTTGATATTTCCGAAAGAAAATTTAAAACTTCCATTCACCCCCCCCCCCCCCCCCCCCCCCCGATAGACATACTTCGTTCCTACAATATCTTTTGAGTGGCTCCATCTAAACTAGTTTATGAACATGCATCAAAATTTAGTACTACAATCTACAGGCATCGTCACACATCAAACGGTACTAGCTGCAGCCGGCAGGTTCAGTCAGCTGCATACTATCAAACTGAAGTGACACAATCCTACTGACTTGGAATAACCACACTACGCGCAATTGAACACATGAACAGATCACACCGCCAAACACCAACTCTGAAGTGGCAAGATATCCCCAAAAAATACAGTCATACAAAGAATAAAGTGATCAGTCCTTCCTTTAAGAAGTATTTGAACCCCCTCTATACATCCCTGGTGTCTGGCTTTCCAACCTAGGTTACCGGGACCTAGGTTAGTCGGCCGCATTGTTGCTTCACATAAAACAGTTGCCCAGCTGCCTTGAGAGATAAAGCACGAACTAGCTTTTGTACACATGAACTAGCTTTCCATTTCAATAACGCTGCCGTTTCTGACTTCCCTGGCCGGCCTTTCTATCTCAAGGGTAGTAAGGCTGCTCATCGGCGTTGCCGGCGTCGAGCTTCCAAGCAGGCTCATGGACCGCCTCTCGTTGTTCTTTGGTGGATCCTTGCCATGGACGAACGAGATGAATCTTCTCAGGCTCTTCCTCTGTTCATGCCTCAGATATTTGCGTAGCATGATACCAAAGTAGATTAGCAACGCGAGGACACATGCCACGCAACAGATTAGGAACAGACCAAGGAAGCTCTCAAGGCGGAGCTGGTCCGAGTCAACAAACTCGCTGTTGTCAGTTGCACACTCCCCTGTCTTGAGCCACTTGTCATGGATCTGCTGCAGCTCCCCATTCTCTGACAATGACAGGATTGCGGTGGAGAGGTCTACTTGCAAAGGGGAGTCCCTTGGAAATGCCTGGTAGAATGAACTTGTAAGGTGCTACATTTTGATTTGTGAAACAAAGTAGGTGTAGATTTTAGACTTGCGGCCGCAGACAAGTGCAAATAAAGTTGCATAATAAACTAGATAGTTGACACAACTATTCAAAGTTAAAACTGCTATTCCAGGATATTAACTTCAAAATATTTTGTTCTTATATTCTAATCTACATTAAAGAATATGGTTCAAATGTACTTACAAAGCCCCATCCTCTGCTGGTGAAATCTGTGCCAGCTACCGCAATCTTGCAGTAGGTTGACAAAAACAGTTCAACATAGGGGCGCTCGTCAACAATGGCCATAACACCTCCTTCCTTAGGGCCTAGCTTGAGGGCTTCAGCGTATTCTTGTGGTGAACCGAGAGCCCTTAGCCTTGAACGTGAGATGTTGAGCTCCTTGACCATGTAGTCTTGTGCGAAAGAACCAACTTGGAAACCAATAGGACCATCGCTATTTTTCAGGTCGTCGATTCCTTTTACAGAAGTATCCAGTTGTTGCACGGTCAGGATGGAAGTAAGACTAGCGGTATAGCTGGATACAATGATCAAAACAACGAATAGCCATATGATCAGGACACCACGTCCTAAGCTGCTCATAGTATTTTCTCCTGCGGGCAGATACAGATAAAATCACGAGCCATGCCTCAGAACAAAATGTTACCTATGGCCAAAAAAACACATAATAGAGAAGGTTGGTTTACTCACTGTGTGCGAAGAACAACGTCGAAAAGCTGAACCTGCAGGCAATCAAAATAGAAATTATAATCACATCTGAGAGCAAGGAATCACGCCATGATAAGAACATTTGTAATACATGTGGAGAAGTATGTGAAAACAGAAAAAATTGAGCAATGCATCATAAATATCATTAAGCGAATATATGTACTGTGCATATATACGTCTCACAAGATCATTAAGATAATAGTACATTGGTAATCACTAGATGCTTCATTTGGGTATGTTAACTGGCAACTGTTCTGAGGTGCTTGCCGTATATAAACATATTGCACAAGACTTGTTGAAACATCAACATTTCTAAGAAAACAGGAATGATATATATACTACAAGAAGACGATACAAAAGGTGCAAGTCAGCTCCTTACCAGAAAATAGTTATTATTTGTTGACGTGCTGAACCACGGAAATCATCATTGATTCGATGTTCAAGAACCCACACAACCACACCCACAATAAGGAAGAACAACCCTGTAACACACCACATCTCCAAAGTAAATGGCTGCAAGAATGCCCAGGACGATGTTATTTGGTTTTTAACCGGAGCCAAGATAACCAAGCCTGTTTCAATGAATGGCTGGGTGAAATCAAAAGTTACTGTCCGCCTCATTGTAATTGCGATATCCCCTATAGCTGCATCAAACTCCTGCAGGATAAGATGCCCCTGGTCAGCATATGGTGAAATGGTCAGAACTTAGAAGAAGAAAAATGCATTCCATACTTACATTTGATTCAATCATCTGAACGAGTTTGTCATAATTAGGATTTTCAGTACCACTCCCAAAAGGTACAAACTTGTAGCTCACAGGATAAGGAAGCAAAGCCAATGCCTGAGTAAAGACATCGATGCAATAACCCTTCATTGACCCAGTAGCATTGTCTTCTGAGACAAACTCTTTGAAGCTAAATCTGTTGGGAACACCGATTTTCAACTGCTTGGCATTAGAAGGAAAAACCCATCCTCGAGGCCTCTGTGCAGTCTCCCCAGGCCAAATAACATCATAGAGATGCTGATTGGCTAGAGAAGTATTAGGAGGCTTTGAATATAGAGCCTCTGGAGAGACAGTCGACAACAAGCCAGAATAGTTTGACCAAAAACCAATGGTCCGCATGCCATTTCCGATGACATTTATGATGTCATACGCAGGGTGAATGAGGTTGCCTACAGCATCGAATTGCACTTGCCCAGACACCCCAGTGAAGTTTACCTTTCTAATCTTCTCCAATAATTTATTTCCCCTGTCAAAAATGCTCATTGCTTCAAGGTGAAGAGTTCCTCCAGTTTCATCATGCAACATCGAGTCATTTGAAAAGGAAATCCTACCACCATCATCAAAGAAGGCATCCAGAGCCCGAGCTATTGCCCAGACACTATCATAAACATAAAAACCATAGGTATTTACATGAAGATCACTATAGTTGTACTTTTTACTTTGCCTGCTCCATTTGGAGACCAAATTACTCTTCATCTTTGAGTCGGGGATATGTGGCCGTAAAGTAAGAACGCCTTGCAAGCCAGATATAGTCTCAGCAGGAACTGATGAATTAGCATCAAGATATGCAGACAGCCAGTCAGTTGCAATCCACACATAGCCGTTACCCATCATGTTGAGTTGTTTTGCCATAGAGAAAAGCTTGAGTCCAGGTTCAGCTCCAGTATGGAGAATGATAACACGAGACTCCATATAACTGACACTAACCAACAAATTTATGAGTTCACTTCTTTTAGCATTGGAAGGAAACCCAACCTTGTAGGAGATTTTGCAGCGCTTTAAAGTGAGTGCATCATCCAAAGCAGCAATGCCATTTCGACCATAAACATTATCGATGTATATGGCAGTCACTATCTTCCAGTGGTTATAGTCAACAACTTCTGCCACAGCCGCCATTTGATAGAGATCACTGGGACCAGTCCTGACAAAGAACGGGAACTGTATCGATGAAAGAGTTGCATCAGAAGCAAAGGACATCAAAGGGACTCGAAGCTCATTTGCTACATATGAAATGGTATGAGAAATTGTAGAGCACTGAGGGCCAATGAGTGCAATAACATCAGTCTCCATGAACTGCAAAGCTGATACAAGGAATACGGTATCATTGTCACAACTCCACAAGAGAAGCAAAAACTATTTCAACAACGCCAAATGAGTGTGAGATATTAAAGCTAGCCTACCTTGAACCATGCCAAGGAAACCATCAAAGCAATTTGTATCCTTGATTTGAACCTTTAGTGTAGTTCCATTTAGAACTGTTGGATCAGAGTTGATATCTTCCAAGGCTGCATGGATGGCAACCGCGGCAACACCTCCAGTGGTGGAGTTAAATTGAAGAATAGAACCAATATTCACAACAGGAGGCCCCGCAGCTAAACTCTTGCAGATGCCATTGGGGAACAAAAGCAGAGAGAGAACCAACAACATGAGAATAGCCATCTCCATTGTGCCTCAGATGGTGCAAAGGTTACTGGACGCTTGTTTGCATGTTAGCAAATTATTCATGTGCAGGAAACCCCCTGTAACAAAAAAAAACATAGAGCAGATGTTATGGTGATACCAATGCATAATTCTTGTATTCTCTAAAGTAGGAAGTCCATGTAAAAGAGTACCAACATTTGAAGCCTCAGCCCAAACACTAAAAGGAAAACAACAACAGAGAAGCAAATATCAATTTGAATGAAGCAATCACAGGAATTTAAAACCGCTGAATTGAATATCGCGAGGAAAAGCGACTTGAGAGAACGATGACAGATGATTCGACTAAACACACTAAGTAAATACACTAACTCTAGTAAGCAACAAAAAAAAATTGTATGTGCCTGATTTATAGTACTATTGGGAAGATATAGTTCGAAGGTTGGGCCAACAAGCATCCAAGAAAGTCAAGAAGCAATGTGGTCCTTAAGTTAAAGCCAAAACATGTGGCGTGGCCATACTACTCTCAACAGATTCCAGTTTCCAACACATAAATGTGCAGGAGCGGGTGCAAGTGCAGGTGCCAAACTTTGGATTATGCCCTTGTCTCAATCAGACAGCAATCAAACAGACAGAACAGAGCATACAACTTTATATATACTATGCTTAAGACCGGGTGCATCCTGCAACCAAACAAATGACAGTAAACGGTAAACAAAGAGCGCATGCCCCAGCATTTTCATCCGTTTCGTGCACATTTTCAGCAACTGACGGTAAACGGACTGAAACCTCAATTCGAATGAAGCAACTGCAGTAATAAAAAATGGATTGAATATCGCAAAGAAAGCAACTTGAGAGAACAATGACAGATGATTTGACAAAAAAAACATTAAGGAAATACACTCATTTCTAGTAAGCAACACAAAAGTTTGGTCTGTGCCTCATTTATATTAACCATCTATACTATTGCTAGGAAGGTACAGTTCCAAGGCTGGGCCGACAAGCATCCAAGAAAGTCAAGAAGCAATGTGGTCCTTAAGTGAAAGCCAAAACGTTTGGCGTGGCCATACTACTCTTAACAGATTCCAGTTTCCACACACTTTTGCTATGCAAGAGAGAAGAAAAGCTGCATCCGCCAAACTTTGGATTATGCCCACGAAACAAACAACTACTCCCTCCGTTTCTAAATATAAGCCCTTTTAGAGATTTCAATATGGACTACGGATGTATGTAGACATATTTTAGAGTGTAGATTCACTCATTTTGCTCCGTATGTAGTCCATATTGGAATCTCTAAAAAGTCTTATATTTTGGAACGGAGGGAGTATACTTGTACTATGCTTAAGATGGAACAAACATTCAATCAGACAGCAAGCAAACAAACAGAACATACAACTTTTCTTTTCGAAGTGGGAACATACAACTATACTTGTGGTACTATGCTTAAGATGGGATGCTTCCTGCAAAGAGGAAGCAATGCTTGGAATTGCAAGCAACCAAACAGCCTGAGCACAAATCCCTGCATTTTCATGCGTTCCGTGCACATTTTCAGCAACTGAGTGTAAACGGACTGAAACCTGGAGGAACTGAAACGAGACCAGCCAGACAGACACCCTGCACAATCCATCGAACACCTCGAGGACGCGCAAGAGTAGACCCAGCGGCAACAGCAACCGGAGCCGCCATTACCGGGGAGGATCAATCCACAACCAGTACGCTCGGATTCCTCACTGAGACCCCAAGAAACGGCGCGAATGGCGGCGTGGCGGGCATTGGCAGCACCGCAGCAGGGAAATAGAACTGTAGGAGACGGGTGGGAACTCGACAGCAAGGACGGAGAGAGATTTCGACTTACGGATTGGATTCGGCCCCCGCCAAGAGGAAATGTCGGTCTCCCGTCGGACGCTGGCTGCTGCTGCCGCGGCGCCGCTCGACGACGACGACGACGAAGACTCAGAGCAGACCGCGAGCTGCTGCCGTCGGCCGAGCTCATTATTTTAATTGAGTGGTATTTATAGCTCAGGTGGACAGGGGAGAAGGAGAGAGACGGAGACGGTGGTAACCTTACACGATGACAGGCGGGGCCCACCCGAAAATAGGACTGTCGTAGGATTTAATTAAGTTGACCCAAGTCTAGATTGCACCACAAAGGTAAACAAACAAATTAATATTTTAATCCCTAAAAAACAAAATAATATTTTAATAAAATGTTTGAACCTAATGGAACATCTCCTGCTAAATGTAGTTTGAAAAATCCTTATGATATTTTTCATATGATTTACTCACACATGTGGCTATTCCATAAATTGTAGTTTGAAACCTTATGCTTTAGTCCTGCAAAAAAAAAAAAAAAAAACTCATACATAAAGGAGTATCAAATAGCGAGACACATGTGGCTATTCCAACAATTTTAAACCCTACAACTTCGATCCGGCCTTCAGCACGCATTTGTTTTAAGTGTGTGTAGTGGTGTGGCTGTGTGCGTGTAGGTCAATGTTGTTTCTCAAAAAAAAAAAAAAAAAAAAGGAAAACTATGCAAGCAACCTGCGTCGAAGAACCCTAGCTGGAGTGTGTGACCGGCCAAAGAAAGGTATTAGATCCGATTTCGATGATCTTTATGCACAGGGTGAGACGATGCAGATTAGCATGCCCGCAGGCAAACAAAACAACTGTCAAATGATCCAAGTCAACCTCGGCTTGTTAGTTCAGCTGGCATTAGAAACTGAAATCAATCAAACTTGTGTCACGAGCTCAACACGGAGCCATGATTAATCAAGCATGCACCTGTAATTTACTGAGCAAGATTACAAATTGGTGAGCATTTTGTGCTGATTGCACCCAGTTTGTAGAAACTTGGCTGCTTCACGTGAAGTTCATGCATTTCAATCCTCAAAAAAGGGAAAATAAGCCCATGCATTTCCAGGCAGAATATACTTCTTCCATTCCTAAATATAAGACCTTTTAGAGATTCCACTATGAACTACATACGGATGTATGTAGTCATAATTTAGAGTGTAGATTCACTCATTTTACTTTGTATGTAGTTTATAGTAGAATCTCTAGAAGGTCTTATATTTAGGAACGGAGGGAGTATGTTGCATGCAGCCTTATTCTTAGCCCGCCTTACAAGCTAGGCATTTGCAGGCTGCAGCTAGTGTACCACGTGGTATAATTCCATATGCCCGCATTGAACAGAATTCACATGTAAGCCACTTTATCAATTATTCACAAAGGTCTTACAAAGTAATACATCAGTAAGTCTGAAGCCACCATCTTGTATGCCATCGCTCCATCTGCATGCATGGAACAAATCTTTTTAGCTGTAAAACCAAATGATGCTTTGGTTGTTTCTGCTTTTTCTTAATGATTAACTTTGCCCACTTTTAAAAGGGCATGTTTTATAAAAGACAAAAAGGGCTATAGCGCGCATGTGATTAGCATCTGATGCTGCCCAGGAAAATTCTCTAGGCTTTACGCTCAAAATATTATCCCTTGCGTGACTACCTTCTTATACATCCTGATTCATTGATGTCCTGTATACAGAACGGCAGGTATACACTATATATAGCACCAGTAAGTAACTGTGTATGATTTCTATGTATATTCTTCACCAACTGTTCCCGGCATGAAGATCTATGGTTGATCCACAGGATACTTCTCAATCAAATCAAACAACTCATCTCCGATGCCGAAACCGAGCATCTTGGCCATGTCACCCGTCTTCAACCTGGGCTTGGCATGGTTCTGCTGCTTCAGCCACGAGTAGACGAGGAACACTTTCTTCATCCCAAACAGCTCCAACGCCTCCGGGTTGAAGACTACGCCATGACGCATACTCATCTGCAGCAGTAGTTCGTAAACTTCATTAACTTTGAACACGACGATACGGAAGTGTATATATGTCTGCACTTTTTTAGGGTGAGACCAGACGTGCTGATTTCAGATGATTCAGTATATACGGAAGTGTATATATGTCTGATATGGGAGTGTATATATGTCACCCTTTTTTGGGGTGAGACCACATGTACTGATTTCAGATAAATGGTTTCTATGGTTACCTGGTGAGGGACCAGCATTGCAGCATACCTGGCGAGCTCACCGGCTCTCCAGTCAAGCACAACCGGGAACCAGGGGTAGGAAGCGTCAAGCCTCACAAACCATAGCCTTACGTCTGGAAACTCCGACAGTTCCCGTGTGTCGTATGGATCCTCTCTCTCGTAGTTTATTGTGAAACCGATGGTTCGGTCCAGCAGATTTCTTGATTGAGCTGAATAATGTGCATAGGATTCTGGTCAGTCATAGCCTCCCGGTGCAAAATGCAGTTACATGATGTTTGAAATATGGCCGAGGACTACCTGTCGTCAAGGAATTCAGGTTGCCAAGTGCTTCTTGGACGGGCGATAGGTCAAGTGTTCGGATGATATTTTTGCCGATAACAATCTCGATGCGCCCTTCGGTAGGTGGTGGAGGAGGCTCAACTTGTGGTGCATCTAAGAAAGGCATAAACTTAGGATGTTAATTGCAAGCGAAAGAAATGAATTCACTCAAGGCAAACAACAATACGAATTCCACAAACTATTAGTGTGAGGAATTTATAATATGACTGACATAACAATCAGTCGGAGCCTTTGCCCTTCAAGGAGCTATTAATTATAATAGGGTATAACAGGATGCCATACCCTATTATGTTAAGACTTTATAATCTGACTATTAATAACAGGGTATAACAAGCTATTAATAACAACATTAGGAATTTCACACACACACTATTATGTTAAGACTTTATAATCTGACTGACATACAAGTAGACAGCAATCGAAGCCTTCACCCTTGAAGAAGCTATTAGAACAGCTGAACAGGGTATAACAGGGTGCCATACATGAGAGGCAGTTTGTAGGCACGAGAGCATTTCCAAGGCACATTTCCTATCATTTAACATCACGTTGATCGGAAATAGTAGAAGCTATTTTGTGTGAGTGGAAAACTTGGAAACCTTGACCAACGCAGAATCGGTGCATGCTGCACCTCTCCAGCACTGAATACCAAAAAGGAAAAAAATTGACACAACTTCGCACAAGTAGAATTTTTTTTAGAAAAGGAGGATGACCCCCGGCCTCTGCATCTGGACGATGCATGCAGCCACTTTATCAATTATTCACAAAGGCCTTACAAAGTAATACATCAGTAAGTCTGAAGCCACCATCTCGGCAACATCTGTCGCTACTCCTATCCACTTGATGAAGGGGTGCCGAAAATCCGAGCCTAATACCAAACAGATTTCGCACCAAAGCCTAACATCTAAAGCCGCAGGCCCCAACCAAGCCACAATGCCAGATCTGGGGCACACACCGGTCCGGCGCACTCTCAGGGGCGCCCTCCGCCGTCTTCCACGTATCCATCTTCAGAACATGAGCTGACGCATCAACCTTGCCAGGCCTGCCGTCGACGCCACCACGACGCCAGACAGCGCCTTCCTCCTGCGCGAGTCCGTCAACCCGCATCAGACGCCGAGACTCCACTGCGCCACGCCGCCGAGATCCCCCGTCATCGATGCGGAAGATGAAACCCCGCTCCGCCTCTGGGCCCTTCCAATCAGCACCTGCTCCAAAACGATGCCCTCAGGAGGGAGAACGGCACCATAGTTTCCGTCATCATCCGATCTGGGAGACCCAGATCCAGGGTTTCCCCCGAAGCAGATGCCCCCTGGAGGAAGAGGGGCGCGCCAACTGCAACTGCCCACGAACCCAAGCCGTGCCCATCACCACTTAGCT
This sequence comes from Elymus sibiricus, assembly GCA_039707655.1. Taxonomy (NCBI): domain Eukaryota; kingdom Viridiplantae; phylum Streptophyta; class Magnoliopsida; order Poales; family Poaceae; genus Elymus; species Elymus sibiricus. The sequence continues at coordinate 69,103,979 of CM077674.1, read as the reverse complement.
CTCACGACGGCGCCTTCAAGAAGGACACGGCGCCATGAGCGCCGTCGCCGCCCTAGGGTTTTCACCCGAGAGACCATGGAGTGGGAAAAAGTGGGGCGGACCCGAACGGCGTCTCCAGGAAGAGAAACGGCACCCTCGGGCGTCGTCACCGTCGCGGCCGGCAGGAGCCGACTAGGGAATTATCCCAATCCGAATCCCCACCTCCTGCTCCGCCCCATCCGGTGACCGGCAAGCAGCACGGCCATGTCCGTTAAGACAGAGTGCACGAAGCAAGGATTGGAGGAGGAAGCAGATCGACGCCGTTGGCCGCCGAGGCAACAAGCCGCGGCACCAACCTGCTGGTGGATCGCCGGCCACCCGACCCGATCCCCGGCAGCCCACCCGCCCCGCCGCGCCACCGGACAGGGAGGCCATCTTAGGGCCGCCACCCCGGGTCCAAGGCCCTCCGCCCTAGATCGGGAGGAGCAGCACCAACACTGCCACCACAGCCGCCGATGGGACGCCGGCCAGCCGCCACACCGCCGTAGTCCAGATCTAGGCCGTCATGAACCAGATCGGCGCCGCCGCAGTCCAGATCGGGGTCACACCCTCGAGCCAGGGCGCCCCGCGTCACCCTATGACCCGCGAGAGGGAGGAGTGCCTCCGCCGCCGCCGTCGCACGCACGGGTTATGCCCGGCGCCGACCACCGGCGGCGACGGAGGGGGGGAGGGGAAGGAGGGGTGACCCGACGGCTAGGGTTGGAGCCCCTCGGTCGCCGGCGCGGGGGGCGACGGAAAAAAGTAGATTGACGACAAGAACCAAAATGATGGTTCCGACAATGAGATCTTGGCATATGTTTCTACAGAAAAGAGTACTGCAGATAATGTCATCTGTTAATGTTGTACTGTGAAGCTAATCGTCCCACGGAAATTTCGGATTAGTGTGATATTTTCATTGGGCTTCAGTGAACTGGCTGCTAATGTTGGTAACTTGGTATGGTATAGGAGAGAGAGCTCACCGTCTAGGTCGGAGAGGGAGAGGTCGAAGTTGCCGGAGGGGTTGAACGCAACGCGGAGAGCCTGGGGCTGGATGCTCGGCGTCTTGGGACTGGAGCAGCAGAGGAAGGCTGCAGGATGGGGCGACGAGCTGCCGGCGCTGGTGCTGCTGAGCCGCCTCGAAGTAGAGCGGAGAGAAGCCACGATAGGATGGTGGTGGTGGTGGTGTACGGTGGCAGCGGCGGCGGCCATGGAGATGGAGGTAGGTAGGTAAGTGGCCGCTGGCGTCGTGGATGTCGCTGGCAAAGCAACAGCCTTCGGCGAGCGGCCCCCGTGGCCGTGGGTCTATCTTATCCGTTGGTTTATCTTGCTTTTTTATTTTCTCCCAGGTGCTAAAAAGCGGGCTGCGCGCGCTACGCGACAGGTAAGAAATCCCACACAGCGCAGAAAAATCTCTCTCTTTCTCCCTTCTTCTCACCTCGACTCGATCCTCATTTTCGGGGATAGTTTCCCCTACTTCAAAGGGAAACGTTTAAAATCGGCAGGCCGGCGCAACGCTCGGCCGGCCGCTCGCGCATGTACTGCCTAATGTGGGGCCAAGGTACGTATCGCTAGCTGATTCTTTTTGGTGGCTGTACCTTATCTCTTTGCCAGCTCTCTCTCGTCTCCTCTCGTGGCTCCTCCCATCCCGCAGCAAAGCTACAACCAGGCTATGCAAGGGAAATAGCTGCAACCGTTGGGAAAAAATGCTTCAATTGTATATGAAAGAGGCTTCAATTGCCGGTAGAGAAAGCTTCCACCTGCCACTGTGCAACCGTTGAAAAAGCTTCTTCCGTAGCTGGGAAAAGCTGCAACCATGCAATTCATAGCTACAATCCGGCAATGAAAAAAGTTGCGACCAGCGAGCACGGAAGCTACCACCAACGACAAAAAAAGCTACGACCGTCTAGCCCGGAAGCTGCAACAAGCAAAAAAAAAAGCTACGACCAGCAAGCCCAGAAGCTACAACCGACGTGCAAAAAAGTTGCAACCGACACGACAACGAGCCGGAGGTGCTGCAACTAGCATGGCACTAAACTACAACCGTTGAGTGATTTTGTTGTAGCCGCCTAGAGTTTCCGCGATCGACTCAATCCAATTGAAGCTAGCCCAGCATGTGGCATGTGTTACTGTAGATCAATTAAGCTGCTTGCATGCCTGCTAGTTAGCTTTGCACGTAGGCGTTCAGTGCAGCGATTTGTTCTAGCGTTAATCCAACACAGGCGGCATGGGTGTCAGGCGAGCGCAGGCGGCGCGGGTGGCCGAGGACGAGCGCGGGACCGACGACGAGCGTGGGCGACGCCGGTGGCCGGCAAACGCGGGCGGCGCGTTTGGTCGGTGAGCTGCGGGGTACCTTTTTATGTTGGGTGCGTTCAGATCGGAGGTTCGTACCAGGAAGACGAGGAAATCTAACGACGCGTAGCATCTCGATCCAATGTACGCGAGGGGACCGGCCGAAATTTCGGCCGGCGGACCGGCGCCTTTCGTTGGCCTACTTCAAAAGCATTGGCACCCAAGAAAATCAAACCAGAGGCTACGCATCTCCAGTGTCGACCCTTAAAACGCATGCATACGTCTCAACTGAGATGTTCGGACGTAGTTTATCATCCAACACGAATCCGTATTTGTCCGTATATGTGTCCGCTTGTCCGAATTTCGTAAACCGGACGCAAACTGGGAGGTTTGCAGGCGTCCGGACCTTCGCCACATACACGTCCGACACCCTCAGCCCACTCAAATCCCCCTCTCAGATCACTTGTCTTCCACTCCGTCATTGCTCCCCCCTTGCTCTCCAACCTCCCCGTCCTCATCCGACGTTGCCGGTGTATCTCTCCGGTCGCCGCCCAGGCATTGCCAGACGTCTGCAGCCCCCAACCATGCGTCTTTCCGCCTTGGACTATACCACCATCCACCGAGAATTCGTCCGCAGCCAGGTACCCTCCGCCCTGCCTACGCTCTCCATGGCGGACACCACGTCCGGTATGTGTTCGATCAAATGACATTGAGCTTTTTTTTCTTCTTCTTCTTCTTGTTTTCTAGAGTAAGCACAATGACGAGGTACTCAGTGACGGAGAATGAGTTGTTGCGCGATGCGCGAAAGGTCTTATCTGCGGACTTTGTAGGCATGAGGCAAGGGAGCTCGGCCTTTTGGTAAATCGTGCATGCTTCGTTTCATGAGCAAAAGCACTTCACACCCTACGACTTTTCATGTGATCCATGAACACAATGTGAATTCACTAGCCCGCCGGTGGTACACCATCTCCAACTTTGTCATGAAGTTTTGCGATGTGATTGCACAAGTGGGGAGAAGGTGGCCACCGGGCTCGTCAACCATGGAGATCGTAAGTTTTGCTTCTTGTTGCTCGACATGTTGGTCAATTCATTGATTCACCCGATGTTGCAACTTGATATCATCACCGGACACGCTGCCGTGTTGTACCATAGACCCGAGGGCGGGCCATTTAAGTTTGTACATTGTTTGATGCAACGGCGGAGCTATGTGTGTTGGGGGGGGGGGGGGCATGCCCTCCCAAGATTAGAAAAATCACTGAAGAAATTTTTATTAGGTGCTAAGTTTAAAGATAAGTGTAGCCATCTCCCCCCCCCCCCCCCAAAAAAAATTCCTATTTTCTATTTGGCCCCCCAGCCATGCTAGGCTAGCTCCGCCACTGGTTGGATGAAGCTCACGGGACACGGTGAGTGAGATGGCATGTGCAGACTCTGACTCGACTCGAGTATCATTGAATTCAAAAAATGTGTTGAACAAACATCCAGTTATCTTGGATGCAATATTTATATTTGAACTAGTGTTGTACTAGGGATATTTGCATGTTATTTATGAATGAATTATGCTAATTTTTTCTATAAATATGTTGAGTGTTGCAGATTTAGAAAAATACAGGAGTGGACGTTTAGGGGGCGGAATTGGATGGACGGCTCCCGTATTCGTGTCTATGGACGAGTCCGGACTAGTCCGCGGACAGATAATGTGTTCGTTTTAACGGTCGGCGTTGGAGATGCCCTTAGACGTCTGCAATGGGCTCACCATATCTGTTCGGATTAAAAGGTTCAGCCACTTTTATTCATCCAACGTGGATCATCAAATTGGGTCGGATCATTTTGGACGTCCGAAATCACACGGAACGGCTTCAAATCGGGGAGCTCTGAGGGAGTCTGAATGTCCACTGTAGGAGATATGCCCTAGAGGCAGTAATAACAGTTATTTTATATCTCCGAGTTTGTAATGAATGTTTATGTTCCATGCTATAACTGCAATGATTCTCGAGTCTGCAATAACCACGAGTCTCAGAGGGAAACTCATGTGCACGTGTGGTATAATAAACGGTAAAATGTATTCCTAGTCTTGCCTCTAAGACTGGCTCAAGTATTGCATGATGATCCTGTTTTCCTGATCATGGGCATGTCTATGCCGGCAATTTTGAGGGCACAATGTTAGTAGAACACTTGTGTTGAATCGACCCGAATTGATGTTATGCTACGAGATACATTCGTTACAAGTTAATGGTAAATAACACAGAGATAGTTAATGTTTGCATAATTCCTTAGACCATGAGAGTATCGAGTTCCTTCGTACTTGCTTCGTGAACTTTGGGGTTTGTTAAACGTCATCAGTAACTGGGTGGCTATTACGGCGGCTTACGGGTTCACGGAAAAGTATGACCAGAAACGAGATAGCTCAAGATTGGGATTTGCTCCTCCGACGATGGAGAGATATTCTCGGGCCCTCTCGGTGTTACGGTATCCATCATCGTCTGGTCAGACACAATGTGATTTGATCACTGGGATGCCGGAACACGGAAACGAGAAAAGAGAACAAAACCGGTAACAAGGTAACTTGCATGGTGGACAAGTTGTTGATCCACGGGAATGCAATGAATCTCACCTCGGGTGTTTGTAATATATCGTGAAGCAGCAGGAATAGCACACGGAAATTGGAGGTTCACTCGAATATTCATTCGTGTGGGTATAGGGGTCAATACGGGTGTCCACGGCTCCAATGTTGATCATTGATCGGAAAGTGTTCCGGGTCATGTCTATACTTCACCGAACCTATAGGATGACACGCTTAAGGGTCATCTATCTGCTGAATACTAGACGGGGAGTCTGAGAGAAAATCACCGAAAAAGTTTCGGACGAAACGGAAACGTTCCGGAGAGTACACCGGAATAGTTCCGGTAAAACTGAAAAGTTGTTTCAAGGGATACCATTAAGTCAAATTGGTTTTGGCACATGCCTGAAAATTCTTGGAGGATGCCAGAAGTGTTCTGGAAACTTCTAGGAATTTTCCGGGATAAAAACCGGAAATGTTCCGGAGCTGCCGGAACCGATTTGGTTGCTTTTCGCAGATGAAATTTACTAATCTGAAATTGTTTCGGAACACGTCCAAAATCATTTGTGTGGGTACTGGAATTATTCTAAGACCCACAGAAATATTTTCGGATTTAACGGTCACGGAAAATTGGTTCCGTGAATAGTAAAAATCACTTTATGGATATTTTTTTGGAAAGTCACCTTTTGGGATATTTCCCAAACGGCTTCTAGAAGGGATTGGGGAGCAAGGCACCCCCGTGTGGGGGGCGGGGGCTAGAGTGGCCGGCCAAGGTGGTGCTCCTCCATGGAGCTCCACATGGCACCCCTTTTCCCTTTTATTCTTTTATGTAAGACATAAAGTGGGGGTACTTTTGGTATTTTTTGAATGCCAACTTTACCCCTTGGCTATCCTATAAATAGAGGTGGAGGGGTGCTCATCAAACCTCATCCAAGCTCTCATACACATGCCATGCTCGTCTGGCTCTCTCTCTCTCCCTCCCAGCGAAATAGTTTCGTAGAGCCGAAAGGCTGTCTGGGTTCCGGCAGGAACTAGTTCTGGACGGCGAAGCCCTGCCGGATAGCTGACACCGTATGTGTGCAACCCCGTAGAGAGATTGTAGTTTCGATCTTTTGCCCGAGAGGTTGTTTCGAGTGTCCTCCCGAAGGGCTATCCGAGTTACCATTCGGGTTTCGAGGGTCCTCCCGAAGGGCTGTCCGCGACATCGTCCGAGAGACTGTCCGACCGCCTCCCGAAGGGCTGTCCGACGAGGGAGTACATCCTCGTGGTTGGGAGGTTGTAAATCCTAGCTGCGGGGATCTGCACCGACGATCTACACCGACTATTCTTCCGCTGCGCTATGAGTCGGTACGGATCAGATCAAACCCTGTATGCAGTCTCCATAGTGGTCCTGGGCGTGCTCGCTGTACCGAATTTTTTTGTTTTCTGTCGCGTTCCCCTACAGTGGCATCATGAGCCGTGCTATGCGTAGATGCAGGTTACGATCTAGAATACATGGAGATGTATGGGTATTGCATAATATAATTTTGGAGTAGATGAGATCTATTGCTGAAAATTATTTATGCGGGTAGCAGATGAAATCTGTTACCCGATGTTCTTGTTGCTTCCCTAGAATTTGCGTATTTCTGATCTCGAGACAGCATGGTGGAATTTCACAAAATTCTGGCAATCCGCGATCCTGATTGATGAACGAAGTGCTATCAGTTCTTTGGGTTCCGCCATAGTCAAAAGAAAGATGAAATTCGCAGATGAAAGGGCAATGCAGATATGATCTGCACGGGGGTCATGCGTATGACGAAGTTTAGTATGGGGCTCGAGATTTAATTATCTCGTGTTTCATACACCCCGCGATGTTAATCTAGCGACTTGAATAATCATACTTGATGATAAAACGTTGGTAGTTGCGGTTTAAGTCAAAACCTTAGAAGCCACGTAAAATAAAAATTTGCATAAACCGATTAGAGGCGTCTAACTTGGTTTTGCAGGATGTGCATGTGATGTGGTATAGCAATGCTCATATTAATTAGATTATGTATGAGATGACTATGTGATGTAAATTCATTAACATGACCTGCGTGTCATGATTCGGCATGATGGCTGGAGCCATATGATTGTCACTTTAATGACCTGCGTGTCAACCTTAAGTAATGCACTTGTTTTATTAGCTATAGAGATAGCAATATTATCTGGTGCATCGACAAGGTGGTGGCAATCTTCGCGAAGGTGAACACCGACGCAAATGCCGAAGACGAAGAAATACTTGACTTCTCCGTCAGAAAGGGCTATACCATATCATGCTATTATGAATTGCCTGAAATGTTTATCCCTTATGATGCACCCTTCTTGATTGCGCGGTAGTCGCTTTTTATTAGGGTGATCTCTCACTTAAAAATATCAAATTAGTTAGTGTTCACCCAAGTGTAGCACCGTCTGAAATTCGTATCTTTTCGGGGTGCACCATGTACACATGAGCACGAACGAATCGAGAGGAATGAGGCGGGTGAGGTCAGACCTCGCAGAAAGATCACTTGGTTGTCTTTGACGTTCAGGCAGGAGAGTCCTGAGCTCGGAACACACCCATCGAAAGATGAACAAGAATCACATAAGTGATGTGATCGGCAAGTTGGCCTACCGATTGAAATTCGCGTCATCAGTGATGAACCCGTCAATGGCGTCGAATTGAAATACGGATCTTGAATCACTCATAATCAATTTTGAGAGATATTGATTTGAGTGGGAGCGCACTTTAGAATAAAATTGTTTATTCACTAGTGCCAAAATCATTATGAACAAAGTCTAAGTGAAACTTGTGTTTTCTGTTATAGATCAAATGGCTCGCAACACCGCGTTCAACTTAGGCCCGATGTTAGAGAAAGATAAGTTAGCTGCGACTGGAAACAACTATGCGGACTGGGTCCGTAACCTGAGGAGTGTCCTCAGGAGCGCTAAGAAAATGTATGTGCCTGAAAATGCTCTTCCAGCTAAACCGGCGGCCACTGCCCCGGAAAATGAACAAAATGTCTGGGCCACTAAGGATGATGATCACAACTTAGTGCAGTGCCTCATGCTAGCTTGCATGAGTGCAGGGCTTCAAAAACGTTTTGAATTCCATAAACCCCGTGATATGATCCGGGAATTGGATGCTCTGTACAAGGAAACCGCACGGTCTGAACGATTTGATATCATGAAGGCCGTGATGGATTGCAAGATTGCTGAGGGCAGTTCAGTTGGCGAACACGTAGTCAAAATGATTGGCTATGCTGAAAGGCTTAAAATCCTAGAATTTCCAATTCCGCCTGGCCATATGATGGACATGATGCTTTCTTCACTCCCCCCGTCTTACGACGGTTTTTTCATGAACTACAACATGAGTGGGATGGAGAAAACACTGGAAGAGGTGCTCGCCATGCAGAAAACTGCGGAAGGAGGACTGCGGAAAAGTCGCAAGCAAGTGTTGCTTGTGAATAAAACCGCCAGTTTCAAAAAGAAAGGCAAGCCAAAGAAGGGCAAGGGCGCCGGTAAGACCGGCTCCCAAAGCAACTCTAAGGGCGGAGCCAAGAATGAAACTGAGTGCTTCTACTGCAAGGGCACAGGACACTGGAAGAGAAACTGCAAGAAGTATCTGGAAGATAAGAAGTCCGGGAAAACCGGAAAAGGTATAATTGTTATACAAGTTAATGTCATTGACGTTTTGCTTGCTAGCGAAAATTCTAAGTCTTGGGTATTTGATACCGGATCGGTTGCTCAAATTTGCAACTCGATACAGGGACTTCAGAAGGTGCGCAAGCTAGCAAAGAATGAAGTCGTGATGCGCGTCGGGAACGGCGCTGGGATCGCTGCTCAAGCCGTCGGCATTATGCCTCCACGTCTCCCTTCAGGATTTATCTTAGAACTAAATAACTGTTATTTTGTTCCACTGTTGTGTAGAAACATTATCTCCGGATCATGTTTAGTACACAATGGGTATTCATACAAGTCTGAGAACAATGGTTGTTCACTTTATTGTAAGGATATGTTTTATGGATTTGCATCCATTGTTGGGGGCCTTTTCATACTAAATCTTGAATGTGGAAATGATGTCTTTAACGTAAATGCTAAACGCCTTAAGAAGGCTGATACCACCACCACTTTCATGTGGCACTGTCGCCTTGGCCACATCGGAAAGAAACGCATGCAAAGACTCCATAAAGATGGAGTTTTACTGTCTTTTGATTTTGAATCATTTGACACATGTGATGCTTGCTTGATGGGAAAATGACCAAGACGCCGTTCACGAGTCATCCTGAACGGGCGAGTGAATTGTTGGAAATAATACATAGTGATGTATGTGGTCCAATGAGCACAGTCGCACGGGGTGGGTATTTCTACTTCGTGACTTTTACGGATGATTTGAGTAGGTATGGATATATCTACTTGATGAAGCATAAGTCGGAAACCTTTGAAAAGTTCAAAGAATTTCAGAATGATGTAGAAAATCATCGTAGCAAAAGGATTAAGTTTCTGCGGTCTGATCGCGGGGGCGAATACCTTAGTCATGAGTTTAGCCAACATCTGAGTGACCGTGGAATCGTTTCACAGCTTACGCCTCCCGAAACTCCACAGCGAAATGGAGTGTCGGAAAGACGTAACCGAACCCTGTTAGACATGGTGAGGTCGATGATGTCTCTTACAGATCTGCCGATATCTTTTTGGGGTCACGCACTAGAAACCGCCGCTCACACATTAAACAGAGCACCGTCTAAGTCTGTTGAGACGACACCATACGAGTTATGGAACGGGAAGAAACCCGGTTTGTCGCATCTCAGAATTTGGGGTTGTGGGGTATACGTAAAACATTTACAACCTACCAAACTCGATCCCAGATCAGACAAATGTTACTTTGTAGGTTATCCCAAGGAAACAATTGGGTATTCCTTCTACCACCCGTCCGATAACAAAGTGTTTGTTGCCAGAAATGGACAATTTCTTGAGAAAGAGTTTCTCGCTAAAGAAGTGAGTGGGAGGATAGTACAACTTGATGAGATTATTGAATCTTCGGCAACCGTTGATATGGCTAAGGAACTGGAAGCAATTCCGCTAATTATCCCTACAACCGAGCAGGAAGTTGTCGCATGTAATGCGGAGACTTCAGACAATGTTGTAACTGAACCGCGCAGATCAGGTAGGGCTATCCAGCCACCTGAGTGGTTTCATCACGAAATCTTCATTCTTGAAGACGATGAACCTGCGCACTACAAGGAAGCGATGGCTGGGCCCAGCTCAAAGGAATGGCACAAAGCCATGAAATTCGAGATGGAATCTATGTACGAAAACCAAGTTTGGAACTTGGAAGAACTTCCAGAAGGCATAAAGCCCATTGGTTGTAAATGGATTTTCAAGAGAAAGACGGACGCGGATGGTAACATTACTATCCACAAAGCTAGACTTGTCGCGAAAGGGTTCACGCAAGTTCCAGGAGTGGACTACGACGAGACTTTCTCGCCCGTAGCTATGCTTAGGTCTGTTCGGATATTACTAGCAATTGCTGCTTATTTCGATTATGAAATATGGCAGATGGACGTCAAAACGGCTTTCCTAAATGGAAACCTCAAAGAGGATGCATACATGATACAGCCAGAAGGTTTTGTCGTTCATAAGGATGCTGGAAAGGTATGCAAACTTCAGAAAGCCATTTATGGTCTGAAGCAAGCGTCAAGGAGCTGGAACATTCGTTTTGATGAAGTGGTCAAACAGTTTGGCTTCATTAGAAATGACGAAGAATCTTGTGTTTACAAGAAGTTTAGTGGGAGCGCAAAAGCATTTCTAATCTTGTATGTGGATGACATATTGTTGATTAGAAATGACGTGAATTTTCTTAACGAAATAAAAGACTCATTGAAAAGGAGTTTTTCAATGAAAGACTTAGGCGAAGCGGCATATGTATTGGGCATTAGAATCTATAGAGATAGATCAAAACGCCTGATAGCGCTTAGCCAAAGCACGTACATTGACAAGGTATTGAAAAGGTTCAACATGGAGAACTCCAAGAAAGGCCTACTCCCCATGTCACCTAGCACAGTGCTTTGCAAGAATCAGTGTCCTCGGACTCTCGATGAGCGAGTACAGATGAATGATGTTCCATATGCTTCGGCAGTTGGTTCTATTATGTATGCCATGCTATGTACAAGACCGGACGTTTCCTATGCGCTAAGTGTTAGCAGCCGTTACCAAAGTGATCCAGGATTGGAACACTGGGCCGTAGTCAAGGGTATTCTTAAGTACCTCAGAAGGACCAAGGATTTACTCCTTGTGTACGGAGGTGATGAAGAGCTCATTGTAAGTGGTTACACTGATGCAGGCTTCATGACTGACCCAGATGACTTCAAATCTCAATCAGGCTATGTTTTCATATTGAACGGCGGCGCAGTTGATTGGAAAAGTTCCAAACAAAAGACTGTGGCGGATTCTACGACGAAGGCGGAATATGTTGCTGCTTCAGAAGCCTCCAAGGAGGCGGTATGGATCAAGCAATTTTTTGAAGACTTTGGTGTGGTTCCAAGTGCTCTGGACCCGGTGGAGATCTATTGTGATAATAGTGGCGCCGTGGCTCAGGCAAGGGAGCCAAGTTCGCACCATAAGACAAGACATATTGAACATAAATTTAAACTCATTCGACATCATGTCGAAGAGGCTTTAGTGAAAGTACGCAAAGTTCACACGGATCTGAACGTGTCAGACCCGATGACAAAGCCTCTACCACGAGCAAAGCATGAGCAGCACCGGATAGCCATTGGTGTTAGGGAAGCCATGTAACTGGATTATGACTCTAGTGCAAGTGGGAGTCTGTACGAGATATGCCCTAGAGGCAGTAATAACAGTTATTTTGTATCTCCGAGTTTGTAATGAATGTTTATGTTCCATGCTATAACTGCAATGATTCTCGAGTCCGCAATAACCACGAGGCTCGGAGGGAAACTCATGTGCACGTGTGGTATAATAAACGGTAAAATGTATTTCTAGTCTTGCCTCTAAGACTGGCTCAAGTATTGCATGATGATCCTGTTTTCCTGATCATGGGCATGTCTATGCCGGCAATTTTGAGGGCACAATGTTAGTAGAACACTTGTGTTGAATCGACCCGAATTGATGTTATGCTATGAGATACATTCGTCACAAGTTAATGGTAAATAACACAGAGATAGTTAATGTTTGCATAATTCCTTAGACCATGAGAGTATCGAGTTCCTTCGTACTTGCTTCGTGAACTTTGGGGTTTGTTAAACGTCATCAGTAACTGGGTGGCTATTACGGCGGCTTACGGGTTCACGGAAAAGTATGACCAGAAACGAGATAGCTCAAGATTGGGATTTGCTCCTCCGACGATGGAGAGATATTCTCGGGCCATCTCGGTGTTACGGTATCCATCATCGTCTGGCCAGACACAATGTGATTTGATCACTGGGATGCCGGAACACGGAAACGAGAAAAGAGAAAAAAACCGGTAACGAGGTAACTTGCATGGTGGACAAGTTGTTGATCCACGGGGATGCAATGAATCTCACCTCGGGTGTTTGTAATATATCGTGAAGCAATAGGAATAGCACACGGCAACTGGAGGTTCACTCGAATATTCATTCGTGTGGGTATAGGGGTCAATATGGGTGTCCACGACTCCGATGTTGATCATTGATCGGAAAGTGTTCCGGGTCATGTCTATACTTCACCGAACCTATAGGGTCACACGCTTAAGGGTCATCTATCTGCTGAATACTAGACGGGGAGTCTGAGAGAAAATCACCGAAAAAGTTTCGGACGAAACGGAAACGTTCCGGAGAGGACGCCGGAATAGTTCCGGTAAAACTGAAAAGTTGTTTCAGGGGATACCATTAAGTCAAATTGGTTTCGGCACACGCCTGGAAATTCTTGGAGGATGCCAGAAGTGTTCTGGAAACTTCTGGGAATTTTCCGGGATAAAAACCGGAAATGTTCCGGAGCTGCCGGAACCGATTTGGTTGCTTTTCGCAGATGAAATTTACTAATCTGAAATTGTTTTGGAACGCGTCCAAAATCATTTGTGTGGGTACTGGAATTATTCTAAGACCCACAGAAATATTTTCGGATTTAACGGTCGCAGAAAATTGGTTCCGTGAATAGTAAAAATCACTTTATGGATATTTTTTGGAAAGTCACCTTTTGGGATATTTCCCAAAAGCCTTCTAGAAGGGATTGGGGAGCAAGGCACCCCCATGTGGGGGGGGGGGGGCTAGAGTGGCCGGCCAAGGTGGTGCTCCTCCATGGAGCTCCACATGGCACCCCTTCTCCCTTTTATTCTTTTACGTAAGACATAAAGTGGGGGTACTTTTGGTATTTTTTTGAATGCCAACTTTACCCCTTGGCCATCCTATAAATAGAGGTGGAGGGGTGCTCTCCAAACCTCATCCAAGCTCTCATACACATGCCATGCTCGTCTGGCTCTCTCTCTCTCCCTCCCAGCGAAATAGTTTCGTAGAGCCGAAAGGCTGTCTAGGTTCCGGCATGAACTAGTTCTGGACGGCGAAGCCCTGCCGGATAGCTGACACCGTATGTGTGCAACCCCGTAGAGAGATTGTAGTTTCGATCTTTTGCCCGAGGGGTTGTTTCGAGTGTCCTCCCGAAGGGCTGTCCGAGTTACCGTTCGGGTTTCGAGGGTCCTCCCGAAGGGCTGTCCGCGACATCGTCCGAGGGACTGTCCGACCGCCTCCCGAAGGGCTGTCCGACGAGGGAGTACATCCTCGCGGTTGGGAGGTTGTAAATCCTAGCTGCGGGGATCTGCACCGACGATCTACACCGACTCTTCTTCCGCTGCGCTACGAGTCGGTACGGATCAGATCAAACCATGTATGCAGTCTCCATAGTGGTCCTGGGCGTGCTCGCAGTACCGAAATTTTTTGTTTTCTGTCGCGTTCCCCTACATCCACCACATCAGATTTCGACACCCCAGACTTATCCAAAACCCCACCTCGAGCTCACGTATTTTGGCAACCATGCCCTCGTCCTTCGCTCTCTATCGTCGTTCCTAGAGACCGCAACCGCCGTAGTACCCTCCACCCCCAGATGCTGCCCAGGGCAATTGCTAAACACCCCCCCTCCGGATGCTGCCCAGGGCATTGCCATACCCCCTCCCCCGGGATGTCGCCCAGGGTGTTGCCAGACCCCCCCCCCCCCCCCCTGGACGCCGCCCAGGCCTTGCCGGCCGCCGCTGCCATACTCACCCGGATTTGGTTGCCACCCAGGTACCCTTTGCCTCTGCTGACGTTGTCCATGGCGGACACCATGCCCGACAAGTGTTTTGACAAATGCCATAGTGCAAAAAAAAATTATGGTCTTGTTGTTTACTTTGAAGCAAAAACAATGGATTCGGACGAGGAGTACTTCTATGCCGGGTTCATGGATCCGTCTTCGCCGGATGATGATGAAGATGAGGATGAAACGGCGATGTTGAGGGCAATTCTTGAAGAAATGGAGCATGCAAGGGAGCATGTTCTCAACTTCAAGGGCTCAACAAAGGGACGTCGAGTGCTGAATCGATGTCAGGCATGGGAGCATGTTTATCTCTGCAAGGACTACTTTGCACTGCACCCGATCCACTATTGGAGCGCTATTTTTGACATCGATATCGGATGCAGCGACCATTATTCTTGCACATCATGGAAGGTGAAGGATGCCATCGGACGCATTGGGTTCTCTGGTCTTCAAAAGTGCGTGGTTGGTATGAGAATGCTTGTGTATGACACAACCGCATACCAACTATGTGGTTGGTATGAGAATGCTTGTGTATGGCACAACCGCATACCAACGGGTGTGCACCTCCGAATGTCCAAGAGCACATGCCTGGAGGCCACTATTAGATTTGCTACTAAAGTGATCAAGGTGTTTGGACAGGAGAACTTGATAGAGCCAAATGCCAAAGACACGGTAAGGCTCATGGCACTTTCTTTTTTTATTCCTCGTGACCTTGCAACTGAATATTTCAACATTGGGCAAAAATTACGGATAGGTTGTCAGCCGATCCCTGCAAGCAAATCAACATGCCACACTACAAAAATTGAACATTGAACAGGTCTGATACTTCAGGAAAAATAGCATGGTCCGTGCAAGACTAGATTAAAAATCAGCTGTACTACACTGAGCCACAGCCATAAATAGTTCAACAAACAAAACGTGGCTCATTTAAAATGAAATGGAAACGACACCATATCACACCTGTGATAATACCCGCCATAGTCCTTTGGCATGGCACCGGCTGCAAGGCTCCATAACAGTCAACTTAACTCTAGATGGAACTTTGTTCTCAATGTATGTTCTGATAGCCGAGCGTGCCCTGGGAGTTTCCACGAGGATACCAACCCCCATGGGAATACACCAATCGTACTCGCCGTCATCATAGCACCTATGCCCATAAATGGTGTCCAATGTAAGACACTCAAGTGACACCGCCTTCTTGAGAATATAACATGTCAGTTCAATCAAGCACTTCGCAGAGCTGAAACCAATGATCTTCACGCTCTTGAGGCAGCTATGACGGTGATCAGGCATGTGCCTCAGTCGAGAATCGGCAAAAGTTGATTCATGCAGCATACGTGGCTGAGTCACCTGACAATAGAAAGGATAATATGATTTGAGTTAAACGGACCCAGATGCTTTGCAGGATGAAATGAATAAACAGCGCCAGCGCCCTACATCTAATATCAAAGTCTCCAAGGAAGGAGAAGCATCCAGGAAAGAAACCAGAGAAAAATAGTCATATGGCCGGTACTCGGTTGTTCCAGATCTCAAACTAATGTTCAGGTGCTTAAGGTTGAAGAATTTGGTAGGCAGCATTGGTGCATCGACCACCTGCAAACAAACAAAAAACGTCATGTATCAGATACACTATACCAGGTATGACTAATGTAACCTGCATATTGTAGAGAATATATACCTCCCACGGTGATTCTATGACAAGAGTTTCAATATTTGGCAGAATGGGTGGCAGCTTGGCACGGGCATCATGGATAGGTTGTTTTGTTGCAGGTATAATTCCTTCATTTGCAATGTTTCCACAAGTGAGAAGTCTAACCTGTTTCCTCTAACGTAAAGACTAGAGAGATTTGGAGCTTTGCTCTCTATCACTTTCAATCTCTGGCATGCTAAAACACCAAGCGCGATGAGCCGCTGCAGGGCACAAGATAACTTCAGACACTCAATCTCAGCGCAACTATTAAGATCTAGTAGCTCCAAAGCGAGAGAGTTGGAAAGCAGGCACTCTAACTCATTCCATGTAATGCTCACACGCCACAGGTACAGCCTTGTCAGGCTTCTCAAGGGGCCAAGTTCAACTGTGGGATGGAGGACACAAAAACGAAGTGAAAGGTACCGAAGTGAGTTTCCAACCCGATTAGATAAAAGAGCGCATGGGAAGTTGTATTTTCTCATTGTTTCAGTTTCAGACAACACGAAGGTGAGTTCTTCAAGCCCAGGCTTTAGAGCAATCTGAAGCCAACTGTCAAAATAACTAAAGTCATCGAGCCCATTCATTCCATTGTAGTCAAGCTTGAATGTTTTAAGCTGCCTTTGTGTTTCCTGAGAATGCAGTCAACCTTGTGGTGGAACTTCTCTCCACTAGCACTCTTCAAGCCAATTGTATACTTATTAAATATGAGACTGGAATGACATCTCCAGGAATGTAAAAAGGTGTGAGATAGGCAAGCAGCACGAGCAGCTTCACGCATTGGCATTAAGGAGTGTATACGAAGCAATATGTCCTGCACATACAAGCATTGGATAAAAGATCAAAATTGAAAATGTAAAGTCAATGGTAAGATTGGAGAAAGAAAAACAGTAGAACCACACGGACTAACATTGTACCCAGGTAGCCCTCCACACGATTGCACAGGGTGCACTGATTTACATAGGTAGGTAGTGCAAAGGAACGCAACTGTGGTAGGTTAAACTCAGCAATGAATAGAGAAGTTTTCCTAAAAGTGTTATTAGCGGCTTTTTGGAGGAGGGGGGCGAGGGGGAGACAGTGCTAACAGCTCGCACCAATTAACTACTTCATGAAATATACTTTTGCTTGCATAAGTTGCCAGTCAACAATGATGTTTTCCGTGCAAATTTGAGGATGACATGTTATTGTGCAATAACATGTTTATAAATGGGTTAAAACAGTGAAGAAACAGAAATGAATATGTAATTTGAGCATAGGGTACAAATAGCATATCTGAAAAGTTAAACAAATGGAAGTCCATGCAATACATAGAATCCGACACTTACATTGTATGAAAAACATGAGCCTGTCTAACTAAGATGAAGAGATAATTGTTCAAGAAGATCATAATGATAAAGAAAAAAGGCGAAAATGCAGAGTTCAATTCATAAATAACAATATGTTCTGGATTTAGGTAGCACGAATTGCACAAAAGCTAAAAATCAACCCTATAGCATCTATAGTAGAATTGTGAAAGTCTTGATATCTTTTTACAGATTTAGGTACCACAATAGCAGAATTAATATTTTGGAGAGGGTTGTGAAGCAGGTGGAAAGGTTAAAATCATTTTTCAAATTTCTGTAATGAATATGCCAATCAATGATCGCATGAACTTTCTTACAGCGCAACACTAGCATCATAGTGCTAATCGATGCTTCCTGTTCACTTTTACAAGACATACAAATTCCAATCATAATGGTTTGTTGATAGTTACAAAATCATAATGATTAGCGAGTGCTTTTAAATACGAATCCAATTGTATCGTTTTGAGGCACTTGAAGATTATTATCACACTACTTGTTGGTCAATGTGTGAATTTGGATTTTGGAGTGCCAAACTGCACCTTATAAAAACGAACAGAAGGAGTAATTACTAAATCACCCCAGTCATGGTAAGTCATTGACATAGTACTAAAGCACCTAACTGTGCACCAAATTCTGGAAAGATGTGTTGGACACGTGACCAACCTTAGCAGAGAGAACAGTTACAGTTAGAACAAATTGTCGAATTTCTCATTGATTCAGTAGAAACATCATCGTCTGTCACATTAATTTGTGACCAAAAGGATCTCCTCTATGTTTACAAATCGTAATAATATGCAGCTAGCCTAGCATAGTCCCGAGAATTAGTCCGATGAAATTAGTCGCAGCGATATTATGCTTGCAATCATCAAAATTTAACGCCTCCGTACCTCAGGAAGGTCCGGGGTTGCCATTCTCGTTATTTTGCCAGCTTGAGAATCACCACCCTCATCTTGTTGACAGGGCGATCCATTTCGTTTATCCGCTGATGCCATAAGCCGACCTGCGACAGGGAAAAAAATGGTCATGGTAGCCTAGAGCCCTAGACACGGATAGAAGGATGCAGAAAAGGCACTCAATCTCTTGACATCTTTTTTTTTCCGGAGAAACCTATGTAGTGTATCACCCACCTGAAACCCCCTTTGCTTCCTCAAGCCAAAAAATTAGAACAAAACATGAACACATCAATCATCGGACAATAGAATAAGAAACGAAATTACATCATGCAGCCAAGGGACACCTCAACTCAGGGAGGCAACGGTGTCCAGGACATGGCCTTTAACTCATGGCATATGCCCCTGGTTATCATTAAAACAAACTTAACCAAGTCTTGAACAAATACACAAGATTATTAAGACTAGCAAGTAACTCCTGGCAGCGATTCTTACACTTGTTACGAAATCTCTCTATGCAACGACATGACACAGCAAATTTATACATATTTCATTACAAAGCTTCAAATGGACATGGATCATTCAGTTTTCCATACAAAGTAGGAGCCAATTGATCATTTCGGTGGCTGGACAGGCATGGAGGAAGGAACAAATATACAGTTCGATGCGCCTGCCTGGTGTGTCTCAGTGCTTGCAAATATCAAACCATTTGAGCCTATTGCAAATATTGAGCCATTTGAGCCAAGATTCGTCGGGGACGACGAGGCGGACGCTGGACCGACCGGTGGCGGCCGTAGTGAGAAACCCTAGACGAGGATGCGGGGAAGGGGAGGGGAGTGGAGGGGGCGGAGTACCTCGGGGAGAAGGCCAGCTGAAGAGGAAGCAGGCGTGCGGCGGCGGCTGCGCGCGGTTCTTGCGGCTCCGTCTCCGGCGACTGCGTGGCGTGCGAGCCGCGAGGGCCGCCTCGATGCTCAGAAACCCCCTGCCCTGGATAGGAGGGGAAAGTGAGGGGATTGTAGGGGCTGGCCCGGTCAAGCCCTGTGCACCAAACGCTTCTTCGTTGGGGAGTCTTTGGGCTTTTCAGCCCAACATGGAAAATCCCCTGAAAGTCCTCCCAACCCCTGAGCAGGGCCGAGCAGGAGGGCCAGCTCGGCGGGCAGGGAAGGCAGAACAGTGGGGGCACGCCGGCACGGGGTGGGGTAATACCTATATCTGGCCATAACTCGGGCCGGGCCGGGCCTACATAAGCCCGCAGCAAAAAACCTAGGCCCGGCCCGGCCGTCGGGCCTAGTTTTCAGGCCCAAGCCCAGCCCATGAGTGGAAAAGCCCGTCGGGCCTCGGGCCGGGCCTCTTCCCTAAATCGCGTAAATGTCAAGCCCAAGCCCGGCCCGACATAGCATTCGGGCTCAAAATCTAGGCCCAGGCCTAGACCGTGGGCAAGACTGGGCCGGGTCGGGTCGGGCCAGTCAGGCCGGGTTTCCCATGGTCGGGTCTAGTAATACCTGACGAGTGGAGGCTGGGAGCAGGAGTGCAGGACTGGCTGAGGGGCGGACGTCGGCTCGCCGACGGACGTCGACAGCTAGGTTGCAGAGAGGCGGCGCATGCGTCCGAATGTGCTAGGCAGCCAGTGTTGCCACAAACTGGCGTCGGAGAGGTGCCAACGCTGATTGGGCCAGGCTCTGTTGGGATGTGTTGTACCTCGGGCCAAGTACAAAATCTAGAGAGAAAAAATCATGACCCTAGAACTCCTGTACCACTGAAATCACTAATTAAAGGGTAACCTTTGCAAAGGACTTTCACCTTCTCCGGTGGAGACAAGTGGCGCATTCCATATGTGTTGTCGCAACCGGAGTTTTGTGCTTTTCCCCGCTCATTTGTTTTTTTAAAACGTTTTATCTCTTGAATCATGCCTCAAAATCATGAGCCATTTTTACCATTGTCTTGCTTGCGTTGAGATGTTTAAAACTAGATCCCACATTAATAGGTTTAAATGAAATTATTATTATTATTATTATTATTATTAAAAAATCTTAACTAACGAAAAAACAGAAAAACAAAAATAAATACGAAAACAAATAAAATGAAAACCGGAAGCATATATG
The DNA here is from genome assembly GCA_039707655.1 of Elymus sibiricus. Taxonomy (NCBI): domain Eukaryota; kingdom Viridiplantae; phylum Streptophyta; class Magnoliopsida; order Poales; family Poaceae; genus Elymus; species Elymus sibiricus. The sequence continues at coordinate 69,083,832 of CM077674.1, read as the reverse complement.
TGCTTTTCACTTTTTTGAAAGCACACATGTGCTTTTCACTTTTTTAGAAGCGCATATGTGCTTTTCACTTTTCGAAAGGCACAATTGTGCTTCACGCGGGAGTACAACTATATTCACTACGAAGCACAACAGTGCTTTTCACTTTTCAAAAAGAACGGTTGTGCTTCTCTCGAAAACACATCTGTGTTTTTCACTTTCAAAAAGTACAGCCGTGGAAAGCACATATGTGCTTCACGTCGAAGCACAACTGTGATTTTACAGGAAGCACAATTATGCCTTTCACTTTAAGAAAGCAAAAGCACAAGTATGCTTTTTTGACATGCTGTGCTTCACGCAACAATAAATAAATATATTGAAAAAACTAAAAGAAGAAAATCCAAAACCCGAAAACGAAAAAACAAAACACGTCAAAAAGATTGGGTTCCCGCGGGATGCCCCCAGTACGCGACACGTGGCGGCGCACTGGGGCTTCCCGCTGGGTATCCCACGCAAAGGGTACCCATCAACTAGTCGCTCCCCTATGTCGCTCGTAGCGCGTCAGGAGGAGCAGTACAACAAGGGAGCTCCTATTGGACGCTCGTTGCAATGAGCGTTTGATAGGGGCGCGACGCAAAAGGCAGTTATTCTAGGCTGTGCCATTGGCAGGCACCGAAGCGAAGCGGGTAGTACTCCAGCAGCAAGCAAGCAGTCGTTCAAAAAATTGCGACCAAATTTTGAAAATAAAAAAAAATTGGAAAACCAAAAAATAGTTAAGTTTGTGGACCTTTTTTGAAAACCAGAATTTTTTTAAAGTTCTAAAAAAACCCAAAAATGAATTTCAAACATTTATTAAAATTGTCAACAATTTTCGTAATTCAAATTAATTTTTAGAAAGATAACAATGGTTTAAAATTTGAAATATTTTTTGAAAAGATGAAAAATTGGGAAATATGAATTTTTGAAAGAAAAAATCTATATTTTTATTGAAGTTTTTGAATAACCCTTGAAATTCTGACCTCTTTTTAAAATGAAAACATTTTTCAATTTTTTTAAATACCAAACAATTTTTGAAATGAGAACAATTTTTCAATTTGTGAATGATGGAAAAAGAAATGAAATAAAAAGAAAAAGAAAGGAAACAAAAAGATAAAGAAAATAAAATCAAAAAACAATTAAAGAACCACCAGGAAAGAAAAAACCGATAAAAGCCGGATAGAATCTTCCTGAAGGATCCTAAAACTGGAATATTGTGCTATTTGCCGGCCCACTCTGACCCGTCGGTCGCTTGCACCTATGCGATATGCGGACTATGGCCCTGTTTGATTGATGCCCTGGGCTTCATGCCTGGACAAAAATGATGCCTGGTAGTAGCCTGGAGAAAATGGAAAATATGTTGATGTGGCTTTTCCCTTTCCTCTGAAAGAGGCGAAACCAGAGGCGACCAGATCCCATCCGTTAACTGCCGGCGAGGCCACCGGTTCCCTCGCCCTCCGTCTGTCGCTCCGGCGGCAGGAGGGTGGGGGAACCCGGTTCTCAGATTCCGGCATGTAGGTAGGGTTAGGGATAGGTTTTCTTGTGGTGCCGCTCGGGTGGAGGTGGTGGCATCTCGTCGGAATAAGTTGCAGCAGATTCTCCTCCACCACGGCGCCCTTCAGGACGGCGGATCAGATTGGGCTGCATCGTCTTCTCGTCGCTCGCGCGCGATGGCGGGAGTTGTGTTCCTGGGTGTGGACAGCGGGGCGGCGTCGATGTCCTCATCGGGGGATTTGGATCCTCCAGCTTCGTCGCTAGCGTGGCGGCGTTCCCTCCGGTGCTGCTGCGCGGCTGGATGGATCCGGTTAATAGGTTGGTTGGCGTGCCTTCTCTTCTGGGGTGGTGGCGCGAGCCTAGTTCTTGTCAATTCGTGGATCTCAGGTATGATTGCTCTTGCCGGTGGCTGCGTCTCGGCGTGCTCGCGTCGTGTCAAGCCAGCGGTTCCAGTGGTGGTGATGCAGCGCCGGCTTACCCTATCTCCGACGTGCTGGTCTTTGACCGAATATGAAGACTTCCCGTCCGCCAGTAGTCCGTGCGCTTATCCAATGGGTTCACCGGCTCCGAGAGGGAGCGGTGGCGGCGGCGGCGGCGCGCCGGCATCTCGCGTTCGTGGATGTGGTGAATTGGCTCCCCAAGGACCTGTTTGTATTTTTCTGTTATTCTGGGGTGTGTTGTATCACTGGCTCTTTGCAATCTAGTCCTGTAGTTCATTTCACAAAAAAAAAGGGAAAATATGTCTGGTCAGGCGTGCTTGTGCACCTACTGTTTGCTTGGACCCCTGGCCTGGCACACGTATGTAGACAATAAAAACTCAGCATGTCAAGTTGAATGAATTTTTGTCCAAAAGGACCACCTGCCGAGTCGAATTGCTGAAAAAGACCACCTCCGGAAAAAAATTGACAGAAGAAACCAGTTGGGCCGTGGCGGCAAGCGCGCCAGCCGACACGTGGCACCTGCCGCCACGCGCGGAGGCGGCAGGACCTGCCGCCACTACAGCAGGCGGCAACCCTGGAATTACCGGAAACCAAGCGAGGCCAGCTGCTGTGTGGCGGCAGGGCCCACCAGCAGCTCGGCTGTGTCTCGTTCTGCTCTCTGTTTTACTGTGTTAGCAAGTGTGAAAATATGCAAGTTTGACTGAAATTTAAATCAATTTGAAGGCCGATTTTGAAGATGTTGCAGTTGAAGAAAAGATAGATCAAGGTAAGATCTATCCATTTTTATGTTTTTCACTTACATGCACCATCGTTTTGTACTTTCCAAATGCTCCAAAACACTCCCCAAAATTATTATCAAATGCCAAATACAGCAGAGAATACAAACTTAGAGACTAATCATACAGTACAAAACCACCGTGCATGTGAGCGAAAAACACAAAAATGGATACATCTTACCTTGATCTATCTTTTCTTCAACTACAACATCTTCAAAATCGACCTTCAAATTGATTCAAATCTCAGTCAAACGTGCATATTTCACACTTGCTAACACCACAGGAAGAACAAAGAGTAGAACGAGAGAGCTGAGTCGTCTGCTGACCTGCCGCCACGGTGTGTGGCTGCAGGGCCCATCAACCACACGCTGTTCCGTTGCAGCAGCTGGCCTCGCCTGGTTTTTGGTAATTTCAGGGTTGCCGCCTGCTGTCGTGGCGGCAGGTCCTGTCGCCTCCGCGCGTGGCGGCAGGTGCCACGTGTCGGCTGGCGCGCCTGCCGCCACGTCCAGCTGGTCTCTTCCAGTGGCGGAGCGTGAATCAAATCCAAGAGAGGGCCAATAAGCTAGGGAGATTAGAGAGGCCGAAAAATTAGCAGAGAGTTTAGACTTAGAAGGAGCTTATCCTTGCAAAATTTCTCTTGAGGGGGGGGGCTTGTCCCGCCGACGCTTCGCCGGTGGTCTCTTCTGTCAGTTCTTTTCAGAGGTGGTCTTTTTCGTCAATTCGATTCGACAGGTGGTCCTTTTGGACAAAAATTCTGTCAAGTTGAGTTGACTGGTAGTGAGCATGCAAGCCATATATATAAGCACATACAGATGTACTCGTACTAAGTAGTCCGGAGTGACATTAGCCCGAAAGCCAGGCGTCCAAATTCATCGGCCTGAGCCAGGCTAATCAAACTGCCTGCCAGGCTATCAGTTCTAGGCCAGGGAGGCATCCGAAATTCTAGGCCTCTAACCAAACAATATCTAGGCACATCTCAGGTAGGTCTCAGGCCAGAAAATTGTTCTCCTGGGTTGCATGCATACATCAGCCGTTAGCACAGCCTGAGTAGATCGTGTAGCTAAGTTTGGTTCAGCTCGATATCTCTAGGGTTATCCATGCAACCTAACAATTGGTGAAAATCAGAGAAAAAACAGCACTTTAGCTACATTTCAGTCAGCTGAAATTTCACTTTTGGGTCAGTCGATTTTCTGTCCGTTGATTTTTCTCTGAGATTCGTGCTACATTTTTTTCCTGACCAGTGTTGTTTGTTGTGTGGGCTTGTTTCTTTTTTTGACTGGCCCCTTATTTGGGCCAGTCGATTTCATTCTGGGCCGAAGCCCATTAACTGTGAAATCCAGCCCTCCTCTCTCTGCCTTCTTTTTTAATGTTTTTCTATTTTTATGTGTTTTTGCTTTTGTTTTTCTGTTTCTCTTTGTTGGTTGGTTTTTTATTTTGTAAAATATTTTTGGGATGTTGGGTGAGTGTAATGTATACACATAAAAATATGTGCGAAAATGACACTACTATATGATTATTGTTTGCGTACTAAAAAAGTGTAATTCAAGAGCGAAGTTGTGGTCAAGTTTTGTAAAAAAAAATTGTTATATTTTTAATGGATAATAATAATGCTACTAATTCATTGTTCCTTATTTTAATTTATTTAATTATTTTTTTCTTCTTAAAGGGTAATACTAATGACACTAATTTATTCTTCCATGGAAAAACTTATTATTTTGATTTTGTTTTATTTTTTATTTTATTTTTTTCTTCTTAAAGGGTAATACCAATGTTTAATAATTCATTCTTCCTTAGAAAATCTCATTATTTGGATTTTGTTCTAGTTTTTATTTCATTTCATTTTTTTCTTAAAGAGTAATACCTAAGCCACTAATTCATTCTTTCTTGAAAACTTTGGTATTTTGACTTTTTAGTTTGATTTTATTTCCTTTATTCTTTAATGGTAATACCAATGCCACAAATTCATTTCTTCTCAGGAAACTTCCTTTTTGTGTAAATTACACTATTATATTCTTATTCCTGTATATTATAAAAATGTGCAACTTTTGTGCAAATTCTTTGCAAAATATTTCATTATTTGTTGTATTATTTTCAGTTGCTTTCTTCTTAACCGGAAACCAATTACACTAATTCAATGTTTCTAAGAAAACTTCACTTTTTTTAAAATTTTTTTAAGTTTATATTTCATTTTATTTATTGTTTAAGGGTAATAACAATACCTCTAATTCATTCCTACTTAGGAAACTCTCTTTTTTGTGAAATTTCACTATTTGTGCTTATTCTTGCATATTATAAAAAAGCGCAATTACTACGCAAACCGCGTGCAAAGTTTGTCATTATTGTTTTTTGTACTTTTCTTTCTTCTTAAACGGTAATACTGATACGACTAATTCATTATTTTGATTCGGAGAAGTAGAGACACCATGGATCAAATACCAATGCCACTAATTCATTCTTTCTTTAGAAAAAAAACTTTTTTGCAAAAAAATAATCACCATTATGTGTTTATTCTTGCATATAATAACAAAGCGCAATTTATGTGCAAATTGAGTGCAAATTTTGTCATTATTTTGTTTTAGTTTTGTATATCATTTTCTTTCCTATTTAAGGGTATTTTTGCTTCATTTTTTTATTTCTGTATTTTGTTTCTATGCATTTTTCTTTTTCCTTTTTTCTTTCCTTTATTGGTTATTTTTTTGGTTTTTGTGGGTTTTTGACTGAGTGTAATTGTATACAAACAAATATTATATAATATGTGCCAAAATCTCATGATTAAATGATTATTTTTTGCATATTACGATAAAGTGCAATTTTGGTGCAAAGTTGTGTGCAAGTTTTTTTAATTCTCATTCTTCTTAAAGGAAATACATCATTTCAGTTACACTCTGTGTAAATTATAGAATGCGAAAAATGCACTATTATATGCTTATTCTTTGCATATTTCAAATAAGTGCAATTTTGGTGCAAGTTTTGAAGGTTTTTTCTTTTTCATTTTCTTTCTTCTTAAAGGGTTTCATTCTTTCTTAGAAAACTTTATTATTTGGATTTTGTTTTATTTTTTTCTAAAAGGGTAATACCAATGCCACAAGTGTTTTACTGTGTTTGTTCATTCATTCTAGTCTGTACATAGTCCCTATTGAAATATTCAAATCGTCTTATATTTTTTTGGTGGGTTTTTGACTGAGTGTAATTATATACAAACAAATACTATATAATATGTGCCAAAATCTCATGATTATATGATTATTTTTGCATATTACGATAAAGAGCAATTTTGGTGCAAAGTTGTGTGCAAGTTTTTTTTTAATTCTCATTCTTCTTAAAGGAAATACATCATTTCAGTTACACTCTGTGTAAATTATAGTAGAATGCGAAAAATGCACTATTATATGCTTATTCTTTGCATATTTCAAATAAGTGCAATTTCAGTGCAAATTTTGTGCAAGTTTTGAAAGTTTTTTTCTTTTTCATTTTCTTTCTTCTTAAAGGGTTTCATTCTTTCTTAGAAAACTTTATTATTTGGATTTTGTTTTAGTTTTTTTCTGAAAGGGTAATACCAATGCCACAAGTGTTTTACTGTGTTTGTTCATTCATTCTAGTCTGTACGTAGTCCCTATTGAAATATTCAAATCGTCTTATATTTATGTACGCCTTATATTTATGTATGAAGGCAGCAGTTCACAAGTGTACGTGCATGCATGAATGGTCTGTACGCATGCAAGTGCAACTTAAAAAATCAATTTGAGTAAAGCATGGAAAAGGTAAAGAAAAAAAAGAGCGTTAACATAATGAAGCATGCACATTACAGTTAGAGGCACGCTTGACTGAAACATGTTTGGGTCAGTCGACTGACCCAAATCTTGTTTTCAGTCAGTTGACCTGTAGAATGACTCGTATGTGTGTGTGCGGAGGGGTGGGGGGAGATCGATGATGAGACCTAAACACAAAGAGTGCGTGTGTATATATTGAATTCAATGAAGATTGAAACATTTTGAATGAAGAGAGTACTAGAGTTAATATTCATGTCTCAATTTAGTGTAGATTGTAGCATTTAAATTGGGGATCATCCATAGCTTCTGTCATATCTAAAAGACATAAACAACTAAATTACAATCTTTTGATAAAAAAAGAGTCTCTCCTTCCTCCGGCTTAACACCGAGTACGGTCGCGAATTCGCGGCGACGAATTTCATCACCAACTATTTGGCTCGCTCGGTTTTGGTGTGGCTGATCTGGACGCCATCCGAACGGCCCCTTATTTTCTGGTTTAGTTAGAGGGGCTGCCTTTTCCACGTACTGCCTGTTACGTTGCGCGTAGATCAGGGTAGCTTTTTGTCTATTCGTCTTTCTCTTTGTTTTCTTTTCTTTTCATTTTTTCATTTTTCATTTTTGTTACTTATGTTTTCAGGGTGTCCTATGTTTTCAATCTTTTTTCCTTTTCCCTTTTTGCCTATGTCATTCTTTTTTTTCCTGTTTTATTTTATTGTATGAATATTATTTTAAAATGTGTGATTGCAACGGCAACGACAAGGCTGCATGCATACATCAGCCGTTAGCACAACCTGAGTAGATCGTGTAGCTGGTGTGCGTGTGTGCGTTCATAGGGGTGAGTGTATGCGCGTGTATACGAGCGCTTGCGTCTGTACTGTGTTCAAAAAAAAAAACAATCGTTGAAAATCAGAGAAAAAACGGACTTGGCAAATGCGTCAGTGGTTTTGCCAAAGCCATAGAAACTGCAATTTTTAGATACTGAAGTATTCATCGCCTAGGCATTGAAATGCTGAGGTTTTGAAGTACTGCAGTTTTAGGAAAAGCGTGCTGCCCAAAGTTTTTGATAGAGCTCCGACCCTGAACTGAAACCTGGCGAGGTGCAGTTGTTTGATTGTATTTTATCACCCTCAGCTACACACTCAACTCTATACAGTACAGAACTACAGACTGGGTCAGCTCTGCCTGCAAGGAAAACCTAGACACATCAGCGGTGGCGCTAACTGCCGCTGATGCTGGACATGGGCTGCCTTCCGATCGACGATAATGCACGTGCCGGGCCGGGCCTTGTCGGCGCCCGCCGTTCCTCACTGTCACCGGGACAACTCGCGTGAGACGATAGCCCAGCTGAAGGTATGTCTTCAAGCACCGGAATCACTCCGGTACCCGCTGTCCTGTACGTCCACTACCATATGCTTGGTAATATCCGTTTCAAAAATTGGGGCGACACGGTCACATGGCTCTTCAGTCAAGTGAGAGATACAAGAGGAGCTCAACCGGGCACCGTGTCTCTCTAGCTGAACTCTTGTATGTGCAGAATGTTATAGAAACGACGATCTCATATACTGCTCAAAGGAGCAACACTAGTGCCGCGTGAAAATCTCCTGCTCTTCTGATGGCTGTTGTCAGGTGAAGACATTCTGTTACTCCTTTTAGCAAAACGAACGAAAACTAGTGTTCAAATTTAAAGAACCTCCAATTTCAGGGTTCAAATTAACACAAACAGAATTTGGCATCTCAAGCTGTTTCGACCTCCCAGCAACGCACATATGCACACCTCACCATGTCCATCACCAAAAAATTGCTCCCAGAAACCACCCATCAGAGCCAAATGATTCAAAGAGCAGTGCAACAACGCCTTGGCACAGAGATTGGCCGATACACCTTTGTGTCAACAAAACAACTCTACATTAACGCACAAAAAAAAAAGCCTCTACAAGTACACTTGCATGACAAAGTTGGAGGACACTAGACAGACGCATTAAATTCTACTGCATATTCTTGTTTGAGACGACAGAGGTTTTCCACCGCATTGGTGATGCAACATAATCGCCCTGCTCGCCATATCACATACAAACCGAGAGAGGTCCGCCGTTCCAAAGTAATGGATCTTAGAAATACCCAAAGCAGCGCCAATCTTAGCAAGTTCATGCTCATCCAAGTTGCAAGCTCTACAACAACATGCAATACATCAACTAAATCAAACTGCCTCAAACTTCGACAGTACATTAACTTCATCAAACGAATCTTCTGATTTAGATCCTAGAATAATAACACTTGTGCTTCATAGTAGCATCTCAGGGATTTATAAGCCTGCCTGTCCTCGCCGGCACCGCCCAGGCATCTTGATTTCGCACAATTGCTCCCCATCCTCCTGTCCTTCTATGAGCATAAAAGAAGCCATCTGTGTTAGCATTTAACTGCTATACTGCATTCTCAAAATATTTTTAGCCAGATGTACCTGAAGAACTTAGATTTTTGTCCTTTTTCCCGAGTGTACAATGCGCACGTGCATCTGCAAGTGTGGTATCACAACAGCAGGGAGGAACCAGCGTGCAGCATCATACTTTCCCCGAGAACCACCGACGGGGCGCTGAAACAGCACCTTCCGCTCCTCCATGGAGTAGACGCCCCAGGTGACGTAGGAGTAGTCGTCAACCTCACCCACAAAGTAGATGCAGTTGTTCATGCACCCGGGCACCTCCGAGGCGCGCACCGTGAATGATGATTGCTGCTCACGAAAAGCGCCCGATCAGCCGCAAACCTCTCCACTTTCACCCATCGTGCCCCCTCGACATCCAACCTGTACACCTCAAAGCCACCAATGGTATTGGGGCATCTGGGTTTTTTTGGTGCAAGCACCGGACCGACAAACAGGACCGATCCTTCTGACTCCAGCAGGTGGCTGTACCAGAGGAAGGGGCACCCGCAGATCGGGGCGTACTGCTCGAGAATGCTCGGCGCACGGAGCCTCGTCAGGCACCACGGCGGCGGCACACGTGTGTCCACGGTGTAGGTGCAACCCCGGAATTCCAGCGCGTAGAAGACGCCGTCTGTGTAGGCCATGAGATAAATGCTTTTGAACTCATCGGAAAGAAGCAGCTTCTGCTCGGACCACTCCTCCGTCTCCGTGCACCACAATCACAAGAGAGAGACGCTCCTCTCGGAGTGGTCGTTAACGAACATCGCGTTGGCGCCGGCGGCGGTCCTCACATTAGCTTTAGTCTCAAAGGGCGCATACATCTTGCTCTCGCTCTGGAATGCACCGGTGACGGGGTTGACGAGGACAACGCGATTGCCGTCCGCGAAGGAGAGGCGGCCGCAGGGCAGGGCGCCGGATAACTTCATACCTTTTGGGTCGCGGACCACGGAGGGCAAGCGGGCATGGGCTACCGGCGACGGCGAGTCCTCCTCGTCGACCGGCAAGGAGAAGATGGCCCCGAGGTGGTCCTTATTCTCGGGCGGCAGCAGGAACTGGAACCAGGGGTCCTCGTTGAGCGCGAAGAGGTGCGGGGTGGGTCTCGCTAGCCGCTCGGAGACGGTCGCCGCCCAGGACTTGCAGACGGTGGCCAAGCGCGCCGACTCGAGCGGGCTGATGCAGCCAAGGATCTTCTCCGTGAGGTGGAAAGGGAGGCCGCCGATAGTTCCGCTCGCCGCATCTCCGCCGTCAGCGGGTTCGTGCTGGACACGGATCTTGCTTGTCAGGGCGGCCGTGGGTTTGATCGGCTCCATGTGGGAGCGAGAGGAGAAGAATGCGGGGGCGTCGGCGTCGGTCCCAAGGTGTTAGAAATTTAGGGTTTTCGGTCTACCCTATTCCTCTGCGCTTATCCATGGTGCCGTTCACAATTCGCATATCTAAGGCTAGGGGTAAGGACCTTCTTATACTGTCTTTTCAAAGAGTCCACCTCTTATACAGATATAAGATTCCTAGCCTTATTCACTAGTTTTCGGGATAGAGTCCAGATCAAATTACCAACCACGATCATATTTGTCTGTTAACGGATTCTACCCGTTGTGTCCTCGGAGCACGCGCTTGTGAGCAACACGCCATAATAGTGTAAATTCCTCTAATTATGTAGATCAACATTAGGGCTGTAATTTAACTATACGATCTAGCTCCTTCCGATTATCACTGTACCCGGGTAGTCTTTCCAATATAAATAGTATATTGTATTCCACTGATAATCGACCAGCTTCCTTAAGCATACAACTTAAGTACGCTCCAACAAGTGCTAATTCCATGATAATCATGTAAAGTAATTCCATGCATAAATACATGTATAATTTCATAATGAGGTATTCCGAATATTAGTAATTCTTAGAATGTTTGAATATAGTTGCAGGACACATAATTCCAACATCTCCCACTTGTCCCAAACGATCATTCAAATATTCGTAAACCCATAGCCTTAACATGCTTGCCAAATACCTCCTGACTAAGAGGCTTAGTCAAGGGATCAACAATCATATTAACACTACGTTGAAAACCCACAAAATATATATATATGGTGATACTTCCCTTCAATATATATGTTTCCTTGCTGTGACACTTAAGATCACTAGAGACCTTTAGTTTCCGCCTAATTATTCCAGCATAACTGTCCTCGGCACCTCGAGTATTATTTCCTCGAGTGTAATTCCACCTTTATAGGTACCTTGAGTATTTTGTTTCCTCAAGTGAAATTTCGCATCAATTATTTTCAGTCACATATATCAATAATAAGAATAATTCCACATTGAGTCAAAATATATGATAACCGTGTTGGATAATTTTTTAATACCACATAAATATCAAATCCAATTAGTAAATGAAGTTCCATCACTAACCATGTTTTGAAAGAAATTCCTGACTTCGGTCAGTGAACCTGCACCATATTAGTATTAAAAATAATAATTGAATATGCGTACCTGACTTATATCTCATCTCGTAGATACAGTAATAGCTTCCTCAATGTGTTTACCTTTAATATAAATGCAAGAACACGTGACAGGTTGTGATGCACTTTCCACAGTCTTATATGATGTGTGAGATTCCCTTAGCTGCTCGTCTTTCCTTCCACTGGTTGAATGCAACATAAATTCCGAAAGCTAAGGTATGATTGCATAATGAAGATACAGTAAATTTCAACACCATTATTATCCCTTTGTCCCTCAGGAGTTCAAACATAATTCCTCACTGAGTTTGGTTCCAGATACTTTAATACGTTTGCAATTTTCCATAGGAAACGTTTCAAAACATACCCTATGTAGTTCCTCTCCTAAAACATAGGAAGCTTCAAACGTTCCTTTCATATGAAAGTTAAAACATGACCAAGCTTTCACTTCCATCAATGTGACTTTATCATTGCAAACAATAAGACAATGTTAACGTATACAATAATAATGCAAAATATTTTACACTTACATTTGTAGATGACTACCTTGCTTCATTTAGAAAACCATATGACCTGCTATTCCATTGATGTGAAGCTTGTTTTAAGACCATACATTTATACTCAATTAGCAAACCATGTCTTTAGTTCCTCTTTTCCAAAATTCCAGGAGAGAGAGTTTCCACAAAGTATATTTCCCTTTGTGTGAAGAATTGAATAACAAGACTGGCATTATAATATTCCAGTGAGCCAAATTTCCCTACAAAAAAAAAATCACTTCTAAACAATAGGCTTGCGGTTATTTGGTATGATATTAAGTTCCCAAACTATGTTCTTCCTCATATGAGTTTATTCCTTCCCGCAGTTCTTCCACCCATAGTTGACATCGATGGGAAAAAAAAACTTTCTTAAGAGAATTTAGTGATTCCGCTAAAATTTAGAGTGACATCCCCCAACAACATATAAAAATTATCCAGACATGATATTCCAAGCCAATTCCTCCCACTTATCCTAAGCATGTTAATATCGGCAGTTTCACTTGTAGTTTCCTTTGGGGTCAAGATTATACTCCAGTATGATTGTTAATATTTCCACCCTTGATCATAAAAATAATTGTTTTCCTACTTTCCACCAGTTTTCCTTTTCCAAATAAAAAAGAAAACACCCTTTGATCCACTAGAATAACCATGAAAAATTCCTGGTGTGCGCTTTGTAGTAACTGAGAATTTCCTGCCAAAATATAAGATTTCCTTCCAGTTTAAAAGACATATAGTGACCGACTAGATTCAGAAATTATTTTAAAAACATGTTTACACATGGAACTTCATATATTGATTACAATGTTTTTTTTTTGAGAGAAACATCGGCTTTATTGATCACTTAACAAAGTTACAAAGAGTCTCCCGGATACAATCCGGAGCAGAATGAAAAACCACAAGGCTAGACAAATTCTTACAAGATTTAGCTAACAAATGAGCCGCTACATTAGCTTGCCGATGAACATGCTTGAACACCACAGAAAGAAAGCTTCGGGAAGCAAACTTGATGTCTTCAACAACAGTACCAATGCTGGAGCGATCACAAGATCTCGAATTCATCCTTTGCACCAGCGATAGGCAGTCCGAAGCGAAGATAACATCAGAATAGCCTTCATCACGTGCTAAATGCACAGCTCTACGTAAGGCCAAAGCTTCTGCTAGCTCAGGCTCAAGTGCACCACGAAGGGGTTCAGAAACCGCAGCATTACAGCACCCATCATGGTTCAACGCGACCACACCAGCTCCAGACTTGTTCAGGTCAGAGAACACAGCAGCATCCGAATTAATCAAGACCTTACCTACCGGCGGCGGAGTCCAGGGAGGATTGGATAAAGTCGACTCACGCCTGTTGACAGGTTCAGAAATGAAAAGGTGCTTCATTATCAAGTCTGAATACGCTCGGATCTTCTCCACTGTAATGCGAATCGGTGGTGCTTCAGGAGAGTGTCGAGCATCATTTCGAGCTTCCCACAAATGCCACATAGTAACAGACAGAATCGTAGCATCTCTATCTGAAGACCTTGACAGAAAATCGAAGAGCCACATCTTGGTGTCTCTGAATTCAGAACGCCGTAACACCATGCCGGTCCAGTTTTTGATTGCATCCCACACCGCTCTCGCGCGCGTGCAGAAAAGCATGGCATGCTCCACCGATTCGAACCGGCCGCAGAAGCAACAAGACTCGGCATCTGGCACATGACGCCGTTGTAATTGAGCCCCCGAGGGAAGGCAATCCTGGGCGAAACGCCAGAGCACCACCTTCATCTTGTTTGGGGCTTTGACAGCCCAAATGGACTTCCAGCACTTTTTTTCGGCCGCCAAGTTTGAGGATAGACCATGCCCTGCCTTGCTGTGGGCGATCTGAAACTGCTCCGATCGAGCCATGTTGTATGCTGAGCGGACCGAATAATGCCCAGATTTTGTGAACGGCCAGCTAGCAAAATCTTCACCTCCCCGCCTGCTAATAGGAGTCCGCAGAATGTCTTCAGCAACATCGTTCCTGAAAAAAGCTCTGACGGACTCTTCATTCCAAGAACCAGACTCCTCATCAATTAGGCATTTGACCTTGGCCTTTGCAGGGATAGGCAAAAGAGGATGCAGGCATTGCGGGGATGTCGATGGGATCCAGTGATCAGAGAGGATACAAACTTGTTCACCATTACCTATACCCCACTGGATTCCTTTTTTTAACAAACCACGACCAGCCAGAATTGCTCTCCACGTAGCTGATGCTGATCTTGGAGCCTCCGCATTCCAGAAGTCTGAATTGGGAAAGTACCGTCCCTTAAGGACACGAGCACAGAGTGACAAAGGGTCCGTGAGAAGCCTCCAGCCTTGCTTGGCAAGCATTGCCAAGTTGAATAACGACATGTCTCTAAAACCCATTCCTCCTAGCGACTTGGGGGTAGTTAGCCACTCCCACGAACGCCAGTGTATTTTCCGCTTGCCATCTTCACGACCCCACCACTCATTGGAAATAATTTGACGAAACTTCTCGCATGTAGCTTTAGGAAGTTGAAAGCAACTCATAATATATGTTGGAATCGCCTGGATGATCGCTTTCAGCAGGACTTCCTTGCCAGCCCGGGAAATAGGCCGTTCAGACCATCCAAAAATGTTAGCCCATGCCCGATCAAGCAGGAACTTGAAGGTACTGGTTGGGTAGTTGCCAACTTCAGTAGGCATACCAAGATACGAATCATTGAAGGCCTCATTGGCAATACCTAGCTGTGCTTTAACCCTTTGTTTGACATGTTCAGGGCAGCCCTTTCCAAAGAACAACGCTGATTTATCTTTATTAATTAACTGTCCAGACCCCTGGCAATAGAGATTTAAAGTAGACTCCAACGCCTCCACACTGCGAGTATCGCTTCTAGCAAAGAAGATGCTGTCATCGGCAAAGAGGAGATGTGAGATAGGTGGGCCAAGACGGCCATTTTTGATACCATGTAGCTCGCCACGATTCTCCTTCTGAACTACCAGACTTGACAAACCTTCAGTGCATAAAAGGAACAGGTATGGACTGATTGGATCCCCTTGTCGAATGCCCTTAGATGGCACAACCGGATCAGTGAGCTCCCCATTCACCCTGACTGCATATCGAACATTGGTGACACATCGCATAACGGAAGAAATCCATGTAGGAGCAAAACCAAGTTTGGAGAGGCAGCCATGAAGATAACTCCACTCGACTCGATCATAGGCCTTCATCATATCAATCTTCATGGCAAAGAAAGGTTGCTTGGCACGCTGCCGACGGATGGTGTGTAGGCATTCGTATGCAATTAGAGTGTTATCCGTAATCAACCTGCCAGGCACAAACGCACTCTGGAAATGAGAGATGACCTCCGGTAGAAACAACTTAAGACGGTTAGCCAAGACCTTGGAGGCAATCTTGTACAACACATTACAAAGGCTGATGGGTCTGAAATTTTTGAGTTCTTTTGGTTTTGCCACCTTTGGAATGAGCACTATCACAGAATCACAAAAGCCATCAGGGATGGGTTTACCTTCCAGGAAATTACGAACAGCATGCCATATATCCTCCTCCAAGAAGTTCCAATGGGTCTGGTAAAACAAAGCCGGAAAACCGTCCGGGCCCGGTGCCTTGGTAGGCCCCATCTGGAACAATGCAGCCTTGATCTCTTCATTTGTGTACTGCTTGCATAATGCCTCATTCATATCTGAGGAAACTTTAGTAGGAATAGCATCCAGAACAGCAGCCTCATCACAAGGTTGAGATGAAAAAAGATTTTCATAAAACTGTTGCACCAAGCCTTTGATCTCCCCTCTGGACTCACACAAAGACCCATCATCCCGGCGGAGAGAGTGAATTTTGTTGGTGCGTCTGCGAGCAGTGGCACGGGCCTGGAAAAAGCCGGTGTTTCGGTCCCCCTCCTTGAGCCAGTCTACACGGGAACGTTGGCGCTCCATGATTTCTTCACGTTCAAAAAGCTCACAAAGTTGTTTCTCAATTGAGCGTTCCTCCAGAATAGAAGCCTCTGAACCCAGAGCAGTCCGTACAGAAAACAGCCGGCGTTCGAGTTTGGAGATTTGCTTGCGAACAGAGCCAAAGGAATCACGGCTCCAGGACTTCAGAGAAGCAGCAACACGGTGCAAGTTATCCCATGTGGTTTGAAGGGACATATCCCCATTCCTTCCATCAGCCCATGCACGTTCCAATGTATCCCTATAATCTGATGCACGCAACCACATGGCCTCGAATTTGAATCCCTGCTGCACAGGGCGCTGCACATTCTCTTGGGCAAAGCGAGACAAATTGATCAAAATGGCATAATGATCCGAGGACGTGGCAATAATATTTTCCACATGGCACTCATCAAACAGACTAGAAAAGCCACAGTTCCCAACGGCCCTGTCCAGCCGAACTTTGACATGGCAGGCTGGGTCCTGTCGGTTGCACCATGTAAACTTGGGACCTGAGAAGCCCAAGTCCCTCATCTCGCAGTCTAACAAGCATTCTCTAAAAGCATCAACCTGCTGTTCAGAACGATCCCGAGGACCAAGATGTTCATCCTGTGAGAGAACTTCGTTGAAATCTCCACAAATTATCCACGGACCATTCCATTGTTGCTTCAGACGCCGAAGCAGGCTCCAGAACTGAGATCTATCCTCCCTCCTAGGCTCCCCATAGACAAAAGTCGCTCTCCATGTTGGAGCCAAATCAGAAGAGACATGAACATCAATGCATCTAGCGTTGCAGGCTTTAACCGAGACCGACACCGACTCCCTCCAGAAGAGAGCAAGCCCACCACTTTGTCCCTCTGAGCTCACAGCAAAGCATCCAGAAAAGCCAAGTGACCACATAAAGGTACGGACACGAGAATCCCTCATCTTCGTCTCGGACAGAAAGAGGAGGGTGGGTCGATGAAGCTTCACTAACCAGCGAAGCTCGCCAACTGTCGAGGCCGACCCCAGTCCTCGACAGTTCTAGCACAATATACTCATTGCGTCTGGCAGGGCTGCTCCGCAGCCGCTGCAGGATCCGCCGATCGAGAAGGTGAAGTACGCTGCTTCTTATTTGAGGCTCCATCCCCCACCTCAATGGATGTACCCCCATCTTTGCAAGAAATCTCAGAAACTAGCTTATGATCTTTCCCACTTCCAATCTTTGCCGGTTCCGTCATCTGCATCTTATTGTTGGAATTGTTGTTATTCTCGGTCTGTCTCACCTCCAGCGCAATCATGGATAGAACCCCACCAGGATACATCACAGACTGTTCTCGGAAAGGGAAGATCAGATTCAGGTATGAGAAGAGACTAATAAACTTCCTCATTTTAACTCTCTTAGTGATGCATTTCTTCAGCTGAATCCGAAAGTCATAAGCCTCATTTATCCCCAGCAAGACAGCTACTATGAGTACGCCATAATCTGTGCCAGGAAAGGGATTTCCACCACAGGAAACAGATATACGGTGGCGGCCGTGGAGCAGAGCACCCCACCGGCGCTTCAGGTCTTCCCGCCCATCGCATCTTCTAACAGAGCACTGGGAATTGTGGCAGTGGCCATCAGGTATAGCACAGAATCCCTGCCCAACCGGATGATCGGCCTGAGTGGCGGCGGCGGCGACACCGGCGCCTACAACGAGGCCATGAGGTCGCACCACTTCAATCCGCACGTGTCGCTCAACTGCAACCGCATCAGGTACCACCGGCGTCGAGGGAGCAGGCACATGGAGTCGCTGTTGCTGCTCCTTCAAGGGATTCACTTTGGAAGGAACCCGCAGGCCATCAAAATCGAAAAAGGACGCCGCCTTATCTCGCAGCCGCTGCAAGCATCGCAACGGATCCCGCGAACTCCTGACTATTTGCCGCGTCCGAGTCTTCCAAGTCTCCAACTCCGCCAAATCCATAGCAGAAAAACCAAGATCCATCCGCCGGGAAACCCACCTATACCACCCCGACTGGCCTCTGAGGAATCGCCGCCTGAGACCGGAGAAAGGAAGCAAATCGCGAGCTGGGAACTGTAGCAGGGGAAAGTAGGCAGCACTTAACAGAGCTATGGAACAGAGAAGAAAGAAAGGGAACTAGAGAAGCTGGGACTGGGAAGATCAGGAAGAACGAACAGGGAGGAGGGGAATGGATTTGGGATAGGATTAAGGGGAAAGTAGAAAGAACAGAGAAGGGGATTAGGACTTGGGAGCAGAGAAGATGGCTTTGGGGAAGGGAATCGAAGAAAAATTGGAGAGCAGGGAAGAGAAAAAGGAATCTGGGGGAGGGATCGACAAAGCGCCGAAGAAATCGCCATCCGACAGACAAACTCAGGCAAACCGTTTGATGTCATCTCACTCGGTAAATATGTAAATCTGGTTTAGTGTTCTTTGAAGCCATGTCATCACAACTGCACGGTCCAGTTATTGATTACAATGTTTCAGCCAAGTGGGAGATGTAATGTACTGGCAGCAGTTCTTCCACGGTCCAAGCCAAAGCCTCCGGACCTGGACCCTTTTTGTTTCTTCGATCCGCGGGAGAAAAAGCGTGCGGATATGCCTTCCAGTTGTTCGATCCGCGTTTAGTACCGGCGCGTTGCACACGGAGTCACATAGCAGCAGAAAGTTTCCGTTGGCGGTGGAATCGGCGGGATCGCCACGGTTGATCGCAGCGGAGGATGACGAGCCCGCTCGATCCACGGGCATGCAAGATGTAGTACCGACAGTCCTGGATCCATGAGCCCAAAGAAAAAAAATTGCTTTTCCAGATCGATCGAACGTAGCCCCGAACAACACGAGCACGTTCGGATTCTGAGCGGCTAGCACCTGTTTGAAGCTCCGCAGGTGTACACGCAGGAAGAAGTGGCAGATCTAGCCCTTGACGCACGCGGAGACAGGGCGAGACGTAACGGGTAGTATCTGGACGGCGGCGACCACGTCGACAGAGTTGCATGGTGGATGGCGACGCTTTGACCTAGCTCCGAAGCCAATGTTAGAAATTTAGGGTTTTCGGTCTACCCTATTCCTCTGCGCTTATCCGTGGTGTCGCTCACAATTTGCATATCTGAGGCTAGGGGGTAGGGACCTTCTTATACTGTCTTTCCAAAGAGTCCACCTCTTATACAGATATAAGATTCCTAGTCTTGTTCACTAATTTCCGGGATAGAGTCCAGACCAAATTACCAACCACGATCATATTTGTCTGTTAACGGATTCTACCCGTTGTGTCCTTGGAGCACGCGCTTGTGAGCAACACGCCATAATAGAGTATAAATTTTTCTAATTATGTAGATCAACATTAGGGCTGTAATTTAACTATACGATCTAGCTCCTTCCGATTATCACTGTACCCGGGTAGTCTTTCCAATATAAATAGTATATTGTATTCCACTGATAATCGATCAGCTTCCTTAAGCATACAACTTAAGTACACTCCAGCAAGTGCTAATTCCATGATAATCATGTAATTCCATGCATAAATACATGTATAATTCCATAATGAGGTATTCCGAATATTAGTAATTCCTAGAATGTTTGAATATAGTTGCAGGACACATAATTCCAACACAAGAGAGGGTGGAGGCTGCGTTGGCCGTGCTGGCCAGTCTGCCGAGCGAGACACGACGATGAAGACGATTGAAGCTAGTTACGTAGCCCCGCGAGTTGCACACATACACAAACTCGGAACTACACACGTATACGCACACGAGGAGGCTTGGCTGATTATTGCCAAAGGCTCTTATCGAGCCTTTTGTTTTATTTCAACACCCACGGTTTATAAGTTACATACAGGGAGAGGCGTTTTGGCTCCCGGGTGCATTTGCACCCGGATGAACAGTACCCCCAATTTTTTTCAAATGTTTTCAAAAATTCTGAGAAAATTTGTAGATGATCATGTTGGTGTCGCAAGCATGCTTGACAATTTTCATGCGGAACGGAGCAGCGGTGTTTCGTCGGTGAAAAAAACAAATTTGGGTTGTCATTTTGTGGTGACATTTTGTCTTCGATTTTTTTTTGCGTAGGCCAAAATGCTTAACCTTTTTGCCTCAAAATTTACATGTAGCATTTGTACGTGACAAAGATCACCAAAAAAAATTGTCCCAATTTTTTTGACATTTGAATTTTTTTTTTTTGCTCCTGGGAGCCAAATTGAGTTTCCGCAGGGGTAGGTATATATATTAGCTCAGATCAAGAAAAAAGAGGTATATATATATATATTACTCCCCCGTCCCATAATATAAGAGCGTTTTTTTGACACTATAAGAGCGTTTTTGATACTACACTAGTGTAAAAAACGTTCTTATATTTCACCCGCAAAAAAAACAGTTTTTATATTATGGGACGGAGGGAAACTAACACGGACACGTACGTTCTGGTTATTCCTGAGGTTGGTTAAGAGGTATTCCCAGGGAAGGCGAGAGGGGCGACTCCACCGGGCGACTGGCGCTGGCTGGGCGACGGTAACTCTCTTTCGTAAATTCCTTATCTTTAATAATGCAAAGGCAGAGCTCCTGTCATTTCAGCTCAAAAAAATAACGGGCAACTGGCTGGGCGATTTGAATTCCCCAAACTGCTTCCCGGAGACCGCCGGTAGGTCCCAGGCGGGATGGTCTCGGCCATCGCAGGGGGAGAGGCCGGTGACGGTCAGGTGTCCGCAAGCCGGCCCTCTGCCCAGCGTCCTTGGCGGCCGGCGCGCGCTTCCTTCGCTTGGGGTGACGTTGAAGACGAGGTGGAAGAAGATGGACCGGTGGAGCTCCTTGTCTCCCTCACCCCTCCCTGTTTCGGGGTGTTCCTGGTGGCGGCGAGGCGTGGCCGGAGCAAGGCCGTCGACGGGGCGGTCTTCAGGGTCGTTCCCCGGTCGGCAGAGGGCGGTCCCGGCGTCGGCGGCTCGGTGGTACCCCCTCCACGCGCGGGCGGGTTGGGTGGCACGTCGGGTTCTCGTCGGGAGATGCTGCTCAGCGGCGCCCCCCGGGGCTCTGGCTGGCTGATCGGCCTTGGCGATGGTTGCGCCGCGCCTAGTCGCGGGGAAGACGAGGCTCACCCCTGGACTGGTCCGGCTAGGGCTGCCCTGCTGCGTGGGCCTGTGGGGGACTAGCCCTTGTGGGGCCCTCGAGCATCCTCTCGACGACTCCCGAAGCTTTCAGGGTTTCTTTTGAGCTAGAAAAAATCGTCCAAAATTGGCATCGTGTTTGTACCTTCCTAGGTATTGATTTTCTGTAAAACAAAAAACAAACAGAAAACAACAACTGACATTGGGCACTAAATTAATATGCTAGTCCAGAAAAATAATATAAAATGATAACAAGAGTATGTAATAATGATAATATAATCGCATTAAACAATAAAAAATTATAGATACATCAGAGACGTATCACTTTTCCACGTATTGTCTGGTCCATTGCGCGTAGATCGGCGTGGCTTTTCTCTATTCTTCTTTCTCTTTGTTTTCACTTCTTTTTCATTTTTTCCATTTTTCATTTTTGCTGCTTACTTATGCCTTTTGTTTTCATTCCTTTTTCCTAGTCCCTTTTTGCTTGTATCATTATTTCCTTTTTCCTATTTTATTTTATTGCATGAATAACAAGATTGCATGCATAAAGCAGCCGTTAGCACAAGCTGATCAGATCGTGTAGCTCCTTGAGTGTAGCTGAGTTTGGTTCGGCTCGATATCTTCATGGCTATCCATGCAACCTAACAATAGCTGAAAATCAGAGAAAAAACGGACTTGGCAAAATCTTCAGTGATTTTGCCAAAGCCATGGAAAACTGCAATTTTTAGATACTGAAGTATTCATCGCGTACGCACAAAAATACTGAGGTTTTGAAACACTACAGATTTAGAAAAGTTGAGGTTTTGAAATACTGTAATTTTAGAAAAACTGTGCTGCCCAAAGCTTTTGACATGAATGGAAACCTGGTAAGGGGCATTTATTTGATTGTATTTTATCACCCTAAGCTACCCACTCAACTCTACTAGCTTAATGCCCGTGCGTTGCCACGGGACAACATATAACAATGTCCCTCTAATTGTATTTGTTCCACTTCATCCTTTCCTTCACTGATCCTATTTTCTCATAATCAAATCTTATATTTTATACCCTACCAACAAGACAACATTGTTCTACCTTGTCTCCCGTTTATCTCGGTCCACTCATTTCTTTACCTTACTATGCTTCTCATTTGCTTATTTATGAACCGGTAACACACACTCATGGGTACTTGTGTGTTTCTCTAAACTATTCAGATTTTGGATTCCCCAGGCCATTCAGATAAATGCTTCAGATAAATTTTCACTTCTCTTTCACTGTGTGTGATAGCCTGACTTATTAGGGATGATAGACTACTCATGTCAATAAGGAATTCCTTCTTTTCCGGGAGCCCATTCGAAAAAAACTCTCAAGTTAAGCGTGCTTGGCTTGGAGTAATTCTAGAATGGGTGACCGACCGAGAAATTGGTCCCGGGTGCGCACGAATGAGGACAAAGTGCAGGAAAGACTAGTATTGATCTATGTGGCCAGTGTAGATCCCGCCAGGGGTAACGGCCATAACCGACGGGTGTGTCCGGGGCGTTACAAGTTGGTATCAGACCCGACCCTCGCGTAGGAAAAACTAGTATTGATCTATGTGGCCAGTCTAGATCCCGCCAGGGATAACAGCCATAACCGACGGGTGTGTCCGGGGCGTTACAAGTTGGTATCAGAGCCGACCCTCGCGATTACACGCGTTTGTGACCCGTCGTGTCACACGGCATGACACATGTACCAGACTGGACGCACAGACGTATGTGCCAAGAGGGAACGTTCCTGTGGCCCGACGAGGACGTTGGTTCCTCTGAGTGGGGGTGTATGTGATAGCCTGACTTATTAAGGATGATAGACTACTCATATCAATAAGGAATTTCTTCTTTTCCGGGGGCCCATTCGAAAAGAACTTCCAAGTTAAGCGTGTTTGGCTTGGAGTAATTCTAGGATGGGTGACTGACCGGGAAGTTGGTCCCGGGTGCGCACGAATGAGGACAAAGTGCGCAGGATAGACTAATATTGATCTGTTGAATATAGTTAGATCAACTACAAAGTGAAAAATAAACTTAGTGCATATTGGATGCCAGATTTTTTTTAATAGAGTGAACTTTTCTGACTTGAACCAATATGTGCTTCCTTTAATTTTTAAATTCCTTCACAAACTCCTATATCTTCAACTGCTACGTACAACAAACTTAGACATAGAGATATTGATCAAAATATCATTGTAATTGACAATGTGTACGCCGCATGTGGCCTATGACTGTGTTGCTATACAATTTAAAACAAGAGGATAACTTACTGACTCAACAGTGGAAAATAAAATAACTCATTTTGTGTGAAAAAATTATCTAGATTGCCATAATCAGAGCTGGTCTACAATAAAACTTTCCTAGGTCTTTATTTTCGTAATTACAGCTGATGGGCAATAAAAATTTGCAGCTGCCACAATAGAAAGCAATTTATTTCTACAACTAATTATTCACTCCAAGATTCAACCGATTCCTTGGAAGTCCTGCATTTCCCCCTTCTTTTCATTCTAAACACTTGTATACATATAGATAAGTTCCAGCTTACAACTTTTCTGTTTAATAAAGAAATTGAATTCAGGGATTATTCTGATCATCTCCCAATAGCTTCTCACAATTGAATTATGAATAAATTCTGTTGCATGTACTGGAGATCCTTTCGAGTAATTATTTGGAAAGCAGAATAGAAAATACATAGCATGACTTCTGAACTAAACTGAGTATTGGAGACAATTAGTTATAGTTGAAAGAAATACTGGATTGGAAGGTGGCAAATTGTCACATCTTATAACTCGATCATTGGTTCCATTGGTATAATAAGGTCCAATTACCAAAGCAATTTAGAACTTTCGGTTGACAGTCGCATCATTTGACATACTACGTGGAAGAGAATATAGATTTTCAGTTAGCATGGCAACTGAAGTGAGCATATTGATTAAATTAAGTAGTTCATTGTTAAATCGTAAACACAGATTTAGAAGAGCTGCCAATGCTCATCTGTGAAATATGCTATTGTATACTTTTTTGAATGCTATTCTCCTGCAAGTATAGTATTCTTAAGAAAGGATTGTATACCCAAAAGACCCGACCTTATACATGCCTTATTTCATAAAACAACTTCAAAAAGGCTCACCCTGTATCCACTGCTAGTAGTGCCTATTAAAGATGTCTTTTTCCCAAGAAGTACGCAGATGTCTCTGCTTATCAGGTTGGCCCTGCTGCTGGCCAGAAGGACCAGGGTGTCTAGCTGAGGGATGGAGACAACCACGCTACATCTAGTACCCTTTCTGACCAGCTCTTATTCAAGCCAGGCGTGCTGGAGGCCCTGTCGGGGGCTGTGGCAGCAAGGCTAGCTGCTGCTACTGCAAATGATACTGCTGTGTTTAATTTCAATGCTACGAAGAATCCTATGCAGGTCAGGCACAAGAGGAAAGGGAAGAAAAATAAAAAGGAGGGAGGAGTTGAGAGTTCGGAGGACGCCCGCAAAAAAGTTTTAGGTAAAAAAAGAAGAAACCCTTTTGAAGTTCCACCCACAGGCAGTGACTTAGATTTCTCCTTTGAGAAAACCATGGATAGTTATGAGCGCATGTTGTATGGTGATGTATATGTTTCTTCTAAGCGAGTGTGTACGAGTAGGGTGGAAACAGTGACGGATGGAGATGGGGTCACCACACATGTAGCAAAGGAGATAGAGGGAAAAGAAGAGGCACATGTGCAGCAGAGGAGGGAATCAGTTGGAGATGATGGCACATCGGCGGCCTCCGAGGAGGAGGTCCGCCGGGCCAAATGAAAATCATAGGGTGGAACTGCCGTGGTATGCTCTCCCCCACGGCAGTCCGTCAGCTCTTGGATCTACAAGGGCGAACCAAGGCAGATTTAATTTTTCTTTAAGAGTCGCTTTTGAATAAATGTAAAGCCGATGAGCTACGTCGTGTTTTAAATTTTGATTCGATGTTTGTAGTGGAGAGCGATGGTCGGGCCGGTGGCCTCGTTATGTTTTATCATGAGATGAATAAAGTTGTTTTAAACTATGAGTCGGCTAATTTTATTGATGTTTTGTTTATGAATGACAATGTTGTACAATGGCATTTTACTGTTTTTTATGGTCATCCGATTTGGAGTGATCGTAACTTGTCTTGGGATGATATTCGTAACTTGCACGATAAAGGTGATCACCCTTGGGTGGTTTTGGGAGATTTTAATGAAATTCTTCTTTCTTCGGAAAAAGAGGGAGGCAATGTGAGACCTAATGCAATGATGAGAGAATTTCGTAATTGTTTGGGAGAGTGTGGTTTGGAAGACATGGGATGTATTGGAGACCTTTTCACTTGGAGGAGGGGTGCTATTAGGGAGAGGCTTGACCGTGCGGTTTGTAATGTGGAATGGGCGAATAAATTTCCTCGGTCTGCGGTTATAAATGAAGAACATGTGCATTCTGATCATCGCCCTCTCATCCTGGATACAGAATATTTTGATGGTAATATGTTTAACCACCCAAGGAGCGGACTGAAACAATTTGAAGCTCGATGGCTCAAAGAAGAGACAGTTGAAGAAATTGTACGTACATCATGGGAAAAAGCAAAGATGCGGGGTATTGGGCCGTCTCTTGCTGAGCGTACACGGGCGGTGAATACGGATTTGCATACTTGGGACCGTGATATTCTCAGAGGACCGAAAAAAAGAATTAATAAACTAAAAAAAGATTTAGAAAAGCTGCGAAGGGGTCCCATGAATGCGGAGTCCCAAGCGAGACAAAAGGAGATTTTTGTCCTTATTGCAAATCTTTTAGAGCAAGAGGAGATCTACTGGTTACAAAGGGGTCGCGCAAACCGGCTATTACATGGTGATCGCAACACTTCCTTTTTCCATAATGCAGCAATGGCTAGAAAAAAATGAAATCAGATTAAAAAATTGCTTGATGAAAACGGTGTTTGGGTGCAAGATACGGAGATGAAGAACCATATTATGGAGTATTTTTCGAATCTCTTTACCTCAGAAGTTGCTCAACCGAACCCGGAGGTTCTATCTCTTGTCAGAAGAAAAGTGACAGATGAAATGAATAATTCTCTCCTTGCGCCTTATACGGCTGAGGAGGTTCGGAAGGCTCTCTTTGATATTGGAGATTTAAAAGCGCCGGGTTCAGATGGCTTACACGCCATTTTTTATAAAAGATTTTGGTCTATGTTGGGGGATGATCTGACCGAAGAGGTACTCCAAGCGGTGAATACTTGTACTATACCTGATGGGTGGAATGATACTGCAATTGTAATGATCCCAAAGGTCAGTTCTCCAGAAAAGGTAACTCAGTTTAGACCAATCAGTTTGTGCAATGTGGTGTATAAGGTTATTTCAAAAATGATTGTGGCTCGCTTGAAGATAATCCTTCCAGATATTATCAGCACAACTCAGAGTGCATTTGTACCCGGAAGAATGATTACAGATAACATTTTAGTGGCATACGAGTGTTTCCATACAATAAAGAAAAAAAAGGAATGGTAAAGAGGGTATGTGTGCCATCAAACTGGATATGCACAAAGCGTATGACCGTGTAGAGTGGTCTTTTCTGAAAGAAATTATGCTGAAATTGGGATTCCAAGAGAAGTGGGTAAATTTGATTATGCAATGTGTATCCTCTGTGGAGTACCGGGTTCGCTTTAATACTGAAGAGACTGAGTGTTTTAAACCTACCAGAGGTTTGAGGCAAGGAGATCCTCTCTCTCCATATTTATTCTTATTATGTACGGAGGGGCTGACTGCTCTACTAGCTAATGCGGAGGAGAATGGTAATATTTCTGGAGTTAAGGTTTGTAGAGATGCCCCATTGATCTCAAACCTTCTCTTCGCCGATGATTCGTTGATCCTTATGAAAGCAAATGCTATGAATGCGGAGGCGTTGAAATCAGTTTTGGATTCTTATTGTGCTACCTCGGGGCAAATGGTGAGCGTTGAAAAATATAGTATTTTCTTTAGTCCCAATACAAAAGTCGAAGACAAGGCGCAAATTTGCACAATTCTGAATATTATGACTAAAGCTCTCAATGACAAATATTTGGGTTTGCCTGCAAATGTGGGTATGGACAAAAGCGATTGTTTCCAGTTCCTAATTGATCGCATTATTACAAAAAATAGTGGATGGAAAGAAAAATTGTTATCCACTGGAGGAAAGGAAATTCTTCTCAAATCTGTTGTACAAGCTATCCCAGCTTATGCTATGTTCGTCTTTAAAATTCCTAATTTTTTTTGCAAAGGAATCATTGACGCGATGTCGCAATTTTGGTGGGGTGATGAGGACAATCAGAAGAGGATGCATTGGATGGCGTGGTGGAAGATGTGTGTCCCAAAAGACCAAGGAGGCATGGGCTTCCGAGATATACATTGTTTCAATCTGCCTTTGCTAGCCAAACAAGCGTGGCGTTTGCTTGATAATCCAGAATCGTTATGTGCTACAATCTTGAGAGCAAGATATTTCCCAGATGGCGATTTAATGAATGCAAATCTAAAGAAGGGTTCCTCTTTTACCTGGCAAAGCATTATGGCAAGAGTTAACTCTCTAAGGAATGGTTATATCTGGTGAGTTGGAAATGGACAAAATATTGATATTTGGGAAGATGCATGGATCCCGAATTATGCAAATAGAAAAATTATTACTCCTAGAAGGGGGCATCTTTTGTCAAAGGTTTCTGATCTTATTGATCCAATCATGAAGTATTGGGATGAAGACTTGGTGAGACAAACGTTGTGGCCAATTGACGCTCAAAGGGTGCTCGCGATTCCCCTTCCGATGCATGATATGTCGGACTTCATTGCTTGGAGTTACACAAAAAATGGTTTGTTCACTGTTCGATCGGCTTATTTGGAGGAATGGAACAAACAACATGGGAGGAAATTGCAATATATAAATGGTATGGGTAGAACCAATGTTAATCCTATTTGGGGTAAGATCTGGAAACTATCTTATCCGGCAAAGGTAAAAAAATTCATCTGGCGTACATTGCATGGAACTCTCCCGTGTCGTGTTACGCTCGTTAATAGACACATGAAAGTTTCGCCCATCTGCCCATCATGCTCAAATGGGCCAGAAGACACAAAACACGTCTTGTTTCTGTGTCAGAAGGCGAAAGAGGTTTGGGACAAGTTAGGATTGTATGAGGTGATCAATAGAGCTTGTGTTGTCGATCGGGCAGGAGAGACAGTTCTTGAATTTTTACTACTTATGCCAGACCAAGAATTATTTGTATTGGGACTCCAGAACGCACATGAATTGATCGCTATAACAACTTGGTATCTATGGTGGGATACACGTAAACTGGTTCATGAAGGAAAGTCTCAAGATGCACATCAAATTTCGATGGGGGCTCGTGCTATAACGGCGAACTATGTTAATGCACACTCTCCTAAGGCAACCAGTAAAACAGGAGAATGGAGCAGACCTCCTATGGGTTTTGTGAAACTGAATGTTGATGCTTCTTTTGATCACGATCTGCTCAGGGGCACGGTGGGGGCTGTCCTTAGAGATGACAAAGGAAGGTTCATCGTTGGCGGAAATTGGAGGATTGATTGGTGTGCAGATGTATTAACAGCAGAAGCACTGGCTCTAAGGTTTGGCTTAATCCTTGCACAGAATGCGGGTTGCAATCGCCTTATTGTCAACTCTGATAATACGGAAATGATTGACACAATGAAAAATAGAGGACAATCGGCGGGGGCGGCAGCGGCAGTGTTCGACGATTGCTATTTTATGGCATGTGATTTTCCTGGTACTAGGTTTGAGCATTGTAATAGGAAAGCAAATAAGGTTGCTCATGAACTTGCTAGGTTATCGGAATTTTCTGAGACTAGGGATTGGTGTGAGGAGCCTATGGATGATATTGTAACTTTTCTTATTGACGATGTAACTCTTATATCTAATAAATAAAGTGTGATGTTTTATTTAAAAAAAAAAGATGTCTTTTTCCCTACATCCGTGACTTAATGCTTTGAACACTACCAACTGGAAGCATAGATAACTATATTTAAAAACAGGAACATTTGCTATCCTCATTAGTAAATATACAGTAAAAAAGCAGAGGACCAAACCCAAATAATTTGGCATGAATGTTACAGATCATTTTTGTTAATGTGTAAGTACATCAAACATGTTCGAACAAGCATGAAAATTGCAGAAACATACAAATGATGAAGCATAGAGCTTCACTTTTATAACTGCCTGAGCCTGTTTCACTAGATAGTAATGGAAACACTACATAATTGAAATTTGGGTATTGTATGCTTTGCCATGATATGCATCAACTTCAACAAAGAAAAGCAGAACAACATTTTCATTATGATCAGTGGTGAAAAAGCGACAACCCCTCAGCTACTTCCTCTAGGATCAAATGAAGTACTAATACAAAGCAAAAGTGATTTTTTCAGTTTTCTATACTTCCTAATTCCTATGATGGAATCACTTCATTATGCATTGCACTGAGCACCTTCTGTGTGATATGGAGATGGACAATTGCAAAGATCAAGGAGTTAACTTTTGGAAAGAATAAATAAGTTGTACTTCATAGAAGTCCACAGAGAAAAGTACTACATAAGTTTACTTCAGTAAGCCGATGCGTGTCGCCTGACGCAGCCATGGGAAAACAATATGTATGTAGTGATTTTACCTCATAGATATTTTACCTGGCAAAGGAGGTGGAGGATACCGACTTCAAGCTGTGGTACACGGGGACGGCTGCAAACAGAAATGGCGTAGGCATCTTGATCAACAAGAGCCTCAAGTATGGAGTGGTAGACGTCAAGAGACGTGGGGACCGGATTATCCTGGTCAAGATGGTAGTTGGGGACTTAGTTCTCAATGTTATCAGCGCGTATGCCCCGCAAGTAGGCCACAATGAGAACACCAAGAGGGAGTTCTGGGAAGTCCTGGAGGACATGGTTAGGAGTGTACTGATTGGCGAGAAGCTCTTCATAGGAGGAGACCTCAATGGCCACATGGGTACATCTAACACATGTTTTGAAGGGGTGCATGAGGGCTTTGGCTATGCCATCAGGAATCAAGAAGGAGAAGATGTCTTAAGCTTTGCTCTAGCCTACGACATGATCGTAGCTAACACCCTCTTTAAAAAGAGAGAATCACATCTGGTGACCTTTAGTAGTGGTCAACACTCTAGCCATATTGATTTCATCCTCTCGAGAAGAGAAGATAGGCGTGTGTGCCTAGATTATAAGGTGATACCTGGAGAGAGTGTTGTCCCTCAGCATAAACTGGTGGTTGCCAACTTCCGCTTTCGGATTCGTGTCTAGCGGGATAAGCATGCCAAAGTCGCTAGAACGAAGTGGTGGAAGCTCAAGGGGGAGGTAGCTCAGGCGTTCAAGGAGAGGGTCATTAAGGAGGGCCCTTGGGAGGAAGGAGGGGATGCGGACAATGTGTGGATGAAGATGGCGACCTGCGTTCGTAAGGTGGCCTCGGAGGAGTTTGGAGTGTCCAGGGGAAGGAGAAACGAAGCTAAGGATACCTGGTGGTGGAATGATGATGTACAGAAGGTGATTAAGGAGAAGAAAGATTGTTTCAGACGCCTATATCTGGATAGGAGTGCAGACAACATAGAGAAGTGCAAGATGGCGAAGAAGGCCGCAAAGCGAGCTGTCAATGAAGCAAGGGTCGGGCGTATGAGGACCTCTACCAGCGGTTAGGTACGAAGGAAGGCGAAAGGGACATCTATAAGATGGCCAAGATCCGAGAGAGGAAGATGAGGGATGTTGGCCAAGTCAAATGCATCAAGGACGGAGCAGACCAACTCCTGGTGAAGGACGAGGAGATTAAGCATAGATGGCGGGAGTACTTCGACAAGCTATTCAATGGGGAGGATGAGAGTTCTACCATTGAACTGGACGACTGCTTTGATGAGACCAGCAGGCGTTTTGTAAGGCAAATCCAGGAGTCTGAGGTCAAGGAGGCTTTAAAAAGGATGAAAGGAGGCAAGGCGATGGGCCCTGATTGTATCCCCTTTAAGGTGTGGAAAGGTCTTGGGGACATAGCGATAGTATGGCTAACCAAGATTTTCAACCTCATTTTTCGGGCAAACAAGATGCCAGAAGAATGGAGACGGAGTATATTAGTGCCAATCTTCAAGAACAGGGGGGATGTTCAGAGTTGTACTAATTACCGTGGAATTAAGCTGATGAGCCATACAATGAAGCTATGGGAGAGAGTCATTGAGCACCGCTTAAGAAGAACGACAAGCGTGACCAAAAATAAGTTTGGTTTCATGCCTGGGAGGTCGACCATGGAAGCCATTTTCTTGGGACGACAACTTATGGAGAGATACAGGGAGCAAAAGAAGGACTTGCATATGCTGTTCATTGACTTGGAGAAGGCTTATGATAAGATACCGCGGGATGTCATGTGGTGAGTCTTGGAGAAACACAAAGTCCCAGCAAAGTACATTACCCTCATCAAGGACATGTACGATAATGTTGTGACAAGTGTTCGAACAAGTGATGTTGACATGGATGACTTTCCGATTAAGATAGGACTGCATCAGGGGTCAGCTTTGAGCCCTTATCTTTTTGACTTGGTGATGGATGAGGTCACAAGGGATATACAAGGAGATATCCCATGGTGTATGCTCTTTGCGGATGATGTGGTGCTAGTTGACGATAGTCAGACGGGGGTCAATAGGAAGTTAGAGTTATGGAGACAAACCTTGGAATCGAAAGGTTTTAGGCTTAGTACGTAGAACTAAAACCGAGTACATGAGGTGTGGTTTCAGTACTACTAGGCGCGAGGAGGAGGAGGTTAGCCTTGATGGCCAGGTGGTGCCTCAGAAGGGCACCTTTTGATATTTGGGGTCAATGCTGCAGAAGGATGGGGGTATTAATGAAGATGTGAACCATCGCATCAAAGCTGGATGGATGAAGTGGCGCCAAGATTCTGCCATTCTCTGTGACAAGAGAGTGCCACAAAAGCTAAAAGACAAGTTCTACAGGACGGCGGTCCGACCCGCAATGTTGTATGGAGCTGAGTGTTGGCCGACTAAAAGGCGACATATTCAACAGTTAGGTGTGGCGGAGATGCGCATGTTGAGATGCATATGTGGCCACACGAGGAAGGATCGAGTCCAGAATGATGATATACGAGATAGAGTTGGAGTAGCACCAATTGAAGAGAAGCTTGTCCAACATCGTCTGAGATGGTTTGAGCATATTCAGCGCTGACTTTCAGAAGCTTCAGTGCGTAGTGGACGGCTAAAGCAGGCGGATAATATCAAGAGAGGTTGGGGTAGACCGAATTTGACATGGGAGGAGTCCGTAAAGAGAGATCTGAAGGATTGGAGTATCACCAAAGAACTAGCTATGGACAGGGGTGCGTGGAATCTTGCGATCCATGTACCAGAACCATGAGTTGGTCACGAGATCTTATGGGTTTCACCTCTAGCCTACCCCAACTTGTTTGGGACTAAAGGCTTTGTTGTTGTTGTTGTTGTTGTTGTAGATATTTTGGTAGCTCCACTCCATAAGTATGAAGTTCGTGATGTTAAAAACCTGAAACAAAAAAGGAAATAATTATCTCTTTAAGAAATATCAACAAAAGTAGAATAGTTTATTTCGGCGACCAATCAAAATCCTTGAAAGTTCAATACATCAGTTTGCAGCATGTGTGTACCTGCAAAGCAAGAGTCGCATGTAAATAGACCATCATATTACAATAGAGAAACATGGTGTATGTGTGACAGATAGGAGATAGCACTATCAGAATCATTAGAAGACACTGAACTATGAGAAAAATAAAAAGTCCCTGCAATGACAGCTAGCACGCACGTCAGCTTGCCACCCTTCCCATCCGCACCATCATCTCTACCTGCACCCTCAACTCATTGAATGAGTTCCCAATTGCATCCACAGCCAAAAGCAAAGCATCAATCACTCTACCATGTAAACACAGGCAACAAACATCATAGATCGAGCAAGTAGCATCAAGATCAGATCACGACGAGGAGAGCCCATACTACGCGTACCGGGTACTCGTCGGCGTCGACCACATCCGGAACCGGTATACACCACCTTGTCCACGCCGCTGGTGTGGAAGGCGGCGAGGACGCGCCTGGCCCCTCGGCCGCGAGGCCATGGAGCGATAGGAAGTACCCGTCGCCCTGGCGGCGAAGGCGGGGTTGACGATGAAGATGGTCGCAGCGCAATGGATCAGGACGTCAGCGACGGGGCGGCGGCGGCGCGCTCGCCGCGCATCAGAGTGGGCAGGTTGCTCGCGATGCGGCAGGCACTGGTGCGCGCGGGGCCCTGGCTTGAGGAGATCAGGACGATGTAGGCGCTCGACGCGGCCGCAACACCGAGGCACCATCGATATGGGGCAAAGAGAGGCGAGACGGCATGTGGGAGGAAATGAGAGGCTAGAGATTGGAGAACCCATAGTAGCCGGGTTAGGGCATCTACAACGGGGGCGCTTAGGCCAGACGCCAGGGTTTGTTTCCTGGCCGTTTTGGTCAGGGATTTGGCCTCGCATCGATGCCAGTTGCGTCGCCGGGCGCTTGTTTCGCTTGTGTTCGTATATGATCCCTTTTAACCAACGAAAAGATATTGTCTACGAGGAAAAATAAGTGCTGTTAGCGCTCAACTAAGCACTCATGCGTTGTCCCAACGGACTCCTGCATCGGCGCTGCTTCCGTAAAAAAAATCGGTTTTGCTAAATCACATCTAGATGTGACATAAGTATTGCACATCTAAGTCCTATATCATTGATCTTACGTGGAGATTCGTGTGAATATTTTTTTTTTCCTTTTCCTTTTCCCTCTTTTATGCTTCATTTAGTCATTTAGATGTGCAATAACTATGTCACATCTAGATGTGTCCTAGACACACCCAAAAAAAATACTATTATCTAAGCACCCAAACAAACACCTCTTCATTGGAGATGCCCTTAGGGGGTCGTTTGTGCGTTTCCTAACCCAGGTCGATTGACCCGGATCGAGGGTCGGGAACGAGGTGGGTTCGACAAGGGTCGATGAGCGGATCGCGACCCAAATCAATGATTGATGAACCCAAAAAGCAGCTAATTCAAGATCATATGAACATCTACGGCTTACCACGCATGCAATCGCTTCCGTGCTCAACTGTTCTGAACTTCGCTGGAGTCAACCCATCTTCTGTTCGGCCATCAAACTGTCGTGTACGCCCTCTCCCGCTAATGGTGGGTGCGCCGCCGGAAGGTCTCACGGCGACGGTGCCCTACCATGGTGTCACGACCCAGACTTAAGGATGGGACGAGCAATGGGATTAGTACCAATATTCGGATACAAATTGGGGATACAAGGAGAATCTGGGATGAGAAATCAGCAAGCAAGGAGAGGAATACAGAGAGCAGGAGGTGAGGAGCTGGAGCAAGGGGACGAGAGACTTGGATAATGATTCATTCCTTCGATGCCTTCCTGGTGTGCTTCCCTGGTTGCGTATATAGCCTGCGCCGTGTGGGCCCTAGCCTCCAATGACAAGCCCGTCCCATAAGCCCAGGCCCAGCTTACACACATACAGCGACGGCCCATAGTGGGGGTGTTACACGTGGTCAACTGAGGTCGCCGCCGCCGTTGGCCACGGTTTGGATCAATGGAGATGCGTTGTAGAACGATGGGCCGGCACCACACTGGAGAATAGAAGATGAATCCAGTTTCTCTTGGAACACGAAGTGGTTTGGGGAAGTTTGCGTACTGATTTGAGGAAGGCCGCTGCTACGCGTAATCCGGATGATGTTTGCAAAAAATTAGTCGCCTCGGGAGCCGTCCAATTAGACGCACGGGCCGTTCGATCGTAGGCTCACAACCCGTCTTCCTCCTCTCGCCCGACATCCATGAGGACCCCCACTCCCGAGCTTGTCTCTCCTTCTACTCGCGACAACCCTTGTCGGCCGCTCGGTCGTCGCAGCAGCAGCCCCCCTCCCCAGATAGCATCGTCCGTTCGCCGGAGTGCCTGTCCTCGGCTGCAGCAGCCCCAACATCGAGGACGGTGCTCCATCGCAGCACCCCGTGGCGTAGCATATGCTCCATCGCAGCACCTCCATGGCCCCCGGCGATGCTACATCACAACACCGGCGACTCGACGATGTCCCATTGCAACATCGACAACGCCGACAATATCCCATTGCAGCACTGGCAGCACCGACGATGCTCCATTGTAGCACTGGCGGCGCCGACGATGCTCCATGGCAGCACCGGCGACTCCCGTGATGTTCCACCGCAGCACTGGCTCTGCTCCACGCTTTCCACCATATGTAGCAGTCGTCGACGTTGCCGGCCACCGTATGCAGCACCGGTGATGTTGTGGAGTCGGAGCACTGGAGATCTCCTTGCCGCCTCCAGCGTCGCCGAGTTGTAGCAGCGCCCCGTTCGTACCATGCCCCCTCCCTCGAGTTGCAATTGGAGCAGGCGCCGCCGGTGAGGTCGCCACACCGCTCACAGTGATGATGATTGTTGCGGCGAGGGGATGCAACAGCGGTGTCGGTGCAGAGATCTCATCGTCACGATCTCGTCACCGCCGTACTCCCAGCGATTGCAGCACCGCAACCTCGCAGCACCCACTCCCTCCCGTGTTGCTTTGAAGCAGGCGTCGGAGACCGGTATGAATGGCGGCGGCGGCGTGGCAGCGTGACTCGCGAAGACCAGCGGTGGAGGAGCAAAAGGAGAGGAGCACGGAGGAAGAAGAAAAGGCTTGTGCCGTTCTGCGAGAAATGTTTGGCCAGGCTTCCACGCGAAGAGATAAGCCTAGATGGCCACAGCGGTGGGCGGGTCCACACGGGACACGCGTCGCTCGATGGAGGGGGATGACGATGAAAAAAGATCAGCCGGCTTAAAAGGAGTGTTTTCCTTTGAGGAAAGAATAACCTCGCATGACAAGGCATTGTAGTGGGCTAGAGCGGATGCGAAATTTCTGGGCTGCAATTTTTCCCTCTTCGTAATATTAGGAAACAAATCATGTCCCCCTCAAAAAAAAAAAGGAAACAAATCATGACAGTCGTAATATTTTTGTAAATTAAGGCGGGGTGTTTCTTTCCATGTCATGTATGGTACAAGAATTATCAAACCGGGGGTAGGGGCATTCGGTGGAGCCAATCGTTTCGGTTTTTGGTGGAGCCAATCGTTTCGGTTGTTGGTGGAGGGAGAAAAACCAGGATGATTATAAGAGGTGGGACGAAAATAAACCGGTGTACCAGCCTACCAACTCCTTCTTTAGAAGTAGAGATACAATACAGGCTGGCCAGCTCTGTCTACGAAGAAAACCTAGACACGTGGGCGGTGACGCTAACTAATGCTGATGCTACACATGGGATGCCTTCCAATCGACGATGATACATGGCCACGCCTGGTCGGCGCTCGCCATTCCTCACTGTCACCGGGACAACTCGACTGAGACGATAGCCCAGCTGAAGAAGGTATGTCTTCTACTAGGAGATACAAGAGGAGCTCAACCGGGCACCGTGTCTCTCTAGCTGAACTCTTCTATGTGCAGAATGTTATACTCCTAGAAACGGTCTCATACTGTCAAAAGAAGTAACACTAGTGTCGTGTGAAAATCTCCTGCTCTTCCGAAGGGTTTTGTCAGGTGATTAACACTAGAATACCAGCTAGAGTAACGCCATCTCCAAGGGAGACCCGTAAAACTCCGGTATATGTCCGACCGAACACTTTTGTTCACTTTTGCAATTCAATATGATCCTGCATCGGTTCGCGAAGCGGTCCGGACGTCCGTTTTCCGTCAAAGTGAAGACAAACATGGGGGAGATATTAGTCTTAAAAAACACACATGGGGGAGATATACCGGAGTCCGGGCATCCACTTAGACCAACCAAAAGCTTCCGCGTGGTCTTCCTCTTTTTCTCTCTCTTCACTTGCATGGTCTCACTCTCTCTCTCCTCCCAACCAGACACCACCCCACAAATAGCCCATCACATACATGGTCCCCACCTATTTTTTCTCCTCTCAACCGGATTCTTTGTGATTAGCATTGGATGGCTCACTCCGACATCATGTCCGCGGACCACGTCCGAACATAAAAACGGACAAATACCGGAGACTTTTGCGGGTCAGCCTTGGAGATGCCCTAATAGAATTCTTAGTTGGATAACCACCATGATTCGATGGGTGTTACTCTTCCTATGGGTTTTGTGGTAAACTCCCCTGCTCTTCTGATGAGTGTTGTCAGGTGAGAACATTCTGTTACTCTTAGCGAACCAAAAACTAGTGTTCAAATTTAAAGAACCTCCAATTTCAGGGTTCAAATTAACACAAACAGAATTTGGCATCTCAAGCTGTTTCGACCCCCCAGCAACGCATGTATGCACACCTCACCATGTCCATCACCAAAAAATTGCTCCCAGAAACCACCACCCATCAGAGCCAAAGGACTCAAATAGCACTGCAACGACGCCTTGGCACAGAAATTGGCCGATACACCTCTGTCAACAAGTACACTTGCATGACAAAGTTGGAGGACACTAGACAGACACATTAAATTCTACAGCATTCTTGTTTGAGAAGACAGAGGTTTTCCACCACAATGGTGATGCAACATAATCGCCCTGCTCACCATATATATCGCATACGGACTGAGAGAAATCCGTTGTTCGACATAATGGATCTTAGAAATACCCATAGCAGCGCCAAGCTTAGCAAGTTCATGCCCATCCAAGTTATAAGCTCTACTACAACATACAATACATTAACTAAATCAAACTCTCTCAAACTTCACCAATAAATTAACTTCATAAAATGGATTTTGAGATTCAGATCCTGGAATAATAACGCTTCTGCTTCATAGTAGCATCTCAAAGATTTATAAGCCTGCATCTCATCGTCGGCAACGCCCGGCCATCTTGATTTCGCACAATTGCTCCCCATCCTCCTGTCCTCCTATCAGCATAAAAGAAGCCATTTGTGTTAACTACTATACTGCATTCTCAAAATATTGTTAACCAGATGTACCTATAGAACTTAGATTTTTTTCCCTCCTTTTTCTTATATAAGCCTGCATGTCATTGCTCCCCATCCTCCTGTCCTTCTATCATCAGCATAAACAAAGCCATCTGTGTTAACTCTTAACTGTTATACTGCATTCTCAAAAAATTGTTAACCAGATGTACCTAAAGAACATAGATTTTTCTCTTCTTTCCCGAGTGTCTACAATCTGCATGTGCATGTGCAAGCGGCATAAAAACAGCAGGGGAGGAACCACCGTGCAGCATCATACTTTCCCGGAGAACCACCGACGGGTTGTTGAAACAACACCTTCCGCTCCTCCATGGAGTAGACACCCCAGGTGACGCAGGAGTAGTAGTCGACCTCACCCACAAAGTAGATGCAGTTGCTCATGCACCCCGGAATCTCCGAGGCGCGCACCGTGAACGATGATTGCTCACTCACGAAAAGCGCCCGATCAGCAGCAAGCCTCTCCACTTTTATCCATTGTGCCTCCTCGACATCCAGCCTATACACCTCGAAGCCACCGATGGTATCGAGGCCTGTGGGTTCTTGTGGTGCGAGCACCGGACCGACAAACAGGACCGACCCTTCCGACTCCAGCAGGTGGGTGTACCAGAGGAAGCGGTACCCGCAGATCGGGGTGTACTGCTCGAGAATGCTTGGCGCACGGAGCCTCGTCAGGCGCCACGGCGGCGGCACACGTGTGTCCACGGTGTAGGTGCAACCCCAGAACTCCAGCCCGTAGAAGACGCCCTCCGTGTAGGCCATCAGGTAAATGGTTTTGAACTCTTCGGAAATCAGCTTCTACTCCTCGGGCCACTCCTCCGTGCACCAGAAGAGAGAGAGAGACACTCATCTCGGAGTAGTCGTTAACGAAGACCGCGTTGGCGCCGGCGGCGACGCTCGCCTTAGCTTCAGTCGTCCCAACGGGCGCATACATCTCGCTCCGGAACGCGCCGGTGACGGGGTTGACGAGGACAACACGATTGCCATCCTCGAAGGAGAGGCGGCCGCAGGGCAGGGCGCCGGATAACTTGATACGTTGTGCGTCGCGGACCATGGAGGGCAGGCGGGCAGGGACCACCGGCGACGGCGAGTCCTCCCCGTCGATCGGAAAGGAGAAGATGGCCACGCGGCGGGGCTCCTCCACGGGCGGCAGCAGGAACCGGCTACGGTCGTTGGAGACCTTGAGCGCGAGCAGGTGCGGGGTGGGTCTCGCTAGCCGCTCGGAGACGGTCGCCGCCCAGGACTTGCAGACGGCAGCGAGGCGCACCGACTCGAGTGGGCTGATGCAGCCGATGATCTGCTCCGTGAGGTGGAAAGGGAAGCCGCCGATAGTCCCGCTCGCCGCATCTTCGCCGTCAGCGGGTTCATGTTGGACGCGGATCTTGCTTGTTAGGGTGGTCGTGGGTTTGATCGGCTCCATGTGGGAGAGAGAGGAGAAGGATGCGGGGGAGGTAGTCGCCGACAGAGGATGGAGGCAAGGTCGGGGCTGGAGGTGGCGTTGGCCGAACCGAGAGAGGTTTTCTCCTTTTTTTTAGGGAACTAACAGAGGTGAAAGTGGATCGGGGAGGAGGAGGAAGGCGAAGGGGCTGGGACTTGGGAGCCAGGGTTTGGAGTGGTGCGGTGGAGAGATAATTACAACTACGGTACCTCTACTATCTGGCACGTAACACGACAGTCCTGGAACTCATGAGTTGCTGCGAGTCTTCCTACCCTAGCCGCCGCCACGAGCCATGCGACTAGGGAGGCGATCTCCTTCCACCGATCTCCACCGGCCGGGGCGCTGGCCTCCTCTCCCTCCGGCTGCTCCGGCGGCAGGAGGGAGGGGGGACCCCGTTCCTCCGCTCTGTAGTTAGGGTTTGGATTTGTAGGTCGTGGTGCGCCGTTGGGGTGGTGGGAGCGGCGCCCGGACGAATAAATCTGCCTCAGCCCCACTCCCACTCCGGCGGTGTCCTTCATGGCGGCGTCTCGGAGTTGATGGCATCGTGTGTCTGCCGATCCTTCAGATCGGCGACGTTAGGGTTCATGGATGGTGTTGCCGAGGCGGCGGCGGCGACTCCATCAGGTGTGTCTCTCCTTCTGCTCTGTCCCCGTTGCTGTGGCGTTGTCTCCGACGTCATGGTGGAGCAGAGAGGTTTGGCCGTTCAGGAGTACGCGCAGACGGTTGTCTACGCAAGTGACAGCTGAAAGATGGAGCATCTTGTGCTGGGTTTGTGGTTGGAGGCTGACAGTTTTGGTTTCCTCCTCCGACGTCGTCGTCACGCGGGGGTGTCAGTTCTGAAGTTCGATGGTGTGTCCGGGGACATGTTGCCCCGGTCTGATTCTTTCAACGGTAATGGTTTTGCTTCTGGCAAACTACTTTGGAGGTCCGTAAAGCTGCAGATCAGCGATGGAGCCGCGTCGAGCTTGGGTAAAGAGGTGATCTGTATTGTTCCCCTTTGGTGGCCGCTTCGGTGGTGTCGAAGGAAAGGGACAGACGTTGGTATTTTGCATAGGATTTTCCTATCTTTTCAGTCATGTAAGGTCGGTGCTTACGTGCCTTGTAACTTGATTTTTATTCTATAAATGAGATACGTATTACCATGCAAAAAAAAACTCATGAGTTGCTCCGAGACGGTCCTCATATACGCAGATACGCTCCAAAAAGGTCCTCCCGTACGTATCAAGCTACGAACCAGGCTGGACGAGCGCCACATCATCACGCGGGCTGGTCGACCGCACCGGTTCGCTTGGTAATGTTTGAAGTAGAAAGTAAAACACGAGAGAGTTGAATGAAAGATGATCCATTAGTCTTTATTGATGTTAGAAATGGGGTATTTATACCCGAGCGGAAGTACACATCTTACTTGGGAATCAAGTAATCTCAAAGTTACTTGAGAGCCAAGGAATTACATAGTTGCCTTGAGAGCCAAGGAAGTACATGGTTGCTTGAGAACCAAGCAACCTATCTAACAATTAACTTAATCCTAATTAGATTAATTAATAAGCAACTAATCTATTCTTAACACCCCCCCTTGTACAACGCCTCTTCTTGGGTATATGCATCATCTTGACAAATTCTTTGAATAAACTTGAAAGTCTCCTCCAAAAACTCTATGGGAAAAATATGAGGAGAATAGTGCAGATATGTTGCTAAAACTCCTTTAAACCCAGTGGGAAAATAATAAGGAGAAAATGATACAACATATAATGATTATTGTCTCTTGATAACTCATATGAGAAAAACCTTTGAAGAAGGAGAAAACTCGTTGGTGAGTTTAGAGAACAATAAATATGCTTTGTATACTTACCTTGAAAAACCCCGACGGGGAAAACTAGGAAGTATCGCATATGATCTTAAAAACATATTGCCTCATTAAAAACCATTACGAGAATCTTTGAGAGAAAACTCATAAAGGAAAAAAGAGTGCATCTGACATGCCATTGAAAACTCCTTTAAAACCTAGTGGGAAAACATAAGAAGAAAATGATATGGCATATACAGGCACTTGTGTTTGTATTGTCTCGTTAAAAACCTTTTAAGAGAAACCATTAGGGAAAACTCATCAAGGGAAAAAGAGTACAATATATGCAATCTCATGATTGTCAACAGGTTATAGTTTGGGAGATTACTCCCCCTGGACTTTGCAAATCTGGAAGATGTCTCATACCAATTTCATTGACATGATCATGACATTGTGAATAATCTGTTGGACTTTCACAGTATTTTGTTTGCATATTGTTTCCTCACTGTTCTATAATTCGTGAGGACAAGTAATTTTCGGGCAATATGCTTTATGATATTGCTCTTCATATAACCTATAGGTATTGAGTAACACAAGTGGTAGCATATTGATAAACCAAGTTATGTGATTTTGATGAATCACAACCACATGATTTCGAGTGTGCTTAATCATTCCGCTAAGCCATGCATATTTGGCAATGCTTTTAGATAAAGCAATTATGTTAGAATGATAAGTGGAAGTAGCCATTAAAGTCTATTTAGATGGCTTCCATAGGAAGGCTATTCCAGCAAATTCAGTCATTGATATGGCATTGTTGGGATCAAATAAAGAGTCAATATCATTACATCATATCATAGTCATATCTTGTATTTCCTGATGGAATTGTCCAAGATTTATTGTGAGCTTCATATATTGGATGATATTCCTTATATCAACCATGTACCTTTTGTTGGGGGTTGCACTCTGTACAAACATAGCAAATATGGTGTCAGGCCTGACATAGTTTGCAACCATATGAGTGCTTTGGTATTAGTGAGATAGAACTTCAAGTCTTGATGTCACTTCATTATCATCCCTAGGTAAGAATGGATTTGTA
Organism: Elymus sibiricus; assembly: GCA_039707655.1. Classification (NCBI taxonomy): domain Eukaryota; kingdom Viridiplantae; phylum Streptophyta; class Magnoliopsida; order Poales; family Poaceae; genus Elymus; species Elymus sibiricus. Next base: position 69,041,641 of record CM077674.1, on the reverse strand, counting down.
CCCTATCAGGACAGTATGACCATGCATGTCATTTATTGATATGATATATCCACATTGAACTTCTCATATAGTTTTGGATATTTGTAGACTGATATGTATTCTTGAGAGAATGCTCAAGTTGTAATTAAACTTAAGCTAAATTTGGTTTAATCCAAATTTTCCATCTTGAGATGATTTTGTCTATGTTTAGGTCTTGTATAAACATTGATGATCAAGTCATCGATATACATTAAGTGACATAATGAAATCAAATTTGGGATTCCTTTATTAACACATAATAATCATCATTCTTGAGTAATCCTTTTGAAGAAGGAACTCATTTAGTCAGTAGTACCATATGATTTTCGACTATTTTCAAGTCATAGAGTGACTTTGAAGTTTTACACAAAACATGTTGCGATTTGTTTTTGGATTCGAAATTGTAAGCCCTTCAGGGACTTTAATATAGATATCCAAAATGAGTGATCCATATGAGTATGTAGTCACTGCATCCATTAACTGCATGGTATTATTTGTACTGCCAATGATATTTAGTATCGAAACATAATTCCACTAATACCAAGAGGGTATGTCACATCGTAATCGATGTCGGATCTCTGCGTGAACCCTTTTGCTACAAGCCTCGCTTTCTCACCACCTCATTGACTTTGTCTATGAATGAGAATTTTTTAGTATTCCATATGGAAGATACTTATGAGGAGTAGGTATTACTGCGGTAAATACCACTCGTTTGCTGAGCGAGTGCTATTCTTCATTACTTGCTTCCTTTTATGTGAACCAATATGAGTGCAAGAGGCACTCTACCATGGATTTTGGTTCAGGGCCCAAAAGGTTTTAGCAATTTGAGAAGAAATATATGTCGACAAATGTAGTCTTTAGTTTATATGATTTTGATGGAATCATTGAAGTTTGTGGATAATCTATTTATTCCTTTTTAACTCCTTGTGATTTCCTACAACAAATGGAGTCAAGGCGTTTCGATGTCCCGGCACCAAAACATTTGTGCACATTTATGCCGGGCTTTAGATGATGAGCATCCTGTGAGGTGTCTTTCAACTTGATGTTGAATTACATTTACTGGTTGAGGATCTAATTTCCTCTGTTTCCGCGGAAGCATATGAGAAGTTATATCTCGTGTGGTCAGATTTTCTCCCTCTCTTGCTCTCATTTGGGGAGAAGAGCGGTTTATCAGGTACCTCCAGTCTTTCTGACACTTTACTGCTGGAATATAAAATTTAGTGACACCTTGTCATCAGTAAATGTATGCAGCAGATTTGCAATGTGTTGCAAATATATGATTCTCTAAACTTCCAGTTCAGATTATTTGAGTACGTGGATATAAGGATTGAATGTCAATAACATTTCTAATTTATTTCTCGGCATTCTTTGTGGTACTTATCTCCCCCTAATGCTGAAAAATATCCTTATTGCTGATGCAATCAGCATACGAGCTATGAATAATTATGATTGACGGATAAATTCTTAGTCCTCACATAGATCCCTAATTTTCTGTGAGAGCCCATTGATGTACGCTGGAGTGGTGATATCGGTATGTAATCGAATTATCGCAGATGGGAAATACTTTGTTGATTTCCACGTAGTTACTACAAGGGGAAAGTAGTATGATATGCAGTTGGTATGATTTAGATCATACTTACGGTGTGTAAGGCCGTATGTGTCCAGCAAGATGCTGGTAAATTTACAATTCTTTAAGAGTGGTCATGTAATTAATTTCACTATCTTTGATAAGATATTTACCTAGACATTCTGGGTATGTACATAAGTACTATATATAATCAGACGTTGCTCATGAAATGAGTTCAACGAAGTTGTCCATTTGAATGGATTTATCCTTTGTTTAGAAGAATTTGCTCTTATTTTGATAAGTTGAGCAATTAATTTAGTAAGATCATGCATGGTTGTGTGTGACAAGAGACACACTTGAAATCATTTTATAAATGTTTCTATGAGTACCATGTATCTAAATAATCCCATGTAATGGTTAAGTGATCCACATATATCTTTTGAATGTGTTCAAGGAATAATGAGTGTCTCATCTAGAATTTTAAGGTGAGAGTGCCTTAAACCTGATTTTCCCCATGACACATGCGGTGCACATAAAATCTTATGATTTGGGAAATTCTGCAACTTGGTAAGTTGTGACCAACAGAATTGTCAATAATTTTCTAATCGTCCCCAAACCAGGACTATCAAGCCAAATATTTAATTATTAATATTTAGAAAATTATTTTGTACGCAACAATATTGAGTATGAATTGAACCATATATTCAAATTTATCAAATATCATGTCCGAGGAATATTATATTGGACATTGTACTACTTGTAACCTATCTAACAATTAACTTAATCCTAATTAGATTAATTAATAAGAAACTAATCTATTCTTAACAGGTAATTTTTGAATCGGCCCCTGCCCACGTGAGTGCGTCCAGTTTGAGCCCAACTCCCCCTTTCGTCTTCCTCTCATCCTCCAGGCGACGGCGACGTATGGCGGCACAGGTGATCGGCGACATCTAGGCGATGAGAGGCATTCATACCGGTAGGAGCTCGCACGGCGGCAACAACACGTCGTCCGCCGTGAATGGTGGCATGTGATCCTGTACGGCGGCACGGCGGTGCCCCTGTACCCATGTATGGTAAGAAGATTCGACCACCACGGCTGTATTGGGCATGTTACTACCTCGATTCTCATCTATTTCGTCGTTTTGGTGCGTTCTGCGATACAATTTAGGTGATTTAGGCACACATTTGCTTTGGGTTTACACAGATGATTAGGGTTTGATGTCCGATGGCTAAAATTTGATTTTTTTTGGTTTAACATATGAAGGCACTGATTTCTGTACAATTGAGTTCATCCATGGCGGATTTTTCATGGGCACTGGTGGTAATTTGTCATATCTCAATGGTCGCAAGGTCTGCTATGATTACTGTGACAGTAGTGTTGCTTGTATGGAAATGCTGTATGAATTAGTAGAGAAGGTGGGTTATGAGACTGCAGGAAGAATTCAAATCTATTTGCTGCTGCCTGGGATGCAAATGAATGAAGATGGGCTCAGGTTGATTGCAAACAATAATGACACAAAATGCATTAACAAGCTAGTTAGAGAAGGGCACAAATACCTGATGTTGTATCTTGTTCATGATGCTGCTTCTGGTGGAGGAAGATGGGATGATGTGTTAGCAAATCCATGTACACATGCACTTGATGTGATCAGTCCTATGAAGAGCAAGATAAATAACAATGCTGTAGAGGAGCAAAGCATTGTACTTGTTAGGGACATCAGTGCTTCCATGTTGTTTGCATGTGAGGAAAATGCAGAAGGGACAAGCAAGAGGAGCAGAAGAGGTACATCGGAGGTAGAGGAGGAGTTATGTAGTGAAACTGGTAGCGAAGACTCGGATTATATTCCAGAAATAATTGACAGTGACTATGACCTCAATGATGGTGACGACGATTTGATCAATGAGGATGCAAGAGCTGCCGGTGATGAGAAGAAAGGGACAAGGACAGGGAAGGAGCTAGCAGAAGATCCTAACTCCGAGGATGATAATCTTGATCTGCCTGAATTAGATGATGATGATGATGACATTAAGTTCAATTTCAAACATTTCAACGAAGTTGATTTGAAGGAGCCCAAGTTCTATGTGGGCAGGTTTTCCCATCTATTGCATTGATCAGACAGGCCATTATGTAGTATAGTTGCAAGGAGAGGCTGCAAATAACATTCCCCAAGAATGACAAGACAAGGATTGGAGCTGTGTGCAATGGTGGTTGCCCACGGCGCCACACCTCCAGCCACCGATAGCACCACCGGCGCCGCGGGTGCGATGCCCAACCTTGCCGCGGCTGATGGGGGAGCCGACGCTTCTGCCCGCACCAGAAACGGGGCTATCCATCACGCTATCGCCATCCATCGAGAGGAGAGGAGAGGAATTTGGGATTTAGGTTGGGTAGGGAATGGGGAATTTTGGCTACCAGTGCGCCGCCCGTCTGGTTTAAGCAGTTCATCTCGACCAGTCCGCGCGCTGACGTGGCAGTGGTCTGGGCCTCACGCGTACGAGAGGAGTAGCCAGGTTCATTTGGAGCATTTTTGCGTATTTGAGGACCGTACTGGAGCAATCGACGAGTGCCAGGACCATCTTGTTACGTGCCAGATAGTACAGGTACTGTAGTTGTAATTACACTACAGGAAAAACACACGTTGCCTAGTAGCAATGCATAAGCCGAGTGCTGAAACACGGGTTCACGGCTTATATTACAGTACACCGAGTACCTCCCGGAAAACACACGGCAAACAGGAGACACACGGCTTACAGAGAAGTAAGCCGAACGGCTCCTAAGGCTGCACTCGGCGTATGTTGACAACTCGGCTAACCGGGTAGGAAGCCGAAAGGATCCTTAGAATGCACTCGGCGTACAAAAAAACACGGTTTCGTCTATTGCCACGTGTCCTCCGTCGGCGGCGGAGTTAATGGATAGCCAGACGACCATTGGTGTAAGCCGAGTGTTCTCTGCTGACACTCGGCGTATACCAACTGTCATCTCTTTTAAAAAACCAGAAAACGGTTGCCCTCCCTGTAAGCCGAGTGGCCGTGAAATAACACTCTGCTTACTCTGGTTTATAAATAGCAGCCCGATGCCCTTACTCTGGCACGTCGGCATGACCTGCCATGACACAGAACAAGAGGAAAACCCCCCGGTCAAACCCCTCTGCCCGATGCCCTTACTCTGGCACCCGGTCAAAGCCGTAGACCGTGCAGGCCCACGGATGGCCGCGGTGTCGAAAACCGCCCCGGGGAGGGCTCGGAGACCGCACAGGCTTGCGTGGGGACCCGATATATCAACGTAAGGGCGGCCAGACGCTTAAATACGGAGTGCACAACATTGATGTGGCACCTCCCTCACAAACCGGACAGTCACGCAGGAAGGTTCAGGAGCTATAGCGTGGCAGCCCCCCCCGCATCGAGCAGACGGGGGTAGTCCTGTCACCGCATGCGCTCCAACCTGGTCTGGCACATCGGCATGACCTGCCGTGACACAGAACAGGAGGAAAACACCCCTGAAAGTGCAACTAATCCCTGGGTGGCTTTGGTAATTCATAACATATATCTCATTGAACTAATGTCCATTCAAGTTAAATATTCCAGGATTTTCAATGATTGGCATGGCAAGGACTAGAGATGTGGACCCCTCAAAATGCTAAGGACATGGATTGGCAAAAGCTCAAGACTCTACATTTTTGATAAGTGATCCAAGATCACATTGAGTCCATAGGAAAGCCAATACTATTAAAAGGGGATGAGGTCTTGCTTAATGATCTATTTGCTCAAGTGCTTAGTGATAGTGCTCCAAAACTCTCAACCACTTTCTCCATCCAAATATGTCCAAAACCTACATTCCAACTCAGCCCCACCGATTCATTCCTATCCGGAGCCACCGAGTTCATCTGGACTTAGCCACTGCCAAAACCCTAACAAATCGGATCCACCGATATGGATCTCAGTCCCACCGAGATGGCCTTTCCAACTCGCTGTTACTTTTTGCAATTATTTCGGTCCCACCGAGAATTGCAATCGGTACCACTGAGATGGCTTGCCAACTCTTTGTTGCCTTATTGCTTCACTTTGGTCCCACCGAGTTGATGCAATCGGTGCCACCGAGACGAGGTTTGCCCTAACCATTGCACATCGGTCCATCCGAGTTGTTCCAGTCGGTCCCACCGAGGTTCCTAGCATTCATATTTTTTACACAGGTCGGTGCCACCGAGATTTCTGATCGGTGCCATCGAGTTGGGTCAAAAGTGTGTAACGGTTGGATTTTGTGTGGATGCTATATATACCCCTCCACCCCATTTTCCTCAGTAAGGAGAGCCATCAGAACGTGCCTACACTTCCACCATACATTTTCTGAGAGAGAACCACCTACTCATGTGTTGAGATCAAGAGATTCCATTCCTACCATTTGAACCTTGATTTCTAGCCTTCCCCAAGTTGCTTTCCACTCAAATCCTTCTTCCACCATAGCCAAATCTGTGAGAGAGAGTTGAGTGTTGGGGAGACTATCATTTGAAGCACAAGAGCAAGGAGTTCATCAACAACACACCATCTATTACCTTTTGGAGAGTGGTGTCTCCTAGATTGGTTAGGTGTCACTTGGGAGCCTCCGACATGATGTGGAGTAGAACCAAGGAGTTTGTAAGGGTAAGGAGATCGCCTACTTCGTGAAGATCTACCCGAGTGAGGTTAGTCCTTCGTGGACGTAAGCCATGGTGGAATAGACAAGGTTGCTTCTTCGTGGACCCTTCATGGGTGGAGCCCTCCGTGGACTCGCGCAGCCGTTACCCTTCGTGGGTTGAAGTCTCCATCAACGTGGATGTACGATAGCACCACCAATCGGAAACACGCCAAAAATCATCGTGTCTTCATTCCGTTTGAAATCTCCGATCCCCTCCTTTACTTACATGTGCAATTGTTTACTTTCCGCTGCCACACTCTTAGAATTGCATGTGTAGGGTGTTACTTGACTTGTGTACTTGCTAAAATTTGCCCACAACTAAAATTGGGAAAAGGATAGATTTTTATTTGGTCAAGTAGTCTAATCACCCCCCTCTAGACATACTTTCGATCCTACAAGTGGTATCAGAGCTTTGGTCTCCGTAAGCCTTGATTTCCATTGCTTTGGTGATCATAGCCTTGGTTTCACAACCTAGGAGAGTATGGCGTCTAGTGAGGGTAATTATCACCGTAGCGGTCCATATTTTGATGGTACAAACTTTGCTAGTTGGAAACATAAGATGAAAATGCATATTCTTGGTCATAACCCCGCCGTTTGGGCTGTTGTTCGTGTTGGCTTGCAAGGTGAATTCTTTGAGGATGGCAAGGAACTGGATCGTGAAGCAACCGCGGAAGAATTGAAGATGTTGCAATACAATGCTCAAGCTTGTGACATTCTCTTCAACGGTTTGTGCCCCGATGAATTCAACAAAATCAGCCACCTCGAGAATGCAAAGGAAATTTGGGATACTTTGGTTGATATGCATAAGGGTACTGAGTCCGTCAAGGAATCTAAGTTGGATGTGCTTCAAAGTCAACTTGACAAGTTCAAGATGAAGGATGGTGAAGGAGTCGCTGAAATGTACTCTAGGCTTGCTCTCATCACAAATGAGATTACCGGCTTAGGAAGTGAAGAGATGACCGACAAGTTCATCATCAAGAAGATCCTTAGAGCTTTGGATGGAAAATATGATACCGTTTGCACATTGATCCAAATGATGCCCAATTACAAAGATCTCAAGCCCACGGAAGTCATTGGAAGGATTGTTGCTCATGAAATGTCACTCAAGGACAAAGAGGAGCTACACAACAAATCAAGTGGTGCTTACAAAGCCTCAACCGATGCTCCAACTACTTCAAGTGATAAGCTAGTATCCAATGAAGAGATAAGCCTAATGGTGAAAAGATTCAACAAGTTTTACAAGAACAAAGGGAAAGAAAGAAGCTCTAGCTCAAGACACTATGAGAGAAGATCATCAAGTTGTGACCGAAATTGTTACAATTGTGGAAGACCTGGACACTATTCCAATGAGTGTACGGCTTTCTACAAGAAAAGAGATGAATCACCAAGAGGAAGATACAAAAGAGATGAATCACCTCACAAGGAGAGAAGGAGTAGAGATGATCGTTATGAATGAAGACCCTCTCAAAGAAGCAAGGATTCGGAAAGGAAGGACAAGTCATCCAAGAGCTACACAAGAAGAAGACATCAAGCTCATGTTGGTGAATGGATTTCCAGCTCCGACTCCGACAACCACTCCGAGAGAAGTTATCACTCCAACTCCGACTATAGTCAAGATGAAGGTGTTGCCGGACTTGCTCTTGTGTCATCCAACTCCTATGATCTCTTTGATTCACCAAATGAAGGAATTGGAAGATGCTTCATGGCAAAAGGCCCCAAGGTATCACACCCCGAATACTTTGACTTCAATAGTGATGAAGATGATTTGCTTGGTGATGATGATTTACTTATTGATAAGGCTAGTGATGTGAGCTATAATGAAAATGCTAGTAATCATGATAGTCAAGAGGAAATGAATGACAATGCTATGAAGGAGATTTAGCGTCTAACTAAAGAAATAAATGCTCTTAAGTTAGCTCATGAAACAACTCAAGAGGATCATAGAGAACTTCTAAGAACTCATGAGAAGCTACACTTCGAGAAGCTAAATTTAGAGCCAGAGCATGAGTTTCTTAAAGCTATCAATGATGATCTTCGAAAGAAGAGTTCTTCATATCTTGCCAAACGTTTACTCTTGTCTACCTTTATGCCACAAGTTAAACCTAAGCAAACTAGTAACAAGGGTAAAAAAAGTTCTACCTCTAGTAGTAACAATAACAATGCTATATCCAATGTTGTTGCTTCTAGTAGTTCTATTGATTCCACTAATGATTCTCTTAGCCAAGTTACACTTGAGCAAGAAAACAATCTATTGAAAGGAATTATAGAAAAAGGTGTCTACAAGAGCCTTGCCGGGAGTAACAATTTGAGGAAATTGTACGCAAGCAAGGAAGGCACTGGAAGAACCAAGGTGTTTGTTTTGAACGAAAGTTCAATGCCAATGGAGTTGAGTGGGAAGAAGATCAATACCCCAAGACAAAGTTCGTTCCTCAACAAGAGAAGTATGATCCTACTTCCTTCAAGGGAACACAAGCTCAAGATGATCTTCCACCACAAGACTACAAGCTAAAAGGCAAGGACAAGCTTCAAGAAGAGATTGATTCATTTGAAGAAGCACCTCAAGCCTTGGTTAAGTGGGTTCCCAAGACTTCATCAAGTTCTACTTCATCAAGTTCAACTACAACTCCAAGGATTCTCATCAAGTTTATGTGGGTCCAAAAGAAGAAGAACTAGAGAGTTCTTGAGGGTGACTCCGCCAACAACTTCATTCACATTCATTTATGGCAAGAACATGTGCAACCAACTTCAACATCTTGCACTAGTTCATGGAGTCACAAACCCTCTTGTTGGTAAGGCAAGGGACAAGGTATTCAATGCATTCATGGACATCATCATATGTGTATTTCACTCTATGTCTATGGATATTCTTGTATGTTCCTTGTGTGGGACTAACCCATGTAGGTATTGAAAGTGCAAAACTCCAAGGATTGCTCCCAACTCTTGATGGTCTACAACAACATTGAGCATCCACATCTTCAACATCTACATGAAGTCATCATCGACAAAACCCAAGGTTAGTTCATCCCTCTTTGGAAGGATATCACATCTAGGGGGAGCTTTGCTCTAAAAAATTGAGCTAAAGCAACTCTAATGGTGTGAACACATTAATGCTTTATGTAAAAGTGGCAACCCCACTTGTGCTTAAACGATGAGTATGACCTATGATCAAATGTTCTCATTTGACTCCTAAGTCAATATACTCATATATAGATGACCTAGTCATCGCCAATTGCTTGATAGATGCTAGATTTGGTTGTGCATGTTTGACACATATTTCATTTGCTATCTTATTGTGTGAGCATGTTGGTTTGCATGTTTTCTTCATTCGAGGACATCCATTTGTTGTTTTGATTGTCTTGGTTTTTCTGGCCAAGTGGATGTACAAGAATGCCTAAGTACCTTCTCTAGCTATGTATGCTTTCTTGTCTGAAACTCTATTCTTGCTACATCACAAAAATTGAACAAGTAATTTTCAGACCCTCCGGGTGAGGAGCACTCGGAGCCACCGATCTAAAAGGGCTGAACCTCCAAAACCTTCAAATTTGTTTCGGCGTGACCAATCCACTCCTATTCGGACTCATCGAAACAGTTTGATTGATCTAGGTTTCCATCTCGGTGTCACCAAGTTGAACCATTTCGGCGCCACCGATGTGCTATACTGCTTGCAGTTACACATATCGGTGCCACTGAGTTGTTCAACTCGGAGCCACCGACAACACACGGGTATATATACTCCGCGGGCCCGAATGATTGAAATTTCTCAAACCTCTTCGTTCCTGCACCCCGTTGCTGCCGTCGCCATGGTGTTCGGATCGCCGCCCTTGTCTCCTGCGCGCCCTCGCCGCCGGAATCCGTCGCCGTCAACGGGAATCTTCCCCGCTGTTGCCGCCGTAGAGGATCTCCACCAAGTTAGGGTGAGATTCGACCCCCTCTGTTCTCAAATTCTGATTCAATGCACGGATGGATTGCCATTATTCTTGCCACGGATTGAAACCTTCTTTTACACTGCAAATTCCTTAGATTAGATTCAAGCAAAAAAATTAGGTTTAAGTTTCCGCAGAAAGCATCTCAGACTGACCGAATTGAAATTTTCAGAATCACCGATTTGGCCCCAGGCCATTGCACTAGTACGTCTTGGTGCCATCGAGTTGTACGAATCGGTGGGACCGAAAGTAAAGTCTCAGTGAAACCCTAGCATCTCGGTGACACCGAACCACATCTCGGTCTGACAGAAATGGAGTGTTATGTTTCTGTTAAGTGCTTCGGTATCACGAAGATGATCAACTCGGTGGATCTGAAATGCCTTCTGTGAAAACTTGAAACTAAGATTTGAACTCAATTTTCTTGAAAAATATCTGCTTTTTGTGATGACTCATCTACTCTTCCCATACCCATCTATTCACAGGGTCAGCTTTGCAAGATGTCAGATGCTAGTGATAGTCAGAATATGTCAGAACAACATGCAGATCTCAGTGAAGGATCCAGTCCGGAGGAAAGTTTTTATGAAGGAGAGAGAAGTTCTCCTGATCTTCCAAAAGCAGCCACCAAAACTAGGAAGAAGAGAACCTCAGATGATGAGGATGAGGATTTGGTTGCTAGTGAGGCCACATCAAAGAAGAAGAAAGTGATTGCCAAGTAGTATGGCAGACCTGCTAGCACAAGACCTGCTGCCAAGGATAAATCAGCTGTGAAGAAAGTTACAAAGAAGGGCATGCCATTTACACTTGAGGAGTCAAGTGACTCAGAGATAGCAGCTGCAGGAAAGAAGAAGAAGAGGGCAAGGAAGACAATTGCTCATGTTGTGGGCAAACCCTCCATGAATGTTGAGGAGGAGAAGGAGGAGGAACCAGTAGCTGATGCACCTCCTGTCAAGACTCAAAAGCTCATGTCTGATGCTATGAGGTCTACTGCCCCACCAAGTCCAAGCCCAAAGCTCCAGCACCCAAGAGATCTACTAGAAATATCCCTGCTGCTGAGAAGAACAAGGCCCTAGTGCTTGAAGTTGATGCTGATGAGGAGCCACTAGTGCTCAGGAAGTTGAAGCCAAAGATTCCAGAACATGATAATGCTCATCCAGTTGCAGAGAACATGATGCTCAGAAAGGACAAAGGATTGCGTCAGTGGAGATTGACTAATCCATATGCTGCAAGGAGGAGGACTGCTTGTGATTACCGCTTCCACATCAGAGAGCAACAGGATTTCTATGAAACTGTGCTGCTAGACAAGAAGCCTATTGTCAGTGATATGAAGTGGGTGGATTGGAAGTATATTGATGAAAATGAAGACTACTTCCCCCATGTTCATGAGAGCTTCAGAATTGCAGGAGTTGATGATTTTGTTGGGAAGAAGCTTACCAAGTGGAATGATGAGATGATCATGCAATTCTACTTCACTGCACACTTCTATCCAGATGGCAGAATTGTGTGGATGACTGAGGGATCCAAATACCAGTCAACCATCTCTGAGTGGGCTGATCTTCTTGAAGCTCCAAAGGAAGAAGAAGATGACATTGATATATATGCCAAGCTCAAGATGGATCACAATTCCATGGCAAATATGTACACAGCAATTCCAGAGAAAGACATTGAAACTCACAAGCTTGGTTCTGTGAAGCACTTACTGCCTGGTTTGGCCACCACCAATACAATCTTGAGGTACACTTTGTTTCCCAAGTCTGGAGATGACAAGATAATACGTGACCACTCCATCAACCTGCTACACTTGTTTGGCACACCACAGAAGTTTAAAGTTATGAGCCTTATTGTTGAAACAATCAAGAGAACCGCAGCTGACCAGAAGAGATGTTGTGGATATGCTCCGCACATTCAGATGCTCATCAACTCCAAAGTTGGAACGGGCACATATCTACTTGATCGTGAGCATCTCCCATTGCGTCTAGAGTTCGAGGACAATGTAGTGGTGATGGACCCTTCACACCCTACATCTGCCCAAGCGAAAGAGAAGATTCGGGCAGCTGCAGCAGCAAAAGAAGCTCAGAAGGCCTCTGCTCCCAATGCACCTATTGCTGATCAAATGACTTATCTGCTGGAAGCCACCCTGAGGATTGAGTGAAGTCTGGCCAACCTCACCAAGAACCAGGCGAGCCTAGAGCGGATAGTCGAGACAAAGATTCATGATCTTGACGTGAAGATCACTGAGGTACAGACTATTGTGGAGAAGCTGAAAGATGATGTTGACGCAGCCAGAGCTGCTACTGATGATAGTGGAGATGACAGACCGACGACTGACAGGTTCCAGACAGTGCCTAGGGCATCCAGGTCTGCTACAGTACCAATTGCAGATACGAGGACTACAGTTTCTGCACCTGCTGCTGTTGCTACAGTGCCATCGCCAGTCTCTACTCCACCAGCCCAGCAGACATCAGCTGAAGCCTTCACAGATGCACTTCTCTCAACGCCATCTACGCACACCAGAGCTGCCAGCCAGAGATCACCTTCAGGAGCTGCCGAGGATCGTGCCTAGAGAGACGTATAGCTCTATACCTATTCGAACTTTTTGATACTTGTTGCCAAAGGGGGATAATTTGTATAGATCATTAGGCTTCGAGAGAGAGTGTCTCGCTTTTGCTCGTTGGTTTTTTCTTGAGTTTTTGCTACTATTTGGTCTTTGCTACTTTGGTTTGATGTGCTTGTGAGATACTATGTGCTATGTGCCTGTGAGATACTTTGTGTGTGATTGATCATACTATGCTTCATGTGATGCTTAATGCTTATCCTTATCATTATCTTTGTATGATCATTCACTTCGGTTTTGGTGATGAGTGCTAACTATTACATTCATATCATTTTGGGCGCTCCACCAAGTCATATGTGACATGGAAGAGTGACCCATGATCCTAATTGATTGTGCATTTGCATTCAAACGCAATTTTTTTAATAATGCACAAATTTAGGGGGAGCTCTTGCTTATCACATACTTCTCAAAGCGATGATGTACTTCATTCTTTTAATCATTTGTCGAAGCTTTGATCTATATGTTGTCATCAATTACCAAAAAGGGGGAGATTGAAAGTGCAACTAATCCCCGGGTGGTTTTGGTAATTCATAACAACATATATCTCATTGAACTAATGTCCATTCAAGTTAAATATTTCAAGATGTTCAATGATTGGCATGGCAAGGACTAGAGATGTGGACCCCTCAAAATGCTAAGGACATGGATTGGCAAAATATCAAGACTCTACATTTTTGTTAAGTGATCCAAGATCACATTGAGTCCATAGAAAAGCCAATACTATTAAAAGGGGATGAGGTGTTGCTTAATGATCTATTTGCTCAAGTGCTTAGTGACAGTGCTCCAAAACCCTCAACCACTTTCTCCATCCAAATATGTCCAAAACCTACATTCCAACTTGGCCCCACCGATTCATTCCTATCCGGAGCCACCGAGTTCATCTGGACTTAGCCACTGCCAAAACCCTAACAAATCGGATCCACCGATATGGATCTCGGTCCCACCGAGATGGCCTTGCCAACTCTCTGTTACTTGTTGCAATTATTTTGGTCCCACTGAGAATTGCAATCGGTACCACCGAGATGGCTTGCCAACTCTCTGTTGCCTTATTGCTTCACTTCGGTCCCACCGAGTTGATGCAATCGATGCCACCGAGATGAGGTTTGCCCTAACCATTGCACATCGGTCCATCTGAGTTGTTCCAGTCGGTCCCACCGAGGGTCCTAACGTTCATATCTTTTACATAGGTCGGTGCCACCGAGATTTCTGATCGGTGCCACCGAGTTGGGTCAAAAGTGTGTAACGGTTGGATTTTGTGTGGACGCTATATATACCCCTCCACCCCATCTTCCTCAGTAAGGAGAGCCATCAAAACATGCCTACACTTCCACCATACATTTTCTGATAGAGAACCACCTACCCATGTGTTGAGATCAAGAGATTCCATTCCTACCATTTGAACCTTGATTTCTAGCCTTCCCCAAGTTGCTTTCCACTCAAATCCTTCTTCCACCATAGCCAAATCTGCGAGAGAGAGTTGAGTGTTGGGGAGACTATCATTTGAAGCACAAGAGCAAGGACTTCATCAACAACACACCGTCTATTACCTTTTGGAGAGTGGTATCTCCTAGATTGGTTAGGTGTCACTTGGGAGCCTCCGACATGATGTGGAGTTGAACCAAGGAGTTTGTAAGGGCAAGGAGATCGCCTACTTCGTGAAGATCTACCTGAGTGAGGCTAGTCCTTCATGGACGTAAGCCATGGTGGAATAGACAAGGTTGCTTCTTCGTGGACCCTTCGTGGGTGGAGCCCTCCGTGGACTCGCGCAGCCGTTACCCTTCGTGGGTTGAAGTCTCCATCAACGTGGACGTACGATAGCACCACCTAGCGGAACCATGCCAAAAATCATCGTGTCTTCATTGTGTTTGAAATCTCGGATCCCCTCCTTTCCTTACATGTGCAATTGTTTACTTTCCGCTACCACACTCTTAGAATTGCATGTGTAGGGTGTTACTTGACTTGTGTACTTGCTAAAATCTACCCACAAGTAAAATTGGGAAAAGGATAGATTTTTATTTGGTCAAGTAGTCTAATCACCGCCCCTCTAGACATACTTTCGATCCTACACCCCCGGTCAAATCCCTCTGGCACCCGGTCAAAGTCGTAGACCGCGCGGGCCCACGGATGGCCGCGGTGTCGAAAACCGCCCCGGGGAGGGCCCGGTGACCGCGCAGGCCTGCGTGGGGCCCCGATATATCAACGTAAGGGCGGCCAGACACTTAAATATGGAGTGCACAACATTGATGTGGCACCTCCCTCACAAACCGGACAGTCACGCAGGAAGGTTCAGGACGTATGGCGTGGCAGCCCCCCCGCATCGAGCAGACGGGGGGAGTCCTATCACCGCATGCGCTCCAACCTGGTTTGGCACGTCAGCATGACCTGCCGTGACACAGAACAAGAGGAAAATCCCCCGGTTAAACCCCTCTGGCACCCGGTCAAAGCCGTAGACCGTGCGGGCGCACGGATGGCCACGGCGTCAAAAACCTCCCTAGGGAGGGCCCGGAGACCGCGCAGGCCTGCGTGGGGCCCCGATATATCAACGTAAGGGCGGCCAGATGCTGAAATACGGAGTGCACAACATTGATGTGGCACCTCCCTCACAAACCGGACAGTCACGCAGGAAGGTTCAGGACGTATAGCGTGACAGCCCCCCCGCATCGAGCAGACGGGGGGAGTCCCGTCACCGCATGCGCTCCAACCTGGTCTGGCATGTTGGCATGACCTGTCGTGACACAGAACAAGAGGAAACCCCCCCGGTCAAACCCCTCTGGCACCCGGTCAAAGCCGTAGACCGCGCGGGCCCACGGATGACCGCGACATCGAAAACCACCCTGGGAAGGGCCCGGAGACCGCACAGGCCTGCGTAGGGCCACGATATATCAACGTAAGGGTGGCCAAACACTTAAATACGGAGTGCACAACATTGATGTGGCACCTTCCTCACAAACCGGACAGTCACGCAGGAAGGTTCATGACCTATAGTGTGGCAGCCCCCCCGCATCGAGCAGACGGGGGGAGTCCTGTCACCGCATGCGCTCCAACCTGGTCTGGCACGTCGGCATGACCTGCCGTGACACAGAGCAAGAGGAAAACCCCCCGGTCAAACCCCTCTGGCGCCCGGTCAAAGCCATAGACCACGCAGGCCCACGGATGGCCGCGACGTGGAAAACCTACTCGGGGAGGGCCCGGAGACCGCGCGGGCCCATTGATGGCCGTAGCGTCGAAAACCGCCCCAGGGAGAACCCGGAGACCGCACCGGCCTGCGTGGGGACCGGATATATCACCCGAATCTCCGTCTCGAATGATATACCGAATGGACCAAATCCTATCGATTTTTTTTCCTTAGGACAGTTTCATGCGAGTTAATGGTGTGGAGGGAAGATGTTATATATATGTTAACCTAAATATATTCAAAGGAAAAACTTATAGATACAACATCAAGAAAGAAAAATTAATTATAAAATGTTGGTAAGCCGTGTGGCCGCGAAAGTACACTCGGCGTACAGCGGTACTCGGCTTATAGTTGGCGGGAGGGGTTTGCTGAAATTTTCCTCTCTGCGCAGTTTATTTGCGTGAACCGCCGCGCGCCGCACCAAATCCCCCCTCCCCCCAAAAATTCCCCATTCATTCCCCACCGAGCCGCACCGAGCCGCCGCCCACCGCGCACCCAAATCTCCCCCTCCCCAGATCTTGTCGCCGCCGGCCACCGGCCAGACTCCTCCGCTGCCGGAGCCCACCCACCGCGCCAGCTCCCCTCCATCGCGCCATCACGGCCCTCCTACCGTGGTTGCCGCGGCAGGCTAGGGTTTTGGTCCGTCGCATCGTCGACGACCGTGCTGCTCATGGGTGACCTCCGACCGCAACCACCTACACCGCTCGGGCTTCACCTCCGTCGCCGTCTGCACCGACCTCCACCGCCTGGGCTTCACCTCCATCGCCGTCTGCATCGACCTCCACCGCTCGGGCTTCACCTCCGTTGGCGTCCACATCGACCTCCACCTCCTGGGCTTCACCTCCGTCGTCGTCGGCCTCCACCACCAAGGTAATCCCCCCCTCCACCACAAATCTTGAGGATCATGAGAGCGAGGAGCAGATGGCTGCAGGTCACCAAGGCCGGTCTCTGTTAGTCGGCGGTCATCTGTAGAGATTAACCATTTACTAGCATAGCATTCATGCCATTTACGGACTGTTGCTTCCCTTTCCAAATGACACATGACTTAATGTGGATAAGAAATCAATGTAATTATCTGTAATTCTCAATATTCTTCAAAACCTACCATTGATGGTGTTGATGTTTGAGCTGCTGTTGTTGTTGTCCCTACTATTGATGTAGCTATTGTTGCCGCCGGCCGTGTGGGTGCTGCTCGTAGGTCTTCTGCTTTGCTTCTGGATCTGCTGTGCTCTGTGTACGCTGGTGAGCTCCTCCTACTCTGCTACTGCTGGTGCTTGAGGCTACTGCTTGTTGTTATTGCATATATATTGTTGTTGCTAGTTCACTGAATAATTGGTGGTAGTGCTTGACTGTTGTTGCATGTTTGCTTCTGGTGCTAGTACTGCTGCTTGCTGCTGGTGCTATAGCTAGTGCTTACTTTAGTGTGTTGACTTTCATTCCGATGGTGCTTTCTTTTGAAAGAGATGAGAGTGAGAGATGAGATGATGTTGAAGGAAGGATACCGGCTGTTCGTAGGTGGTCGGTTTTTCTCGTCCTCCTCCTCTGAGACCTTGGTAAAGCAGGGGGAGGACGAAATGACCCACCGCCATCGACGGTCGAAATAACATTGAGAGATGAGAGATGCTATGAGAGGAAAGACACCGGCTGTTGTCGTAGGTGGTTGTTGCTCCTCATCTCTTGCTGTGAGACATTGGTAACGCATCAAGGGATGGGAGTAACGACCGTCACCGACGGTCAAAATATACAGGCAAGGAGTGCCCCACCATACATATATACCACCACTTGAGAGGTGAGAGTTGTTAAAGGGGGCATTGATGGAATGAAAGTCAACCCACATGAAGAGTTGTTGTGTATTCTTCATTTAGTTTTGAACTTATCAAAATTAAATTTGATATCGAGACCGTTGTCGAATGACACTTGTTCAGGAGGATGGCACCACGCCGCTCTCCCTTGATCGGGTTTTGTGGTGTTCGACACCGTGACTCGGGTCGCTACGCCGCTGAGATCACCTGCGATGGTGATCGGCTGTGGCTTGGCACGTTCGACACCCCTGAGCTCGCCACGCGGGCGTATGACGTGGTGGTTTCCATGTATGGCCGAAAACCGGCTAAGCTGAACTTCCCGGAGGATGCCAAGCATGCTTGGTTCCTTGCCCCTCCTTACCGGATGTATTCCCGCAAGGAGGAGAAGGCACGCTGACTGGCCAGGATGGATGAGGAGTACATGGCTAGGTATGCTGAGGCCAATCTACAGCTTGTGGCCGAGGAGCGTGATTTTTGGGCCAATAAGGAGAAGGAGCAGAGGAAGAAGGAGGACGCCGAGATAGATGCTAGAATATCAGCGGAGGTCGACCAGCTTTTCGATGAGTTCGATGAGGACGGCTACTTTATGGACGATGATGGGGAGGTGGTGCAGCCGGCTACCCGCACTTACGGTGAGGCAGGCCCCTCCGACGGACGTCCAGAGGTGGTTGACCTTGTCTCGGAGGACGAGGATGAGGACTAGCTTGACGAAGACCCATATGATGTTGATATATTAGAGTAGTATATATGTCCTAGTAGTGGTTGTCTATCCTAGTACTATGGATATATGTAATGTTGACCCGACTTTTGTCTATCCTAGCACTGCATAATTATGTCTTAGTATTCAATGTAGTCATTTAATTTTGCTGTAGTACTGATGATATATGTATGGAAAGGGTTATGGTTTATGTTGAAATGTTCTCGAGTCATTAAAGGTGTGCCTTCTATGCTAAAGGTTGACTTTCACTTTGATGGGGCTCCCTGTTTGATAGATCGATGTTCTCGAGGGAAGGATCCCGACTGTTGTCGTGGGGGTCGCTTCTCCTTCTTCTCCTTGTGGTAGACCTTTTGGTAATGCACTAGGGGAAGGAGGAGAAGCCACCATCACCGACGGTCGAAATGTCAGTGAGAGAGTGCCCACCATATACACCACCACTTGAGAGATGAGAGTCTGGGAGACTCTGAGGACTGAAAGTCAACCAACAAACCGGAATAGTGATATGTGTGTTGACATCCTCGAATTCAACACACATATCCTTGTAGTTTGCGATGACATCCTAGAATTCCATATATACTAGTAAGTATGAGCTAGCATACTTATGATGATCTTCGATGACATCCTAGAATTCCATATATACTAGTAAGGATGAGCTAGCATATATATAGTGATATATATAACTCTGTTTGTCTCCTTATTCTCATGATCTTCGAAATCTAGCTTCTCCAAGACATAACGTCTTGCATGGCAGGGGATGCACAAGTAGAATGGTAAAAAACGAAAATTACACGTTGAAGCAAAGAAGCAGAAGTCATGCTTAATTATGAAAAAATACTTGTCGTCGTTGCGTACCGTACAAACATCGAAGGTCTCGTCGAGCTTAATAGTGAAGCGTCGACCGTCTTCCAGGTGAGGATACCTGTCGCACAGACCCCGGTCGTCGCCACAGTAGTCGCACTCTGGGATCCTTTCATCGTCAGACATTTCCTATGTTCATAATTCAAAGATTAAAAATCGGTCGATGGCAATTACCAGAAACTCAACACACAGATCACTATTCAGCACGGGTTGACTTTCGGTCCGTTGAGTCTTCCTTGAAAAACTCTCATCTCTCGTGGTGTATATATATGTTGGGCAGTCCCTCTCTGATATTGCAACCGTCGGTGATGGTCGCAACTCCTCCTTCCCCTAGTGCATTACAAAGGTCTAGCACAAGGAGAAGAAGGAGAAGCGACCCACACGACAACAGTCGGGATTCTTCTCTCTCATATATGGAGCAAGGAGCGCCAACAGACTGAAAGTCAACCCATTACATATATGGAGCAATGAAATAAAAAATGGCATATGTTTTTCCGGAATGTCATTTAATTCCTGTTCCGGCAAATTACGGGTACTCGATATTTCCTATTTTATAGCACAAGTCATGTTGAAGTCCATGAAAAATTTCGGCATGACCTTTGCTAAAATAGGACATATCGAGCGCCTGAAATTTGCCGGAACGGAAATGAATCAACATTCTGGCAAAACATAGGCCACTCAGATCAGTTTCCCTGCAAACATAGGCCACTTGGGCAAGCACATATCCTTCATTTTCCAAATATTCATGTGTGACAGCACTAGTAGTACACAACACTACATATCACATGTCTAAATCTCCATCATATTTGAGCAACACTAGTACACAACACTAGATATACATGTTTACTCACTATAGACGATGGCTGTCGAGGATGCGGGTGTCGTCGGTGATCTTCTGGGCGTCGTCGACCGGCTCTTCGGTGATATACCATGCGGCACACATGAGCATAAACACATGAACATTTATATAGAAAATTCCAAACTTGGTATGCTCATTGCATTTCAGTGGTTCAATTTTGACAACAAGCATAACATTTCATTTTTTTTGCGAAACCATTTCATTTCATTAGGTCTCTCTTTCTCTCTCTCTCTCTCTCTCTCTCTCTCAAAAGGCGTCGTCGACCGGCTCTTCGGTGATATACCATGCGGCACACATGAGCATAAACACATGAACATTTATATAGAAAATTCCAAACTTGGTATGCTCATTGCATTTCAGTGGTTCAATTTTGACAACAAGCATAACATTTCATTTTTTTTGCGAAACCATTTCATTTCATTAGGTCTCTCTTTCTCTCTCTCTCTCTCTCTCTCTCTCAAAATTCACTAGGCATCAACTACATCCAAACCTAGGAACAAAATTAGTAAAAAATTTGAAACTTTCTATACCTAAATTAGTACTAATTTTTTTATAACAAAACTACTAACATTTTCTATAACAACAGTATACCTAAACATTCATAGTACTTTCTATAACAAAACTACTAAAATTTTCTATAACAACATAATACCTAAAAATGTGTCTAACATTTCTATAGCATAGAAGAGAGGTGGGAGGAGGGAGGAGTGAGGAGTGAGGAGGAGGAGGGAGGAGAGAGGAGGAGGATGGAGGAGGAGGAAGGAGTAGGGCAGCCGGAGGAGAGGGAGGAGGGCGGTGGGAGGAGGGCTGTCGGAGGAGGAGGTGGCTGGAGGAGGAGGAAGGAGGGCGTGGCCGGAGGAGGAGGGAGGAGGGCGGTGGGAGGAGGAGGGTGGGAGGAGGAGGGAGGAGGGCCGCGGCACACCGACGAAGGAGGAGGGAGGACGGCGGCGGCAATGCGGTGGCGACGGCGGCGATAGCGGGAGGGAGGCAGTGAAGAGTGAGGGGAGGGAGAAGGTCTGGGCGCGGGGAGTTGGGTAAGGTGGCATTAGCAGTAGCGCTGGTCCCGGGCCGGCGCTACTGCTAAGTCCAATAGCAGTAGCGCCGGATCAGCAGCCCGCGCTGCTGCTAAGTGAGGCCCACCTGCTGGCACAGTGCACACATAGTGGTAGCGGTGGGTCGTAGGCCGGCGCTACTGCTATAATTTTAGCAGTAGCGTGGGTACTGCCGGACGCGCTGCTACTATGGGTAGCCCCGGTCGGTAAGGTGGGGACCATTTAGCAGCAACGGTGGGTTGTAAGCCTACGCTACTGCTACACACTTACCTGTAGCGCTGGTTTGTAACCACTGCTACTGCGTTGGCCTATGTCCCCGCGCTACTGTTAAGGTTCCACCTATAAGGTATTTCCTAGTAGTGCACCCGTACGCTTGGCCTCGCCAAAATCCGCTATTTAAAGGCGGCCACACCTGGCTGAACTCCACACCACAACACATCCACTCCACATCCTCCTCCCTTGCACAACGTCCACCATGACCATGAGAGGGAGCGCTCTGTGGGAGAGCCTGTCGACGGAGATGAAGCACGAGATCGCCGCCCTTGTGGCCACCTGGCAGAGCCAATGTGCTAGGCAGATCGAGGTCGGCATGCCGGCTAGCTCTCCCGAGCTCTCCGACAACGACCCCACAATGGAGACTGGGTCCGACGACGACACCGCGCTGGAGCTGGCGGCGGTGCATGCCGGCTTGACCATGGAGAAGGTGCGGGTGCACTACGATGCCGCCATGGCGGATGAGGAGCAGTCTGCGCCGACTGCTAGCTATGTCGGTGTTCTGACAGGCGCAGGAGGAGCAGAGGTACAACCTGCTCCTCCTAGAGCAGCAACGGCTGGCGGAGGGCCAAATCTATGGCGAGCACGCAAGCGAGGAGAGGCCGTGGCAAACCCGAACTTCGTTCGGGAGCAGCCGGCTGATACGTCTCCAACGTATCTATAATTTATGAAGTATTCATGCCATGTTTACAACAATTTTATATGGTTTTGGTATGATTTGATTAGAACTAACCCGGACTGACGCTGTTTTCAGCAGAACTACCGTGGTGTTGTTTTTTGTGCAGAAATAAAAGTTCTCGGAATGGGCCCAAAATTTATGGTGATTTTTTATGGACCAGAAGAGACCCACGAAGCACCAGAGATGGACCAGGATGTGGCCGAGGGCACCACAATCCTGGGGGGCGCCGCCCCTAGGGCGCGCCCCCCGAGCTTGTGGGACCCTCGGGCACCCCCTGACGTGATCCCAACGCCAATAAATCCAATAAATACCCAAAACCCCAGAATTAAACCTAGAACTTCCACGCCGCCGCCGCAAGCCTCTGTACCAAAGAAAACTCATTCTGAGCCCTGTTCTGGCACCCTGCCGGAAGGGGGAATCATCACCGGAGGCCATCTTCATCATCCCGACGGTCTCCATGACGAGGAGGGAGTAGTTCACCCTCGGGGCTGAGGGTATGTACCAGTAGCTATGTGTTTGATCTCTCTCTCTCGTGTTCTTTATTTGGCACGATCTTGATGTGCCGCGAGCTTTGTTAGTATAGTTGGATCATATGGTGTTTCTTCCCTCTCTATTTTCTTGTGATGAATTGAGTCTTTTCCTTTGAGGTTTCGTTATTGTCGGATTGAATATTTCAGATTTGAGAATGCTTGATGTATGTCTTGCATGTGGATACCCGTGGTGACAATGGGGTATTCTATTGATTCACTTGATGTATGTTTTGGTAATCAAATCACGGATTCCCGTGACCTTGGGGTGATCTAGGCATAGGGGTTGGTTGCACGTTTTCATTATCTTTTCTCCGATAAGAAACTTTGGGGTACTCTTTGAAGTTCTTTGTGTGGATTGAATATTATGAATCTGAAGTTGTTTTGATGCATATCGAATAATCAACTCACGGATACTTGTGGTGACATTGGAGTATCTAGGTGACATTAGAGTTGGTTGATGCGTATCATATGGTGTTATTTTATAGTACGAACTCTAGGGCTGTTTGTGACACTTATAGGGATGGCTCAATAGATTGATCGGAAAGGATAACTTTGAGGTGGTTTCGTACCCTACAACAATTTCTATCTTATGTTCTCCGCTAATAGGAACTTTGTAGTGATTCTTTGTCGCACGTTGAGGGATTGTTATATGATTCAACTATGTTAGCACTGTTGACAGATTGCACTAGTGTAAGTATGAACCCTAGGCCTTGTTTTCAAGCATTGCAATACTGTTTGTGCTCACTTTTGTTACTTGCTACCTTGCTGTTTTTATATTTTCAGATTATAAAAACCTATATCTACTATCCATACTACACTTGTATCACCATCTCTTCGCCGAACTAGTGCACCTATACAATTTGCCATTGTATTGGGTGTGTTGGGGACACAAGAAATTTCTTGTATTTGATTGCAGGGTTGTTTGAGAGAGACCATCTTCATCCTATGCCTCCCACGGATTGATAAACCTTAGGTCATCCACTTGAGGAAAATTTGCTACTGTCCTACAAAACTCTGCACTTGGAGGCCCAACAACGTCTACAAGAATAAAAGTTGCGTAGTAGACATCACTGGCGTAGGAGGCCGCGCGTGCTCAACTCGCCGCTCGCAACGCAGTGCCCGCCAGCCAGACACAGACGCGGTCGCACAAGCGCTGACCACGCAGGCGATCGAGGATGACTACGCTGCCAGCTGTGCATCATATGCGCCGCCGTCCAACATTCGGGGCGCATGTGGCAGCTAGAGAATGACGGACCATCCACATCCCTCATCGACCTCACGTCCACCGGCACCGGCGACGGACATGTCACAGGCTCCTCCGAGGATGCGTAAGGCATGGGAGGCGGCAGGGCATTGTGTCCCAAATGGGCTGGTCCGTCTCCCATGTTCTACTCTTCCTTGCCGGAGACTGCACCTTCACTTCACGGGTCTTAAACCCCGCCGTCGTTCACGGAGACGGCAGATGGAGGACGTGGTCGTCGATGCGGAATACAAAGGAAGTGGATGACGGGCACCGATGCAGGATAGCTTTAGGGTCCAGCCATTTTTGTCCTAAATATTCGAACTGTAATGAAAAATGTTTAAAACACTACTGCAGGCGACCGCTAACGCGACACATGAATCAGAGACCCCGCGACCAAACTATGTGCGCTGCATGCATCGCAAACGGTGTAGTAATAAAACCGTCCCAAATAAGACAAACTATTTGGGATGCCGGAAACATAAAAAACCGATTCAGATTAGAGACGCGTGTGCGATACGTGGCATACAGTTGGTCCATACGAATTGTTTGCGATAAGCCAGAACAACAAACACGGTCAGCCAGTTCGAGGTGTGTGCGATACACGGTATACAGTTCACTCAGATGAACTGTTTGTGATTATCCTACACAACAGAAATGGGCAGCCAGTTCGAGGTGTGTGCGATGCACGGCATGCGGTTCACTCGGATGAACTGTTTGCGATTACCCAACACAACAAAAAGGTTCAACTTAACAAGGTGTGTGTGATACGCGGCAAACAGGTCAGTAATCTGAAATGTGTGGGAAGACGGATAACAACACAGACGATTCCTGCTAATAACCCGTGTGTGTTGTGGGCAAACGTTTGCTTGTATACAATTGTCCATGATTGATGAAATCATCACCGATGGGTTCCCTAGTTTAGTCCGTCTGCGATGTAATTTGCTCAGTCTACAGAAGAACAACATATATAACCAAATTAAACATCCAATTACATAGGTGACTATACAAAACATTCGCACACACCTCAATAAACAATTACATGCATTCTAAACTAGGAGAAACGATCATCTAAGCATCTACTTCTTGTAACGCTGCCACCACTACTCATGGCTCGATCCCTCGTCGTCCACAGGAAGGAGACCCTCCCTCATGTCAACGATCCGCATGTACATCTCGTAACTTGTGTACGCGTCCTTGGCCGCGTACTTGATGTGTTCTTCATCCATTCTCCGCACCCAGGCCTCGTGCCAGGCATCCTTGTTCTTTTTGTACTCATCCTTCATGCCTCTATAGTAGGGGTCGATGCTGGCCACGGCTAGGTCAACCAGGGAGTCCTTCTCCTTCTTTCTGCCACAGACCCTGTACTGGCCTTGGATGTCGACAAGATTATGGCAGGCCAAGCCCGTAGTCTCGAGCACCTTTAGATCGTTCACAGTGTCCACCATAGCGAACCTGTAGTCGGGGCTGTTGATAAACCTGGCGAAACGATCGCAAGGCCTTGTGGCCAGGGAGTAGTGGTAGATGAGGATGTGATGGCACACGCACAACTAGGTGACGGCAACCTTCTGTTCATACCCGGTACGACCGCTAGTGAACTCGAGGTCAAAGCTGACCAGTTGGTACTCGTCCTCAGCAAGCAACTACTCCATAGTGTGGATGGAGCTCTCCACCGAGACCGGCTCGTTGTTGTATACCACCGAGAGGTCCTTCCCCCTCACGTGGGTGTCCACTATGTGAGGCGTGGTGAACTGCCGCCCGTCGTCGTCGTCAGCCGCTAGGAGCGTCATTGGAGCCGCTGGATATCCTCTTTGGATGCGTCGTCGTGGGTGTGCTTTTTGTGTCGTGGGGCGCGAGAGATGAAGGTAAATGGCCGTGGGAATAAATGAGGGTCGGGCGGCCGGGATTCTCGGCACATCCGCAAGGCAGTTTTTGCCGCACATAACTGCGTCGTGGTGCCGCGTCCGGTGTAACCGCATGCATAAGGCACCCCGAACGTACGTGATCGTGCGCCGCGAAACGCTTTGATGTCTACTACACAACTTATTCATGTAGACTCGTGTTGGGCCTCCAAGCGCAGAGTTTTGTAGGACACTAGCAATTTTCCCTCAAGTGGATGACCTAAGGTTTATCAATCCGTGGGAGGCGTAGGATGAAGATGGTATCTCTCAAACAACCCTGCAACCAAATAACAAAGAGTCTCTTGTGTCCCCAACACACCCAATACAATGGCAAATTGTATAGGTGCACTAGTTCGGCGAAGAGATGGTGATGCAAGTGTAGTATGGATAGTAGATATAAGTTTTTATAATCTGACAATAAAAAAACAGCAAGGTAACAAGTAACAAAAGTGAGCACAAACGGTATTGCAATGCTTGAAAACAAGGCCCAGGGTTCATACTTTCGCTGGTGCAATCTCTCAACATAGCTAATATAATTGGATCATATAACAGTCCCTCAACGTGCGACAAAGAATCACTCCAAAGTTCCTATTAGCGGAGAACATAAGATAGAAATTGTTGTAGGGTACGAAACCACCTCAAAGTTATCCTTTCCGATCGATCTATTGAGCCATCCCTATAAGTGTCACGAAGAGCCCTAGAGTTCGTACTAAAATAACACCATATGATACACATCAACCAACTCTAATGTCACCTAGATACTCCAATGTCACCACAAGTATCCGTGAGTTGATTATACGATATGCATCAAACAACTTCAGATTCATAATATTCAATCCAACACAAAGATCTTCAAAGAGTGCCCCAAGATTTCTACCGGAGAAAGTAGGATTAAAACGTGCATCAACCCCTATGCAAAGATTACCCCAATGTCACCTCGGGAATCCGCGAGTTGAGTGCCAAAAAATATATCAAGTGAATCAATATAATACCCCATTGTCACCACGGGTATTCATATGCAAGACATACATCAAGTGTTCTCAAATCCATAAAAGTATTCAATCCGATAATAGTGAACCCTCAAAGGTAAAAATTCAATTCATCACGACAAGTTAGAGAGGGGAAAACACCATATGATCCAACTATATTAACAAAGCTCGCGGTACATCAAGATCGTGCCAAATCAAGAACGCGAGAGAGAGATAGATAAAACACATAGCTACTGGTACAAACCCTCAGCCCCGAGGGTGAACTACTCCCTCCTCGTCATGGAGACCGCCGGGATGATGAAGATGGCCTCTGGTGAAGATTCTCCCCTCCGGCAGGGTGCCGAAAAAGGGCTGTAGATGAGATCGTGGAGGTGCAGAGGCTTGCGGTGGCGTAAAAACCCATCTAGGTTAACTTTCAAGGGTTTTTGAATATATAGGATTTTTCAGCGTTGGAATCACGCAAAGAGGTGCCACATGGGGCCCACGAGGCACCAGGGTGCGCCTGGGGGGGTGGCGCGCCCTGGTGGCTTGTGGGGCCCCTGTGGCTCTTTTGGTGCTCCCCCGAAGCTTCATGGGTCTGTTTCCTTCCTGAAAAAATCATCAAAAAGTTTCGCTGCATTTGGACTTCATTTGATATAGATTTTCTGGAAAACCAAAAACAAGCAGAAAAGAGCAACTGGCACTGGGCACTAGGTCAATATGTTACTGCATAAAAATCAAATAGAATCCATATAAAAGTGCACCAAAATCATACAAAACTATAATAAACATGGCATGAATACTTCATAAATTATAGAGACGTTGGAGACGTATCAGCATCCCCAAGCTTAATTCCTGCTCGTCCTAGAGTAGGTAAATGATAAAAGAAATAATTTATGAAGTGTGAATGCTAACATAGTGCATAAGTTTGATCAATGATAATTTCAATCACTTTTTCTAGCATCAATATATATCATAATCCGTAGCTCATCTCATAAAACTTCTCATGATCAAGTAGCAAGCTATTAAAGTATAGGCCATAAACTTTCTTGAAAACTATTAAAACTTTGTTCTCAGTCATCAAACAACTTCAATTCATCTTATTTTCAGGAAGGGTCTATGTAAGAGCTTTGATCTAGCAAATTCCCCATACTCAACTATCATTTAGTCTTCCATGATTGCTGACACTCAAAGCATATTTTTAGAACAAACCGTTTCAGTCAAACACATAGGAAGATAGGGGCTTAATATTTTGCCTCCCAACTTATTTATCTCATGGATAATGTCAACAATAATAACTCATGATCACCTATATTCAACTGGATATATGTGCCTGGATCATTCCCTACCACATGATGCTTGCCCACTAGAGAATAAATAGAGTGGAATAGGGATGAGCATTAATGACTCTTGCATAAAAGTAAATACAGAAAAGTAAAAGATAGGCCCTTCGCAGAGGGAAGCAGAGGTTGTCATGCGCTTTTTATTTTGGATGTGCAATCTCTTAATGGAATGGAACGTCACTTTATATTGCCCCTTTTGATAGCAACCTTTATTATGCAGTCCGTCGCTTTTATTTCTTCACCATCACAAGTTCGTACAAAGCTTATTTTCCCTTCCAATAAAAGATCTTACATATTTAGGAGCAATTTTTATTGCCTTTTGCACCAATGACAACTTACTTGAAGGATCTTACTCAATCCATAGGTAAATATAGTGGACTCTCATGGCAAGAAACTGGGTTTAAGGGTTTTTGGATGCACAAGTAGTATCTCTACTTAGTACGAATTTTTGTCTAGCAAAAGATCCTAAGCAAGCACCACATGTTAGAGGATCAATGACAATATAGCTTCTATGTGAATATAAACAAACATAACTCATTACGTTGTCTTCCTTGTCCAACATCAACTACTTGATCAAGCTTGAAAATAATTAATGGGGGCTCACAATCATAGAACATGTCCAAGATAGTATATTTATATGTGAAATTTCTCCGTCTTCAAAATTCTTTCATGAATTGTTCAAGTGACCAATGCTATGTTTGTTAACTTTCAATAAATTTTACCACTTATACTTCTTGTATGTGAAGTCACTACTCCCCATGGGACAAGCATATGAAGCATATAAATTTCAAATTTATGATATTCAATTCATTTAAACAATTTACTCATAGGATATAAGTGAAGAACAAGAGTAAATGACAAACTACTCCAAAAAGATATAAGGGAAGACCAAATGAGTAGTTAAGTAAATAGGTAGCTATGTGAGGACTCTCTCTCACTTAAAAATTTCAGATCTTAAGTATTTTATTCAAACAGCAAAGAAAACAAAATAAAATAACATTCCAAGAATAGCACAACTCATGTGAAGAAGCAAATACTTAGGCTCAACCAAGACTAACCGATAATTGTTGATGAAGAAAGGTGGGATGCCTACCGGGGCATCCCCAAGCTTAGATGCTTGAGACTTCTTGAAATATTATATTGGGATGCCTTGGGCATCCCCAAGCTTGAGATTTTGTGTCTCCTTAATTCCTCTCATATCATGGTTTCCCTAAATCTTAAGTACTTCATCCACACAAAACTCAACAAGAACTCGTGAGATAAGTTAGTATAAATCAACTCAAAACCTTAACATTCTCTACTGTAGCAAATTACTAAAATTATAATTAAACATTGCGTACTAAATGCCTCTGCACATTTAATACTCCTATCCACAAATAGAAACATTAAACAAGAAACATATGCAAACAATGCAACTATAACCGAAATCTGCCAAAACAGAACAGTCTGTAAAGGGGGAATAAGAATTCATACTTCCCTAACTCCAAAAATTCTGAAAAATTACCACGTGACAGAGAACTCATGCATGCTTGCTGTGTAAAAATTTCAGATTTTTATTGTGTCCTGACTATTCAGGAATATTCTGAACATATCAGAAAACTTTCTGCTTTCAAACAGCAACACATAAATTTGCAAACTAGGCATGGTAAAGGCTATAATTGGCATTTTATTGAACTAAAAGATACAAAACATGATTATTGATAGCAGCAAGAAAATCTCAACAAAATAAAATGATGCTCCAAGCAAAACTCATATTATGTGACGAGTAAAAATATAGCTCCAAGTGAGGTTACCGATAATGTTGAAGACGAAAGAGGGGATGCCTTCCGGGGCATACCCAAGCTTAGTTGCTTGGGTATTACTTGAATATTAACTTGGGGTTCCTTGGTAATCCCCAAGCTTAGGCTTTTGCCACTCCTTATTCTCCTCATATCGATATCTCACCCAAAACTTGAAAACTTCAATCACACAAAACATAACGGAACTTGGTGAGATAGGTTAGTATGATAAAAATAAATCATCCACTTAGGTACTGTCAAGACAAGATTCATAATTGTTCTCACATAATTACTACTGTATTCTATCATTTCCACAATTTATATTTCTCAATATAAGCTATGGAAACACTAAAACAAGCAAACTATGCACCGAAAACAGAATCTGTCAAAAACAGAACAGCGTGTAGTGAGCGATTTAAAACCCATACTTATGTACCTCCAAAAATTCTGAAAAATTAGGAACACGTAAAATATTTTTATCCCAATACTGTGTAAAAATGTCAGAATTTTTTCACTCTCCAGTACAGAATAGAAATTCCAGCACTGGACACAAAAGTTTCTGTTTTTGCACAGAATCAAATCAACAAGTATCCACACTATCCCAATGGCTTTACTTGGCAAATTATTGAAAGAAAACATATAAAAATGATTACTACAGTATCTTAATCATGTGAACACAAAAAAACAGTAGGGGTAAATGTTGGGTTGTCTCCCAACAAGCGCTTTTCTTTATAGCCTTTTTAGCTAGGCATGATGATTTTAATGATGCTCACATAAAAATTAAAGAATTGAAACACAAAGAGAGCATCATGAATCATATGACAAGCACACTTAAGCCTAACCCACTTCCTATTCATAGGGATTTTGTGATCAACAATTTATGGGAGCAAGAATCAACTAGCATAGGAAGGCAAAACAAGCATAACTTCAAAACTTTCAACACATAGAGAGGAAACTTGATATTATTGCAACACCTACAAGCATATGATCCTCTCTCATAATAATTTTCAGTAGCATCATGAATGAATTCAACAATATAACTATCACATAAAGTATTCTTTTCATGACCTACAAGCATAGAAATTTTATTACTCTCCACATAAGCAAATTTGTTCTCATCAATAATAGTGGGAGCAAATTCAACAAAATAACCATCATGAGATACTTGATTGACATAATGATGAGGATATATTCACGAAATATGATGATTCTGCTTGCTTAAGCTGGAAAGAAATATTGAGCCTCGTTGACAAATATCATAAGGTGAATTCATTCCTAGTTGAACTTGTTACTTTGATTCGAAAGAACTTTATACTGCCTAAATCCTTGTGTGTATGTATCGTTAGGTACATTGGAGAGGAAGGCATGGCACAAGGGAACAAGGAGGCATTGCAGCAAGGAAGGGAGGAAGACCCTGCAGTTTCCAGGGCGGTAGTATCGCCCCACACAAGCGGTAGTACCGCTTAAGCGGTAGTACCGCTCCAGTACTACCGTCCTAGTACCGCTTAGGAAATTTCTTCTGGAATCGAGCGACCCCAAGCGGTACTAAAGCGGCACTTGATATTTGTACGAGCGGTAGTACCGCTTATCACGGTAGTACCGCTTGCCATAAGCGGTAGTACCGCTCTGCCTGCGCGCAGGTTTTGGGTTGTCCAGCCCGTGTACCCCTTCGATCTCGTTTTAGACTATAAATACCCGTCCCCTAGAGTTAGTTAAGGTTAGACCACGTTTAAGATAAACCCTAGTTCATGAGATTGCTTGTAAGCATTCATCTTGAATCCTCATCACCAATTCGTATTGATCTGGTGATTATATACTGCAAGTCAAGTGTGATCTGCTGTTCCATTGGAAATTAGTATATTGCAATTATACCGTTCATGGTCGACGGCTGCGTGCGCAAGTGTGTGACGTTGTGAATATCCAAAGGGTTGAGACCTTTTGCATTGGCATCAGGGATCAAGCGAGGGAGAGTTCATCGGCGACATACAAGTTATCCTACACCATCATCATCACCACCGCCGCTTACTGAGAAGATCGGGACACCCCATATCATCTTGGTATCAGATATCCAGCGTTGCCTCGGTAAGCATCCACCAAATCATCCGTAGATTAGTTGTGTTTTTCATCCTATCCAGAAAAAGCCTCACAAAAAGATTCGGGTTAGGGTTTTTGCCATAGCCTAGATTGCATCGTAGATTGGTTTTAGTTGCTGGTCGTTGTGTCTTTCTTTTTGCGTAGCTTTTTCCTTCGAATCCATTGGTTTTTAGTTTCCATCGTAGATTGCATCGTAGATTGGATTGTTGTTCGATCAGCTATCCTGTTTTGCAAATTCCAATCCATAGCCACAGCCTGTCTACACAAAAGGTGTTAGGAACTTACCCACGAGACTAGTTTCCGCTCTACAGGCTGCTCATATAGGTTTTGGTGCTTTGCAATTTCTGGACGTGATCCAAGAACAGTTGCCGCTGCTTGCGATCTATTGTGGCCTCAAAAAAAAAACAGAGCGAAAGAAACAAAAGAGAGAAACAGTGGCTGGACGTGCTTGCTATCTATTGCACTGTTGGATTCTTGCGATTGTGCACTAGTAGAATTGAGCAATCTTGTGCCTGTTTACATTGAGCATTGCTAGTGTCTCTCGAGTGCATTGCAACACATCCTGTTTTGATAGTTGCTCTGCCACATTTTTCTCCACTGAGTGTGTTTTCCTTGGGTGTTTGTATCACACGATCAGCACTAGGACTTGTCTTCGGTGTTGTTAGGTATCCCAACCAAGCTCCACCATATACCCTGGTTTGTCGTGTGATTGCTCTTATACCCTGATATTCACCTCATCACATCCATGCACTAGTCATACATCTGAATGGGTACGCATTACTATTCACTTTGGAACGGTAAGATTTCCTTTTCTTGTCAGTTTTTGCGTGAGTTGTGAGAGTACACCATATACATCTACTATACTTTTTTTGTACTAATAATGGTCAATCCTATCAAGGACAAGCCATTACCATTACAGTTTTTGTGCAGTGATGCATTCTGGGAGGAGGAAGATTTTGGTGTACATCCTGATTCAGGTTTGTTCCACTTTACTGCAGACATCGAAGGTAGACCTGCTGCAGTGATCATTGATAATTATTCTCTCACAAACTTGGTCACTATTGATGTTGTTAACAAGCTGCAGTTGCTTATATGTTCCAAACTTGTGCCATATACGTTAGCTGTTTCTTATGATGAGGCATTTCCAATTACTCATCATGCTTATGTTCCTATCACCATTTATGGCCATACTGTTAGCATGCGCTGTGATGTCATTCCTAGAGCACTTAATTGTTGTCACGTTTTGTTGGGAAAACCTTGGTGTGATAGGTATAAGGTTCAATTTGATAGTGCTCAGATTGATCCTTTATTCTTTTGGAAGAATAAGCACACTTGGTTAGCACATACACGACTTCAGGAATTTCAGGAGGTTAGGCGTCAAAACCTACGTCCGCCTGCAACCACTAAAATAAAACCCCATGATGATTCTGCTCTTGCACCTAAGTTGAATGTTTCCACCATCTGCACAATTGAGAACCCCAACGTTAATGGTTCCACCATTTGTGTAGATATGAGTGTACGCAATAAGAGTGAGAGTTTGAGTGTTCCAGACAACCTGCGAGTGGGAGTCGATGAAACATGTGCGGATTCACCTAATGTAATCATCTCTACTCCTAGTGTTGTTTCTTGTGATATGCAGGTTGCTTTTGAAGAAAGGGAGCCGTCTGTTTTACAACCTACATCACCCGACCGTGCATTGTCACTTGAGGAGGAGGTCCAAGTGCCTACTACATCTGAGGAGACTGTCGTTGATATAGGTACTGATTTCGCGCTACAGCCAGCACGTGCGACATATTGTGAGTCTATTCCTTTGCTGCTGCCTCATTGTGATTTGCCTTGCACCGCTGTTTCAGCACCATGTGATATATTCCCTATTTCAAACTTTGATCATGTGGTACTTATGACACATAAGGAAGTACTTGCTCGAATACCACATGTTGATATTGTGTATTCCATCATGCTAAATTAACCTCTTAGTTTGAGTTGTGCTATGAAGAAGATTTCTGAAATCTCTTATCTAAATTCTAGCACATATGCCTATAGTTTCACATTTAATTTAATTGGTGAATATAGCATGACTGATAATTTTCTGGTGGATCACATATGCATTACCTGTGATAGGATTGCTGATTTGAAACTTGATGTTTTACGTCCTATATGCTATGTGACAAAGTCATTTTGCTTTGGGACAGTCCCTAATTTTCATGAGAATATGACATATCATTATGTTCTAGTTGATTTATTGCGGCCAACAAAAATTTCAGCTATATTGGATTGTTCTAATCTTGCTATAACTGAATCTGATCCATTGTGTTTGTCCCAATACCTGTTGCATTTATATGCTACTGCTATAGACTTCACTTATATTTGCAAACCGAGTTGCATCTTACACGCTGCGAGTCCTGCTCATGAACATACATACGTTTGTTCTATATATCAGAGTGGCACAGTTGAAGCATGGTATCCAATATATGTATCTTTCAATATTTTGGACTGGTTTTACCTTGCTTATAGCACATTTGATCATCGATCTTCTGTGAGGACTTTGGACTTAATACTGAACAATAAGACATTGTACATGTGTGTTCCTCATTCTGGTCATGACTATATGTACTTCACTTTTACTTGCAATTATGATTGCCGATTCCTCAGATATTATTTGTTCCCGCATGGACATTTTGTCTTGTATACTTGCAATTTATTGCATACTGGGAATCTTTTTCATGACAACAAAAATGATACAGCATGTTATATATACATATATTATGCGTACACGTTGTTCTTTTTGTTTCTGCCATTTTCAGCTTACCCAAAGCCGCGGACGGCTTTTCTTGAAGAAAGGGAGGATGATGAGGATATATTCACGAAATATGATGATTCTGCTTGCTTAAGCTGGAAAGAAATATTGAGCCTCGTTGACAAATATCATAAGGTGAATTCATTCCTAGTTGAACTTTTTACTTTGATTCGAAAGAACTTTATACTGCCTAAATCCTTGTGTGTATGTATCGTTAGGTACATTGGAGAGGAAGGCATGGCACAAGGGAACAAGGAGGCATTGCAGCAAGGAAGGGAGGAAGACCCTGCAGTTTCCAGGGCGGTAGTATCGCCCCACACAAGCGGTAGTACCGCTCCTGTACTACCGTCCTAGTACCGCTTAGGAAATTTCTTCTGGAATCGAGCGACCCCAAGCGGTACTAAAGCGGCACTTGATATTTGTACGAGCGGTAGTACCGCTTATCACGGTAGTACCGCTTGCCATAAGCGGTAGTACCGCTCTGCCTGCGCGCAGGTTTTGGGCTGTCCAGCCCGTGTACCCCTTCGATATCGTTTTAGACTATAAATACCCGTCCCCTAGAGTTAGTTAAGGTTAGACCACGTTTAAGATAAACCCTAGTTCATGAGATTGCTTGTAAGCATTCATCTTGAATCCTCATCACCAATTCGTATCGATCTGGTGATTATATACTGCAAGTCAAGTGTGATCTGCTGTTCCATTGGGAATTAGTATATTGCAATTATACCGTTCGTGGTCGACGGCTGCGTGCGCAAGTGTGTGACGTTGTGAATATCCAAAGGGTTGAGACCTTTTGCATTGGCATCAGGGATCAAGCGAGGGAGAGTTCATCGGCGACATACAAGTTATCCTACACCATCATCATCACCACCGCCGCTTACTGAGAAGATCGGGACACCCCATATCACATAATCAAATTGAGCATTAAAATCATGATGACAATTTTCATAGTTATCATTATTCTTTATAGTTTACATGTCATCACAATAATCATCATAGATAGGAGGCATGCAATCTTCATAATAAATTTTCTCATCAAAAGTTGGGGGACTAAAAATATCATCTTCATCAAACATAGCATCCCCAAGCTTATGGCTTTGCATATCATTAGCATCATGGATATTCAAGGAATTCATACTAGCAACATTGCAATCATGCTTATCATGCAAAGATTTTATGCCAAACATTTTATTGAATTCTTCTTCTATCAATTGAGCACAATTTTCCGATCCATCATTTTTAAGAAAGTCATTATAAAGACGAATAATATGAGGCAACCTCAATTCCAATTTTTTTGAAGTTTTCTTTTATAAACCAAACTAGTGATAAAACAAGAAACTAAAAGATTCAATTGCAAGATCTAAAGATATACCTTCAAGCACCCACCTCCCCGGCAACGGCGCCAGAAAAGAGCTTGATGTCTACTACACAACTTATTCTTGTAGACTCGTGTTGGGCCTCCAAGCGCAGAGTTTTGTAGGACAGTAGCAATTTTCCCTCAAGTGGATCACCTAAGGTTTATCAATCCGTGGGAGGCGTAGGATGAAGATGGTATCTCTCAAACAACCCCGCAACCAAATAACAAAGAGTCTCTTGTGTCCCCAACACACCCAATACAATGGCAAATTGTATAGGTGCACTAGTTCGGCGAAGAGATGGTGATACAAGTGTAGTATGGATAGTAGATATAAGTTTTTATAATCTGAAAATAAAAAAACAGCAAGGTAGCAAGTAACAAAAGTGAGCACAAACGGTATTGCAATGCTTGAAAACAAGGCCTAGGGTTCATACTTTCGCTAGTGCAATCTCCCAACAATGCTAACATAATTGGATCATATAATAGTCCCTCAACGTGCGACAAAGAATCACTCCAAAGTTCCTATTAGCGGAGAACATAAGATAGAAATTGTTGTAGGGTACGAAACCACCTCAAAGTTATCCTTTCCGAGCGATCTATTGAGCCATCCCTATAAGTGTCACGAACAGCCCTAGAGTTCGTACTAAAATAACACCATATGATACGCATCAACCAACTCTAATGTTACCTAGATACTCCAATGTCACCACAAGTATCCGTGAGTTGATTATACGATATGCATCAAACAACTTCAGATTCATAATATTCAATCCAACACAAAGAACTTCAAAGAGTGCCCCAAGATTTCTACCGGAGAAAGTAGGATGAAAACGTGCATCAACCCCTATGCAAAGATTACCCCAATGTCACCTCGGGAATCCGCGAGTTGAGTGCCAAAACATATATCAAGTGAATCAATATAATACCCCATTGTCACCACGGGTATTCATATGCAAGACATAGATCCAGTGTTCTCAAATCCATAAAAGTATTCAATCCGATAATAGTGAAACCTCAAAGGTAAAAACTCAATTCATCACAAAAAGATAGAGAGGGGAAAACACCATATGATCCAACTATATTAACAAAGCTCGCGGTACGTCAAGATCGTGCCAAATCAAGAACGCGCGAGAGGGAGAGATAAAACACATAGCTACTGGTACAAACCCTCAGCCCCGAGGGTGAACTACTCCCTCCTCGTCATGGAGACCGCCGGGATGATGAAGATGGCCTCCGGTGATGATTCCCCCCTCCGGCAGGGTGCCGGAAAAGGGCTGTAGATGAGATCGTGGAGGTACAGAGGCTTGCGGTGGCGTAAAAACTCATCTAGGTTAACTTTCGGGGGTTTCTGAATATATAGGATTTTTTAGCGTTGGAATCACGCAAAGAGGTGCCACAGGGGGCCCACGAGGCACCAGGGTGCGCCTGGGGGGGTGGCGCGCCCTGGTGGCTTGTGAGGCCCCTGTGGCTCTTTTGGTGCTCCCCTGAAGCTTCCTGGGTCTGTTTCCTTCCTGAAAAAATCATCAAAAAGTTTCGCTGCATTTGGACTTCATTTGATATAGATTTTCTGGAAAACCAAAAACAAGCAGAAAAGAGCAACTGGCACTGGGCACTAGGTCAATATGTTACTCCATAAAAATCAAATAAAATCCATATAAAAGTGCACCAAAATCATACAAAACTATAATAAACATGGCATGAATACTTCATAAATTATAGAGACGTTGGAGACGTATCAGCATCCCCAAGCTTAATTCCTGCTCGTCCTAGAGTAGGTAAATGATAAAAGAAATAATTTATGAAGTGTGAATGCTAACATAGTGCATAAGTTTGATCAATGATAATTTCAATCACTTTTTCTAGCATCAATATATATCATAATCCGTAGCTCATCTCATAAAACTTCTCATGATCAAGTAGCAAGCTATTAAAGTATAGGCCATAAACTTTCTTGAAAACTATTAAAACTTTGTTCTCAGTCATCAAACAACTTCAATTCATCTTATTTTCAGGAAGGGTCTATGTAAGAGCTTTGATCTAGCAAATTCCCCATACTCAACTATCATTTAGTCTTCCATGATTGCTGACACTCAAAGCATATTTTTAGAACAAACCGTTTCAGTCAAACACATAGGAAGATAGGGGCTTAATATTTTGCCTCCCAACTTATTTATCTCATGGATAATGTCAACAATAATAACTCATGATCACCTATATTCAACTGGATATATGTGCCTGGATCATTCCCTACCACATGATGCTTGCCCACTAGAGAATAAATAGAGTGGAATAGGGATGAGCATTAATGACTCTTGCATAAAAGTAAATACAGAAAAGTAAAAGATAGGCCCTTCGCAGAGGGAAGCAGAGGTTGTCATGCGCTTTTTATTTTGGATGTGCAATCTCTTAATGGAATGGAACGTCACTTTATATTGCCCCTTGTGATAGCAACCTTTATTATGCAGTCCGTCGCTTTTATTTCTTCACCATCACAAGTTCGTACAAAGCTTATTTTCCCTTCCAATAAAAGATCTTACATATTTAGGAGCAATTTTTATTGCCTTTTGCACCAATGACAACTTACTTGAAGGATCTTACTCAATCCATAGGTAAATATAGTGGACTCTCATGGCAAGAAACTGGGTTTAAGGGTTTTTGGATGCACAAGTAGTATCTCTACTTAGTACGAATTTTTGTCTAGCAAAAGATCCTAAGCAAGCACCACATGTTAGAGGATCAATGACAATATAGCTTCTATGTGAATATAAACAAACATAACTCATTACGTTGTCTTCCTTGTCCAACATCAACTACTTGATCAAGCTTGAAAATAATTAATGGGGGCTCACAATCATAGAACATGTCCAAGATAGTATATTTATATGTGAAATTTCTCCGCTTCAAAATTCTTTCATGAATTGTTCAAGTGACCAATGCTATGTTTGTTAACTTTCAATAAATTTTACCACTTATACTTCCTGTATGTGAAGTCACTACTCCCCATGGGACAAGCATATGAAGCATATAAATTTCAACTTTATGATATTCAATTCATTTAAACAATTTACTCATAGGATATAAGTGAAGAACAAGAGTAAATGACAAACTACTCCAAAAAGATATAAGGGAAGACCAAATGAGTAGTTAAGTAAATAGGTAGCTATGTGAGGACTCTCTCTCACTTAAAAATTTCAGATCTTAAGTATTTTATTCAAACAGCAAAGAAAACAAAATAAAATAACATTCCAAGAATAGCACAACTCATGTGAAGAAGCAAATACTTAGGCTCAACCAAGACTAACCGATAATTGTTGATGAAGAAAGGTGGGATGCCTACCGGGGCATCCCCAAGCTTAGATGCTTGAGACTTCTTGAAATATTATATTGGGATGCCTTGGGCATCCCCAAGCTTGAGATTTTGTGTCTCCTTAATTCCTCTCATATCATGGTTTCCCTAAATCTTAAGTACTTCATCCACACAAAACTCAACAAGAACTCGTGAGATAAGTTAGTATAAATCAACTCAAAACCTTAACATTCTCTACTGTAGCAAATTACTAAAATTATAATTAAACATTGCGTACTAAATGCCTCTGCACATTTAATACTCCTATCCACAAATAGAAACATTAAACAAGAAACATATGCAAACAATGCAACTATAACCGAAATCTGCCAAAACAGAACAGTCTGTAAAGGGGGAATAAGAATTCATACTTCCCTAACTCCAAAAATTCTGAAACATTACCACGTGACATAGAACTCATGCATGCTTGCTGTGTAAAAATTTCAGATTTTTATTGTGTCCTGACTATTCAGGAATATTCTGAACATATCAGAAAACTTTCTGCTTTCAAACAGCAACACATAAATTTGCAAACTAGGCATGGTAAAGGCTATAATTGGCATTTTATTGAACTAAAAGATACAAAACATGATTATTGATAGCAGCAAGAAAATCTCAACAAAATAAAATGATGCTCCAAGCAAAACTCATATTATGTGACGAGTAAAAATATAGCTCCAAGTGAGGTTACCGATAATGTTGAAGACGAAAGAGGGGATGCCTTCCGGGGCATACCCAAGCTTAGTTGCTTGGGTCTTCCTTGAATATTAACTTGGGGTTCCTTGGGAATCCCCAAGCTTAGGATTTTGCCACTCCTTATTCTCCTCATATCGATATCTCACCCAAAACTTGAAAACTTCAATCACACAAAACATAACGGAACTTGGTGAGATAGGTTAGTATGATAAAAATAAATCATCCACTTAGGTACTGTCAAGACAAGATTCATAATTGTTCTCACATAATTACTACTGTATTATATCATTTCCACAATTTATATTTCTCAATATAAGCTATGGAAACACTAAAACAAGCAAACTATGCACCGAAAACAGAATCTGTCAAAAACAGAACAGCGTGTAGTGAGCGATTTAAAACCCATACTTATGTACCTCCAAAAATTCTGAAAAATTAGGAACACGTAAAATATTTTTATCCCAATACTGTGTAAAAATTTCAGAATTTTTTCACTCTCCAGTACAGAATAGAAATTCCAGCACTGGACACAAAAGTTTCTGTTTTTGCACAGAATCAAATCAACAAGTATCCACACTATCCCAATGGCTTTACTTGGCACATTATTGAAAGAAAACATATAAAAATGATTACTACAGTATCTTAATCATGTGAACACAAAAAAACAGTAGGGGTAAATGTTGGGTTGTCTCCCAACAAGCGCTTTTCTTTATAGCCTTTTTAGCTAGGCATGATGATTTTAATGATGCTCACATAAAAATTAAAGAATTGAAACACAAAGAGAGCATCATGAATCATATGACAAGCACACTTAAGCCTAACCCACTTCCTATTCATAGGGATTTTGTGATCAACAATTTATGGGAGCAAGAATCAACTAGCATAGGAAGGCAAAACAAGCATAACTTCAAAACTTTCAACACATAGAGAGGAAACTTGATATTATTGCAACACCTACAAGCATATGATCCTCTCTCATAATAATTTTCAGTAGCATCATGAATGAATTCAACAATATAACTATCACATAAAGTATTCTTTTCATGACCTACAAGCATAGAAATTTTATTACTCTCCACATAAGCAAATTTGTTCTCATCAATAATAGTGGGAGCAAATTCAACAAAATAACCATCATGAGATACTTGATTGACATAATGATGAGGATATATTCACGAAATATGATGATTCTGCTTGCTTAAGCTGGAAAGAAATATTGAGCCTCGTTGACAAATATCATAAGGTGAATTCATTCCTAGTTGAACTTGTTACTTTGATTCGAAAGAACTTTATACTGCCTAAATCCTTGTGTGTATGTATCGTTAGGTACATTGGAGAGGAAGGCATGGCACAAGGGAACAAGGAGGCATTGCAGCAAGGAAGGGAGGAAGACCCTGCAGTTTCCAGGGCGGTAGTATCGCCCCACACAAGCGGTAGTACCGCTTAAGCGGTAGTACCGCTCCAGTACTACCGTCCTAGTACCGCTTAGGAAATTTCTTCTGGAATCGAGCGACCCCAAGCGGTACTAAAGCGGCACTTGATATTTGTACGAGCGGTAGTACCGCTTATCACGGTAGTACCGCTTGCCATAAGCGGTAGTACCGCTCTGCCTGCGCGCAGGTTTTGGGTTGTCCAGCCCGTGTACCCCTTCGATCTCGTTTTAGACTATAAATACCCGTCCCCTAGAGTTAGTTAAGGTTAGACCACGTTTAAGATAAACCCTAGTTCATGAGATTGCTTGTAAGCATTCATCTTGAATCCTCATCACCAATTCGTATTGATCTGGTGATTATATACTGCAAGTCAAGTGTGATCTGCTGTTCCATTGGAAATTAGTATATTGCAATTATACCGTTCGTGGTCGACGGCTGCGTGCGCAAGTGTGTGACGTTGTGAATATCCAAAGGGTTGAGACCTTTTGCATTGGCATCAGGGATCAAGCGAGGGAGAGTTCATCGGCGACATACAAGTTATCCTACACCATCATCATCACCACCGCCGCTTACTGAGAAGATCGGGACACCCCATAACATCTTGGTATCAGATATCCAGCGTTGCCTCGGTAAGCATCCACCAAATCATCCATAGATTAGTTGTGTTTTTCATCCTATCCAGAAAAAGCCTCACAAAAAGATTCGGGTTAGGGTTTTTGCCATAGCCTAGATTGCATCGTAGATTGGTTTTAGTTGCTGGTCGTTGTGTCTTTCTTTTTGCGTAGCTTTTTCCTTCGAATCCATTGGTTTTTAGTTTCCATCGTAGATTGCATCGTAGATTGGATTGTTGTTCGATCAGCTATCCTGTTTTGCAAATTCCAATCCATAGCCACAGCCTGTCTACACAAAAGGTGTTAGGAACTTACCCACGAGACTAGTTTCCGCTCTACAGGCTGCTCATATAGGTTTTGGTGCTTTGCAATTTCTGGACGTGATCCAAGAACAGTTGCCGCTGCTTGCGATCTATTGTGGCCTCAAAAAAAACAGAGCGAAAGAAACAAAAGAGAGAAACAGTGGCTGGACGTGCTTGCTATCTATTGCACTGTTGGATTCTTGCGATTGTGCACTAGTAGAATTGAGCAATCTTGTGCCTGTTTACATTGAGCATTGCTAGTGTCTCTCGAGTGCATTGCAACACATCCTGTTTTGATAGTTGCTCTGCCACATTTTTCTCCACCGAGTGTGTTTTCCTTGGGTGTTTGTATCACACGATCAGCACTAGGACTTGTCTTCGGTGTTGTTAGGTATCCCAACCAAGCTCCACCATATACCCTGGTTTGTCGTGTGATTGCTCTTATACCCTGATATTCACCTCATCACATCCGTGCACTAGTCATACATCTGAACGGGTACGCATTACTATTCACTTTGGAACGGTAAGATTTCCTTTTCTTGTCAGTTTTTGCGTGAGTTGTGAGAGTACACCATATACATCTACTATACTTTTTCTGTACTAATAATGGTCAATCCTATCAAGGACAAGCCATTACCATTACAGTTTTTGTGCAGTGATGCATTCTGGGAGGAGGAAGATTTTGGTGTACATCCTGATTCAGGTTTGTTCCACTTTACTGCAGACATCGAAGGTAGACCTGCTGCAGTGATCATTGATAATTATTCTCTCACAAACTTGGTCACTATTGATGTTGTTAACAAGCTGCAGTTGCTTATATGTTCCAAACTTGTGCCATATACGTTAGCTGTTTCTTATGATGAGGCATTTCCAATTACTCATCATGCTTATGTTCCTATCACCATTTATGGCCATACTGTTAGCATGCGCTGTGATGTCATTCCTAGAGCACTTAATTGTTGTCACGTTTTGTTGGGAAAACCTTGGTGTGATAGGTATAAGGTTCAATTTGATAGTGCTCAGATTGATCCTTTATTCTTTTGGAAGAATAAGCACACTTGGTTAGCACATACACGACTTCAGGAATTTCAGGAGGTTAGGCGTCAAAACCTACGTCCGCCTGCAACCACTAAAATAAAACCCCATGATGATTCTGCTCTTGCACCTAAGTTGAATGTTTCCATCATCTGCACAATTGAGAACCCCAACGTTAATGGTTCCACCATTTGTGTAGATATGAGTGTACGCAATAAGAGTGAGAGTTTGAGTGTTCCAGACAACCTGCGAGTGGGAGTCGATGAAACATGTGCGGATTCACCTAATGTAATCATCTCTACTCCTAGTGTTGTTTCTTGTGATATGCAGGTTGCTTTTGAAGAAAGGGAGCCGTCTGTTTTACAACCTACATCACCCGACCGTGCATTGTCACTTGAGGAGGAGGTCCAAGTGCCTACTACATCTGAGGAGACTGTCGTTGATATAGGTACTGATTTCGCGCTACAGCCAGCACGTGCGACATATTGTGAGTCTATTCCTTTGCTGCTGCCTCATTGTGATTTGCCTTGCACCGCTGTTTCAGCACCATGTGATATATTCCCTATTTCAAACTTTGATCATGTGGTACTTATGACACATAAGGAAGTACTTGCTCGAATACCACATGTTGATATTGTGTATTCCATCATGCTAAATTAACCTCTTAGTTTGAGTTGTGCTATGAAGAAGATTTCTGAAATC
Source organism: Elymus sibiricus (assembly GCA_039707655.1). Taxonomy (NCBI): domain Eukaryota; kingdom Viridiplantae; phylum Streptophyta; class Magnoliopsida; order Poales; family Poaceae; genus Elymus; species Elymus sibiricus. The sequence goes on along the minus strand of CM077674.1, from coordinate 68,997,301 downwards.
TCTTATCTAAATTCTAGCACATATGCCTATAGTTTCACATTTAATTTAATTGGTGAATATAGCATGACTGATAATTTTCTGGTGGATCACATATGCATTACCTGTGATAGGATTGCTGATTTGAAACTTGATGTTTTACGTCCTATATGCTATGTGACAAAGTCATTTTGCTTTGGGACAGTCCCTAATTTTCATGAGAATATGACATATCATTATGTTCTAGTTGATTTATTGCGGCCAACAAAAATTTCAGCTATATTGGATTGTTCTAATCTTGCTATAACTGAATCTGATCCATTGTGTTTGTCCCAATACCTGTTGCATTTATATGCTACTGCTATAGACTTCACTTATATTTGCAAACCGAGTTGCATCTTACACGCTGCGAGTCCTGCTCATGAACATACATACGTTTGTTCTATATATCAGAGTGGCACAGTTGAAGCATGGTATCCAATATATGTATCTTTCAATATTTTGGACTGGTTTTACCTTGCTTATAGCACATTTGATCATCGATCTTCTGTGAGGACTTTGGACTTAATACTGAACAATAAGACATTGTACATGTGTGTTCCTCATTCTGGTCATGACTATATGTACTTCACTTTTACTTGCAATTATGATTGCCGATTCCTCAGATATTATTTGTTCCCGCATGGACATTTTGTCTTGTATACTTGCAATTTATTGCATACTGGGAATCTTTTTCATGACAACAAAAATGATACAGCATGTTATATATACATATATTATGCGTACACGTTGTTCTTTTTGTTTCTGCCATTTTCAGCTTACCCAAAGCCGCGGACGGCTTTTCTTGAAGAAAGGGAGGATGATGAGGATATATTCACAAAATATGATGATTCTGCTTGCTTAAGCTGGAAAGAAATATTGAGCCTCGTTGACAAATATCATAAGGTGAATTCATTCCTAGTTGAACTTTTTACTTTGATTCGAAAGAACTTTATACTGCCTAAATCCTTGTGTGTATGTATCGTTAGGTACATTGGAGAGGAAGGCATGGCACAAGGGAACAAGGAGGCATTGCAGCAAGGAAGGGAGGAAGACCCTGCAGTTTCCAGGGCGGTAGTATCGCCCCACACAAGCGGTAGTACCGCTCCAGTACTACCGTCCTAGTACCGCTTAGGAAATTTCTTCTGGAATCGAGCGACCCCAAGCGGCACTAAAGCGGCACTTGATATTTGTACGAGCGGTAGTACCGCTTATCACGGTAGTACCGCTTGCCATAAGCGGTAGTACCGCTCTGCCTACGCGCAGGTTTTGGGCTGTCCAGCCCGTGTACCCCTACGATCTCGTTTTAGACTATAAATACCCGTCCCCTAGAGTTAGTTAAGGTTAGACCACGTTTAAGATAAACCCTAGTTCATGAGATTGCTTGTAAGCATTCATCCTGAATCCTCATCACCAATTCGTATCGATCTGGTGATTATATACTGCAAGTCAAGTGTGATCTGCTGTTCCATTGGGAATTAGTATATTGCAATTATACCGTTCGTGGTCGACGGCTGCGTGCGCAAGTGTGTGACGTTGTGAATATCCAAAGGGTTGAGACCTTTTGCATTGGCATCAGGGATCAAGCGAGGGAGAGTTCATCGGCGACATACAAGTTATCCTACACCATCATCATCACCACCGCCGCTTACTGAGAAGATCGGGACACCCCATATCACATAATCAAATTGAGCATTAAAATCATGATGACAATTTTCATAGTTATCATTATTCTTTATAGTATACATGTCATCACAATAATCATCATAGATAGGAGGCATGCAATCATCATAATAAATTTTCTCATCAAAAGTTGGGGGACTAAAAATATCATCTTCATCAAACATAGCATCCCCAAGCTTATGGCTTTGCATATCATTAGCATCATGGATATTCAAGGAATTCATACTAGCAACATTGCAATCATGCTTATCATGCAAAGATTTTATGCCAAACATTTTATTGAATTCTTCTTCTATCAATTGAGCACAATTTTCTGATCCATCATTTTTAAGAAAGTCATTATAAAGACGAATAATATGAGGCAACCTCAATTCCAATTTTTTTGAAGTTTTCTTTTATAAACCAAACTAGTGATAAAACAAGAAACTAAAAGATTCAATTGCAAGATCTAAAGATATACCTTCAAGCACCCACCTCCCCGGCAACGGCGCCAGAAAAGAGCTTGATGTCTGCTACACAACTTATTCTTGTAGACTCGTGTTGGGCCTCCAAGCGCAGAGTTTTGTAGGACAGTAGCAATTTTCCCTCAAGTGGATGACCTAAGGTTTATCAATCCGTGGGAGGCGTAGGATGAAGATGGTATCTCTCAAACAACCCCGCAACCAAATAACAAAGAGTCTCTTGTGTCCCCAACACACCCAATACAATGGCAAATTGTATAGGTGCACTAGTTCGGCGAAGAGATGGTGATACAAGTGTAGTATGGATAGTAGATATAAGTTTTTATAATCTGAAAATAAAAAAACAGCAAGGTAGCAAGTAACAAAAGTGAGCACAAACGGTATTGCAATGCTTGAAAACAAGGCCTAGGGTTCATACTTTCGCTAGTGCAATCTCCCAACAATGCTAACATAATTGGATCATATAATAGTCCCTCAACGTGCGACAAAGAATCACTCCAAAGTTCCTATTAGCGGAGAACATAAGATAGAAATTGTTGTAGGGTACGAAACCACCTCAAAGTTATCCTTTCCGATCGATCTATTGAGCCATCCCTATAAGTGTCACGAACAGCCCTAGAGTTCGTACTAAAATAACACCATATGATACGCATCAACCAACTCTAATGTTACCTAGATACTCCAATGTCACCACAAGTATCCGTGAGTTGATTATACGATATGCATCAAACAACTTCAGATTCATAATATTCAATCCAACACAAAGAACTTCAAAGAGTGCCCCAAGATTTCTACCGGAGAAAGTAGGATGAAAACGTGCATCAACCCCTATGCAAAGATTACCCCAATGTCACCTCGGGAATCCGCGAGTTGAGTGCCAAAACATATATCAAGTGAATCAATATAATACCCCATTGTCACCACGGGTATTCATATGCAAGACATAGATCCAGTGTTCTCAAATCCATAAAAGTATTCAATCCGATAATAGTGAAACCTCAAAGGTAAAAACTCAATTCATCACAACAAGATAGAGAGGGGAAAACACCATATGATCCAATATATTAACAAAGCTCGCGGTACGTCAAGATCGTGCCAAATCAAGAACGCGCGAGAGGGAGAGATAAAACACATAGCTACTGGTACAAACCCTCAGCCCCGAGGGTGAACTACTCCCTCCTCGTCATGGAGACCGCCGGGATGATGAAGATGGCCTCCGGTGATGATTCCCCCCTCCGGCAGGGTGCCGGAAAAGGGCTGTAGATGAGATCGTGGAGGTACAGAGGCTTGCGGTGGCGTAAAAACTCATCTAGGTTAACTTTCGGGGGTTTCTGAATATATAGGATTTTTCAGCGTTGGAATCACGCAAAGAGGTGCCACAGGGGGCCCACGAGGCACCAGGGTGCGCCTGGGGGGGTGGCGCGCCCTGGTGGCTTGTGAGGCCCCTGTGGCTCTTTTGGTGCTCCCCTGAAGCTTCCTGGGTCTGTTTCCTTCCTGAAAAAATCATCAAAAAGTTTCGCTGCATTTGGACTTCATTTGATATAGATTTTCTGGAAAACCAAAAACAAGCAGAAAAGAGCAACTGGCACTGGGCACTAGGTCAATATGTTACTCCATAAAAATCAAATAAAATCCATATAAAAGTGCACCAAAATCATACAAAACTATAATAAACATGGCATGAATACTTCATAAATTATAGAGACGTTGGAGACGTATCAGCATCCCCAAGCTTAATTCCTGCTCGTCCTAGAGTAGGTAAATGATAAAAGAAATAATTTATGAAGTGTGAATGCTAACATAGTGCATAAGTTTGATCAATGATAATTTCAATCACTTTTTCTAGCATCAATATATATCATAATCCGTAGCTCATCTCATAAAACTTCTCATGATCAAGTAGCAAGCTATTAAAGTATAGGCCATAAACTTTCTTGAAAACTATTAAAACTTTGTTCTCAGTCATCAAACAACTTCAATTCATCTTATTTTCAGGAAGGGTCTATGTAAGAGCTTTGATCTAGCAAATTCCCCATACTCAACTATCATTTAGTCTTCCATGATTGCTGACACTCAAAGCATATTTTTAGAACAAACCGTTTAAGTCAAACACATAGGAAGATAGGGGCTTAATATTTTGCCTCCCAACTTATTTATCTCATGGATAATGTCAACAATAATAACTCATGATCACCTATATTCAACTGGATATATGTGCCTGGATCATTCCCTACCACATGATGCTTGCCCACTAGAGAATAAATAGAGTGGAATAGGGATGAGCATTAATGACTCTTGCATAAAAGTAAATACAGAAAAGTAAAAGATAGGCCCTTCGCAGAGGGAAGCAGAGGTTGTCATGCGCTTTTTATTTTGGATGTGCAATCTCTTAATGGAATGGAACGTCACTTTATATTGCCCCTTGTGATAGCAACCTTTATTATGCAGTCCGTCGCTTTTATTTCTTCACCATCACAAGTTCGTACAAAGCTTATTTTCCCTTCCAATAAAAGATCTTACATATTTAGGAGCAATTTTTATTGCCTTTTGCACCAATGACAACTTACTTGAAGGATCTTACTCAATCCATAGGTAAATATAGTGGACTCTCATGGCAAGAAACTGGGTTTAAGGTTTTTTGGATGCACAAGTAGTATCTCTACTTAGTATGAATTTTTGGCTAGCAAAAGATCCTAAGCAAGCACACATGTTAGAGGATCCATGACAATATAGCTTCTATGTGAATATAAACAAACATAACTCATTACGTTGTCTTCCTTGTCCAACGTCAACTACTTGATCAAGCTTGAAAATAATTAATGGAGGCTCACAATCATAGAACATGTCCAAGATAGTATATTTATATGTGAAATTTCTCTTCCTTCAAAATTCTTTCATGAATTGTTCAAGTGACCAATGCTATGTTTGTTAAGTTTCAATAAATTTTACCACTTATACTTCTTGTATGTGAAGTCACTACTCCTCATGGGACAAGCATATGAAGCATATAAATTTTAACTTTATGATATTCAATTCATTTCAACAATTTACTCATAGGATATAAGTGAAGAACAAGAGTAAATGACAAACTACTCCAAAAACATATAAGTGAAGACCAAATGAGTAGTTAAGTAAATAGGTAGCTATGTGAGGACTCTCTCTCATTTAAAAATTTTAGATCTTAAGTATTTTATTCAAACAGCAAAGAAAACAAAATAAAATAACATTCCAAGAATAGCACAACTCATGTGAAGAAGCAAATACTTAGGCTCAACCAAGACTAACCGATAATTGTAGATGAAGAAAGGTGGGATGCCTATCGGGGCATCCCCAAGCTTAGATGCTTGAGACTTCTTGAAATATTATTTTGGGATGCCTTGGGCATCCCCAAGCTTGATATTTTGGGTCTCCTTAATTCCTCTCATATCATGGTTTCCCTAAATCTTAAGTACTTCATCCACACAAAACTCAACAAGAACTCGTGAGATAAGTTAGTATAAATCAACTCAAAACCATAAGATTCTCTATTGTAGAAAATTACTAAAATTATAATTAAACATTGCATACTAAATGCCTCTTCATATTTAATACTCCTATCCACAAATAGAAACATTAAACAAGCAACATATGCAAACAATGCAACTATAATCGAAATCTGCCAAAACATAACAGTCTGTAAAGGGGTAATAAGAATTCATACTTCCCTAACTCCAAAAATTCTGACAAATTACCACGTGACAGAGAACTCATGCATGCTTGCTGTGTAAAAATTTCAGATTTTTATCGTGTCCTGACTATTTAGGAATATTCTAAACATAACAGAAAACTTTCTGCTTTCAAACAGCAACACATAAACTTGCAAACTGGGCATGGTAAAGGCTAGAATTGACATTTTATTGAACTAAAAGTGTAACATCCCCACGTAATAGCTACAGTAATCACCTTTTGATAATGCCAAGTCATCATGTTGAACAGTGCTTGATCGTCATTTGCATCATATCCCATTTCCATTTTCCAATTCAAATTGCAATTCAAATTTAAAGTGAAAAATAAAAGTTGTTCAAATTTGAAAACGAAAATGTTCATAATGTGTCAAATAATCCAGAGACATTTATAAAAATATAATCAACATTTATTGAATTAGTTAAATGACTCTATGATCCTAAAACAGTGGCAAAACAGAAACATTTAATCCATTTTTATTTAAATAAAAATCAAATGAATTCATATACTCACCAAACCACTTTCTGGTAGTGCTAAAACATGCATACTATTTATTGGGCCAAGTCTCCTATTTTACAAAAATCAATTTGTGTCTATACATTTTTGCAAAACAGAAACTAAAAGAAAAATAAAAATAAAAGCTAAAAATAAAGAGAAAAGAAAAAGCCCCTGGCCCAACTTGGCCTCGGCCCAGCCAGGCCGGCCCAGCAGCCCTACATAACGCCCCCCTCCCCCCCCCCCCCCCCCCCGTTCACCCCGAACCCTGACCCGACCCCCACTCTCCCCCGATCCCCTCTCTCTCCCGCTCGCCGCCGCCTGCCACCCGACCCCCGTCATCGCCGTCGCCTTGTCCTCGTCCCCGTCGCCGCCGCCCCGTCTTCGACCGCCTCCCCGCCGGCCTACCTCGCGCCTCGCCGCCCCGTTCCCCTGCATCGGGAGTGAGAACCCCGTCGTCTCCCCGTCTCCCCTTTCTGTCGCCGCCACCGCTTGCCTCGTCGCCGCCCGTGACGTCGCCGCCTCCGGCCGCGCCTCCTCTGCCTCGGCCCGCTCCGGCCTCGCCCGCTGCTGCCGCGCCCGGCTGCCCACCGCCTCCCGCGCGCGCTCGCCCGAGCCGCGCTCGCCCGCCTCCCCGCTGCCTCCCGCACCCGTAGCCGCTCGCCGCCGCCGCTGCTGCTGCTCCTCTGTCCGCCCGCGCTCGCGTTCGCCGTCACCCGCCCGCGCCTCGCCGTCCCTGCCCGTGCGTGCGTGCGCCGAACCGGGCACGTCCGGCCGCTCCTCTGTGCCCGCGCGCGCATGCCGTCCCCGGACATGTCCGGCCCTTACACGGGCACGGACGCGGACATGTCCGGCCTGCCCACTGACGTCTGGGGCCCGCCCCTGTTTTAAAACGAAAAAGAAAAAGAAAAAGAAATAGAAAAATAAATAAAAGAATTAAAGAATTAAAATAATTAATTAATTAATAATTAATAATTAATAATTAATTAATTAATTAACTATTTAATTAATTAACTTAATTAATTCTGTTTAATTAAACTAATTATTAATTAACCTATTTAATCTGTAATTAGATTAATTAAACCGTAATTAGCCTAATTAGACGCTGACAGGTGGGACCCACTGGTCCTGTTGACTGCTGACGTCACAGTGACGTCATGATGACGTCATCATTACTGTTTCGGATAATTCTAATTTAAATAATTAAATAATTCCAGAAATTAATAAAAACTTTAGAAAATCATATCTTTTAAACCGTAACTCGGATGAAAATAATTTATATATGAAAAATGATCAGAAAAATGTGTAGAATCCGATTATGCCATCCACATACCTGTCAGATGCCTGCAGCACTGCAAACATGGAACCTTCCCCTCCGGTTCATCTGTCTGACAGATGTCCGAAACCGGGAAAACGTTCCAGTTAATTCCCCGCTTCAATTGCCACGTGTAGCACTGCGTTAGGTCACCCCCGGCACAGCCTATTGTCATGCCAAGCATCTGTGTGCATTTGTTTGCTTTATATTTACTGTTTCTTCCCTCTCTTCTCTCCGATAAACTCCGAGACTGATGCTGTCCCCGTGATCGACTACGTCACCGACGACCCTTCTTCCTTTTCAGCAGAGCTTCCAGGCAAGCAAAACCCCCTTGATCATCAGATATCGCCCATTCCTTCTCTCTTATTCTTGCATTAGAATTGCCCCTGCTACTGTTCCGATAGCTCCTATTCTGATGCATAGCTTGATTTTGTCGCCTGATGTTTATACCTACCTGATGTCCCATGATGCTTAGTTGGCTATGCCATTGTTTCATCAGTGGCCTTTCACCCTTGTCCGTTTGCCATGCTTGATACCGGGCCGTGATCACTCTGGGTGATGATCACGGAAATGCTTACATTACTGTCATACTTTAAATTGCTAAAGTCGGGCTGGCCCCAAGGGTGCCCGCGAGAGAACGATACTAAAGACGGGTCGGCTCCAAGAGCACCCGCGCGTTATGTCTTACCAAGTCGGAGCGACAGGAACCCTGTTCGTCTCTGCGAGTTACTAAACATGCTTAATGGATTTGGGTATTTGATCTGAGTGGGTCGTTGGCCCTATACGCACTACCACCACGCGGGATAATGGTTTATGGGGACCTCGGCGCCGTATGTATCAGCCGAAAGCTTTGTCAGATGTCCAGTTCAGCATTGCGGCGCATTCGGGCAGGTGCCATCCAGGACAGAGGTGGTGCTTGGTCCCGTTCACCCACGCAACGACCCGGAGTGCACAGCGCGATGGCCCAAGACCCCTGAGCACTTAGGATGTAGACCGGCGGGGACCTCTCTGCTGAGCCTAGGTAGGGCTGCGGTGTGTCGATCAGCCGAGGCCGGGCATGACCCAGGAAAGTATGTCCGGCCAGAGTTAATCGAGCGTGTTGGGTAACAGTAGTGCACCCCTGCAGGGAAGTAATCTATTCGAATAGCCGTGTCCACGGTAACAGGACGCTTGGAGTTGTATCCTGATCTGCTACAACTACGAATGGATACTGTGATAATATTAAACTGTTACTACTGCTCTCGGGATCCCTTTCTCGCAGGGTGGTCGAGGAAGGATCTCAGGATATTACTAAAACATAACTGCTATTATATGTTACTGTACCTCTACTCTCTTCTGATGCTGCAAGAATTGCTTCAAGATGCTAGTCTTCGATAGGCTAGGCCTCTCCCCCTTTATTCCAGCATTCTGCAGTACAGTCCAAAGATATAGCCCCACTCCTTTGATACAATGCATTTAGCATAGTTCTGATGTCAGTCTTGCGAGTACTTTGGATGAGTACTCACAGTTGCTTTGCTATACTTTTTCCCCATACCCGATTGCTGCGACCAGATGATGGAGCCCAGGAGCAGGAGATCCCCGGAAGCACCTTCTTCTACGTTGAGCCCGCCTACCAGGAGTAGTTCGGAGGCCCTAGGCAGGAGGCCTTCGCCTTTTCGACCAGTGTCGCTGTTTGTGCTAGCCTTCTTAAGGCACCCTTGTTTAACCTTGGTGTCTGTACTCAGATACTTTTGTTTCCGCTGATGCTTGTATGTCTCGAGCTGATGTATTCGAGCCCTCGAGGCCCCTGGCTTGTAATATAAAGTTTGTATTATTTTATTTTGTGTCTAGAGTTGTGTTGTGATATCTTCCCGTGAGTCCATAGGCTTGATCGTGTGCATTTGCGTGTATGATTAGTGCACGATTAAGTCGGGGGCGTCACAAAAATATACAAAACATGATTATTGATAGCAGCAAGCAAATCTCAACAAAATAAAATGATGCTCCAAGCAAAACTCATATTATGTGACGAGTAAAAATATAGCTCCAAGTGAGGTTACCGATAATGTTGAAGACGAAAGAGGGGATGCCTTCTGGGGCATCCCCAAGCTTAGTTGGTTGGGTCTTCCTTGAATATTAACTTGGGGTGCCTTGGGAATCCCCAAGCTTAGGGTCTTGCCACTCCTTATTCTCCTCATATCGATATCTCACCCAAAACTTGAAAACTTCAATCACACAAAATTTAACGGAACTTGGTGAGATAGGTTAGTATGATAAAAATAAATCATCCACTTATGTACTGTCAAGATAAGATTCATAATTGTTCTCACATAATGACTACTGTATTCTATCATTTCCACAATTTATATTACTCAATATAAGCTATGGAAACACTAAAACAAGCAAACTATGCACCGAAAACAGAATCTGTCGAAAACAGAACAACGTGTAGTGAGCGATTTAAAACCCATACTTATGTACCTCCAAAAATTCTGAAAAATTAGTAAAACGTAAAAAATTTGTATCCCAATACTGTGTAAAAATTTCAGAATTTTCTCACGCTCCAGTACAGAATAGAAATTCCAGCACTGGACACACTATCCCAAAGGCTTTACTTGGCACATTATTGAAAGAAAACATATAAAACATGATTACTACAGTATCTTAATCATGTGAACACAAAAAAACAGTAGGGGTAAATGTTGGGTTGTCTCCCAACAAGCGCTTTTCTTTATAGCCTTTTTAGCTAGGCATGATGATTTTAATGATGCTCACATAAAAATTAAAGAATTGAAACACAAAGAGAGCATCATGAATCATATGACGAGCGCATTTAAGCCTAACCCACTTCCTATGCATAGGGATTTTGTGATCAAACAATTTATGGGAGCAAGAATCAACTAGCATAGGAAGGCAAAACAAGCATAACTTCAAAACTTTCAACACATAGAGAAGAAACTTGATAGTATTGCAACACCTACAAGCATATGATCCTCTCTCATAATAATTTTCAGTAGCATCATGAATGAATTCAACAATATAGCTATGACATAAAGTATTCTTTTCATGACCTACAAGCATAGAAATTTTATTACTCTCCACATAAGCAAATTTGTTCTCATCAATAATAGTGGGAGCAAATTCAACAAAATAACCATCATCAGATACTTGATTGACATAATCAAATTGAGCATTAAAATCATGATGACAATTTTCATAGTTATCATTATTCTTTATAGCATACATGTCATCACAATAATCATCATAGATAGGAGGCATGCAATCATCATAATAAATTTTCTCATCAAAACTTGGGGGACTAAAAATATCATCTTCATCAAACATAGCATCCCCAAGCTTATGGCTTTGCATATCATTAGCATCATGGATATTCAAGGAATTCATACTAGCAACATTGCAATCATGCTTATCATTCAAAGATTTTATGCCAAACATTTTATTGAATTCTTCTTCTATCAATTGAGCACAATTTTCCGATCCATCATTTTCAAGAAAGACATTATAAAGACGAATAATATGAGGCAACCTCAATTCCATTTTTTTGTAGTTTTTTTTTATAAACCAAACTAGTGATAAAACAAGAAACTAAAAGATTCAATTGCAAGATCTAAAGATATACCTTCAAGCACTCACCTCCCCGGCAACGGCGCCAGAAAAGAGCTTGATGTCTACTACACAACTTATTCTTGTAGACTCATGTTGGGCCTCCAAGCGCAGAGTTTTGTAGGACAGTAGCAATTTTCCCTCAAGTGGATGACCTAAGGTTTATCAATACGTGGGAGGCGTAGGATGAAGATGGTATCTCTCAAACAACCCTGCAACCAAATAACAAAGAGTCTCTTGTGTCCCCAACACACCCAATACAATGGCAAATTGTATAGGTGCACTAGTTCGGCGAAGAGATGGTGATACAAGTGTAGTATGGATAGTAGATATAAGTTTTTATAATCTGAAAATAAAAAAAACAGCAAGGTAGCAAGTAACAAAAGTGAGCACAAACGGTATTGCAATGCTTGAAAACAAGGCCTAGGGTTCATACTTTCGCTAGTGCAATCTCCCAACAATGCTAACATAATTGGATCATATAATAGTCCCTCAACGTGCGACAAAGAATCACTCCAAAGTTCCTATTAGCGGAGAACATAAGATAGAAATTGTTGTAGGGTACGAAACCACCTCAAAGTTATCCTTTCCGATCGATCTATTGAGCCATCCCTATAAGTGTCACGAACAGCCCTAGAGTTCGTACTAAAATAACACATATGATACGCATCAACCAACTTTAATGTCACCTAGATACTCCAATGTCACCACAAGTATCCGTGAGTTGATTATACGATATGCATCAAACAACTTCAGATTCATAATATTCAATCCAACACAAAGAACTTCAAAGAGTGCCCCAAGATTTCTACCGGAGAAAGTAGGATGAAAACGTGCATCAACCCCTATGCAAAGATTACCCCAATGTCACCTCGGGAATCCGCGAGTTGAGTGCCAAAACATATATCAAGTGAATCAATATAATACCCCATTGTCACCACGGGTATTCTTATGCAAGACATAGATCAAGTGTTCTCAAATCCATAAAAGTATTCAATCTGATAATAGTGAAACCTCAAAGGTAAAAACTCAATTCATCACAACAAGATAGAGAGGGGAAAACACCATATGATCCAACTATATTAACAAAGCTCGCGGTACATCAAGATCGTGCCAAATCAAGAACGCGAGAGAGAGAGAGAGAGAAAACACATAGCTACTGGTACAAACCCTCAGCCCCGAGGGTGAACTACTCCCTCCTCGTCATGGAGACCGCCGGGATGATGAAGATGGCCTCCGGTGATAATTCCCCCCTCCGGCAGGGTGCCGGAAAAGGGCTGTGGATGAGATCATGGAGGTACAGAGGCTTGCGGTGGCGTAAAAACTCATCTAGGTTAACTTTCGGGGGTTTCTGAATATATAGGATTTTTCAGCGTTGGAATAACGCAAAGAGGTGCCACAGGGGGCCCACGAGGCACCAGGGTGTGCCTGGGGGGGGTGGCGCGCCCTGGTGGCTTGTGAGGCCCCTGTGGCTCTTTTGGTGCTCCCCCGAAGCTTCGTGGGTCTGTTTCCTTCCTGAAAAAATCGTCAAAAAGTTTCGCTGTATTTGGACTTCATTTGATATAGATTTTCTGGAAAACCAAAAACAAGCAGAAAACAGCAACTGGCACTGGGCACTAGGTCAATATGTTAGTCCATAAAAATCATATAAAATCCATATAAAAGTGCACCAAAATCATACAAAATTATAATAAACATGGCATGAATACTTCATAAATTATAGACACGTTGGAGACGTATCAGCATCCCCAAGCTTAATTCCCGCTCGTCCTCGAGTAGGTAAATGATAAAAGAAATAATTTATGAAGTGTGAATGCTAGCATAGTGCATAAGTTTGATCAATGATAATTTCAATCACTTTTTCTAGCATCAATATATATCATAATCCGTAGCTCATCTCATAAAACTTCTCATGATCAAGTAGCAAGCTATTCACGTGTTTAAAGTATAGGCCATAAACTTTCTTGAAAACTAACAAACTATGTTCTCAGTCATCAAACAATTGCAATTCATCTTATTTTCAGGAAGGGTCTATGTAAGAGCTTTGATCTAGCAAATTCCACATACTCAACTATCATTTAGTCTTCCATGATTGCTGACACTCAAAGCATATTTTTAGAACAAACCGTTTCAGTCAAACACATAGGAAGATAGGGGCTTAATATTTTGCGTCCCAACTTATTTATCTCATGGATAATGTCAACAATAATAACTCATGATCACCTATATTCAACTGGATATATGTGCCTGGATCATTCCCTACCACATGATGCTTGCCCACTAGAGAATAAATAGAGTGGAATAGGGATGAGTATTAATGACTCTTGCATAAAAGTACATACAGAAAAGTAAAAGATAGGCCCTTGGTAGAGGGAAGCAGAGGTTGTCATGCGCTTTTTATTTTGGATGTGCAATCTCTTAATGGATAGGAACGTCACTTTATATTGCCCCTTGTGATAGCAACCTTTATTATGCAGTCCATCGCTTTTATTTCTTCACCATCACAAGTTCGTACAAAGCTTATTTTCCCTTCCAATAAAAGATCTTACATATTTAGGAGCAATTTTTATTGTTTTTTGCACCGATGACAACTTACTTGAAGGATCTTATTCAATCCATAGGTAAATATAGTGGACTCTCATGGCAAGAAACTGGGTTTAAGGGTTTTTGGATGCACAAGTAGTATCTCTACTTAGTATGAATTTTTGGCTAGCAAAAGATCCTAAGCAAGCACCACATGTTAGAGGATCCAAGACAATATAACTTCTATGTGAATATAAACAAACATAACTCATTACGTTGTCTTCCTTGTCCAACGTCGACTACTTGATCAAGCTTGAAAATAATTAATGGGGGCTCACAATCATAGAACATGTCCAAGATAGTATATTTATATGTGAAATTTCTCTTCCTTCAAAATTCTTTCATGAATTGTTCAAGTGACCAATGCTATGTTTGTTAACTTTCAATAAATTTTACCACTTATACTTCTTGTATGTGAAGTCACTACTCCCCATGGGACAAGCATATGAAGCATATAAATTTCAACTTTATGATATTCAATTCATTTCAACAATTTACTCATAGGATATAAGTGAAGAACAAGAGTAAATGACAAACTACTCCAAAAAGATATAAGTGAAGACCAAATGAGTAGTTAAGTAAATAGGTAGCTATGTGAGGACTCTCTCTCATTTAAAATTCTCAGATCTAAAGTATTTTATTCAAACAGCAAAGAAAACAAAATAAAATAACATTCCAAGAATAACACAACTCATGTGAAGAAGCAAAAACTTAGGCGCAACCAAGACTATCCTATAATTGTTGATGAAGAAATAGGTGCCACGGGGGGCCCACGAGGCACCAGGGCGCGCCACCCCCAGGCGCGCCCTGGTGGCTTGTGGGGCCCCTATGGCTCTTCTGGTGCTCCCCCGAAGCTTCCTGGGTCTGTTTCCTTCCAGAAAAAATTGTCAAAAAGTTTCGCTGCATTTGGACTTCATTTGATATGGATTTTCTGGGAAACCAAAGACAAGCAGAAAACAGCAACTGGCACTGGGCACTAGGTCAGTACGTTAGTCCATAAAAATCATATAAAATCCATATAAAAGTGCACCAAAATCAATCAAAACTATAATAAACATGGCATGAATACTTCATAAATTATAGATACGTTGGAGACGTATCACGCTTGCAGCGCGCGCGGCGTGACGCGAGCAGAGCGCGCCGCGGCCGCCTCAACCGCGAGCAACCACACGCAAAGAGTAGTTGAACACGCAAGGAATGGCCGTCTACGAGCCGGCCGGCAGTTGCGAGCCAGCGGCGTGATGTGAAACTATGTCGCGTTCCACATCACACAGTGGGCGAACAATCGTTCGCGACGCTGCGTAGAGAGCGGCCGTGTGCTAGGTAATTAAATCCTAAACGTTTTTCCCTTTTTTGGGACAAATGCAATTTTGCCCTTAGTTGGAACCACCCCACGGGTTTTGCCCTTACTTTTCAGCTCTGCTCAGTTTTGCCCTTAGATTTGTCCCTTAGGTCGTCCGAGTACCCTTTGACCGTTTGACCAAAACTTTGAAAATTCATAACAAATTCATATGAAACCATAAAAATGAAAATAAGATATCAAAATGTTTAGAAAGACATTACCTTTATGTGCATGCCATCTGCATTAAGGAAAAAAGTAATGTTTAAACTACCCGGTGTTATTAATGTTATGAATTTGTTATGAATTTTCAAAGTATTGGTCAAACGGTCAAAGGGCATTTAGACGACCTCAGAGACAAATCTAAGGGCAAAACTGAGCAGAGCCGAAAAGTAAGGGCAAAACCCACGGGCTGGCACAACTAAAGGCAAAAGTGTAATTACCCCTTTTTTAACCGTTTGTGTACGTGTCATTTCGTCCTCCTCTCGCACGTCTTGTCACCGCGCTGCCGCAGAAGGCTTAGAGCGCAAGCTTGAGCACCGCACAGGCGTTCTTTTGGCCAAATGTTAGCTCGAAGAGGCGCCAATGAATCGTCGGTGAGCCCGTTCCCATGCTACCGTGCAGGTTCCCGCGCGGAACCATGCAAGCTTCCCGCCCGACTCGGCGAAATCCCAAAAAACCCCGGTGCTTACCGGCCTGCTATATAAACAGTCACGACCGGTGAGTCGGCATCGCATTTTCCCCTCCCTCCCCGTAGCTTATCTCGTCTGCTTCTCCCACCATCACCAATGGCACCGGTCCGTCGTCGTCGCTTAGCCACTCCGTTGTCGTCTGAGGACAGCTCCAGCTGGGAGGCTACACCGCGGCGGCGGCGCAGTCCCCGATGGCGTGTACTGCCCGTGGCGTCCCTGTTGGGTGTGCACACAACACCCGCCACACGCTCCGCCGCCGCTGCCCGACGGCAGCTGTTGCCGGCCGCCGTTGCCGCCACCCCACCGTCGGCCTCCGTGGCCGCCACACCACCAAAGCTCGCCAGGGCCATCGACCGCTCCGCCACCGCGGCACGAAGGCGGGTGGTGGTCGTCGTGGACGCCACCCCACCGTCGGCCGCTGTGGCCATCACCCGCTCCGCCACCGCGGCCCGAAGGCGGGAGGTGCCCGCCACCCCACCGTCGGCCGCCACTCCACCGTCGACCACCGGGGTCATCACCCGCTCCGCCACCGCGGCCCGAAGGCGGGATGTGGAGGCCCGCACGAGCATCAGCGACCTTGCCACGCGCTACATCGAGTTCCTGCGGGAGGAGGAGGAGCGCCTGGTCGAGCACGCCAAGCGTCTTACAACCGCCGTGGCCGCAGGAGAAGCCGCCACAGTGGCGCAAAATGTGGAGATATACGAGGAGTCCCGTTGCTTCGAGAGGGAACGTCTGGAGCGGCAGAGGGCGTTCGAGCTGGGCGTCGCTAAAGGTGCACCAGCGGCAGGCGCCGGATTCCGCTTCTCCAGCTCGTCGGTAGGCTCCTCCTCCTCGGCCTCTTACTGAGCGTGCTCGGCAGAGGAGAGGCTGCTGGAAGTAGTACAAAGCCCCTCCGTAGTAGTAGTATTTAGGGGCTATTTTGTTCAGTTCATCTGACTATAGATATGGTTGAACTGTACTACGTAATTAAATTTAGCTAGTATATATAGTTGAACTAGCTATTTCAGTACGTGGTTGGCAACAATTGGGTAAAAGTTTGTTCGGTTCAGCTGTCGAGTTGAACTATTTGTATAAAGAACGACTGCTTAATCTATGAATGAAATCTATGCTTACTGAATTTCATTTGCAAAAATTACAGTTCTAGTGATTTTGACAATCACAAATGGCTGTGTTACTAGGTTGACAAATTGCAATGTTACTAGATTGACAAATGGCAATGTTACTAGATTGACAAATGCCAATTTTTCCATTTTGACAAATGGCAAATATACCCAATATGACAGATGCAAATCTTACCACATTGTTTGTACGTCATTGCACACGGGTCATCATGCAAAATCGTTTGCGATGAAAAGATGCACAAAACTTGCGAGCCACATTTTCCCTTGGCTTAGCTGCGAAGGAACCCAACTCTCGCTTTGCATACGGGTGTTCAGTCTGAAACATTTGCGATGAAGAGATGCACAAAACCTGCGTGCCACATTTTTCCCTTGGCTTAGCTGCGAAGGAACCCAACTCTCGCTTTGCATACGGGTGTTCAGTTTGAAACATTTGCGATGAGTGTTTTATTCAGAGAAAGACATGTATTTTTTTTACTTTGGTAAGTATGTACATTCAGAGAAAAAACACTAATTAAGTTGATCAAAACCATAGATTTCATTCAGTGACACTGTGGTTTTACATTCATACGATCGGGATACAATATTAAACAAAAAAACTAATTGCAACGACGGCGGCGGCATGCTGCGGCAGTGTTGTCATCGTCCGGGACGTCGTTGTTCAAGTCTTCAAGCCATCCCAGAATGTTATGGACTTCCAAATCCAAGAGCCGTTCGTCGTCCGATCGACGGGCGGGGCGCGGGGGGACAGCGACTCGCGGCGCAGCGAGGTAGTGGTTGACGGTGGTGTCCCAGGACACTGAGGGGGGCGCGGCGGGTGTAGGAGCGCACACAAGCATGGGCGTGGCTGGTGCAGGATAGCGCACGGGGACCGGCGCCGCGGTGGGTGCTGGGGCACGCACGAACACAGGCGGGGGCGCTGGCGCTGGTACGTACACGAGCTCGCGTGGGTCCGCGGGGACCTTGCTGACACCCGCGGCTTCCATCTCTGCGATGGTGCTCGGCGACCAGCCCGTTAATGCCACGGGGATGGTCACTAGCGCGGGCGTGGGGATGGGAGCTGGGACGGACGCGGGGGCAGGATCCGCCGCGGCCAGCTCGTTCAGGGCCATGTCCCTGAGGTCCCATTCCTCCTTATTTTCTATCTCCTCCGGCTCGGAGTCGACTTCACCAAACTAGAAGACTAGTGGCAGATGATCCTTGTGCGCCATGGAGTAGGTGGAGCTCTGGAAGATAGGATTCAGGCGAGAGGGGAATGGGAGGCGAAGATAGATCGGTAAGGCCGCCTATTAAACAGTGGCTCGGGCGCCATTAATGGAGAAGTTGAGAGCGAGGCGGGCGCCGATGGAGGTCAAAGGGCTCGCTTCCCGGTGAGCCTGCACACCATACTACTCGCACGCCTCCCGGTCAGCCTGCGCAGCGCAGGACTGGTCGCACGCCTCCCGGTCAGCCTGCGCCGCGGACTTCGCTCGCACGCCTCCTGTCTACTCAAACAGCTGCCCGGACGGCACCTCCTTGCCATTAAAAAAGTGGGACACGTGGCGGCACATAAATGGTCAGTAGAACACCCACAATTGAAATAATACTGTACAACCATTTGTGATCATAACGTGACAGCTATTTGTTGGCTGTTAATGTGTGCGCCTTCTCTCATATTGGACAATTTTTTTACCACAGCATGTTGGTGCCATTTCATGACACCATGCCAAGTCTCATAAATTTCAGAGGAGTTTTGGATTTATAAGAATTTAAAAACCAAGTTTCTCAATGTTTGCGGCCGAGCCACGAAGCCTGGGTGTTTGAAATTCATTCCCATTTCCTGTATGGGACCTAAACCTGCACCCAAGGACACATATATGATTTTCAACCCATTTCGGTTCACAGGAGCATGTGCATGCAGTGCAAATTTGAATTATGCACATAAAATGCCTAGAAAACTCCGTTAATGTATAAAAATGTCCAAACCAACCCCGAATAATTCCAACTTTGAACACGACACTCCTATTGGTCTATGTTGCATCTAGAAAAAAAATCAAGGCGAGAACAGGCAACGAATGTTGTTTCGTCCACAAAGGTGACACACGTTCCCTACCGAAACCACGAGGCTTCTTGTGACAAGCTCTGGTTTGTGAGAATCTTATACCAAAACCTGCCCCAAATGGGACAAAAATTTTACCACAGCATGTTGGTGCCATTCCATGACACAATGCCAAGTCTCATGAATTTCAGACGAGTTATGGATTTACTAGAATTTCAAAACCAAGTTCTTAAGTTTGCGGCCGAGCCACGAAGAGCCTAGGTGTTTGAAATTCATACCCATTTCTTGCATGGGACCTAAACATGCAACCAAGGACACATATATGATTTTTCAACCCATTTCGGTGCACAGGAGCATGTGCTTGCAGTTCAAATTTGAATTATGCACATAAAATGCCTAGAAAACTCAGTTAAAGTATAAAAATGTCCAAATGAACCACGAATAATTCCAAAATTTAACACGACACTCCTATTGGTCTATGTTACCTCTAAAAAATCAAGGCAAGAAGAGGCAACGAATGTCGATTAGTCCGGAAAGGTGACACGTTCCCTACCGGAACCATGAGGCTTCTTGTCAGAAGCTCTGGTTTGTGAGAAGCTTATACCAAAACCTGCCCCAAATGGGACAAATTTTTTACCGCAGCATGTTGGTGCCATTCCATGATAGCATGCCAAGTTTCATGAATTTCAGACGAGTTTTGGATTTACTAGAAATTCAAAACCAAGTATCTCAGCGTTTGTGGCCAAGCCACGATGCCAAGGTGTTTGAAATTCATTCCCATTTCTTGCATGGGACCTAAGCATGCACCCAAGGACACGCATATGATTTTTCAACCCATTTTGGTGCACTGGAGCATGTGCATGTAGTTCAAATTTGAATTATGCACATAAAATGCCTAGAAAACTCAGTTAATGTATAAAAATGTCCAAACGAACCCTGAATAATTCCAAATTTTAACACGACACTCCTGTTGGTCTATGTTGCCTCTAGAAAAAAAATGAAGGCAAGAAGAGGCAACAAATGTCGTTTCGTTCACAAAGGTGACACGTTCCCCACCGGAACCATGAGGCTTCTTGTGAGAAGCTCTGGTTTGTGAGAAGCTTATACCAAAACCTGCCCCAAATGGGACAATTTTTTTACCACAACATGTTGGTGCCATTCCATGATAGCATGCCAAGTTTCATGAATTTCTGACAAGTTTTGGATTTACTAGAATTTCAAAACCAAGTATCACAACATTTGTGGTGGTGCCACGATGCCGAGGTGTCTGAAATTCATTCTCATTTCTTGCATGGGACCTAAGCCTGCACCCAAGGACACATATATGATTTTTCAACCCATTTTTGTGCACCGGAGCATGTGCCTGTAGTTCAAATTTAAATTGTGCACATAAAATGCCTATAATACTCAGTTAATGTATAAAAATGTCCAAACGAACCCCAAATAATTCCAAAATTTAACACGACACTCCTATTCGTCTATGTTACCTCTAGAAAAAAAAACAAGCCAAGAAGAGGCAAGGAATGTCGTTTCATCCACAAAGGTGACACGTTCCCTATCGGAACCATGAGGCTTCTTGTGAGAAGCTCTGTTTTGTGAGAAGCTTATACCAAAACCTGCCCCAAATGGGACAAAAATTTTACCACAGCATGTTGGTGCCATTCCATGATAGCATGCCAAGTTTCATCAATTTCAGACGAGTTTTGGATTTATTAGAATTTCAAAACCAAGTATCTCAGCGTTTGCAGCCGAGCCACGATGCCGAGGTGTTTGAAATTCATTCCCATTTCTTGCATGGGACCTAAGCATGCACCCACAGACACACATATGATTTTTCAACCCATTTTGGTGCACCGGAGCATGTGCATGTAATTCAAATTTGAATTATGCACATAAAATGCCTAGAAAACTCAGTTAATGTATAAAAATGTCCAAACGAACCCCGAATAATTCCAAATTTTAACACGACACTCGTATAGTTTTATGTTCACTGCAGACAAATGTTCTAACAATTCAAACACCGTCCTTTGCCGTTGTGACCCCATTTCGTATTTCAAATCAAGACGAAAAATCAAGTACATCACACACAGTATATTATCACCAACCGTGTGAGATGCAGTACAAAATATCTTGGTGCACCCTCATATATGGCTTACGCGAGAAGGTTCGTCGACTACAGTCCACAACAGGTGCGTTAAGTAAACTAGCCCCCCCCCACCCCAAATATCATTTCACTGTTCAATCATCGCCGGTCAAAGATGGGGACGTGGACCCGCGTCGTGAGGGCAACTTCGGCGGCCCACTCCAGCGAGAGCGCGGCCTCAGCCTCCATGAGCATGCTCACAACCTGCTTGAGCGCGGCCGCAATCTGCGACCGGGCGGCTGCGGGAGCCGACACGGCCGCTACTGCAGCTGAGATGGCGGCAACAACATCTGCGACGGGGATAGCAAATGGTGAGAGCGGGACAACAGCTGTCCGTTCCGCGGCGGCCGCCTTAGCCTTGATGGAGGACGCCCGCGCCCATGTTGAGGCCGCCCACGCCCAGCTCCTAGCGGTCACCGCACAAATCACACGAAGCTTCTCTGACAACGGTCGGCAACCCACGGCCGAAGAGTTGGCAATCATCGAGAGCGTTCGAGCAGCCGTCCGTTCGTTCACGGCATACATTGCTGCGATGGAGCCCGTCCAAGCCCAGACCACGGCCGCCCACACCCAGCTCGTGGCAGCCTTTTCTGAAGAGATGGCAGACGCGGATGGCGAGATGCTTGCCGAGTATGGTGCGATGGATGCCATGGAGCCCCTTCCCTCGTGGCGGCCTTTTCCGAAGAGATGGCGGACGCAGATGGTGAGATGCTTGCCGAGTATGGTGCGATGGATGCCATGGAGCCCCTTCCCCAGGAGATCGTCGGGCGCGAGCTAGACATGGAGGAGGCGGCGGAGATCGACGAGCACCAGGCGGAGTAGTAGTCTTTGTTTACAGCCCCGGTCTTTTGTTAGAGTAATGTTTAGGTCAGCTAGCTCTGTTTAATTGCTGAACTTGCTCGATTAAGAAGTGTGGGTGTGCTGCAAGCTCTTTTGTGTACCCAAATTATGCAATGACGTGGATGACCACTGTAACCAGGGAAATTCGAACCAAAATTTTCATGTTCAAACTCATCACACACGGGGTAAGCCATATGAATCGTTTGTGATGTTCAGATGTCATACACAGTGCTGAATAAGGGACCGTGTCTGATGACACTTTGCGCGCCAGTTTTTCGCTGCACGGAGCAAAACAAATTGGCATCCGCGGAAATATCTACCTCCCATGGCCCCCCTCCTTACCAAAAGCCACAATTCCCCTGTTTCCGCCTTCCATTCCAAGTTCAAACCTTCACTTCTTGCTTGCAGCGCCGCCGCCTCACCGGCGACGCGCCTTCCTGCTGCTCGGCCTCGTCGATCTAGTCAGGTAATCCACACCCGACCCACATCCTCCACCTCCTTCTACATCCCACATGCCCCGACCACCGGCGCGACACCTTCCACCCAAATCACCGACCCATCCTCCAAATAAGCGTAGCCCTAAGCCATGGTGCACGCAGTATAGCCAGGAGCTCAAGGAGCATCTGGCAGCGGAGAAGCAAATCACGGTCGCACGCGCGGATGAGGTCGCGATGGCTGCCATGCGTGCCGACCCCCGGATCTTGGAGGAGCACCTCGCCGTCGAGGCCACCGTCGATGCCTCGCGCGCGAACGCCGCCACGCGGTTGGCTGCTTTAAATGACAGTTCGTGGCATTTTCTCGAGGCCACCGTCGGTGCCTTCGACGAAGACTACGAGGTGTTTTCTCAGCGTGCCCGTGCTTACCTCAACTCCAGAGCCAGCAGGTTGGTGCTCGGAGCGGCTTAGGTGACTCACCACTACGAGGAGGGCACCCACGATGTGGAGGCCTTGCCCTCTTCCAAGTCTAAGGAGCCCATCGTCATCGATATCTCCGATGATGAGGAGTAGCTTGTCTTTTTAGCTCACTGCAAGGACCTATGTTCAGCTAGCTATCTACGCCGGTTAAGCATGTTCGGTTTACCTGTTTCATGTGCTGCTCCTGCCTTTCCCTTACAAATTCTAGTGAATTGTCCTATGTACTCTTACTATGCAATCTGATCGTCTAGTATATATATGTTCTATATATTGTGCAATGTGGTGCTGAGTTAACTGTTTGGTTATTTTTTTGTCATGTTCAGTTAACAGTTTAGTTCAATTCTGTAATGTGATGCTCAATTCTTGTGGGTGCAATTTTGTATTCTCTTGCATGTGAGAAATAATCGAATTTGGCTGTACAAATTACATGAGATACAAATACAATTACTATGTTTCCAAGTTGTTAAGCATACTAGGTTTGATTAACTGTCTGATCTTGTATTATGTTCTCTTGTGCAATGTGGTGCTCAGTTAACTGTTTGGTTCATTTGTTGCGGTGCTTAGTTAACTGTTTGGTTCAATTCTGCAATGCGATGTTCAATTGCCGTGGGTACAACTTTGTATTGTTATGCACGTGAGAAATAAATCGAATTCGGCTGTACTAAATACATGAGAAACATATACAATTGCTATATTTCCTAGTTCTTAAGCATGCTTGGTTTGGATAAATGGATTTTTCATGTGGCTCAAATTAATCTACTGAATCTGCAATGTGTTTATTTTTTATTAACATATTTTACTGATAGTATGCCAACCCTCACTTAACCTGATCGATAACTACCTTATATGTGTTGTAGGGAAACAATGGGAGGCACTGAGGTTTACCATCGAGGTTCGCACATGCATGGTCCTTTGTCGAATAGCACATTATTGTGCAATTGTAGGAACCATTCTAGTATTTAGGTTTTTAACAATTTGGTCTTGCACATGTAGGTCCTGCTGTCAGAGGTTTTGACCCACTGTTCGACCCATTTTGCATATGGGGAAATGAGATGTCCATGAATATTAGTCAAGTCAAGAAACTCAGAAAGATTGTGAGGATAAAGAAACTAGCGACGAAAAACAACAAGATCTTTGTCTGCACAATGAAGAAGACATTAGTGAACTACAGGATGGTACTAACTCTTATACTCCCTCCGGTCCTTTTTAGTCTGCATATAAGTTTTGTCCGAAGTCAAAGTATCTCTACTTTGACCAAAGTTATAGAAAAAAAGCATCAACATTCAAACTGCAAAATCATTATTTTTAGATGCATTATGAAATACAATTTTATAGTTTACATATTAGGTATCGTGGATGTTGATATTTTTTAAAATAAATTTGGTGAAACTTTACAAAGGTTGACTTGATACAAATCTAATGCGCAGAGTAGAAAGGACCGGAGGGAGTACCTTGTTTTTTTATTCCTTTGCGCCATTTCAAAATTTAGAGAAGATATTTATGCATATCTTTGTTTTCAGGCCTTTCTAAAGCAGTTCACAGATGATTACCTCTCAAACCACCTGTATGGTCAAGAGGCGAGGAAGGTGATACATCTCCAACGTATCTACAATTTATGAACTATTCATGCCATGTTTACAACAATTTTATATGGTTTTGGTATGATTTGAATGGAACTAACCCGGACTGACGCTATTTTCAGCAGAACTACCGTGGTGTTGTTTTTTGTGCAGAAATAAAAGTTCTCGGAATTGGCTGCAACTTTTTGGAGATTTTTTTGGGAACATAACAGACCCCCTAACCTTCGTGGAAGGACCAGAAGAGTCACGAGGAAGAGACAAGCCTGCTAGGCGTGCCCTGGGGGTAGGGAGGGCCTAGCGAGCTTGTCGCTCCCTCGTGGGCCCCCTTGACGTGAAACCAATGCCAAAAATTCCTATAAATACTAAAAACCCCAGAAAGAATTATAGAACTTCCACGCCGCCACCGCAAGCCTCTATACAGAAGAGATCTCATCTGGAGCCCTGTTCCGGCACTCTGTCGGAGGGGGAAATCATCGCCGGAGGCCATCTTCATCATCCCGGCGGTCTCCATGACGAGGAGGGAGTAGTTCACCCTCGGGGCCGAGGGTATGTACCAATAGCTATGTGTTTGATCTCTCTCTCTCTCTCTCTCTCATGTTCTTGATTTGGCACGATCTTGATGTATCGCACGCTTTGTTAATATAGTTGGATCATATGGTGTTTCTTCCCTCTCTATCTTCTTGTGATGAATTGAGTCTTTCCCTTTGAGGTTTCGTTATTGTTGGATTGAATATTTCAGATTTGAGAACACTTGATGTATGCCTTGCATGTGGATACCCATGGTGACAATGGGGTATTCTATTGAGTCACTTGATGTATGTTTTGGTGATCAACTCACGGATTCCCGTGACCTTGGGGTGATCTAGGCATAGGGGTTGGTTGCACGTTTTCATTATCTTTTCTCTAATAGGAAACTTTGGGGTACTCTTTGAAGTTCTTTGTGTGGATTGAATATTATGAATCTGAAGCGGTTTGATGCATATCGAATAATTAACTGACGTATACTTGTGGTGACATTGGAGTATCTAGGTGACATTAGAGTTGGTTGATGCGTATCATATGGTGTTATTTTAGTACGAACTCTAGGGCTGTTTGTGACACTTAAAGGGATGGCTCAATAGATTGATAGGAAAGGATAACTTTGAGGTGGTTTCATACCCTACAACAATTTCTATCTTATGTTCTCCGCTAATAAGAACTTTGGAGTGATTCTTTATCGCACGTTGAGGGATTGTTATATGATTCAATTATGTTAGCACTGTTGAGAGATTGCACTAGTGAAAGTATGAACCCTAGGCCTTGTTTTCAAGCATTGCAATACCGTTTGAGCTCCGTTTTATCACTTGCTACCTTGCTGTTTTTTTATTTTCAGATTACCAAAACCTATATCTACTATCCATACTACACTTGTATCACCATCTCTTCGCCGAACTAGTGCACCTATACAATTTACCATTGTAGTGGGTGTGTTGGGGACACAAGAGATTTCCTGTATTTGATTGCAGGGTTGTTTGAGAGAGACCATCTTCATCCTACGCCTCCCACGGATTGATAAACCTTAGGTCATCCACTTGAGGGAATTTTGCTACTGTCCTCCAAAACTCTGCACTTGGAGGCCCAACAATGTCTACAAGAATAAAAGTTGCGTAGCAGACATCAAGCTCTTTTCTGGCGACGTTGTCGGGGAGGTGAGAGCTTGAAGGTATATCATTAGATCTTGCAATTGAATCTTTTAGTTTCTTGTTTATCACTAGTTTGGTTTATGAAAGAAAACTACGAAAAAATGGAATTGAGGTTGCCGCAAAATCTTTATCTTTATAATGTCTTTCTTGAAAATAAGGATTCCGATAATTGTGCTCAATTGTTAGAGGAAGAATATAATAAAATGTTTTATGTGAGTCCTTTGAATGATTAGCATGATTGCCATGTTGTTAGTATGCTTTCTATGAATATCCATGATGCTAATGATATGCAAAGCCGTAAGCTTGGGGATGCTATGTTTGATGAATATGATACTTTTAGCCCCCCAAGTTTTGATGAGCAAATTTATTATGATGAAAGCATGCCTCCTATTTATGATGATTATATTGATGAAAGTGGGTTTGAAAGAATGTCAACTCTAGGTAATAATGATCCCACTATTTTGGAGGGCGTTGAATCTTATTGTAATAATTATGAAAGTGGATTTGGTGAGGTCATGACTTTATTTAATGATGATTCCACTATTTCAGAAGAGGTTTCAATTGATTATGACAACAAAGTTGCTATCTATGATGATTATGGTGATAAAATGTATGCTATAAAGAATAATTATAACTATGAAACTTGTCATCATGATTTTAATTTTCAATTGGATTATGCCAATCAAGTATCACATGATAGTTATTTCATTGAATTTGCTCCCACTATTATGAATGAGCAGAAATTTCCTTATGTGAAGAGTAATCAATTTTCTATGCTTGTGGATCATGAAAAGAATGATGTATGTGAAAGTTATATTGTTGAATTCATTCATGATGCTACTGAAAATTATTATGAGAGAGGATCATATGCTTGTAGGTGTTGCAATAATATCAAGTTTCCTCTCTATGTGTTGAAACTTTTGAAGTTATACTTGTTTTGACTTCCTATGCTAGTTGATTCTTGCTCCCATAAATTGTTTTCTCACAAAATCCGTATGCATAGGAAGTGGGTTAGGCTTAAATGTGCTAGTCATATGCTTCATGATGCTCCCATTGTGTTTCAATTCTTCACTTTTTATGTGAGCATCATTAAAATCATCATGCCTAGCTAAAAGGCTTTAAAGAAAAGCACTTGTTGGGAGACAACCCAACATTTACCCCTACTATTTTTTTGTGTTCACATTATTAAGCTACTGTATTAATCATGTTTCATATGTTTTCTTTCAATAATGTGCCAAGTAAAGCCTTTGGGATAGTGTGGATGCTTGTTGATTTGATTCTGTGCAAAAACAGAAACTTTTGCGTCCTGTGCTAGAATTTTTTACGTTTTCCTAATTTTTCAGAATTTTTGGAGGTACAGAAGTATGCTTTTTAATTCGCTCACTATATGCTGTTCTGTTTTTGACAGATTCTGTTTTCAATGCATAGTTTGCTAGTTTTATAGTTTCTATGGCTTATATTGGTCAATATAAATTGTGGAAATGATATAGTACAGTAGTAATTATGTGATAACAATTATGAATCTTGTATTGACAGTACCTAAGTGGATGATTTATCTTTATCATACTAACCTATCTCACAAGTTCCGTTAAGTTTTGTGTGATTGAAGTTTTCAAGTTTTGGGTGAGATGACGATAGAAGGAGAATAAGGAGTGGAAAGACCCTAATCTTGGAGATGCCCAAGGCACCCTAAGGTAATATTAAAGGAAGACTCAAGCATCTAAGCTTGGGGATACCCCGGAATGCATCCCCTCTTTCGTCTTCAACATTATCGGTAACCTCACTTGGAGCTATATTTTTATTCGTCACATAATATGAGTTTTGCTTGGAGCATCATTTTATTTTATTGAGATTTGCTTTCTGTTATCAATAATCATGGTTTGTATCTTTTATTTCAATAAAGTGTCAAGTATAGCCTTTACCATGCTTAGATTGCACGTTCATGAGTTGCTGTTTCAAAACAGAAAGTTTTCTGTTATTGTTTGAATTCTCTAGAAAAGTAAGAATGTGATAAAATCTTGAAATTTTGACACAGTAATATATCATAAATTTTCTACAGTGTGGTAAATTTTAAGAATTTTTTGAGTTAAATAAGTATATTTGCTTTATCCTTTACAGACTGTTCTGTTTAGACAGATTGCTGTTATGTTTGCATTGTCTGCATATGTTTGCTTGTTTAATGATTCTATTTGTGGATAGGAGTATTAAATATGCAGAGGCATTTAGTATGCAATGTTTAATTATAATTTTAGTGATTTGTTACAGTAGAGAATGATAAGGTTTTGCGTTGATTTATACTAACTTATCTCACGAGTTCTTGTTGAGTTTTGTGTGGATGAAGTTTTAAAGATTTAGGGAAACCATGATATGAGAGGAATTAAGGAGACACAAGAGCTCAAGCTTGGGGATGCCCAAGGCATCCCAAATTAATATTTCAAGAAGTCTCAAGCATCTAAGCTTGGGGATGCCCCGGTAGGCATCCCACCTTTCTTCATCAACAGCTATCGGTTTGTCTCGATTTAGCCTAAGTTTTTACTTGTTCACATGATATGTGCTATTCTTGGAGTGTCCTTTTATTTTCATTTTGTTTGCTGTTTGAATAAAATACTTGGATCTGAAATCTTTATTTGGAGAGAGTGTTCATATAGCTACTTAATTGCATAACTACTCATTGATCTTCACTTATATCTTCTTGAGTAGTTTGTCATTCACTCTCGTGCTTCACTTATATCCTAAGAGTGAATTGTTTAATAAATTGAATATCATAAATTTGAAATTATATATGCTTCATATGCTTGTCCCATGGGGAGTAATGACTCCACATATAAGAAGTATAAGTGGTAAAATTTATTGAAAGTTAGCAAACACAGCAATGGTCACTTGAACAATTCATGAAAGAATATTGAAGGAAGAGAGATTTCACATATAAATATACTATCTTGGACATCTTCTATGATTGTGAGCCCCCACTAATTATTTTCAACCTTGATCAAGTAGTTGATGTTGGACAAGGAAGACAACGTAATGGGTTATGTTTGTTTATATTCACATAGATGTTATATTGTCATGGATCCTCTAACATGTGGTGCTTGCTCATAATCTTTGGCTAGCCAAAATTTTGTACTAAGTAGAAATACTACTTGTGCATCCAAAAACACTTAAACCCAGTTTCTTGTCATGAGAGTCCACTATATCTACCTATGAATTGAATAAGATCCTTCAAGTAAGTTGTCATCGGTGCAAAAGCAATAAAAATTGCTCCTAAATATGTATGATCTTTTATTGTAAGGGAAAATAAGCTTTGTACGAACTTGTGATGGTGAAGAAATAAAAGCGACGGACTGCATAATAAAGGTTGCTCTTACAAGGGGCAATATAAAGTGACGTTCCTTTGCATTAAGAGCTTGCACATCCAAAAATAAAAAGCACATGACAACCTCTGCTTCCCTCTGCGAAGGGCCTATCTTTTACTTTATGTATTTACTTGTATGCAAGAGTCGATAGTGTTCCTCTCTATTCCGTTTTTATTTTCTCTCTTGGCAAGCATCATGTGGTGGGGAAAGATCCAGGCACATATATCCAGTTGAATATAGGTGATCATGAGTTATTATTGTTGACAATTATCTCTACTCCCTCCATCCATCTTTACAAGGCCTAACTCCAATCTTCATTTTTCCATATATACAAGGCCAAATTAGCTAACTGATGCATATAGTCTTTAATACTCTCTGGTAAGGAGTGCCTAGGCATTAACAACAGAGGCACTTAATTGCATGCATGAATGCAAGCCAATGCTTGAGCACGGCTATAAGAGGCACTTAATACAAAGAGAGAGGAAGAGATTAGTGCCATTAATAGACATTTTAATGATGGGTGAGTCCCTAAATTTTCTCTAGGTTTCATGGAATGCCTTGGTACGAGAGATTTGAAAATTAGGCCCTGTAAAAATGGAAGGAGGGAGTATGATAAATAAGTTGGGAGGCAAAACATTAAGCCCCTATATCTTTCTCTGTGTTTGACTGAAACGGTTTGTTCTAAAAATATGCTTTGAGTGTCAGCAATCATGGAAGACTAAATGATAGTTGAGTATGTGGAATTTGCTAAATCAAAGCTCTTACATAGGCTCTTCCTGAAAATAAGATGAATTGCAATTGTTTGATGACTGAGAACATAGTTTGTTAGTTTCCAAGAAAGTTTATGGTCTATAATTTAGCATGTGAATAGCTTGCTACTTGATCATGAGAAGTTTTATGAGATGAGCTACTGTCTATGATATATAATGATGCTAGAAAAAGTGTTTGGAATAATCATTGATCAAACTTATGCACTATGCTAGCATTCACACTTCATAAATTATTTCTTTTATCATTTACCTACTCGAGGACGAGCAGGAATTAAGGTTCGGGATGTTGATACGTCTTCAATGTATCTATAATTTATGAAGTATTCATGCCATGTTTACAATAATTTTATATGGTTTTGGTATGATTTGAATGGAACTAACCCGGACTGACGCTGTTTTCAGCAGAACTACCGTGGTGTTGTTTTTTGTGCAGACAAGCCTGCTAGGCGCGCCCTGGGGGGTAGGGAGGGCCTAGCGAGCATGTCGCTCCCTCGTGGGCCCCCTTGACGTGAAACCAATGCCAAAAATTCCTATAAATACCAAAAAACCCAGAAAGAAACATAGAACTTCCACGCTGCCGCCCCAAGCCTCTGTACCGAAGAGATCTCATCCGGAGCCCTGTTCTGGCACTCTGCCGGAGGGGGACATCATCGCCGGAGGCCATCTTCATCATCCCAGCGGTCTCCATGACGAGGAGCGGGTAGTTCACCCTCGGGGCTGAGGGTATGTACCAGTAGCTATGTGTTTGATCTCTCTCTCATGTTTTTAATTTGGCATGATCTTGATGTATCGCGAGCTTTGTTAATATAGTTGGATCATATGGTGTTTCTTCCCTCTCTATCTTCTTGGGATGAATTGAGTCTTTCCCTTTGAGGTTTCGTTATTGTCGGATTAAATATTTCAGATTTGAGAACACTTGATGTATGCCTTGCATGTGGATACCCGTGGTGACAATGGGGTATTCTATTGATTCACTTGATGTATGTTTTGGTGATCAACTCACGGATTCCCGTGACCTTGGGGTGATCTAGGCATAGGGGTTGGTTGCACGTTTTCATTATCTTTTCTCCGATAAGAAACTTTGGGGTACTCTTTGAAGTTCTTTGTGTGGATTGAATATTATGAATTTGATGTTGTTTGATGCGTATCGAATAATCAACTCACGGATACTTGTGGTGACATTGGAGTATCTAGGTGACATTAGAGTTGGTTGATGCGTATCATATGGTGTTATTTTAGTACGAACTCTAGGGCTGTTTGTGACACTTATAGGGATGGCTCAATAGATTGATCGGAAAGGATAACTTTGAGGTGGTTTCGTACCCTACAACAATTTCTATCTTATGTTCTCCGCTAATAAGAACTTTGGAGTGATTCTTTATCGCACGTTGAGGGATTGTTATATGATTCAATTATGTTAGCACTGTTGAGAGATTGCACTAGTGAAAGTATGAACCCTAGACCTTGTTTTCAAGCATTGCAATACCGTTTGTGTTCCGTTTTATCACTTGATACCTTCCTATTTTTTTATTTTCAGATTACAAAAACCTATATCTACTATCCATACTACACT
Organism: Elymus sibiricus; assembly: GCA_039707655.1. NCBI lineage: Eukaryota > Viridiplantae > Streptophyta > Magnoliopsida > Poales > Poaceae > Elymus > Elymus sibiricus. The sequence goes on along the minus strand of CM077674.1, from coordinate 68,965,381 downwards.
TGTATCATCATCTCTTCGCCGAACTAGTGCACCTATACAATTTACCATTGTAGTGGGTGTGTTGGGGACACAAGAGATTTCTTATATTTGATTGCAGGGTTGTTTGAGAGAGACCATCTTCATCCTACGCCTCTCATGGATTGATAAACCTTAGGTCAGCCACTTGAGGGAAATTTGCTACTGTACTACAAAACTCTGCACTTGGAGGCCCAACAACGTCTACAAGAATAAAAGTTGCATAGTAGACATCAGAAGGTGTTTCATACAACACCCACGGTACAATATTGAAGTCTTCCTCAAGAGGACGAAGGATGGGCGGTCAATCATCCACAAGCACTGGCCTAATGTTGCAAGGACCTTCAACATCATTGAAGGCTCAATATTCGCCTTCCGCTTCAGCAGTTTTCCAGATGAGATTCATCTGTTTTATCTACCGTCTATGATACTAATTTCCAAAGGTTTTAGATGTTGCATGTGAAACTTGGTGCTGTTGTGTAATGGGGTAGCTAGCTATATGCCTATATGGTGTGAGTGAGTGCTTAAGCTATATGATGTTGTACTCTGATGTATTTCAATTATGAAATCCTGGTTCCGTAATATGAAAATGAAATATATTGTGTGTTTAATATGAAATGTCAATTTGATTACTAAATGGATTAATAATAATAGGCCAATTAGCCTGCTTATTGGGTTTTTCTATTGCAAACGGTTATTGAGACAACACCGTGGGCGATGATCTCAGACAACCCATACAGTTTATAGGAAGTAAACGTGTTGTATCAATGAACAATCACACATGACTTTCTCTGGACAACTGTTTGCGTTAGGCCACCTTGCACAAATGTTTTCCACATAAAAAGTGTGTGTGATGGACAGCCTATGGCACACAGTTTCTTCTAGACACCGTGCGTGATGCATTCAATAACACAAACGATAAAATTATTACTATCGTCTGCAATGGCAATGCTATCACAGACGATGTGATGCGGAAAACTGTGTGCTTTGTATATACGAACGGAACCGTTTGTCTGGGATTCACTGTGTGGGATGTATATACGAACGGAAACGTTTATTTTGGATTCACTGTGTGGGATGTACATACGAACGGAAAGGATTGGGCCAGTATAATTGTCTGCGATGGCTCACCCGATCGCACACGAGCTCTTTTTGCCCCGCGTGTGTGACCAGAGGCCCTATCGCGGACGGTTTCTGGGTCGTGTGGAAAGGCCCCCCCTATCGCACACACATGCAAGGTGACGGTTTAAAACTCTGTCGCTGAAAGGGGGTAAAAACCGTTTGTATAGCAGCTCGCTGTACTAGTGAAATGTAATGAATTTCATCCGGTTTATATGAAAATCCGCCGTGTTTGCATGAATATTGTCCGGATAGTTAAAACCTGGCTTGAAATATATGCGGGCAGCGTTGGATGGCCGGCTCCCGCATTCATGTCCGCGGACTGGCCCCCCCTATCCACGGACGGATACTGGAGCAAATTTGCAGGTCAGCGTTGGAGATGCCCTAAGCTCACATCTCTGGCTCAACATTAACTTTGTGTCGAATGAACACCATATTCAATCCTTGGTATGGCTTTGTGCATCGCTTGATGCAGAGGCCAGAGATATTCCTCCTTTTTGAAAAATATTCAATCCTTGGCTCATGTGAATCTGGCCCTCCTTAGTCATTCCAGATTGTTCTTGAGACACTAAACTATGCATGAGATTCTACATACTCATCACCTCCATCACAGCATCACTCTAGAGAACTCCAGGTATATCCACAAGAGACACTAAACTATTGCGTATCAGAATGCAAAATGGCAAACACTTATAAGCTCACATCTCTGGCTCAACATTAACTTTGTGTCGAATGGACACCATATTCAATCCTTGGTATGGCTGTGTGCATCGCTTGATGCAGAGCCCGAAGGTAATCCCCCTTTTCTAAAAAATATTCAATCCTTGGCTGATGTGAATCCGGCCCTCCTTAGACATTCCAGATTGTTTTTGAGACACTAAACTATGCATGAGATTCTACATACCCCACATCACCTCTATCACAGCATGATTGTACAGAACTCCATGTATATCTACAAGAGACCTGTTGCCCCAGCACTTGTAAAAGGCTCAGTTACATATGAAGAAGCAGGTCGATAAACAACGGACAAGTGAATCTTCGAGGTGGACGACCAGGTGTATCTCAAGGTGCAACATTATCTCCAAAAATCACTTGCAGCGCGCCGTAACGAGAAGCTCATCCTCGAGTTCTATCAGTCGTACGAGGTGCTTCATCATGTGGGCGAGATGTCTTATCAACTGGCTCTTCTGGCATCATCCAAGATCCACGATGTCATTTACGTCTCTCAGTTATAGAAGCACCTGCCGCCACACACGAGTGGAGCAACGAGACATCTCCTACGAAGCACCCCATGACTTGACACTGCTTCAACCATCCGCCATTTTGCAGTCCAAGTTCATTCAGCGTGGCAGTTGCGCCACCTCACCTCAAGGTACGTTGGAGCGGTCGCCCGAAGACGCATGACGCTTTGGAAGACGCATAAATCATCCGCACAAGCTTCTCTTCTATACCGACTTGGGGGGCAAGTCGTGCCTTAAGGGGTCGGGACTGCTATGACATGGGCCACCCCAGGACGGAGGCCCAAGGCTGCAAGCCACAGCAGGAAGATAGCATGTGACATCATGGCCTAGAGGGGAGCTCAAGCTACTGAGGAGGATAAATAGCCCGAGCGCCGGGAGAGGCTGGTTGTCAAAGATCAGAGAGAAGAGTCATTTTCCTTTTTCCTTTCCACAAACCTGCAAAAATCCTGTTGAATCATTCCTGTATTTGAATTCCAATTCATACAAGCGAGCACACAATATAAACTTGCAACCAGTAATAAGCACCGTACACAAAACCAGGGGATATGTTCCTCAAGTTGAGATATATATTCATGTCGAGATACTAGGTATGTCCTAATTGCTTGGACAGCGGATTTTCTTTGTTGGACAAAATTTACACAATAGTATTAGGTTATATTAGAAAAAATCTATCACCATGGATTAATTATTCTTATTACTTAACTCCCCATGAAAAGGAAATATACTTACCTAGCGATTACACTCGCAAAATGATGTTTTGGTCTTGCTGAAAAAGGCAAAAATGAAACCAGGCCCGTAGACTGAAAATGGCGAGAAACATCCTGTGGACCAACTGGTATGGTGAAGCTGCTTCTCACTAATCACTAGTACTTGTGTGGGGTCTATGGGACAGAGGTCCCCCTTGTAAGTGTGTGAGAGTGGGTTTAAAAGAGGCTGTGTGCGGTCCCTGTCACTGTACAATCACTAGTACTTGTGTGGGGTCTATGGGACAGAGGCCCCCCTTGTAAGTGTGTGAGAGTGGGTTTAAAAGAGGCTGTGTGCGTCACCACACAAGTACTAGTGATTAGTAAAAAAAAAAGAAAAAAGAATGAGAACATAGGGGAGACTCTTATTTTTATAGGAGATGAACACTATCGATTAACTGAGAAATTGTGTGTGAACTCACGCTTACTACTTCTGTTTCGAATAATTGAAGTTTAACAAGTCTATAGGAAAAATATATATGTTAACACCTAGAAGGCTAGAACACCAAACTGGTCTCATGGGATACTCTCTATGAAATCTATTTTCGTACCACGTGTATTTAGTGTTGTATTTTCTGTAGAGTTAGTACAACTTAAGCAAATTTGACTTGGGACAAACCTAGAGCTTCAATTATTTTGCAACCGAGGGAGTACCCTTCTGAATCTCATCCCATCTCCTCTGTTCTTCCCCCTTCCTCTGCCCAAATTCCACTCTCCTATCTGTGATTCCCCCACCTCCACGAGCGGGCCATCAAATATTTGGCTTGGCTTAAAGCAATGCAAGTCAGACCTCCCCTACCTTCGGTTTTGTAGATGTAAATAAATCAGAATTAGACTTCAGGCGGTTATTGCTCCACTGTGATGCATCTTCTTTTATAATCATCGTGACCTTGCAACGAATATTTCAACATTGGACGAAAAACACGGACCAACAGGCCACACTACAAAAACCGAACATTGAACAGGTTTAATACTTCAAGGGGAAAAAAGCATGGTCCGTCCAAGAGTAGATTAAAAATTTGCTGCACTACACTGACTGAGCCACAGCCATAAATAGTTCGACAAACAAAACGTAGCTCATTTAAAACTAAGTGGAAACGGCACCATTGCACGACTGTGATAATACCCGCCGTAGTCCTCTAGCATGGCACTGGCTGCAAGGCTCCATAACAGTCAACTTAACTCCAGATGGAACTTTATCCTCAATGTACGTTCTGATAGCCGAGAGTGCCCTAGGGGTTTCCACGAGAATACTATCCGGCATGGGAATACACCAATCATAATCGCCGTCATCATCACACCTCTGCCCATAAAGGGTGTCCAATGTAAGACACTCAAGTGACACCGCGTTCTTGAGAACATAACATGTCAGTTCAATTAAGCATTTCGCGGAGCTGAAACCACTGATCTTCACGCTCTTGAGGCAGCCATTTCGCGGAGCTGAAACCAATGTAAGACACTCAATCGATTTTTGCGGTGTTCAGGCCTGTGCCTCAGTTGAGAATCCGCAAAAATCGATTCATGCACCATACGTCGCTGACTCACCTGACATTAAAAAGGATAATATGATTCAGTTAACTGGACCCAGACTGATCCGATGGCTTTGCAGGACGAAATAAATGAACAGTGCCACTGCCTTACATCTAATGTCAAAGTTTCCAGGGAAGGGGAAGCATTCAGGAAAGAAACCAGAGAAAAATAGTCATATGCCCGGGCACCGTTTGGTCCTAATCTCAAAATGATGGTCAGGTGCTTAAGGTAGAGGAATTTGGTACGCAGCATTGGTGCATCAACCACCTGTACACACAAAATTTCATGTATCAGAGACACTATACACCAGATATGACTAATATAATACTCCCTCCGTTCCTAAATATAAAGCCTTTTAGAGATTCCAATACAGACTACATACGGAGCAAAATGAGTGAATCTACACTCTAAAATGTGTCTATATACATCCGTATGTAGTTCGTATTGAAATCTCTAAAAGGTCTTATATTTAGAAACGGAGGGAGTATGTATATATCTCTAGCCTACAACACATTATCTTGTAGAGAATATATACCTCATGCTGTGATTCTATGACAAGAGTTTCAATATTTGGCACAATGGGTGGCAGCTTGGCACGGGCATCATAAATAAGATTGCTTTGTACTAAGTTTAGTTCCTTCATTTGCAATGTTTTCACAAGTGAGAAGTCTAACCTGCCTCCTCTAAGGCAAAAACTAGAGAGATTTGGAGCTTTGCTCTCTATCACTCCCAATCTCTCGCATGCTAAGATACTTAGCCTGCTGAGCCGCTGCAGGGCAGAAGATAACTTCAGACATTTAATCTCAGCGCAACTATTAACATCTAATAGCTCCAAAGCGAGAGAGTTGGAAAGAAGGCGCTCTAACTCATTCCATGTAATGCTCACACGACACAGGCACAGGCTTGTTAGGCTTCTCAAGGGGCCCAGTTCAATTGTGGGATGGAGGACACAAGCACGAAGTGTAAGGTACCGAAGTGAGTTTCCAACCCCATCAGATAAAAGCGCGCATGGGAAGTTGTATTTTCCCATTGTTTCAGAATTTTTTTCAAACAACACGAAGGTGAGTTCTTCAAGCCCAGGCTTAAGAGCAATCTTAAGCCAACTGTCAAAATAACTAAATTCAACGGGGGCATTCATTTTGGTGTAGTCAAGCCTGAATGTTTTCAAGCTGGCTTTGTGTTTCCTGAGAATGCAGTCAATCTTGTGGTTGATCTTCTCTCCACTCGCACTTTTTTTCAAGCCAATTGTATCCTTACTAAAGATGAGACAGGAATGATATCTCCAGGAATGTAAAAAGGCATGAGATAGGCAAGCAGCATGAGCAGCTTCACGCATTGACATTAAGGACTGTATCCGAAACAATATGTCCTGCACACACAAGCATTGGATAAAAGAACAAAATCGAGAATGTATGGTCATTAGTTCAATTGGAGAAAGAAAAACAGTAGGACGACACAATTGCACCGGATACGCTGCTTTACATAGGTATAGATAGTGCAAAGGAATGCAACAGTACTAGGTAAACTCAACAACGCATTGAGAAGTTTCCCTAACAGTGTTATATTAGTGGCTTTTTTGGAGGAGGACGAGGGGGAGAGACAATTGCTAACAGCTAGCACCAATTAACAACGACTTCGTGAAATATACTTTTGCTTGCATCAATAGACAACAATGATGTTTCCTTCGCAATTTTGAGGATGACGTATTATTGTAAAATAACATGTTTATAAATAGGTTTAAACAGTGAAGAAACATAAATTAATATGTAATTTCAGCATAGGTTACAAATAGCATATCTGAAAAGTTAAACAAATGGAAGTCCATGAAATAGAATCTGGCACTTACATTTTGTATGAAAAACATGAACCTTGGTAACTAAGATGAAGAGATAATTGTTCAAGAAGACCATAAAGATAAAGAAAAAAGCCGAAAATACAGAGTTCAATTCATAAATAATATTAATTTGTTGTGGATTTAGGTAGCACAAATTGCACAAAAGATAAAAATCAATCCTATAACATCTATAGCACAATTGTGAAAGTCTTGATATGTTTTTATAAATTTATAGGTACGACAATAGCAGAATCAATATTTTGGAGAAGGTTGTGAAGCAGGTGGAAAGATTAATCATTTTTCAAATTCTGTGATGAATATGCCAATCAATGATCGCATGAACTTTGTTACAGCGTAACACTAGCGTCATAGTGCTAATGGATGCTTTCTGTTCACTTTTACAAGACATATAAAATCCAGTCATAATAGTTTGTTGATAGTTACAAAATCATAATGATTAACGAGTTCTTTTAAATACGAATCCAGTTGTATCATTTCGAGGCACTCAAAATTATTATTACACTACGTGTTGGTCAAACCGTGCATTCGGATTTTGGAGTGCCAAACTGCACCTTATAAAAATGAACGGAGGGAGTAATTACTAAATCATCCCAAGTTATGCTAACTTATCGACATATATAGTACTAAAGCACCTAACTTGTGCACAAAATTCTGGAAAGATGTGTTGGACACATGACCATCCTTTGCAGAGAGAAAAGTTACAGTTAGAACAAATTGTCGAATTTCTCACTGATTCCGTAAAAATCATCATCGTCTGACACATTAGTTTGTGACCAAAAGGATATTTTCTCTGTTTACAAATCACAATAGTATGCAGCTAGCCTAGCATAGTCCCGGGAATTAGCCTGATTTGAGTAGTCGCAGTTATACTATGCTTGCAATCAACAAAATTTAACGCCTCCGTACCTCAGGAAGGTCCGGGATTGTCGTTCTCGTTATTTTGCCGGCTTGAGAATCACCATCGCCATCTTGTTGGCAGGGCGATCCCTTTCCTTTACCCATTGATGCCATAAGCCGACCTGTGACATGAAGAAAAAAGATGGTCATGGTAGCCTAGACATGGATAGAAGAAAGCAGGAAAGGCACCCAATCTCTGGACATCTTTTTTTTTTCCCCTGAGAAGCTCCCCCTTGCTTCTTCAAGCAGAAAAAATTAGAACAAACATGGACACAATCAAGATGCATGTAAATATGAGAGTTTGCATGCCAGATTATTCCCTATGTTGAGTAATTGGTATGATATCGCCAGCTGCAACGGAATCCACATGTGAAGCTCTTGTACATGTGGTTCACCAGCCAGTGGAATTCAATTTCAATTTGCCTCTTTCTTAGGTAAGAAGAAAATTACCCTGCAACCTGTCCGGCGGGCCGTAGCAGGCAGCAGGCAGAGGCGGGGGAGACGCCGGAGCAGCCGAGCAGGGCCGGCGCGGGGGGCAGGACGGCGACCGGGGCCAGGCGGAACGGAGGCGGGCGGGGGCGCGGGGGTGGGGGAATACCGGACGAGTGGAGGCCGGGGGCAGGACTGGCCGGGAGGGGCGTACGGCGGTCACGAGAGAGGGCGGACGTCGGCAGCTATACGTCGCAGAGACCGTGCGTTTTTTTAGGGGTACACGCGAGACCGTGCGTGTCAACGTTGATTGGGCTTTTATGCCTGGGTCCTGGGCTCTGTTGTGCTGCCGTACCCAGGGCCTAGTACAAAATCTATACAGGGCCTGCTGTGGTGGACATGTGTACTCGGGCTCCGTCGTTGCGACAGCATTTGCTCGGCGCCTGGGAGGTAGTCCAGAGCAGATGCAGATTATGGTCTGCATCGGCGGCATCCATAAAATGGTGGATCGTGTGCTGAGTTCATGGTACGTGAATGACAGGTATGGTTTCCTCCTCCGACGTCTTAGTCACGTGGGGGTGCCAGATCTGAAGTTTGATGGCTTGTCCGGGGTGTTGCCCCGGTCTGATTCGTTCAACGGTAATTGTTTCGTCTTTGGCAAGCCACCTTGGAGGTCCGCAAAGTTGCATATCAGCGATGGAGCCGCGTCGAGCTCGGGTGTGGAGGTGATCCGTTTTTTTTTTCTTTGATGGTTGCTGTGGTGGTGCCAGAGGCAGGTGACGGGCATTGGTGTCAAGCTCAGAGGTTTTTACGGTCTTGTTTGTATTTTTTACTTTTTGGCTGGTGTTTCTTTGTGCAAAGACTAGTTTTCTGCTATTTTTTCAGTTTTGCCATATCGGTATGTATGTGGTTTGTACTATAATCTTTATGATATAAATGAGACACGTATTACCATGAAAAAAATCACTCGATTTACAGGCACGTGCTCTTGGCCCTTCATCCGTTTTGGTTACATATACAAGACTAGTAGAATGCTCGTGCGTTGCCACGGGCGATGGATATATGTTTGCTGGTTGCATATATACTCCCGGAGGGAGTAGATATAATGCATGTCAAATTTTGCATGTATAGAAATGATAGCCCATAACAATGGAGAAATAATTGAAATCCACTTCACTTACGATGTAAGTTGATAAAAAAATCTAATAAAATGATGTGTACATAGAGAGCAATAGTCCAAATAATTATCTCTTACATACTAAGATCTACTTGATGCGTCTAAGATATTTTCATATAGTGTGAGGAATGTTGTCTTCAACTTCATTTGCATGGTACAATGTGAGTCACATCCCGGTTTTAGTGAGATATAAATTATAGGCAACCTATGTATCACTTGGTTGGTATTTTCTACTTGTTAGGTTATGTGACATTTATGTCATCACATAGCAGCTGCTCCTTTCTCCTTTTCTCGAAGAAAAAAAGGCAGTCACTTCTCTCACTCACTCACTACACAACCGCCTCCTGCTCTCTCCATAGCTAGCCAGCTACCAGGTGTCGCCGCATCTCATCTCCCCGTCACGAACATCGTCGCCGCCATATCTCCCTGGCACCTCCCCTCCATTCCATGGCGAAGTCCACCCCCTTCTTTCCCCACCGCCTCCCCTCCCTTCCACGGTGCCGTGCGCCTGCTCCTCTCCCCATCACAGCATCTTCCACCTCCTTCTCTCCCCGACGACCTCTTGCGTCGCTGCCTCGGCAATGAGCTAGCGCGCCCACCGGTCTCGTATCCTGGGCAGTCGAATCCGGCCAGGAGGTGCAGAAGGGCTCACAGCTCTCCGTTAGTGCTAGCCACATGGCTAAACCATTCGTATGTGGGTTGGACAACCTCAGGCACAACAGTTTGCCATGGCGAGGAGGAGGGACGACGCCCTCATCGTTGGGCCCGGTGGTCTACCCCAGCCAAGTTGCACCAAGCCTGGTCGTGCTGTCGCGCCATCGATCTCCATGATGAGGCCATCCCAAGCTGATTTCCGGTGCCAAGCAATACACATCGTCGCGTCGAGGGCGAACATTACAACGACACAGCCTGCTACTCACCATAGCGCCACCACCTTATCTGAGTGCAGCGGCCACCAGAAGAAATAAGATCTGTGGTATTTTGAGCAAAAGTGATAAAATTGGTGCTATAAAAAGTATTTTTGAAGAATATCTCTTATTTTATTTTATAAAAAAAAGACCAGGAATGTCATTTCTTTGCGAAACACGATGTCATGGCTATTTTGCACATCATTTTGTTGTATAAAACTCGATGGATTTTCGGCCCTTCAAACAACATCTCCTCGCGACCCTTGTTGGTGAGTTCTTTCTAAACGTCAATAGAATCCATCTCCATCCTATTCATGATCTGCAAAAGATAGCAATTTTTTATTATCATATGCAACATGCATTGAGTGAAACAACTATTTGTATGAACCTCCTGCCGTGTAAAACTCGATAAGTTTTGTTTGCCCTTTTTTGTGTCTATGTAATAAAGTAAGAATATCTGATGTTGGTTATCATAATTTTACCCCCCCCCCCGGCGGGCACGCGTAAGAAATACCTAGATGATAGTTTGAGGCCTGCCTATTTGTTGCTTCTATTGATGTCCACTCCCGTATTTCATTGTTCCGAGGAGCATTACTCTTCTTAAAAGGAACAAGACTACTCGGGCTCTCATAGAGTACTGATTACCATGGTTGTTAGATTCACCCTCTCTTACGTACAAAATAATACATTGGCTTCATATTTCTATCATACCTTTTTAGGCTTTAGTTTATTTGCAGAGAATTTACGGCTTAACTCATCCATTGGATGATAATACAAATGTACTGAAGCTATTCCGTCAAATGAAGTTGTTTTATTGAGGAAAAATCTATGCATAAGGTTCTTTTGTCTGATGAATCAATAAGATAGCTATGTGAGTTTGCCGAAGCCCTCTTTTTTTTGGGAGGCTTGGGGTATGCTTCGGTTTATTATGCTTGGGCTCTCATCTTAAACTTGGCTGGATATTTTTACATGTATATATACTTGAAATTTGTGTTTTATAATTTTTGGATGAGTACACTCTGTTCTAGGTTGTAGTTAAGAGAATGTATAGTTTCATATGTTTCTTGTATGCTTTTGTTGTTTCACCTTCCTGCAAATAGCGTAATTGCATCAGCATAATAAGATTGTAGAGCAGGATACATATATAGTAGCATATTTAGGTATGCAGAGAAAGCTGAACCTGCAAATTTTTTATGGTGGTGCTTATTATGGGTTCATATGGTTTATTGAAAGCTATATTGTCAATTTTTGTATTATGGTTGATCCTGCTCTGTATGTTGGGATATTTTATATTGTTAATGGATGCTAGTTACTATTCGATGTTTCTACATGCTCTCTTGGCTCCAATTTTATGATGGTATCGCTTGTGGATGTCTTGTAGCTAATTGGGTGGATGGTTCACATATGGAAATACCAGATGACAGTTTCACAAAAACGGTTAAGATTATTGCAAGCTCAGATACAAATTGTCAATTAAGACATTATGTCTACACATTTTGATAGGAAATATCGTACTATTTTCCCCTTATAAGCAAATGTCGCATGGATAATGATTAAAGACCTTTGAACCTTCTCATAAACAAAGAAAAATAGTTAGTGCTACCACCAAAGATTTCACAGGGGAGAACTCAGACCAAAACAAGAAATAAAACACCTTAGTAGTAAATGGTGTAGAGATAGTTATTAACGGCCTTTGAACCTTCAGTACCGTGATTCATAAACAAAGAAAAAAATGACCTACTTATGCAGTTCACGATCCACACACTATTATCTCCTCCAGTCATACACGAAGGACTAAATTTTAATGGAAATTCTAGAGGTTTGCTTGGCAAAGTTGCATTTCTTGTTGTCCATGTTTAACTTTCCTGGTGGATGGAGACCACCAGTTGTCATGCAGTCAATAACCAATTAAGATTTGCCTATTTTTGTTGTATTTAATTCTTGAAGTTGATTCAAATTGAGACGTGGCATAGTATATTACTTGTTAAAAGCTTTTATGTAATTAGAACCTGTCTACCCTAACACCTATGAATTGCAGAAACTATGACGTCTTTTTTAGTAGTGGTTCATCATGCATTGTCTCTTGCATGTACCAGGACTATGAAGATCAGTTAGGGACAACACCACAAAATCGAGGAATCAGATTGCTTTGTCAGAAAGAGGATGGCAGAGCCGGTGTTGTAACATCCCCATGTAATTAAGCTACAGTGATCACCTTTTGATAATGCCAAGTCACCATGTTAAACAGTGCTTGATCATCATTTGCATCATATCTCATTTCAAATTCCAATTCAAATTGAAATTCAAATTTAAAGTGAAAATAAAAGTTGTTCCAATTTGGAAACTAAAATGTTCATTAAATAACAAATAATCCATAACTAATTATGTTAAGAAAAACAACATCACCTAAATTATCTAGATGAGTCTAACATCCTAAAACAGTAACCAAACAGCAATATTTAATCCCATTTTACCGGTGCGGCAACACGCCTTCTTCCAGTCTGCAAACTACCTGGGCACAATAGATAGCTCCTTCAACATGTCTGAAATCAGCTGTGGTGGTGATGTGGTATTTTTGGCGGCCATAATGCATCGTGAGCCGCCTATGTACAATTGTTTCACAAAGGTGTATACGGCTTGCAATTTCACCACTGGCTGCTGCAATAAAGTTTGGTTCTTGTGGCCTGCAATGGACAAGTATGCATGATCAGTTAAGCTGGATCAGGATGATAAGCCGGTCCACTTGGCTTGCTTTCAGTTTTACTTACCAAAGATGGCTCGGCACATGGCGGTGATTTGATTCTTGAGAGTTGTCAGTTCCTCTGTCACCGGCTTAAGCTTGGTTTCCGCCTCTTCAGCACGTATGGCTAGGGTGGCTCTCGCAGCTTCAGTTTCCTGCAAAGTTTCATGCACAATAGCCAATGATTTGTTAGCTTCAGCAGCGGATCCCTCGGCGGCCTTGCGCAGTTTCTTTTCCTTCCTTGCTTCCCTTCGGAAGAGGGAAGCTTGTGCTTCTGCTTGATCCAGCATATCCTGCATGAGAGCCGGTTAAATTTCATCAGCATGTTCCGAGCCGCCCTAAAGGACAACTCGGCACATGGGGGCTAATGCATCCTTCGATCTATTATGTTCAAGTCATGGAGACCCGCCTGATGTAAATGGCAAGCTGGCCTATGGGGTCACTTACTGGAGTTATGCATGCAAGTGTATTCTTGAAAAGTCCCGAGTCATCATTCCATCATAACCCGGCCCTTGGGGGCTACATATTTTGGAGTTTAAAGCACACAGTGAGGCAAGTTCCATGCAGCTGCAAGCACTCTACATGGCACTTGGGGGCTAATGCACGAATTGGTCTCTCCTGCTAATTTATGAAGACCCGCCCGTCATGAATAACGAGCCGGCCTTTGGGGGCGCCAGTTGAAGTTTTTGTTTTCCAAATTAAAGTTTTGAAGTCCCGGGTCATCATTTCATAATGACCCGGCCCTTGGGGGCTACATATATATATGGTACAAAGCAAAGGGCTCAAATTACCTCGTATTTCTGCTTCAAGGATGTTATCATGGCGATCTCTGTGTTCCAGCTCTCAGACAGCCGGGTCAGCACGGTCCGATGCAGGGTGCTAGCATCTTGGTCTTCAAATGGAGAAAACTCAAGAGCTGTCTTCCCTTTATCTTTCGGGGCCGGCTTAGTCTTCGCCGGAACTTTGGTAAGCGCGGTGTATTCTGGCGCAGCAGTTTGCCGCTCGCTCGTCACCACCACTTCATCCTGAGCCGGTGCTTCTTCTTGAGCCGGCGCCTCAGGCTGCGGGGCGGCTTGATCTTCAATTACATCTTCCCTCTCCTGAGCTGGAGGAGATGTGCGAGCCGGGCTTGTTGTGTCATGAGGTGGCGGGCTGTTTCGGACGGCCGGCTCAGCCTGGGTGGTCATGGGGGCCTCTCTTTCTCCTTGAGGGCCAGGTGGAATGACCGGGTCAGATGACCCGGCGGGCGCCTTCTTCTTGATAGCCTTGGCGCTGCACAAGGAGCAAAGTTGATTCGTTAAGGGTGAAGAATAAGGAACCAATATATATCGCAGGAATGTTTGATTACCCAAGGTTGATGTTGAAAGCCGGCGCCTGTGTGGCGCTTGACTCGCCTGAGGAGTGCGACGTCTGGTATGCCGAGTCATTTAAGGGAAAGGGTTCTTTAAAACGGCCAGTTAGAGGAAAAGGAGTTGGGCGAAGAAGCACCTCAGCTTGCGCCTTGCGGGATGGCGGCTCATATGGAAGCCCGCTACTTAAGTCGCCTTCGCTACTCCAGGTCTTCCTTTTGGAGGTTCCGGCTTGACGGGTTTTCTTCAAAACAAATTTGGGATCCAAATGAGCATCCTGATGGGAAAAAGGCACCTTGCGGACTATAACCCGGGGCTTCCTTCGAACCTTGCGGATCACAGCCCGGGTTTTCTTCCGAACAGGTATTGGAGAGTCAGAGTCAGAAGAGATTAAGGTTACCTCCGGCTCGTGAGTATGGCTGATTTCAGCATCGTCCTGAAGAGAGGAGGCGTCAGCAAGTTGAATAAAGAGACGGCCAAGCGAATCGAGTTCTACCTCAGCTTCATTTTGTGCAGCCGGCTCATCAGCGCTGGCCGGCTCATCTTGCTGTTCCGCTGGGGCAGGGGCGGCTTGTTTCGGCTTCTTCTTTTTCCAAAATTTGTCATCGGCCTGCATTAAGTTATGAGCCGGCGTTCAAGGTGAAGTTGAGACAAATGAATCAAAGATGAACAAGAAGGGGCAAACACTTACTGGAGGCACCGGGTTGGTCAAACAGAAAGGAGCTAACCCGGTTTTATTGCATTTGTCCTGGGACTCTCCCAGCAATCTCTTGGTGGCCTTATTGATGTCACCCACATACAAGTTAACTTGGCTGAATCGTTGAGCGTCGGCCGGCTCACCAGTGTAATTGCACATTAAGTCGCCCCTCTGGCTAAGGGGCTGGATACGCCAGCTTACCCAGCACCGGGTCAGATCGACTCCGGTGAGGCCGTTGGCAGCCAAGGCCCTTATCTTTGAATAAACAGGGGCGAGCTGCTTACGTTCCTCAGTTGTTGGCCAACCCGGGAAGGCAATTGTGGCATCAAGCCGGTCTAATCAGTAGCCCGGCAGAGGGTTTTCGCCTTGGGGAGCTGTGTTTTTGCAGTAAAACGAAGTCCTGTTCCAGCCCTTGGGGTGGCTCGCCAGTTTGGCTTCAGGAAAGGGAGTACTCCTTCGCCTTTGCCTTTGTTAGTTGCCTGCGTCAGTACTTGTAAATACCTTGCCTCTAAGTCCTCTTTGGGCTGCGAGAAGCCGGCTTGTGCAATAGACTGGTGCCTGCTGGAACAACAATTGCATGTGATGGTTATTGATGATATCACATGAACGAGTAATCTTTGTTACCGTTTGCAATGAATCAAGAAATACGAAACTGAACAAAGACAAATGCTATGCACAGATGTATGCATGTATGCAAAGATGAATGCAACAAAGAGTGTAATCGTAAGCCGGAATATGCATGAAACGACCGGCTCATAAAACATAAGCCGCCTGCTAAACACAACTTTAAATGGCCAGCTCAAAAAGCACAAGCCGGAATACGCTTTCATGAAGCTGGCACTTTGACCTGTTGGTTTGTCCTCGCTCTCTGAAAGCCGGCTCTCACACAACCAATCGAACGTTTTAACTCTGATGAGTTCAGGGTCACATACGTGATTGACTCATCAGACGTACGCCGGGTCGTTTTTCAGGGAGTAGCATCTTGCTAACAGGCAGGTTTAACCAATGTTGTGGCATCTCGCCGTTTTAAAAGGGTTTTGTAAGCTAAACTCAATGGAGTTGGAAGCCCCCAAGTAACCATGATCAACAAATAAAGATCCAGCACACCAATTTTGAGGCAAAACAGCACATTTTACACAGTGCGGCTGGTCGCTATTTTATTTGATCAAAAATAGGTATATACATGATAAGAGGAATGTACAAAGATGTGACCTAGTCAATGACTTAGGTGTAATATGGCCAGAGCTGGGCAATGTTCCAGGGCCGGCTTGTTTCCTCCTCAGAGGTACGTGATGTCTCTGCTTCACGCATGTCAATCAGGTAATATGACCCGTTGTTGAGATTCTTGCTGACCACAAAGGGCCCTTCCCAAGGCGGTGAAAGCTTATGCATGCCTGTCTGGTCTTGTATCAGACGGAGCACTAAGTCACCTTCCTGGAAAGTGCGACTTCGAACTCTACGGCTATGATAGCGGCGTAGGTCTTGCTGATAGATTGCCGATCTGGATGCGGCAAGGTCGCGCTCTTCCTCCAGAGCATCAAGAGTGTCTTGGCGAGCCAGCTCATTATCTGATTCCACATAAGCCGCCACTCGAGGGGAGTCATGACGAATATCGCTTGGAAGCACAGCTTCTGCACCATAGACCAGGAAAAACGGCGTATAGCCTGTTGACCTGTTGGGAGTAGTCCGTATGCTCCAAAGTACCGAGGGCAATTCTTCTTCCCACCAACCCGGGCTGCGTTGCAGAGGCACCATGAGCCGGGGTTTGATACCACGTAGCAATTCCTGATTGGCCCGTTCATCCTGGCCGTTCGACTGAGGATGTGCAACCGATGCTAGATCAAGCCGAATGTGTTCCTGTTGACAGAACTGCTCCATGGCTCCCTTAGACAGATTGGTTCCATTGTCTGTGATGATGTTGTGCGGGTAGCCATACCAGAATATTAGCTTTTTCAGAAACTTGACAGCTGTAGCCGCATCGCAGTTGCTGACCGGCTCTGCTTCTACCCACTTGGTAAACTTGTCGACAACCACCAGTAGGTGTGTATGTTTGTTCTTGGAACGTTTAAAGGGTCCCACCATGTCAAGCCCCCAGACCGCGAAAGGCCAAGTAATCGGGATCATCCTCAACTCCTGAGCCGGCACATGGGCCTGTCGAGCATATTTCTGGCAACCATCACACTTACGGAGAATGTCCTCTGCGTCAGCATGAGCCGTGAGCCAGTAAAAACCGTGGCGGAAAGCCTTCGCGACCAAGGATCTTGAGCCAGCATGGTGTCCACAATCGCCAGAATGAATCTCATTGAGAATTGTGCGGCCTTCTTCAGGTGAAACACAACGTTGAAAGACACCAGTGACGCTTCGTCTGTGTAACTCGCCATTGACGATAGTCATAGACTTAGATCGTCTAATGATCTGCCGAGCGAGAACTTCCTTTGTCGGCAGTTCTCCCCAGCTTAAGTAAGCCAAATAGGGGACCGTCCAATCAGGGATAGCATGGATAGCCGCCACTAGAGCCGCCTCTGGATCAGGAATAGCCAAGTCCTCCTCTGTTGGCAACTTGACAGACGGGTTGTGCAGAACATCCAGGAACACATTGGGTGGCACTGGCTTGCGCTGAGAACCCAAGCGAGAGAGTGCGTCTGCCGCCTCATTCTGCCGGCGATCAATATGGTCCACTTGATAACCTTTGAAATGCCCAGCAATATTTGTGACTGCCTGCCGATAAGCCGCCATAAGGGGATCCTTAGAGTCCCATGTACCTGAAACTTGCTGAGCCACCAAATCTGAGTCGCCCAAACATCTGACCCGGCTCAGGTTCATCTCCTTGGCCATCCGGAGCCCGTGAAGCAAAGCCTCGTATTCTGCTGCATTGTTAGTACAGGGAAACATAAGCCTTAAAACATAACAGAACTTGTCTCCTCGTGGGGAAGTAATCACCACTCCAGCTCCCGAGCCTTCAAGCTGCCTTGAGCCGTCAAAGTGTATAGACCAGTATGTTGTGTCGGGCTTCTCTTCGGGAGCCTGCAATTCTGTCCAGTCATTAATGAAGTCAACCAACGCCTGAGACTTGATTGTTGTAAAAGGCACATATTTGAGATGGTGCGGACCGAGCTCGATAGCCCACTTAGCGACCCGGCTTGTCGCTTCCTGGTTTTGGATAATATCCCCAAGAGGCGCTGAGCTAACCACCGTGATTGGATGCTCGTGGAAGTAATGCTTCAGTTTGCGGCTAGCCATGAATACTCCGTAGACCAGCTTCTGCCAATGTGGGTATCACTGCTTAGACTCGCTTAACACCTCGCTGACATAATACACAGGATGCTGGACAGGATATTCCTTGCCATCCTCCTTGCGCTCGACGATGACCGCCACACTTACAGCCCTGTTATTGGCAGCAATATACAACAGCATCGGCTCCTTCTCGCAAGGGGCAGCAAGGACCGGCGGCTCAGACAGCTGCTTTTTAAGGGCCTCAAAAGCCTGATCTGCCTCCTTGCTCCAGACGAAGTCATCTGATTTTTTGAGCAACTGATATAACGGAATTGCTTTTTCGCCAAGCCGGCTTATGAACCGGCTTAAAGCCGCGACCCGCCCAGCCAGCTTCTGCACGTCATTTAGCTTGGCCAGCTTAGCCAGGGTCGTGATTGCCTTGATTTTCTCCGGGTTAGCTTCAATGCCTCGCTCCGAGACAAGGAACCCCAGAAGCTTTCCAGCAGGGACAGCAAAAACACACTTCTCCGGGTTAAGCTTCATCTTGTAGATGCGGAGATTGTCAAATGTTTCCTTGAGATCTTCCAATAGAGTTTCTTTCTTCCGAGATTTAACCACGATGTCGTCCACATAAGCATGAACATTTCGCTCGATCTGATTGTGGAAACAGTTCTGGACACAACGCTGATAAGTCACCTGGGCGCTCTTCAGACCGAATGACATGGTTGTATAACAGAAGGCCCCAAAAGGTGTGATGAAAGCTGTCTTTGCCTGGTCTTCCGGCTTCAGCTTAATCTGATGATAACCAGAGTAAGCATCCAGGAAACATAAACTCTCACAACCAGCCGTAGCATCGATGATCTGGTCGATACGGGGCAAGGCAAAGGGGTCACTAGGACAAGCCTTATTCAGGTCCGTGTAATCAACACACATCCGCCAAGTCCCGTTTTTCTTCAGAACAAGTACTGGGTTAGCCAACCACTCAGGATGGAAGACTTCGACGAAGAACCCGGCAGCTAGGAGCCGGGAGACTTCTTCACCAATAGCTTTCCGCCTTTCCTCATTGAAACGACGGAGGTACTGGCGAACTGGTTTAAACTTGGGATCCACATTAAGGGAGTGCTCAGCGAGTTCTCTCGGTACACCTGGCATGTCAGAAGGTTTCCATGCGAACATGTCCCGATTCTCACGGATGAACTCGATGAGCGCTCTTTCCTATTTGGGATCCATATTGGCCCCAATGGTGAACTGCTCAGAAGAATTGCCCGGGGTGAAGTCAACTTGCTTCGTGTCTCTGGCCGACTTAAACTTGAGCAGGGGGTCAGACTCCGTGGTGGGCTTCTTCAGGGACGTCCTGTCAGGCGGGTCAACATTGTCCTTATAATATCGCAACTCCTCCGCAGCGCAAGCCGTCTCAGCATAGGCCGCGTCTCCTTCCTCACACTCAAGTGCAATCTTCCGGTTGCCTTCCACTGTGATGGTTCCCCTCGGTCCTGGCATTTTCATCTTCAGGTAGACGTAACATGGCCGTGCCATGAACCGCGCGTAAGCCGGCCGGCCAAATAATGCATGGTATGGGCTCTTGAGTTTAACCACCTCAAAGGACAGGAACTCAGAACGCCAGTTATCCTCCGAGCCAAAAGCCACCTCAAGGGAGATTCTTCCCATGGGATAGGCCGACTTGCCAGGAACAATGCCGTGGAAGACTGTAGAGGACGGAGTCAACTGCTTATCAGACAAATTCATCCGCCTGAACGTGTCATAATACAGGATGTTGATGCTGCTACCCCCGTCCATGAGCACCTTAGTCAGTGTATAACCGCCGACTTGTGGCGCGACCACCAAGGCCAGGTGGCCAGGGTGATCGACAAGGACAGGATGATCCGCTCTACTCCAAGTAACCGGCTGTTCAGACCAGTTGAGATAATAGGGAGCTGCCGGCTCGACCACATGGGCGGCTCGCCGTTGCACCAAGTCTCACATTTTACAAAAGTCTTTTTGGAGCAAAAAGAAAATGCAAACATTAAGGAAAAATCAAAACAGAAAAAGAAAAAGCAAAAAGGCTAAAACCTACTGTGACCTAAAGCCTACGGGCTACAGCGCGGCCCAGCCCACCCCCAGCTTCCCCTTCCTACTGCTCACCCGCGGTCGCCCGCGCACGACCGCGCTCGTCGCCGGCTCGCCGTGCCAGCCACACTCGGCCAGCCTCTGCGTCACTACAGGAGGACGGGGAGGATAAGGACGCCCCCGCGGACGCCCTAGCCACCCCCAGATATTTTCCTCCCCCTCTCTCCCTCGCTTCCCCCCACCTCGCCCGACGCCGTCATGGCCTCGCCGCCGTAGCTACGCGGCCACCGTGCCTCCCTCGCCGCAGCTCGGTGCCCGCAAGGACCCCCAGCCTCGGCTACTTCCTCTCCGCCTACTCACTCGAGCCGGGACGCGCTGCCTCGTCGAATCCCCATCGTCTTCTTCCTCGGGACCCGCCGCACGCCGTCATCGATTTCGTCGCCGTCAAGCCGTCCCCGAGCCCACGTTGCACATCTGTAGGATCTCCGTGAGCCCCTCTTCTTCTTCCCCACTTGACGCACTCGTTTGCGAGCTCTGTCCCCCGAAACGGCGACGCGCGAACACGCCACCGCTCGGGCTCGTCGCCGGCGACCTTTCGGTGACCATTTGGCCGCGCGCTGCTGCCCTTCATGCTCGCCCGCACGCGTAGACGTCGCCTAGCTAGTTAGCGCGCCCGAACTCGCCCTGCAGCCAGGTTCCCGTTCGGACCCGAGAGCCGCCGCCGCTCACCGTCGACGCCGCGCTCGATTCCGGCCACCCCCGCCGCCACAACCGCCACCGTTGGACGCGGCACGGCCGTAGCTTTCGAACGCGACCGAAAACGCGGCAAATGGCCGCCTGTACGCGAATTCCGAACCTCTCCGGCGAAGAACCGCCACGGGAGGGCTCGCCGGCGTGATTCCGGCGCCGGCGCCGACGTGGCTGCATGGGGCCCACCCCCTGTGCCACTGACCGCGGGCCCCACGGGCCCCAGTTGACTGGGTTGACCCAGTCAACTGCTGACTGGGCACCCGTGGGCCACTGACAAACGGGCCCCACCATTTAAAAACATTTTAAAAGAATAAATAATTGTTAATTAAACTGTTAGATTAATTAATTAACTAATTAGTCACTGACCAGTAGGGCCCACTCCCCCTAATTAATCTGAATTAGTTTAAATAAATCCTAATTAGCTATTGTGTCACTGACCAGTGGGACCCACTGGTCAGGTTTGACTCTGGCCAGTCAGAGTTGACCGCTGACGTCATCATTTCATCATGCTGATGTCATATACTACTGTACTGGATAATTCGGAATTTAAATAATTAAATTAATTCGATAAATTCAGTAAAACTTTGAAAAATCATATAAAATAAACCGTAACTCGGATGAAAATAATTTATATATGAAAAACGATCAGAAAAATATGAAGAATCCGAATATGCCATCCACTTACCTGCCACACCCCTCTAACATACTGAACATGGAACTGTCCCCTCCGATTCAGTGTACCGATAATCCCCCGGAGCTGGGAGAACACTCGCGGATAAATTCCCACTCCGACTAACTTGCGTAGTGCTGCATCAGAACACCCCTAGCACTGCATGTAGGCATGTCATGCATCCCTGTTGCATTGTTTGTCGTGTATTTATTGTTTCTTCCCCCTCCTTCTCTCTCGTTAGACCCCGAGACTGCCGACGACACCGCGGAGTACGACTACGTCGTCGACGACCAGACCCCTTCAGCTGAGCTTCCAGGCAAGCAAAACCCCCTTGATCATCCAGATATCGCCCACTCTTTCTCTCTTGTGCTTGCATTAGAATTGCTTCTGTGGTTATTCCGATAGCTCCTATTCTGATGCATAGCCTGATTTTGTCGCCTGCTGTTTATACGTACCTGTTGTCCCATGATGCTTAGTTAGCTATGTTATTGCTTCATCTGTGGCCTTTCACCCTTGTCCGTTTGCCATGCTTGATATCGGGCCGTGATCACTCTGGGTGATGATCATGGAAATGTTACATATTGCAATACTTAAACTGTTAAAGTCGGGCTCGCCCCAAGGGTGCCCGCGAGAGAATAACATTAAAGACGGGTCGGCTCCAAGAGCACCCGCGCGTCATGAATTACCAAGTCGGAGCGACAGGAATCATGTTCGTCTCTGCGAGTTACTAAACACGCCTAACGGATTTGGGTATTTGATCTGAGTAGGCCGTTGGCCTTATACGCACTACCACCACGTGGGATAATGGTTATGGGACCCTCTACGTCGTATGTATCAGCCGAAAGCTCTTCAGACGTCACAGCTCAGAGATGCGGGCTGATTGTTGGGGTGGGCTGGTTACGTCACTGGTGTATTCAGTGTCGCGCCTGGGTCCCGACCACCCTCGCAACGTGCAGGAGTGCAAAGGGCGATGGCCCAAGACCCCTTCGCACTTTGGATTTAGACCGGCGTGTTGACCTCTCTGCTGAGCCTAGGTGGGACTGCGTCGTGTCGATTACCCGAGGCCGGGCATTACCCAGCATGTGTGTCCGGCCAGATGTGATCGAGCGTGTTGGGTAACAGTAGTGCACCCCTGCAGGGAACTTATCTATTTGAATAGTCGTGTCCACGGTAACAGGACGCTCAGAGTTGTATCTTGATCTGCTACAACTACAAATGGATACTGTTGCGATAATTAACTCCTACTACTGCTCTCGGGATCACTTTCTCGCAGGGTAGTCGAGGAAGGATCGCAGGGCAATACTAAAATATAACTGCTATTGTGTGTTACTATACTCTACTCTCTTCTGATGCTGCAAGAAATGCTTCAAGATTCTAGTCTTTGATAGGCTAGACCTCTCCCCCTCTCTTCCGGCATTTCTGCAGTTTAGTCCAAAGATATAGCCCCATTCCTTTGATACCGATGCATACTTAGCATAGTTCTGATGTCAGTCTTGCGAGTACTTTGGATGAGTACTCACGGTTGCTTTTCTACTTCTTTTTCCCCATACCCGGTTGCTGCGATCAGACGATGGAGCCCAGGAGCAGGAGATCCCCGGAGGTGCCTACTACTACGTGGAGATTCCCGATGACCAGGAGTAGTTTGGAGGCCCTAGGCAGGAGGCCTTCGCCTTTTCGATCAGTGTCGCTGTTTGTGCTAGCCTTCTTAAGGCAGATTTGACTAACTATGTCTGTACCCAGATATTATTTGTTTGTATGACTTATGTATTCGGGTCCTCGTGACCCCTGGTTTGTAATATGAAGATTTATGTTTAAATTTGAGTTTAGAGTTGTGTTGTGATATCTTCCCGTGAGTCTCTGATCTCGAGCGTGCACGTTTGCGTGTATGATTAGTGCACGGTCGAGCAGAGGGCGTCACAGGTGTCAAAGATGAACTCACCTTCGGGCGATGAAAGCGGGACCATGCAGTTGGTTGATGGTAAACTCATCTGACCTCGAGGTGAGGATAGACCGTGACCGACTTGCTTGACGATCTCCCAGCGATTTGTCATGTGCGCTTGATGGCGAGCAGCCGAGCACGTGAGGCAGGGGTGTCCATGAGTGACCATCCCTGTAATAATACATACTTAAATAACAAATCTCCATATGACGGAGATATTTGAGTGAGTTACCAATTTTGTTTGGCAATGAAATATCTCTATGATAATTGACGATTCTTTTCCATATGTTGTGCCTGATGTCTTGTATTCAATCAAGGCAATTTTCTCCATATGATTGAGATATTTGTGGGAGTTATCAATTTTTGTTTGGCAACCAAATATCTCCATGATAAGGGATGATTCTTTTCCATGTCTTGTGCCTCTAAGCAAGAACATAGCAACAAGACTGGACGCTATTGTTCCACTTCACTTTGTAGATTGCTTCCTCCAATGAAGTTTTAATTACCTCTAGTCCTGTAATAGAAGAATGAAAAAAAGTCTCAATGCAATGTTGAGGGACTAACAAAAACTTCACTCATTTTGTAATACCTGCAAATTAAGGGATTAACAAAGCCTAGAATAGAAGAATCATTCTAGACTTGTTTATTGTTATCCTTGCATTTTAGAATTGTTGGATCAGAAATGGAATGCAACAAGTTATTAACCATTGTACCTCTTCCAAAAATAGAGAAGAAGAGTACGAATTAGGAAGGAAGGAAAAAATCTATATAAAGAGATCAATAGGAAGCAAGAAACTATCTTTTGATGAAGAGCAAGCAGGTTCATATATGATTAGAGCGTCGTCGGCTAGTGTAACATTCCCAGATCCTAACCCTGTCATTAAGCTAATTAAATTGCCATGTCATCATGATCATCTTCATTAAGTTGCATTAGGAAATAATTCAACTTCAATTCAAAATTCAAAATGCAAGTCAAATAATTATTTCTTCAAACAGCAAAACAAAAATGTTCATAATATTGCAAAAATTCCCAAAGCAATTATAAAAATAAAACCAGCATTATTTAAATTCCCAAATTGACCCTAGCAACCAAAACAGTGGACCAGCAGCAGTATAATTGACCAAATCAATTTCTAAAAATAGTTAAACATTCCAGAATAAATTGAAATTAATTGTGCTAACTAAAAATGTTGCCTGTTATTTGTGTGTCAAATCTCTAGTTCAACAAAAATCAATTGATATGAAAATGAAATAGAAACCAGACTCTGGAAATTAAAACAGAAAAAGAAAAGGAAAATGGAAAAGGACTACTCCTTACCTGGGCTTCTAGTGCACAATGTGCAGGCCCAGCCCAACAGCACCGCGTCGTCTCCCTCCTCGCGCTGCTATCGCCCGCACAGCGCGTGCACGCCATGCCCCCCCTGCTCTGCGATCGACACGGCACCACTACAGAGTTCCTGGAGGGCTACAAGGCTCCCTCGCAGCTCCCCGAAACCCTAGACACCTCCATTTTCCCCCTCGCGCCTCCCTCGCTCCGGTCCAAGCTCACCCGAGCGCCTCCGCCGATGTGCTCTCGCCATAGACGCGGCCACCTTGCCCCCCAAGCCCCGCAGGGATGTCCAGGATCATCGTGGGCGTCTTTTGCATCGTCCCCGACTAGCCACTTGCCGCGGATCATCGCCAAGCCGTCGCCTCCTTCGTTCTTCCCCGGCTGGATCCGCCACTGCTTTCCGGTCGATCCGCCTCGTCCCGAGCTCCCCCAACTTCCCTGACGCGCCCGCGAGCACCGCTGTGAGCCTCGCCTCTTCTCTGCATCCTCTCGTGCTCGATCCCGAGCTCTAGCTCCACTCCTCTCCATTGCCAAGAGCACACCGTTGCCTGTCTAGCCGCCACCGTTGTTGTAGCAAGCGCCCTTCACATTCGAGCACGACATCGATCTCCTGGAGGCCTCAGGAGCCCCGTGCGCCCTTTAGCTAGCCTCCCCATGCCCGGCAGCCTCGGGCATGACCAAGCCCGTGGCCGTGCCACCGCCCTGCCTGCTCGTGTCACCGCCTCCAGCCGTCCCCGGCGAAGGTATCTGCACCGCTGGATGCGCGCGAGCGGCCGCCCTCGAACGGGCCCTTCTGCGCCTTGAATGGCCGCCGGAGCACCGTTTCCAGCTATCGCCGCCGCCCCTGTAGCTCACCGCCGGCGCGAACCGCGCGCGTGCGGTTTAAACTGGCCGGCTGGCCACTGCATGTGGGCCCCGGCGCTAACTACGGTGGTTAGCACTAAACTAACCCCCCTAACCCCACTGACATCGGGCCCCACTGCTTCTAATCCTCTTAATTAGATTAATTAAATCTTTGTTAAAATAACAGTCTATGACATGTGGGCCCCATTGACCCTGTTGACCAGTCAACTGCTGACTGTGCACCGCTGACTCAGCTCCCTGGCCCACCAGTCAGCCTGTGCTGACTGGGCTGTTGACTCAGTCAACAGGGCCCACCAGTCAGCCTCTGTGAGGCATGGCTAGGTACTCTTCTGTGTACATATAGCATTTTGCTATTTAATTTTCAAATTTAAATTAATTCCAGAAAATACTTAAAACTTTGAAAATCATATAAAATAAACCGTAACTCGGAGTAAAATAATTTATATATGAAAAATGATCAGAAAAATCCAAAGAATCCGAATATGTCATCTGCATGCATGTTAGAACCCTCTGCGTAGGTGAACCTATAACTTTAGGCCTGTTTCTGGCAGATGAATAGTGCCTGACTTTCGGTAAATAATTCCAAATTAATTCCTAAATTAACTCAAATGGTTTAGGGGTGTATTAGGTCACCCCTGCATTGCATATTGCCATGTCATGCTCTGTGAGTGCATTTGCTTGCTATGTATTTATCTGTTTCTTCCCCCTCTTCTCTCCGGTAGACCCCGGGACCGACGCTGCTCCTGAGTACGACTACGTCATCGACGACCCTTCCTCCTTTTCAGCAGAGCTTCCAGGCAAGCAAAACCCCCTTGAGCATTCCTATATCGCCCATTCCTTCTCCCCCATGCTTGCATTAGATTTTTGCTACTGTATTTGATTGCTCCTATTCTGATGCATAGCCTGTTTTTGGTAACTACTGTTGATACCTTACCTGCTATCCTAAATGCTTAGTATAGGTTGGTTAGTAATCCATCAGTGACCCCTCACCCTTGTCCTTGTTGCCCCGCTTTGTTACCGGTGCCCCGATCAATGTGATAGATGTACAGTGACCGACACAGCACCGCACACCCCCTTAGTTGTACGACTCTGCAGAGCTACTATCGAGTGCCGAGGGTGATACCTCCCACCTCACTCCTGATGATATCTCTATAGCATAGCTAGTCGGTTGCGGGTTACCGAGGGTGATTCCTCTTTCACCACCTCCGAAGAAGCCTCTGTCGTGCAACCCCTCAAGTGTGAACCATCGAGGGTGATTCCTCTGAGTTCACCTTGACGGTTACATCGAGTAGGAATCCAACGAGGGTGATTCCTCGGATTCCATCTTGATGTTATGGACACACGGTTACCCTAATTTTACTTCAGTTCCCGGCTGAAAGCTCTGTTAGACGTCCAGTTCAGCATCGTGGCACGGTCGGATCGTGCCATCCAGGAGAGGGATGGCGTTGGTATCCACCCTGCACACAACGACCCGGAGTGCAAAGGGCGATGGGCCCAAGACCCCTGAGCACTTAGGATGTAGACCGGCGGGGACCTCTCTGCCGAGCCTAGGTAGGACTACGTCATGTCAATCAGCCGAGGCCGGGCATGACCCGGAAAAGTGTGTCCGACCAGAGTTAATCGACTGTGTTGGGTAACAGTAGTGCACCCCTGCAGGGAAGTTATCTATTCGAATAGCCGTGTCCACGGTAACAGGACGCTCAGTGTTGTATCCCGATCTACTACAACTTGAACTGGATACATGTTACCTTAATTAATATGTTAGCTCCGGGATCGCTTTCTCGCAGGGAGTCGATGAAGGATCTCTGGGCTTTGCTACTACATGCTTGTTGCTTTATTATATGCTACTAATCTGCACTCTTCTAATGCTGCAAGACGCTGCAAGATGCTAGTCTTCGATAGGCTAGGCCTTCCCTCTATTCTGGCATTTTTGCAGTCTAGCCCACAGATACAGCCTCTTCTTTTGATACCGATGCATACTTAGCATAGATCTGATGTAAGTCTTGCGAGTACTTTGGATGAGTACTCACAGTTGCTTTGCTACCTCTTTTTCCCCATATCTGATTGCTGCGATCAGATGACAGAGTCCCGGAGCCAGCTGATCCCGCTGACGACTACTGCTACCACGGTGGTGCCTACTACTACATGGAGACCAACGACCAGGAGTAGTTCGAAGGCTCCCAGGCAGGAGGCCTGCGCCTTGTCGATCTAGTTGTCGTTGTTTTGTTCAACCTTCTTAAGGCAGACTTGTCTAACTATGTCTGTACTCAGATATTGTTGCTTTCGCTGACTCTTGTGTAACTCGAGCTTATGTATTCGAGTCCTCGAGGCTCCTGGCTTGTAATATAAAGCTTGTATTATTTTATTTTGTGTCTAGAATTGTGTTGTGATACCTTCCCGTGAGTCCCTGGGCTTGATCATGCGCATTTGCGTGTATGATTAGTGCACGGTCGGGCCGGGGGCGTCACAGCTAGTGTCAAGATTCAAAAAGTTGTGGACTTTGTGTGTTGGAACTCAGTCTAAAGCTCTGCTCCTACCACTGAGCCTAGAACAATATCCGAGTACACATGATTTCATAAAATGAGTTGCAGATCATCATTCTCAAAGAACAATCATGTCGCTCCAGGCTCAAACCGTAAGATCATGATCAGTTACAAAAATAAATAAGACCTGGATTGTCCCAACATGACAACAAAAATCTCAACTTGTGAGAACCACGATCCAAAGTGTTTTGTTAACATGTATGTCCTAAAGCAGAGCACACTACTTACCGAAGCCTCCTTGTTCTTCTTCACGAATTTCAACATCATGTGATTCCCTAGGAAAAAATGTATAAATACTCGCTTCCAGTGGATGCTACATATCATAATTAAAGGATGTTATTAATTCAAATTAGCATATGCTTCAGTAAATAGCATAATTACATGCTTCAGGTCTGACATATATGTTAGTGAAAAACAAAATGAATTGGAATGTAAGCACAAAAGCCACAAATAGCAATACAGCAGACAATGTTCAGCAAAAATGGACGACCCCAACAATTAAGATAAAATTGATTATTATCATGATAACATTAACGTTTTTCTTACACATTTACCAAAGAAGCATGACAATAACTGGCGACATTTCGGAGTAAGATTTCCTAAAAGACACAAGCCGTTAAATCTCAAGCATGACATCAATCATCATCAAACTAGAAATGATACTCATAAACTACTCATAGTTGCCTCGTTAGTTGCTTTAGTTTAGGAAATTAAAAATTCATCAGAGGAAGCAATCTACAAAGTCAAGTGGAGCAATAGCGGCCAAGCAATCCTATTGCTATGTTCTTGCTTTTATTGTACACAAAGAGGTCGTAATTGGGAGCAAGGGCGCTGGAGATATTGTGCAACAGCAGGCATCTTGATGCAGTTGTGTTTGTCAAGGTTGAGGTCAGAAAAATGATTTTATTTTCAATGTGCATTATTACTGAAAAGTATTTCCATATATAGAAATGTACTGCTTTTCTGAGCATCTAGAAATCTTGCTGCTGGTAGATAACATTGCCGTTGAAATTAAATTTCCAAGAACATGAGACCATGAGGTTCTAAGATAATTTTTTAAAAGTGAATGTTATTATACCACACATTCATCGACTCCCTGCGAGAAAGCGATCCCGGAGCTAACATATTAATTAAGGTAACATGTATCCAGTTCAAGTTGTAGTAGATCGGGATACAACACTGAGCGTCCTGTTACCGTGGACACGGCTATTCGAATAGATAACTTCCCTGAGGGGTGCACTACTGTTACCCAACACGCTCGATTAACTCTGGCCGGACACACTTTTCTCGGTCATGCCCGGCCTCGGCTGGTCGACACGACGTAGTCCTACCTAGACTCAACAAAGAGGTCCCCGCCGGTCTACATCCTAAGCGCTCAGGGGTCTTGGGCCCATCACTCTTTGCACTCCGGGTCGTTGCGTGGGTGAACGGGACCAAGCACCACCTCTGTCCTGGATGGCTCCTGCCCGAACGCGCCGCAATGCTGAACTGGACGTCTGACAGAGCTTTCGGCTGATACATA
This sequence comes from Elymus sibiricus, assembly GCA_039707655.1. Classification (NCBI taxonomy): domain Eukaryota; kingdom Viridiplantae; phylum Streptophyta; class Magnoliopsida; order Poales; family Poaceae; genus Elymus; species Elymus sibiricus. The sequence continues at coordinate 68,935,783 of CM077674.1, read as the reverse complement.
CAGCGCTGAGGGCCTCATTAAACCATTATCCCGCGTGGTGGTAGTGCGTATAGGCCAGTGGCCAACTCAGATCAAATACCCAAATCCGTTAGTGTGTTGGGGGCTCGCGGTGACGATCAGTACTCCTGTCGCCCCGTCTCGAGGAAGTGCAACAAGGGTCAGGCCCATCCCACTCTAGGGCGGTCTCTGCCTGCCCGGCCGCGCCTCGTAATTATCTCGCGGGTACCCTCCAGGTCAACCTGTAACACCCCGATTTTTGGCCCTTTCTTTTTCTTTTGGATTTCTTCGAATTTTTATTTGGAGTTCTTTTTCCGTGGCTATGTGGTCTTGAAACCTGGGAAAATCTTCTCTCCTACCACTTCCTAGTAGCTCGTCATTCTCAAATCTATCTCAAGGCCATGTCATTTCCATTTTAGGCCAACTCCAATATTTAATTATTGGGAATATTCCTTTTTCCGTTAAAGGAATAACCCCGTTTGCCCTAGGTTGTGAAGCAACCTATATTTCTGTCTATCCAAAAATTCCCACAAAATTCTCATAAATTCTTTGGATCATATCTTCAACAAATATGTCGAAACCCATCCTTGCCAAGTTCAAAAATAATTCAGGAATATTCATTTCCTATTCTGTCCAGTAGAGCACTTTGTGAAGGAAGTGCCATTTATATTTTCTTGATTGCCCTCAAAAATTTTGGTCATTCCTTCCTATCCAAATTATTGTCACATGCCAAAATTCAACTCCATTTGCCTAGTAAATCTTCCTCAACAAATTCCCAAAGTTTCTGACCAGAGAGAAACTTTGTGAAGGAAGTACTAGCTAGGATTATCCAAATGAGTTGAAATTTTGGGAGATCATTCATGTGATCAAATAATGACTATCAACAAAATTTCATACCCATCCAAAAATCTATCTGAGCACACCTTCAAATCTTGTTTTCTGGTCACAATTTCAGTTTGTGAAGCAACTATATTTTATATTGCTTCAAAAATTCTGAAATTAATCCACGACCTAAATATCCCTAAATAATGTGAGAATCCCAAAACTCACATTATTTTGCCAAGCCACTTTCTCTGAAAAATTCCCCCAAGTTTCTGTCCAGTGGGTATCATTGTGAAGGAAGTACCATTTTTACTTATCCAATTGGGATGAAATTTTTATGGTATCTTCATAAGACCAAATGAACACCCTACACCAATTTTCAGCCCAAGCCAAGTATCCATGTGAGTGCTACTTCCTGATCTAGATTCTGGCCAAATTTTTGCAGTTGTGAAGCAACTGCACTCTAACCTTGTCCAAATGACCTCAAAATTCACAGGATCATATTCCTTCCTACCCTAAGCCCCTGAGACATCCTGGTTAATTCTTATCCTGTCTAAGTTGATCACTACTTCAGGCTTAAGTTTGCAACAGCCAAGTTCAGTCGACCTCTCCCATCCACCCACAGTGCCTTTCTTCGATCTATCACCTCAGGTAGGACCCACTTAGGAGAGACAACACGCTAGACATCGTTTGATTGGCCAGAGTGCACCGCGTGTGCCTGTGCACGCGGTGACCACGCGGTCTGGCGCGCCGAAAGCGTGCTCTGAAACTTTGGGGCCCTCTGCCGCCGCCCAAACGCCGAGCTCCCGCCACCGCACCATGTCCTCTGCGTCGCCACCACTATCCTGCGTCCGTGTGTACTCTCTGGACCCCTCCCCCTCTCCTATTTCCTCTCCGGCGACCATGCCCTCCCGGGATGCCCGCGGCCGTCGTCGCTTTACACTTGTCCTCTTCCTCCCCGCGGCAACTTTGCACCGAATGCACCTCCCCTAGCCCTCTCTGCCCCTCCGCGCGTGCGCTCGTGCACGCGGTCGCGCCAGAGGAATCGACCGCGAGCTCCCTTCGGTTTCTGGCTATGGCATCCTCGCCATGGCTATATATAGCCCTCCCGAGCACCTCTACTCCTCACCACCAGCCTCCTCTTCCTCCCTTAGCCCTGCCCAACACTCCAATTTAGCTCGAGGGACTACCACGCCCTCTCATGGCCGAAGTCTAGCCGCTGGTCTTCTGCTCAAATCCGAGCTAGACCGAGCCCCTCCCGTCCTCATTCTGCCACCAGGAGAACCCTCGTGCTCCGGCGATCCGGCCCACCTCCTCGGACCTCCTCCAGGACGCCCGTGCACCCGAAGCCACTGGCGGCCGATGGCATCCTCCGCCGGTGTCGAAGCCGCTGGCTTCTCGGTCCTCTCCGGCAGCCGTGGCCTTCACCAATGGATGCGCCGCGCCGAGCTGAGCTCATCCATAGGTGGCACGCCGTGGGAGACGGCCGGAGTCGCCGGCAAACGCCGGTCGAGCGCCGCCCTTCCTCGGCCGAGCGCGGGCAGGAGCTTGAAGATGACGACCAGGCCAGGCGGGCCCCACCTCCCCTCGACCCCACCTGTAAGCGACTGGGGCCCCGGGCCCAGCCGTTAAGTGGAGGCGTATTCGATAGAATACGTCTTCCTTTCTCGAAAGCGCATTCTGGTTACTCTTCGGGCCATAATACGTTTTCTCTATTTGAAAGCGTAATATCAGAAATGCGCTTTTAGATTTTCAGCCCGGCCGAAACCCTTTTATAGCGGACGTTCGTCCGTTAAGGCCAGAAAAGAACAAATTTTTATTCTTTTTCCGCCTAACGAACGAACGGTCGTAACTCCGCAACCGTGACTCCGATTCAGGTGATTCCAAAGCCCACGATCTTAGTTCGTCGAGCCCGTTCCGATGGTATCATTTTCATGAGGTTGTCACACTGTGAAAATGACCATTTTGCCCTTGCCCCTAAAACAGCTCCGCCGAGAGGGAAACATTTCCAGCGATTCTTTCCGCGAGTTCATCGCACCTCTCCCCGGTGTATCCTCCATCCCCAGGCAAGCCACAACAGCCACTTGCATGATGGCATTGCAATAGCCATGGTTTCCACTTGAATATTTAATTTTTGTTTGCTCATTTAATTATTTTGTGAATGCTTCGAATATGCTTGTGAATCCATGCTCATTGCTTATGTCATGTTCATTTTCATCTAGTAAGTGATATGATTAATTGCTAAGGATATTCTTATCATGTTTTATTCTTGTAATCATTTCCGATGCTATTGATAATAATATGCTCATATGAATAGTTACCGGTTGGTTATGAAAATGCTTGTTATATTCATGATCGTCATTATGCCATGTGCATTTGCATCCCGGAGAATAGATGACTTATCATTATTGATGGTATGTTATTAAATGGTTATGTTGCCCATCCATGGTTACACTGATATCATGCTCATCTGCATTGTTGTTCCCTTATGTATTTTATTGTGACTCAGCTCATCACCATTCAAGTTAAACCGGACATTAATCGAACTTGAACAAACCTGTTGGCTGAGTCATGGTGCCACCGAATCGAGCTCAACAGTGCAACCACACTTGCCTGGATGGGGAGGCCCTAATGCGGTCTATTGTCATGCCTCTCGCCGGAACCTCCAAGTAGGGAAGGTTATGGGTGTGCGCTACCCTGATCAGGTAGGCGACCATAAGCCTTGAGTGCCCGAGTTGTAAGCATATCCGAGGTCCCCGTTTGGGACAATGTTATGTATTGGGCCATGACGATGGCAGCCACAAAGGTGGCGGATGTCACGAGTTGACATCAAGGGCAACCCAGGACATAGCCCAAAGGGGAGTTTGTCGGGAGTGTCCGGGAGAGTGTCATACAATAGACTGGTTTTGTCGGAACGTCGTTGGTCCACCCGAATGGGAGCACGAGGCCATGAGTTCCGTGGTGTGGGTACAGTGTACTAACCTCTGCAGAGTGTATAATCTATCGATAGCCGCGTCCTCGGTCATGGACACAGTTCGTAGTAGGTCACACTATGGGTCAACAGAAATAATAATCTGAATAATAAACAACCCCGGTTCGATGAGCAAAGAAGTTGGTTGATCTTTATGTGGTCATGCGATGATCACATGTATAGATCAAGCTCTGTGTGGTCATGTGATGATCACGATTGTAAGTTTGTGGTTACGAGATAATCTCCGAGCAAAGTAAGTTGGTCCATGAGACCTTAAATGTCGAACCCCTTGCATGCTAGTGCTAGTATCATCTTGTTCATATCATGAATTATATGTACATGCCATGCTCATGTTGTTGCCATGCTCATGTTGTTGCCATGCTCATGTTGTTGCCATGCTCATGCTGGTACCATGCTCATGTTGTTGCCATGCTCATGCTGTTGCCATGCTCATGCTGTTACTATGCTTATGTTGTTCTAGTAATATAGTGTTCATCTTTGATGATTAACCTGTAAATGCCATGTTGTTGTATGTCTTGATTGCTTTGGTTGCTGTGAGCTTGCGAGTACATTCAAAGTACTCACCTGGCGTGTCATGCCAGATTGCAGGTGATGCCGTGATTGCTTGTTTGTCGAGGATCCCGAGGTTGCGCTCTAGGATACGTCCCAGCCAGAGTCCCTGCGGAGTGGAGTTCATCATCGTCGCCGTTGTTCCGCTGCTAGAATTCTTTCCGCTTCGAGATGTGCCGCTGCTAGCATAGAACTACCTGAGTAGGCAAAGTGTCGCCGTGCCCCTGTAACCTTCATGCCTTCAGAACCTTTGTACCCGTGTTATTTGTAATAAAGAGCTGATTTGTTCTATGCCAAGCAGTGCCGTATTCCAGAAGACTTGATCTCTGGGCTGGAATACGGGGTGTTCCGGTCTCTCTGAGCCGGGGTTCCACAAGGCTTGGTATCAGAGCAGGTCTGGCTGTAGGACACCCTAGTCAGCGCGAGCGTTAGAAACCGGTAGTTCAGAGTCTAGCTTGCTTGTTGCATTTGGTTGTTGCATTTGTTTGCTGCATAGCATGAATATAGACTCATTATATTGTCACTAACGGTTGATCTTGTGAGTGTAGGTGGCATCGGTTTCGATCCACTACCTGCACCCTCCAGCTTTGCATACGCATTCTTTGGTGTTTGGTGTCATCTCTATCCCAGCGGAGTGATGCCGAGGTACCTTGTGGTGTCAATCACTTGCAGGATTGATACACAGGTATCACACCAATATTTTCTCTTCAGCCCACCTATCGTTTCGGTGGTAGACATGTTTCTACCCCGGATCTGGCCATCCAACCCGCCACTTTGGCAACCCTTACTGGTCTTTGTTACCAAAAGAAAGGGCAATGCCAGCAGACCCTGTTTCTCACCGCTATCCTATCCTATCACCCATTCCCTGGACAAGTACGGTTTCCGTACGCTTGATGATGATGTAGTCGTGGCATCCGTGTCTCGCTACAAGATCACCGAGTCCGTCCTCACCTCCGAGCCCGTCCAGATGCAATCTGGGTTAAGCCAGCACTTGGTGTAGCTCTGTTTACACCAACCCCTCCACACACTGATCAATTTTCGTGCACGCCGCCACAGCATATTAGATCGTAGTACCAGAGTTTCCTCGAGAATTGTGTGCTTAAGTAGGCGTGCATAGTGAGGTGAATAGCTGTAAAATGTGATGTTGCTTGTATGTGATCTTAATGCTGTGTGTGCTTTTATTCAGGCGTTTCTTTTGTTTCTTTCTTTGGGCCTTCGGTGTTACCTTATTTCCCCTTATGAAAGTTGCTCATCAACCGACACCGGACCCGAAGAATCAGGGATGAATTCAATTATTTGGAAGCTCAGCTAAACACTATGAAACTCTCAGCTGACTGCATTATATTGAGAATGTTCGGTATGAATACAAATGATATTCTGGAATAACTATCAGCATCAAGACTGACTCAGTATGCAACCATCACAATCGTAATGAACCAGCTGGAAGACAATGTGTGTGCAAGACAACAGTACATTATCCGTCAAAGGAATATCAAGGATATATATATGGCATTCAGTCCGCATGTCACGGAGAGAAGCTTCGGGAGTAAGCAACCCAGTCTTCCTCCGCACGCTACCAGGGAAGCTTCCGACGCAAGGTTCCGCAGTCTTCCTCAGTACGATATGTGGATAGCTTCCAGTGCAAGATACTCAGTCTTCTTCGGTAAGCCACCGCAGAAAGCTTCAGGCATAAGGCACCGAATCTTCCTCAGCAAGCAACCAGGAGGAGAAGCTTCTGAGGTACGGTACCCAGTCTTCTTCAGCACGCTATCCCTGCAAGAGCTTCGAGTGCAAGATATCCATCCTTCCTCAGCACGCTACTCTCGATGGCTTCCAACACAAGCTATCCGGTCCTCGTCAGTACGGCACTACAAACAGTCATCGGCATTGGTACAAGATATTACACAGTGAGTTGGCAGCATATGGCAATGCATCCCAAGAATCAGATCCGTAACAGTTTGTCAGAAGCAAGAATCAGTCAACACACAAGTGTCTGCCTCGGGAATCAAATGCCCAGATACACATGCTTCCATATATATTGAGTATGCTGCCAAGGTCATGCAAGTCACACGTACGATGAGGCAAGCACGGTGAGAATCCGACAACCCCAGGAGTTATGTAAGAGGGAGAAAGCAAGTTATACACCTCAGTGGGATGCAATGTCTGACAAGCTATGAAGCAAGACAATGTTGGGACAACAATCCTGACAGTAAGTATCAAGGCCAGCTTCCTCACACCCGACAAAGTCACTGTCACGTATGATTGACCACAGCAGTAAGCTCTATACAAATAACTGTGAACCTGGTATATGATCATGATGAACCCTTGCTTATCTTTTCCGGGTAACGGCACCACGCCTATGTTCTGAGCTGCTTTCAGCCGTCCAGGGTGGATGCCGACTTTACATTTCTCTTTTCAACAACTGGCCCGTGTTTTGAGCTGCTTGTCGGCCGTCTCGGGCAACTGTTGAGTTTCTTTTTGTAGCAGCGACCCTATGCTCTGAGCTGTTCTTCGGCCGTCTTAGGGAACTGCTACATTCTTCTTATCAACACTGCCTCATGCTCTGAGCTGCTTTTTAGCCGTCGTGAGCCAAGGTTGAGTTATTTCAGTAATGTCCCAGATCTGAGTTGCAAAGACCGTTTTGGTGGCTACTGAGTTATTTGCCGATTTCATGCAAAGGTTCGGATGATCATTGCCATACAGTTAAAGCGTGGGAGATGATGAACTTGCCAGTTAAGCATTGTTGCACGATCATAGGATAAGGATAAGGTATGATTGCCGGAATATTGCACCTGACAGCGCCTATGGTCACACAAAGAATTAAAGATATTTATGGCCAAGCTCTTTTAGCAAAAGATTTGGACAAAAGAAAACGATAATGAAGGAGCAAGACCGGCAACACGGGTATGATAATTGTGGCATGAACCACATGGTACGGATACCCACGATAGTCTGATTCTGTATTAATCACCATGAACACACACCCAAGGAGTCTACTCTATTTGTAAGGACCTCATATCAAGGTGACAGTTGAATCGTCAGTACGGATCTAAGACAAAGAAGTCAGCAAGATTCGGAAATCCCTGCAAGCAGTCAGATTCTGCCAAAAGAACGGTTATGATTCTCAGCATTATTTTGAACCCGGAGGATATGCACCTACGTGAGTAACCCGATGCAATGATTAAATGATTCATGTCCATCGAGGAAATTTATGCACAACTCAATTGATACTATCGGTACTGGATAAAAGAATGTCACGTCAAATGGAAGTCACTTCCGGACTTATGAAAATACCAGCCATGATAATATCAGATAAGTCAGCAGACATAAAAGAAGTGAAGTCAGAGCAAGGATGAACATATGAAGAAAGATTTGTCAGAATGTTGGATACAGTGAAGCAAACCACCCTAGAGCAAGGGAGTCAGTCAGATGCAATTCAGAGGGAACACCAAGAAAAAGGATACCGAGTTGGAAACGGTCTCCTTAAGTCAGAATATTCATACTTGTTCCCTGAGCAACCAAATCTCGAGGACGGGATTTATCGTAAGGGGGTAGGTTTGTAACACCCTGATTTTTGGCCCTTTCTTTTTCTTTTGGATTTCTTCGAATTTTTATTTGGAGTTATTTTTCCGTGGCTATGTGGTCTTGAAACCTGGGAAAATCTTCTCTCCTGCCACTTCCTAGTGGCTCGTCATTCTCAAATCTATCTCAAGGCCATGTCATTTCCATTTTAGCCCAACTCCAATATTTAATTATTGGGAATATTCCTTTTTCCGTTAAAGGAATAACCCCGTTTGCCCTAGGTTGTGAAGCAACCTATATTTCTGTCAATCCAAAAATTCCCACAAAATTCTCATAAATTCTTTGGATCATATCTTCCACAAATATGTCGAAACCCATGCTTGCCTAGTTCAAAAATAATTCAGGAATATTCATTTCCTATTCTGTCCAGCAAGGCACTTTGTGAAGGAAGTGCCATTTATCTTTTCTTGATTGCCCTCAAAAATTTTGGGCACTCTTTCCTATCCAAATTATTGTCACATGCCAAAATTCAACTCCATTTGCCTAGTAAATCTTCCTCAGCAAATTCCCAAAGTTTCTGACCAGAGAGAAACTTTGTGAAGGAAGTACTAGCTAGGTTTATCCAAATGAGTTGAAATTTTGGGAGATCATTCATGTGATCAAATAATGACTCTCAACCAAATTTCAAACCCATCCAACAATCTATCTGAGCAGACCTTCAAATCTTGTTTTCTGGTCACAATTTCAGTTTGTGAAGCAACTATATTTTATATTGCTTCACAAATTCTGAAATTAATCCACGACCTAAATATCCCTATATAATGCAAGCATCCAAAAACTCACATTATTTTGCCAAGCCATTGTCTCTGAAAAATTCCCCCAAATTTCTGTCCAGTGGGTATCATTGTGAAGGAAGTACCATTTTTACTTATCCAATTGGGATGAAATTTTTATGGTATCTTCATATGACCAAATGATCACCCTCCACCAATTTTCAACCCAATCCAAGTAACCAGGTGAGTGCTACTTCCTGATCTAGATTCTGGCCAAATTTTTGCAGTTGTGAAGCAACTGCACTCTAACCTTGTCCAAATGACCTCAAAATTCACAGGATCATATTCCTTCCTACCCTAAGCCCCTGAGACATCCTGGTTAATTCTTATCCTGTCTAAGTTGATCACTACTTCAGGCTTAAGTTTGCAACAGCAAAGTTCAGTCGACCTCTCCCATCCACCCACAGTGCCTTTCTTCGATCTATCACCTCAGGTAGGACCCACTTAGGAGAGACAACACGCTAGACATTGTTTGATTGGCCAGAGTGCACCGCGTGTGCCTGTGCACGCGGTGACCACGCGGTCTGGCACGCCGAAAGCGTGCTCTGAAACTTTGGGGCCCTCTGCCGCCGCCCAAACGCCGAGCTCCCGCCACCGCACCATGTCCTCTGTGTCGCCACCACTCTCCTGCGTCCGTGTGTACTCTCTGGACCCCTCCCCCTCTCCTATTTCCTCTCCGGCGAGCACGCCGTCCCGGGATGCCCGCGGCCGTCGTCGCTTTGCACTTGTCCTCTTCCTCCCCGCGGCAACTTTGCACCGAATGCACCTCCCCTAGCCCTCTCTCCCCCTCCGCGTGTGCGCTCGTGCACGCGGTCGTGCCAAAGGAATCGACTGCGAGCTCTCGTCGGTTTCCGGCTATGGCATCCTCGCCATGGCTATATATAGCCCTCCCGAGCACCTCTACTCCTCACCACCAGCCTCCTCTTCCTCCCTTAGCCCTGCCCAACACTCCAATTTAGCTCGAGGGACTCCCACGCCCTCTCATGGCCGAAGTCTAGCCGCTGGTCTTCTGCTCAAATCCGAGCTAGACCGAGCCCCTCCCGTCCTCATTCTGCCACCAGGAGAACCCTCGTGCTCCGGCGATCCGCCCCACCTCCTCGGACCTCCTCCAGGACGCCCGTGCACCCGAAGCCACTGGCGACCGACGACATCCTCCGCCGGCGTCGAAGCCGCTGGCTTCTCGGTCCTCTCCGGCAGTCGTGGCCTACACCAATGGATGCGCCGCGCCGAGCTGAGCTCATCCATAGGTGGCACGCCGTGGGAGACTGCCGGAGTCGCCGGCAAACGCCGGTCGAGCGCCGCCCTGCCTCGGCCGAGCGCGGGCAGGAGCTTGAAGACGACGACCAGGCCAGGCGAGCCCCACCTCCCCTCCACCCCACCTGTAAGCACCTGCGGCCCTGGGCCCAGTCGTTAAGTGGAGGCGTATTCGATAGAATACGTCTTCCTTTCTCGAAAGCGCATTCTGGTTACTCTTCGGGCCATAATACGTTTTCTCTATTTGAAAGCGTAATATCAGAAATGCGCTTTCAGATTTTCAGCCCGGCCGAAACCCTTTTATAGCGGACGTTCGTCCGTTAAGGCCAGAAAAGAACAGATTTTTATTCTTTTTCCGCCTAACGAACGAACGGCCGTAACTCCGCAACCGTGACTCCGATTCAGGTGATTCCAAAGCCCACGATCTCAGTTCGTCGAGCCCGTTCCGATGGTATCATTTTCATGAGGTTGTCCCACTGTGAAAATGACCATTTTGCCCTTGCCCCTAAAACAGCTCCGCCGAGAGGGAAACATTTCCGGCAATTCTTTCCGCGAGTTCATCGCACCTCTCCCCGGTGTATCCTCCATCCCCAGGCAAGCCACAACAGCCACTTGCATGATGGCATTGCAATAGACATGGTTTCCACTTGAATATTTAATTTTTGTTTGCTCATTTAATTATTTTGTGAATGCTTCGAATATGCTTGTGAATCCATGCTCATTGCTTATGCCATGTTCATTTTCATCTAGTAAGTGATATGATTAATTGCTAAGGATATTCTTATCATGTTTTATTCTTGTAATCATTTCCGATGCTATTGATAATAATATGCTCATATGAATAGTTACCGGTTGGTTATGAAAATGCTTGTTATATTCATGATCGTCATTATGCCATGTGCATTTGCATCCCGGAGAATAGATGACTTATCATTATTGATGGTATGTTATTAAATGGTTATGTTGCCCATCCATGGTTACACTGATATCATGCTCATCTGCATTGTTGTTCCCTTATGTATTTTATTGTGACTCAGCTCATCACCATTCAAGTTAAACCGGACATTAATCGAACTTGAACAAACCTGTTGGCTGAGTCATGGTGCCACCGAATCGAGCTCAACAGTGCAACCACACTTGCCTGGATGGGGAGGCCCTAATGCGGTCTATTGTCATGCCTCTCGCCGGAACTTCCAACTAGGGAAGGTTATGGGTGTGCGCTACCCTGATCAGGTAGGCGACCATAAGCCTTGAGTGCCCGAGTTGTAAGCATATCCGAGGTCCCCGTTTGGGACAATGTTATGTATTGGGCCATGACGATGGCAGCCACAAAGGTGGCGGATGTCACGAGTTGACATCAAGGGCAACCCAGGACATAGCCCAAAGGGGAGTTTGTCGGGAGTGTCCGGGAGAGTGTCATACAATAGACTGGTTTTGTCGGAACGTCGTTGGTCCACCCGAATGGGAGCACGAGGCCATGAGTTCCGTGGTGTGGGTACAGTGTACTAACCTCTGCAGAGTGTATAATCTATCGATAGCCGCGTCCTCGGTCATGGACACAGTTCGTAGTAGGTCACACTATGGGTCAACAGAAATAATAATCTGAATAATAAACAACCCCGGTTCGATGAGCAAAGAAGTTGGTTGATCTTTATGTGGTCATGCGATGATCACATGTATAGATCAAGCTCTGTGTGGTCATGTGATGATCACGATTGTAAGTTTGTGGTTACGAGATAATCTCCGAGCAGAGTAAGTTGGTCCATGAGACCTTAAATGTCGAACCCCTTGCATGCTAGTGCTAGTATCATCTTGTTCATATCATGAATTATATGTACATGCCATGCTCATGTTGTTGCCATGCTCATGTTGTTGCCATGCTCATGTTGTTGCCATGCTCATGCTGGTACCATGCTCATGTTGTTGCCATGCTCATGCTGTTGCCATGCTCATGCTGTTACTATGCTTATGTTGTTCTAGTAATATAGTGTTCATCTTTGATGATTAACCTGTAAATGCCATGTTGTTGTATGTCTTGATTGCTTTGGTTGCTGTGAGCTTGCGAGTACATTCAAAGTACTCACCTGGCGTGTCATGCCAGATTGCAGGTGATGCCGTGATTGCTTGTTTGTCGAGGATCCCGAGGTTGCGCTCTAGGATACGTCCCAGCCAGAGTCCCTGCGGAGTGGAGTTCATCATCGTCGCCGTTGTTCCGCTGCTAGAATTCTTTCCGCTTCGAGATGTGCCGCTGCTAGCATAGAACTACCTGAGTAGGCAAAGTGTCGCCGTGCCCCTGTAACCTTCATGCCTTCAGAACCTTTGTACCCGTGTTATTTGTAATAAAGAGCTGATTTGTTCTATGCCAAGCAGTGCCGTATTCCAGAAGACTTGATCTCTGGGCTGGAATACGGGGTGTTCCGGTCTCTCTGAGCCGGGGTTCCACAAGGCTTGGTATCAGAGCAGGTCTGGCTGTAGGACACCCTAGTCAGCGCGAGCGTTAGAAACCGGTAGTTCAGAGTCTAGCTTGCTTGTTGCATTTGGTTGTTGCATTTGTTTGCTGCATAGCATGAATATAGACTCATTATATTGTCACTAACGGTTGATCTTGTGAGTGTAGGTGGCATCGGTTTCGATCCACTACCTGCACCCTCCAGCTTTGCATACGCATTCTTTGGTGTTTGGTGTCATCTCTATCCCAGCGGAGTGATGCCGAGGTACCTTGTGGTGTCAATCACTTGCAGGATTGATACACAGGTATCACACCAATATTTTCTCTTCAGCCCACCTATCGTTTCGGTGGTAGACATGTTTCTACCCCGGATCTGGCCATCCAACCCGCCACTTTGGCAACCCTTACTGGTCTTTGTTACCAAAAGAAAGGGCAATGCCAGCAGACCCTGTTTCTCACCGCTATCCTATCCTATCACCCATTCCCTGGACAAGTACGGTTTCCGTACGCTTGATGATGATGTAGTCGTGGCATCCGTGTCTCGCTACAAGATCACCGAGTCCGTCCTCACCTCCGAGCCCGTCCAGATGCAATCTGGGTTAAGCCAGCACTTGGTGTAGCTCTGTTTACACCAACCCCTCCACACACTGATCAATTTTCGTGCACGCCGCCACAGCATATTAGATCGTAGTACCAGAGTTTCCTCGAGAATTGTGTGCTTAAGTAGGCGTGCATAGTGAGGTGAATAGCTGTAAAATGTGATGTTGCTTGTATGTGATCTTAATGCTGTGTGTGCTTTTATTCAGGCGTTTCTTTTGTTTCTTTCTTTGGGCCTTCGGTGTTACCTTATTTCCCCTTATGAAAGTTGCTCATCAACCGACACCGGACCCGAAGAATCAGGGATGAATTCAATTATTTGGAAGCTCAGCTAAACACTATGAAACTCTCAGCTGACTGCATTATATTGAGAATGTTCGGTATGAATACAAATGATATTCTGGAATAACTATCAGCATCAAGACTGACTCAGTATGCAACCATCACAATCGTAATGAACCAGCTGGAAGACAATGTGTGTGCAAGACAACAGTACATTATCCGTCAAAGGAATATCAAGGATATATATATGGCATTCAGTCCGCATGTCACGGAGAGAAGCTTCGGGAGTAAGCAACCCAGTCTTCCTCCGCACGCTACCAGGGAAGCTTCCGACGCAAGGTTCCGCAGTCTTCCTCAGTACGATATGTGGATAGCTTCCAGTGCAAGATACTCAGTCTTCTTCGGTAAGCCACCGCAGAAAGCTTCAGGCATAAGGCACCGAATCTTCCTCAGCAAGCAACCAGGAGGAGAAGCTTCTGAGGTACGGTACCCAGTCTTCTTCAGCACGCTATCCCTGCAAGAGCTTCGAGTGCAAGATATCCATCCTTCCTCAGCACGCTACTCTCGATGGCTTCCAACACAAGCTATCCGGTCCTCGTCAGTACGGCACTACAAACAGTCATCGGCATTGGTACAAGATATTACACAGTGAGTTGGCAGCATATGGCAATGCATCCCAAGAATCAGATCCGTAACAGTTTGTCAGAAGCAAGAATCAGTCAACACACAAGTGTCTGCCTCGGGAATCAAATGCCCAGATACACATGCTTCCATATATATTGAGTATGCTGCCAAGGTCATGCAAGTCACACGTACGATGAGGCAAGCACGGTGAGAATCCGACAACCCCAGGAGTTATGTAAGAGGGAGAAAGCAAGTTATACACCTCAGTGGGATGCAATGTCTGACAAGCTATGAAGCAAGACAATGTTGGGACAACAATCCTGACAGTAAGTATCAAGGCCAGCTTCCTCACACCCGACAAAGTCACTGTCACGTATGATTGACCACAGCAGTAAGCTCTATACAAATAACTGTGAACCTGGTATATGATCATGATGAACCCTTGCTTATCTTTTCCGGGTAACGGCACCACGCCTATGTTCTGAGCTGCTTTCAGCCGTCCAGGGTGGATGCCGACTTTACATTTCTCTTTTCAACAACTGGCCCGTGTTTTGAGCTGCTTGTCGGCCGTCTCGGGCAACTGTTGAGTTTCTTTTTGTAGCAGCGACCCTATGCTCTGAGCTGTTCTTCGGCCGTCTTAGGGAACTGCTACATTCTTCTTATCAACACTGCCTCATGCTCTGAGCTGCTTTTTAGCCGTCGTGAGCCAAGGTTGAGTTATTTCAGTAATGTCCCAGATCTGAGTTGCAAAGACCGTTCTGGTGGCTACTGAGTTATTTGCCGATTTCATGCAAAGGTTCGGATGATCATTGCCATACAGTTAAAGCGTGGGAGATGATGAACTTGCCAGTTAAGCATTGTTGCACGATCATAGGATAAGGATAAGGTATGATTGCCGGAATATTGCACCTGACAGCGCCTATGGTCACACAAAGAATTAAAGATATTTATGGCCAAGCTCTTTTAGCAAAAGATTTGGACAAAAGAAAACGATAATGAAGGAGCAAGACCGGCAACACGGGTATGATAATTGTGGCATGAACCACATGGTACGGATACCCACGATAGTCTGATTCTGTATTAATCACCATGAACACACACCCAAGGAGTCTACTCTATTTGTAAGGACCTCATATCAAGGTGACAGTTGAATCGTCAGTACGGATCTAAGACAAAGAAGTCAGCAAGATTCGGAAATCCCTGCAAGCAGTCAGATTCTGCCAAAAGAACGGTTATGATTCTCAGCATTATTTTGAACCCGGAGGATATGCACCTACGTGAGTAACCCGATGCAATGATTAAATGATTCATGTCCATCGAGGAAATTTATGCACAACTCAATTGATACTATCGGTACTGGATAAAAGAATGTCATGTCAAATGGAAGTCACTTCCGGACTTATGAAAATACCAGCCATGATAATATCAGATAAGTCAGCAGACATAAAAGAAGTGAAGTCAGAGCAAGGATGAACATATGAAGAAAGATTTGTCAGAATGTTGGATACAGTGAAGCAAACCACCCTAGAGCAAGGGAGTCAGTCAGATGCAATTCAGAGGGAACACCAAGAAAAAGGATACCGAGTTGGAAACGGTCTCCTTAAGTCAGAATATTCATACTTGTTCCCTGAGCAACCAAATCTCGAGGACGGGATTTATCGTAAGGGGGTAGGTTTGTAACACCCTGATTTTTGGCCCTTTCTTTTTCTTTTGGATTTCTTCGAATTTTTATTTGGAGTTATTTTTCCGTGGCTATGTGGTCTTGAAACCTGGGAAAATCTTCTCTCCTGCCACTTCCTAGTGGCTCGTCATTCTCAAATCTATCTCAAGGCCATGTCATTTCCATTTTAGCCCAACTCCAATATTTAATTATTGGGAATATTCCTTTTTCCGTTAAAGGAATAACCCCGTTTGCCCTAGGTTGTGAAGCAACCTATATTTCTGTCAATCCAAAAATTCCCACAAAATTCTCATAAATTCTTTGGATCATATCTTCCACAAATATGTCGAAACCCATGCTTGCCTAGTTCAAAAATAATTCAGGAATATTCATTTCCTATTCTGTCCAGCAAGGCACTTTGTGAAGGAAGTGCCATTTATCTTTTCTTGATTGCCCTCAAAAATTTTGGGCACTCTTTCCTATCCAAATTATTGTCACATGCCAAAATTCAACTCCATTTGCCTAGTAAATCTTCCTCAGCAAATTCCCAAAGTTTCTGACCAGAGAGAAACTTTGTGAAGGAAGTACTAGCTAGGTTTATCCAAATGAGTTGAAATTTTGGGAGATCATTCATGTGATCAAATAATGACTCTCAACCAAATTTCAAACCCATCCAACAATCTATCTGAGCAGACCTTCAAATCTTGTTTTCTGGTCACAATTTCAGTTTGTGAAGCAACTATATTTTATATTGCTTCACAAATTCTGAAATTAATCCACGACCTAAATATCCCTATATAATGCAAGCATCCAAAAACTCACATTATTTTGCCAAGCCATTGTCTCTGAAAAATTCCCCCAAATTTCTGTCCAGTGGGTATCATTGTGAAGGAAGTACCATTTTTACTTATCCAATTGGGATGAAATTTTTATGGTATCTTCATATGACCAAATGATCACCCTCCACCAATTTTCAACCCAATCCAAGTAACCAGGTGAGTGCTACTTCCTGATCTAGATTCTGGCCAAATTTTTGCAGTTGTGAAGCAACTGCACTCTAACCTTGTCCAAATGACCTCAAAATTCACAGGATCATATTCCTTCCTACCCTAAGCCCCTGAGACATCCTGGTTAATTCTTATCCTGTCTAAGTTGATCACTACTTCAGGCTTAAGTTTGCAACAGCAAAGTTCAGTCGACCTCTCCCATCCGCCCACAGTGCCTTTCTTCGATCTATCACCTCAGGTAGGACCCACTTAGGAGAGACAACACGCTAGACATCGTTTGATTGGCCAGAGTGCACCGCGTGTGCCTGTGCACGCGGTGACCACGCGGTCTGGCACGCCGAAAGCGTGCTCTGAAACTTTGGGGCCCTCTGCCGCCGCCCAAACGCCGAGCTCCCGCCACCGCACCATGTCCTCTGTGTCGCCACCACTCTCCTGCGTCCGTGTGTACTCTCTGGACCCCTCCCCCTCTCCTATTTCCTCTCCGGCGAGCACGCCGTCCCGGGATGCCCGCGGCCGTCGTCGCTTTGCACTTGTCCTCTTCCTCCCCGCGGCAACTTTGCACCGAATGCACCTCCCCTAGCCCTCTCTCCCCCTCCGCGTGTGCGCTCGTGCACGCGGTCGTGCCAAAGGAATCGACTGCGAGCTCTCGTCGGTTTCCGGCTATGGCATCCTCGCCATGGCTATATATAGCCCTCCCGAGCACCTCTACTCCTCACCACCAGCCTCCTCTTCCTCCCTTAGCCCTGCCCAACACTCCAATTTAGCTCGAGGGACTCCCACGCCCTCTCATGGCCGAAGTCTAGCCGCTGGTCTTCTGCTCAAATCCGAGCTAGACCGAGCCCCTCCCGTCCTCATTCTGCCACCAGGAGAACCCTCGTGCTCCGGCGATCCGCCCCACCTCCTCGGACCTCCTCCAGGACGCCCGTGCACCCGAAGCCACTGGCGACCGACGACATCCTCCGCCGGCGTCGAAGCCGCTGGCTTCTCGGTCCTCTCCGGCAGTCGTGGCCTACACCAATGGATGCGCCGCGCCGAGCTGAGCTCATCCATAGGTGGCACGCCGTGGGAGACTGCCGGAGTCGCCGGCAAACGCCGGTCGAGCGCCGCCCTGCCTCGGCCGAGCGCGGGCAGGAGCTTGAAGACGACGACCAGGCCAGGCGAGCCCCACCTCCCCTCCACCCCACCTGTAAGCACCTGCGGCCCTGGGCCCAGTCGTTAAGTGGAGGCGTATTCGATAGAATACGTCTTCCTTTCTCGAAAGCGCATTCTGGTTACTCTTCGGGCCATAATACGTTTTCTCTATTTGAAAGCGTAATATCAGAAATGCGCTTTCAGATTTTCAGCCCGGCCGAAACCCTTTTATAGCGGACGTTCGTCCGTTAAGGCCAGAAAAGAACAGATTTTTATTCTTTTTCCGCCTAACGAACGAACGGCCGTAACTCCGCAACCGTGACTCCGATTCAGGTGATTCCAAAGCCCACGATCTCAGTTCGTCGAGCCTGTTCCGATGGTATCATTTTCATGAGGTTGTCCCACTGTGAAAATGACCATTTTGCCCTTGCCCCTAAAACAGCTCCGCCGAGAGGGAAACATTTCCGGCAATTCTTTCCGCGAGTTCATCGCACCTCTCCCCGGTGTATCCTCCATCCCCAGGCAAGCCACAACAGCCACTTGCATGATGGCATTGCAATAGACATGGTTTCCACTTGAATATTTAATTTTTGTTTGCTCATTTAATTATTTTGTGAATGCTTCGAATATGCTTGTGAATCCATGCTCATTGCTTATGCCATGTTCATTTTCATCTAGTAAGTGATATGATTAATTGCTAAGGATATTCTTATCATGTTTTATTCTTGTAATCATTTCCGATGCTATTGATAATAATATGCTCATATGAATAGTTACCGGTTGGTTATGAAAATGCTTGTTATATTCATGATCGTCATTATGCCATGTGCATTTGCATCCCGGAGAATAGATGACTTATCATTATTGATGGTATGTTATTAAATGGTTATGTTGCCCATCCATGGTTACACTGATATCATGCTCATCTGCATTGTTGTTCCCTTATGTATTTTATTGTGACTCAGCTCATCACCATTCAAGTTAAACCGGACATTAATCGAACTTGAACAAACCTGTTGGCTGAGTCATGGTGCCACCGAATCGAGCTCAACAGTGCAACCACACTTGCCTGGATGGGGAGGCCCTAATGCGGTCTATTGTCATGCCTCTCGCCGGAACTTCCAACTAGGGAAGGTTATGGGTGTGCGCTACCCTGATCAGGTAGGCGACCATAAGCCTTGAGTGCCCGAGTTGTAAGCATATCCGAGGTCCCCGTTTGGGACAATGTTATGTATTGGGCCATGACGATGGCAGCCACAAAGGTGGCGGATGTCACGAGTTGACATCAAGGGCAACCCAGGACATAGCCCAAAGGGGAGTTTGTCGGGAGTGTCCGGGAGAGTGTCATACAATAGACTGGTTTTGTCGGAACGTCGTTGGTCCACCCGAATGGGAGCACGAGGCCATGAGTTCCGTGGTGTGGGTACAGTGTACTAACCTCTGCAGAGTGTATAATCTATCGATAGCCGCGTCCTCGGTCATGGACACAGTTCGTAGTAGGTCACACTATGGGTCAACAGAAATAATAATCTGAATAATAAACAACCCCGGTTCGATGAGCAAAGAAGTTGGTTGATCTTTATGTGGTCATGCGATGATCACATGTATAGATCAAGCTCTGTGTGGTCATGTGATGATCACGATTGTAAGTTTGTGGTTACGAGATAATCTCCGAGCAGAGTAAGTTGGTCCATGAGACCTTAAATGTCGAACCCCTTGCATGCTAGTGCTAGTATCATCTTGTTCATATCATGAATTATATGTACATGCCATGCTCATGTTGTTGCCATGCTCATGTTGTTGCCATGCTCATGTTGTTGCCATGCTCATGCTGGTACCATGCTCATGTTGTTGCCATGCTCATGCTGTTGCCATGCTCATGCTGTTACTATGCTTATGTTGTTCTAGTAATATAGTGTTCATCTTTGATGATTAACCTGTAAATGCCATGTTGTTGTATGTCTTGATTGCTTTGGTTGCTGTGAGCTTGCGAGTACATTCAAAGTACTCACCTGGCGTGTCATGCCAGATTGCAGGTGATGCCGTGATTGCTTGTTTGTCGAGGATCCCGAGGTTGCGCTCTAGGATACGTCCCAGCCAGAGTCCCTGCGGAGTGGAGTTCATCATCGTCGCCGTTGTTCCGCTGCTAGAATTCTTTCCGCTTCGAGATGTGCCGCTGCTAGCATAGAACTACCTGAGTAGGCGAAGTGTCGCCGTGCCCCTGTAACCTTCATGCCTTCAGAACCTTTGTACCCGTGTTATTTGTAATAAAGAGCTGATTTGTTCTATGCCAAGCAGTGCCGTATTCCAGAAGACTTGATCTCTGGGCTGGAATACGGGGTGTTCCGGTCTCTCTGGGCCGGGGTTCCACAAGGCTTGGTATCAGAGCAGGTCTGGTATCATCTTGTTCATATCATGAATTATATGTACATGCCATGCTGATGTTGTTGCCATGCTCATGTTGTTGCCATGCTCATGCTAGTACCATGCTCATGTTGTTGCCATACTCATGTTGTTGCCATGCTCATGCTGTTACTATGCTCATGTTGTTCTAGTAATATAGTGTTCATCTTTGATGATTAACCTGTAAATGCCATGCTGTTGTATGTCTTGATTGCTTTGGTTGCTGTGAGCTTGCAAGTACATTCAAAGTACTCACCTGGCGTGTCATGCCAGATTGCAGGTGATGCCGTGATTGCTTGTTTGTCGAGGATCCCGATGTTGCGCTCTAGGATACGTCCCAGCCAGAGTCCCCGCGGAGTGGAGTTCATCACCGTCGCCGTTGTTCCGCTGCTAGAATTCTTTCCGCTTCGAGATGTGCCGCTGCTAGCATAGAACTACCTGAGCAGGCGAAGTGTCGTCGTGCCCCTGTAACCTTCATGCCTTCAGAACCTTTGTACCCGTGTTATTTGTAATAAAGAGCTGATTTGTTCTATCCCAAGCAGTGCCGTATTCCAGAAGACTTGATCTCTGGGCTGGAATACGGGGTGTTCCGGTCTCTCTGAGCCGGGGTGCCACACAACCCGACTCCACATTTCCCGCGGGTACCCCTCGGGGTCGACCCGCCTGCAATAAAGGTCTGCAGTAAAAGTCACGATAATCGTGTGTCCAAAACATCAAAGGGAACCTGAGGAATCACCCTCGATGGATTCCTACTCGATGTAATCCGTTAAGGAGAACCAGGAGGAATCACCCTCGATGGTCTCCACTTGAGGGGTTGCATGACAGAGTCATCACCGGGAAGGGGAGAGCGAGGAATCACCCTCTGCAATCACCATCGATGTGCTATACTACAGGGATATCATCAGGAGTGCAGTACGAGGTATCACCCCCGGCACTCGATAGTAGCCCTGCAGAGCCATACAACTAAGGGGGTGTGCGGTGATGTGACGGTCTCTGCACATCGATCACAAAGATCGAGGCACTGGTAACAAAGCGGGGCAACAGGGACAAGAGGGAGGGGTCACTGATGGATCACTAACCAACCTATTCCAAGCAGTTTAGGATGATAGGTAAAGTAACAACAACAGGTTACAAAAACAGGCTATGCATCAGAATAGGAACAATCAATTACAATAGCAAATTCTAATGCAAGCACGGGGAAGAAGGAATAGGTGATATAGGAATGATCAAGGGGTTTTGCTTGCCTGGAAGCTCTGCTGAAAAGGCAGAAGGGTCGTCGGTGACGTAGTCGATCTCAGGGGCATCATCGGTCTCGGAGTCTACCGAAGAGAAGAGGGGGGGGGGAGAAACAGTAAATATAAAGCAAACAAATGCGCACAGATGTTTGGCATGGCAATAGGCTATGCTAGGGGTGCCCTAACGCAGTGCTACACGTGGTAGACGGAGCGGGAAAATATCTGGGGATATTTTCCCAGCTCCAGATGCTTATCGGTACATTGATCCGGAGGGGAAGGTTCCATGTTCATCTAGTTAGGAGTGATGGTCAAGCATTTTGATCACATATTCGGATTCGTTAGATTTTTCTGATCATTTTTCATATATAAATTATTTTCATCCGAGTTACGGTTTATTTTATATGATTTTTCAAAGTTTAAATGATTTTCTGGAATTTCTGGATTTAATTTAATTCGAAATTAAATAGCAAAATGCTATATGTACCCAGAGGTGTACCCAGCCAGGCCACACAGGGGCTGACTGGTGGGCCCTGTTGACTGGGTCAACTCCCATTCAGCAGAGGCTGACCGGTGGGCCAGCTGCCCAGTCAGCAGGCTGACTGGGACAGCCTTATCCACTGGAACAGTGGCATGGGCCCACATGTCCGTGTCACAGAGATAATTCGGGTTAAATTAAACTAAACTGGGATTAGTTAGCGGTGGGCCCCGGGTGTCAGTGAGTGATTAAGTTAACTGGGTTTAGTTATTAGTTAATTAAGTTAATTAACGGCGGGCCCACGTGTCAGCTTCTGGAGATGCCCAATCAGCGTGCGGACCGGGTCAACCGGGCCCGCTAGCAGTGGCACAGGGGCGGGCCCCAAGAGGTGCCACGTCGGCGACACGTCGTCGCTGGCGCCGGAGTTACTCCGGCGACCTCAAACGCGGCGGAGAGGCCACTGCCGGCGTCGGGATTCGCGTACAGGCGGCCATCCGGCGCGTGCTATGGCTCGTTCGAACGAACGGACGAGGCCGCATCGATCTATGGCGGTTACGCGGCCGAAGGTGACGGCGGCGAGCACCGAGGCGGGCGCGGGAGTTCGGGTGTTGGCGGGGTCGGCGCTACGGCGAGCAAAAAGGACGGCGCGAAGCATCTACGGCGTCTACGCGTCCTAACTAAGCGGGTGGGCATGCTTGCGGGACCAATGGGCCACCGGAGCATCGCCGGCGACCAACGAGGAGGCGGCGCGCTCGGCCACGGTGGATGTGCTCGCTAGGGCTCGCAAACGGCGGCGCGAAGAGAGGGGAAAGGAAGCTAGGCTCACCGCGAGCCCGTAGTCGTGCAAGGCGTGCTCGGGGAGGGCCTGAAGCAGACGAACGGCGGCGGCGATCCCGGGTGCCCGAGGAAGACGACGAGGTCGTGGGCGTCGTTGTGGTGGCTGCGAGCTCGAGCTGTCGGTCGGAGAGGTCGTAGCGGAGCTCGTGGACACGGCGGTTGGGCGAGAGGCGACCGGTGGCCGCGGGATCGACGGCGAGCGGCGACGACGTCTCGGGTGAGCTCGAGATCGAGCGAGGAAGAGGGGAAAAAAAGAGGCTAGGGTTTGTCTACTAGCTCGGGGAGATCTTTATCCACGCGGGGGCACGACGGATAGCCGGCGCGTGGCGATCGGCGGACGTGCGGCTGCGCGCATGCCAGCGCCATGGCTTCGGCCTCTCCATGGCAGGAGGAGGACGAAAGGCCGGCCACAGTGGGCTGGGCCGCACTGTTGAGTCGTCTGGGCCAAGTGCACAGTGCGCTTTAGTCATTTTCCTTTTTCATTTTTCTGTTAAATCATTTCCACTGCTGTTTGCATTTTATTTTGGCTACATTTGACTTTTGTAAAACATGAGACTTGGACACATAAATACAATGCATTAATCTATACTGCCCCAAAAAGTTTGGGAGCCTAATGATTTAATTTGAATTTTGTTTAAATGCAAAAGCACAGAAAAGGTGCTGTTGTTGCTGCATTCTTGATGCTGGGGTCATTTTGGAATTTTAATAATGTTGGTTTTATTTTTATATATGCTTTAGGAATTTTTGCAATATTATGAATATTTTTATTCAATTAACTGAAGGAGTAATAATTTGACTTGTATTTGAATTTGGAATTTGAATTTGTATTATTTCCTAAATGCAATTTAATTAGGATGATCATGATGACATGGCTAATTAATTAGCTTAATGACAGGGTTAAGATCTGGGGATGTTACAGATGTTGAGATTTAGGAAGGTGATCTCGTATATATGGTATGATTTATGAATTGTTAATTACCTATTTATTTATGTGATTATATTGAATCAATACCTGATAAAGCAATCACGAAAAAAAGGGAAGAAGGGTCAGACGGATTGATTGGGCCAGCCCAAGTACAATGTTGTGACGTGACGTGAAAGGTGGGCGAAAGATAGGAGTGGTGGGATGAGGTGGGAGTGAGGCGAGACTACCAACTCAGACATTAGGAGTAGAGATGTTGCTTTCCCGTTTGTCCGGTTCTAATTTCCGGTTTTGTTAGAGGCTGGCTTTTCCACCTACTATCCCGTCCGTTGCGCGTAGAAGAGTGTGGCTTTTTCACTTCATTTTTCTATTCGTTTTCATTTCTTTTCATATTTTTATTTTTCATTATTAAATTGTTTTTGTGCTCACTTATGACTTGTATTTTCCAGTCTTTTTCATCCTTTTCCTTTTTTGCCTGATTTCAGCCTTCCTTTTTCCTGTTTTATTTTATTTCCTGATAACCATTTTAATATGTGTGAATTTTAAATTATATGAACATGTTTTAAATATGTGATCTTATTTTGATACTTCTCACTCTTTTCTCCTGTGGTCCTACTTTCATTTTTACGGACCTTATATCCATAATGAGTCATAATTTTTTAATACAACATACAAAAATTTGAATTTACATGTTGTAGTTTTTAAAAAAATAAAGGGCAAATTGTTTTTTAATATGTGATGAGCATTTTTAGCACTCACTGTATACATTTCTTGAAATACAGGAGCATTTTCTAATATGTGATGACATTTTTTAATTAATCATAAACATTTTTAAATACATGATGAAAACTATTCAAATAAGCAAAGGTTCATTTTTAAATATGCCATAAACATATTTAATTACACTGTGAATATTTTAAATAGCTACCTGAATAATAATATAATACAAGACAAATATTTATAATACATGATGAATTTATTTATTTTATATATAGGATGGACATTTTTAATGCATGATTAATTTTTTAAGTAAAATATAAACATTTTTTTTTAAAATATGCAATGAACAATTTTCTAATAAGAGATGAATATTTTTTAAATCCACACATTTTTTTATTAAAAAATTAACATTTTAAATATACAATGAACAATTTTTTTTTAATAAGCAACGAACATTTCCAGTGCATGATGGATTTGTTTTGAAATACAGGACAAAAAAATCCAATTCGGCTCGTCTGCACTATAAAGGAGAGGAAACTTCTTCACTGACAAGAGAGCTGACCATCAAGTCAATAGCCACCATCATCATTCCCATCTACAGCGGTCGCCATCTTCATATCCATCTCCACCGCCATAGGCTTCCTTTTCATTAGTCATAATACTTGTATCGAGAGTACATCGCAAGCAACGACATTATAAGACTTACTGGCATTCATCTTCAAATACCAATCTTTACAATGTCTATTGCTTGTGATTTATTCGTGATGTGCCAGTAGTTTCTTTAGGCTAGGGGTTAAAGTGATATGTAGTCGACGTTCACATATCACCACTAGAGAATTACACCACAATATAATATTAAAATATTAAACTCTGTTCAACTTCACATGATTACTAGCAACACGGTTTATACTATGTCCTCAAGAACGTAACAGACTACTCACAAAACATCATATGGATCATGATCGATGTGGATGAAAAATGATTAATAATATGAACGTATAATATTTTCACCAATAAAACTGATGGTGTTGGTTGTGATGATGGTCTTCATGATGATCCCCACGATGGACGAAACCTTCTAGAGGAAAATAATCTCGGAGAACAGTCATCCCGGAGCAGAAAAGTGCTCCACCTCGCACATGGAGGCGGAAAAATCTTGTAAAATTTCAAGGCAAGGTTTACGGTAATAGAACCAGGGAACATCGGAGGAAGCATGGAGGCCACCTGTGGGTGCTGGCGAGTCGGGGATGCAGTGGAGGCATGAAGACAATCCGGCGCCGACCCATCGGGGTGGAGAGTGGGGAGTGGATGGCAATAGCCGGTCTGGTGAAAGGTAGAGAAGAGGCCAGAGGCAATGGGACGGTTGACACTAATTGTCTGGCTCGACGGCGGCAACCCAGGGTTTGGATTGGAGGATGGAGGGGGCGGAAGAGAAATGGTTTTGTATATAAAGGGTCGCGTCACTGACGAGCCGCTGCGGTAAAAACCTCGCCGAAAATTCAAAAAGGACAAAATCTAAAGAGGGGTCGGCCCGACGCAGCGGTAACGCCCCGGGACAGAAAACCGCACCCAACAGAGAAAACCGTCCCGAAAACCAGACACTCCCAACACGAATCTTCGCGCAAGAGCGGTTGGCGAATTGAAAACAGTCGACTGTAAAATAGCAAGTCCGTTTATAAAAGCTTTGGGAGTTTTTGCCCAAAAAACAGAGGTACACAGCTCAAAAAAAAAAAAAAAAAAAAAACAGAGGTACACGCCGTCCTATGTTTCTGACCAGGGCCAATAGCCGCTTGAAAATTCGTTACCAGTTCGGGAGTCGCGACGCTGAGATGCCGAACGCCGCCATGGCCGGTACCAAGTTCTCGTCGTACCACCTCGCCGCAGCGCTCCGCCGCGAGCGCGACCCCTTCGCCGCACTCCGCCTCTTCCTCAGCCCGACGGGCGCCGCCCCCACCCCGTTCCGCTACTCCCTTCGCTGCTACGACCTCATCATCTCCAAGCTCGCCGCCGCGCGCCAATTCCCGGCCATGGAGTCCCTCCTCTCCAGCCTCCGCGCCTCCTCCCTCCAGCCTCGCGAGCCCCTGCTCCGCTGCGTCATTTCCGCCTACGGCCGCGCCCGCCTCCCCGCCGCTGCCCGCCGCGCCTTCGCCCACCCCGCCTTCCCCGCCCCCCGCACCACCCGCGCCCTCAACGCTCTCCTGCACGCCCTCGCCGTCTGCAGCACGCCCCTCACCGAGCTCCTCTCTGTCTGCCGGGACGCCGCCATCCCTCCGGACGCGTGCACCTACAACATCCTCATGCGCGCGGCTGCGGCGTCTGGTGGCTCCATCGACCACGTCCGCCTCCTGTTTGACGAAATGCTGCAACGACGGATCGCCCCGACTGTTGTCACGTTTGGCACCCTGGTTGCCGCGTTTTGCGATTGTGGTTGGCTCGAGGAGGCGTTCGGCGTGAAGGACGCCATGACTAAACAGTACAATGTGAGGCCAAATGCTCATGTGTATGCCAGTTTGATGAAGGGGCTCTGTCAGAGGGGGGATGTGGACAAGGCGGTTATGCTCAAAGAGGAGATGGTGGCGAGCGTAGATCTTGGGCTGGATCCTGCCATTTACGCGACTTTGGTTAGGGCGTTGTTTAGGGGTGGCCGAAAAGGGGAAGTGGTTAATTTGCTGGAAGAGATGAAGGGAAGGAATATTCAGGTTGATACAGTGGTGCACAATGCAATGATCGCAGGTTTCTGTGAGGATGAGGGTGATTTAGATGCTGCATTTACGGTGCTTGATGACATGCGGAACAGCGGGTGCAAGGCAGATGCAGTGAGTTATAACACGTTGGTTGCTGGGTTGTGCAAGTTGGGGCGGTGGCGGGATGCAAATGATTTGGTTGAGGATATGCCTAGAAGGGGCTGCCCTCCTGATGTGGTGACGTACAGAATGCTCTTTGATGGGATGTGTGTTGCTGGGGCGTTTCATGAAGCAGATCAGGTTTTGGATGAGATGGTTTTTAAGGGTTTTGCGCCAAGCAAGGACTGTGTGACCAAGTTCATTCAGGGAATTGAGAGGGAAGGGAATGCAGTATTGCTAGAGTCAGTGTTGTGCCGTCTGGCAAAGGTGAACGCTTTGGTGTCAACTGCATGGGAGAAAGCTGTCACCAGTACGCTGAATGATCCTGCAGAGCTTCTGATAGAGAAACATCTGGATAATTTAAGATTCACTTGACTGGATCTCTGGATACTTGATTAACATGGTTTTTGTTTTGGAAGTATGATTGTGCTGTTTTATCTACTAAGCTACCACTATGTTGTATTGCTAGCCAAGGCTACCTATCAGGTTTTCCTACGCAATTCAGGTTAGTTCTTACCTCGAAGTTGTTTTAATGTTATTGATCACCATGAAGAACAGCAGGACAGGACCAAAGATGGATGAAATATTGAGATTGAGTTCATTAATAATAGATGTGCATTTGATGCAGGGTGGATGTAGTGTGCAGATGAGAGTATATTGGCAATAAAAATACTTCATACAAGGTTATAAAAAACCTATAAAAGGTATATAGTTTCTTAAGATTCTCTGAATACTGATATGCTTATGAACATAATGTTGTTTTTTACATATTGCTCTGTTATTGAATCACAAGTGACATTGTGCTCTTCTAAATACCCTTTGACATTTCCACAGGATTTGTATACAGTTTCTCTACACTACAGGAACTCCATGTGAACAAATATGTATAGAAGCTAGCAGAAGACACAACAATAGTTTTCCCTAAAATAACACATTTTGTGGTTATACATTAATAACGGGGGTATTTACAAGAATTAGCAAATGCCAGAAAGAGTGAAGATATTAGGGAAAAGACTTGACAAGTGCAACAGTCCTATGGCTATCTTATCAATTTCTACGCCTATCAAAACTGAAGTATTCAATTGGAAACTGATGTAGTGAGTATATGTTTACCACGTCCATCTCCTGCGCCCTGTGCCACACAGAATCAGCTCTGTTAGCAGTAGTTCGCAGCTGGAGCCTGGACTGGGACAGTCTCTCCCGTTTATCTTTGAAAACTCAGGTGTCATCATGAAGGTTGTTTTTTTAGGGCCAGATTTCCTGAACACAATTAAGCTTCTGATTTTATTTTTTTGATATGGCTAGAAAGAAATAGATGTGTCTTCAGGCAAGGGGAGCACTCTTCTCCCTGATTGCCGACATCTAGGAAGAAGTTTCTTCTTGGAAGGAGGTTCACCAGTTAATGCCTAGTTTAGTTTAGTTTCCTGCCTTTAGTCCAACAACCTCCATCCTTTGAATAAAAATCTAGCACTTGCTCACATAAAAAAGGAACTATTTGTTTGGCATAGAACCAGACCAAGTTTTGTTTCACTCCAGTTTAAACCATTTTTCTTAGTTATCCTGTTGTTCCACATATAAATTCTTGTGATTATCGGATATGCAAAATTGTCATAGTTGATTTCCAACCTCCAATTTTAGTTCTCTTTTAGTCATACAATCTACATGTAAAATAAAATCAGTACTGCATTAAGGTATGTATCATTGGTAAATGGTGAATTAATATCCTGCACCATTAGCAGGTAATTGAATCATTAGTCTTTGGTGCAAACTGCAAAGTATGCCATGACCTCTAGGGCCATTTTGTTTGGACTCAAATGAATGCCATGAGCTTATGATGCTTTTAATGTCACTTTCATTAACTCATTAGCTGATTCTTTTACTTGTTTAGTATTTCGTATTAATGGAAATATGAGGTTGGTAAGCAATACTGTAGACACGCCTGTAATTTTTTCTTTCTGTGTTGGTTCTAAGAATATGTCCTGTTCCAGCCTATCGGAAACTTGCTCGGAGCTATCACCCTGACGTGAACAAGTAAGCTGGGTAATCCTTAGCTTGTTGTTTTTCAGCTCCTTATAACACTTTTATTTCAACAATGCGGTTGCTGCCGACCATCCAGTGGATGCTGGAGACACAGACACGGTTTGAACTCTGAAAGTTGAATTCATCCGGGAAGAGAAGCCAGACGGCGGGCTGCCTAACACAGACGGGGGACCGAAGCCAGACGGTGGTCCGAAGCCACCAGCTGGAGAGTCGAAGGAGGTCGGAGGGGCCGTGCCGGCCGCCGGGGGCCCGAAGTCGGACGGAGGACTCGAGCCGACCGGAGGAGCGAGATCATCGCCTGACGGAGGGGCGCCGAGGCTCGTCGGAGGGCTGGCGCTCGGCATGCTCGAGTTGGAGGTGGAGCCTCCTGCCATGGTGCTGCAAGCACGAAATTGGTACCGTGTCAGATTTGTCAAAAGATCTCGGAGCGGGAGAAATCGTGAGAAATGGTGCTCACCTTCCTGCGAAAACGCACGATCCTGAGCCTGCAATGAGCGATTAACATGAAAGAATCAGAGGCGATCCATGGTGGTACAGTACAGGCCAAGAAGGCTGCGCATCGAAATGGTTCTTGTTGGTGCTTACTGGGATCAGTGGCGGTGGTCGTGGCGGTGCCGTTGAAGGAGCAGGTGGCGCCGGTGCTCGCGCTCTTCTGGTAGTAGTCATTGTAGGCGTAGGAGGCCAGCGCCGCCACGTTGTTCTGCTTGTAGCACGCCCCTCCGGGCTGCACCGCGGAGCAGTCGGCCTGGCCCTGCCCGCACGCCCAGCTCAGGCCCGCCTGCAGCGCCGTCGGGTCCGCGTTCTGCAGGGCCACGCAGAACGTCCCCGTCGCCAGCGACCGCCTCCCGCCTTCACCTGCGGTCGTGGGACGACGACGGCCATACAAGTAGCTGTGGTACACCAGCGCGCCACCGAGCTCCTCGGACTCTGATTCTGCCGCGATCAGCGGGATGCCCGAGAAGCCCAGCGCCCGCATCGCAGCGTACGCGTCGTCGACTCTGCCGTCCTCGGCAGCCTCGGACCCGTGAGCCTTGAGGAGGAACAAGGGCGAGCCGGTCTCCCTGAGGAACCGCAGGACACCCCCCACGACGCCGGCAGACCACGACGGGGCGGGCGGCACCGCGGAGAGCGCGGTGGACACCCTGACGCGGCCGTCGAGGCCGGCGGCGACGAGGGCCGCATGGAGGTTCGCCATGGCGGGGACCAGGGAGTAGGCGGCGTCCCCGGGAGAGACGGACGACAGGACGTCGTCTCCCGCTAGGACGTGCGTGATCCTGGTCGCCGGGAGGAACGGCGCCACGTTGGTGGCCACCCAGAGCTGCGCCTCCTCCCGGAACTCGGCGGTGTGCTCCAGCCCCGAGTTGGGGATGGTGACCATGACCTCTGTTCCGGTGTTGGCGAGGGAGCGCAGCTGCCGGTGGTCTGCTCCGCCGCACACCCGCGCTTGCTTTGTCTGCTTAGACTGCACGATTCTCGCAAAGTCTGACGGAGAGTTCTCCCCAGAGAAGTGCCTGTCCATCATGCATGCATGAAGGTGGTCAGTAATTGTCAGTGTGTGGCAAAGATTTTTCTTCTTTGATCACATCTTCATCATTGGATCAGAACTTCTCTAGTTGATCCCTTTATAATTTAAGTTTAGCCCCTCATATGGTCCTTTAAGTCGTAATTTCTTATATTGGAGGACTTAAAAAACAGTTCCTGGCCAAAATTTTAAATTTAGCTCCCTAAAACTTTTTCCACATAAATTTATTTCAATCATAGATTGAAACCACTCCATTCAAACACAAATTTAAACAAAGGTAGCACAAATTCAATGCATTGCATAACATGAACATAAACTACCCATTTCGAACAAAATAAAAAGTACCTCTAGCGTACTAAAACTAAATAACTTAATCTCCTTCGGACAAGATTTTCTCCCAGCCCACTATGCCGGAGCTGGAGCTGCCAGAGCCGGAGCTGGAGTTGGAGTCGCTGGACGAAAGATCGATCACTTCCGGTCCAGCCTCATCGTCGACCCCCCACCCCCAGACGGGTCGACATCATCGGTAGTCCTTGCAGAGTTTGTAGACCCGATGCTCATTGGCGATGAACTTCGAATGATTTGCTCGGAGGTCAGTCATGTAGGCCTTGTCAGTTTGTGCGGCCTCTATCTGCTCAAGGCCTCTCGATTCTCCCGCACCTCGTGGTGGTAGATCACTTGGGGATAGATGGCGATGAATTCCGGGATGGGGCTGCTGCCCAGGGGGGAATTTATCTTCGCCCGACTATCGGGAGGTGAACCGCCGTCACGTCGTAGATGTGAGCCGCTTGCTCGGCCAACTGGAACGAGCCGATCCAGTGCCTCTTCCTCGTGTTCCGATCCTTAATCTTGGACACCCACGCCCCCCATGGTAGCTGCCACACATCGCGGTACTTCTTCTTCTTCGGCGGCAGGTCGGACACGGATCTGGAGCTTGGTGCGTCGGTGCGTGCTCGGGGCGGCTGCGTGGCCCTGTCCCGATCGTAGCGCCGATCCGACGATGGCCCCCACGTTGATTCAGCGGTGGCGACCCCCGATGACTGGATTCGGCCATCAGGGGCGACCGGGGGTGCCGGCGGTCGATTGGAAGAGGGTTGGGGGGGGGGGGCATCGGGATTTGCGATGTGGGCGGGGTGGCTCTGGGCGGTGTCGGTGTGGCTGTGTTGCAAGGGGGGGGGGGTGAAATTATTCTGAGACTTGGTTGCGGCCACTCAAATATACGCGCCAGCCGACACACCGTTTTTTTTTAAAGAGTTAAACCGGATAAGGGTTCGGCTAGGTCTGGTTTAACTCCTCATCAAAACAAAAACAAAAAAAATCCAAAGAGCTAAGCGGTTTTGAGGGATCGGCAAGAGATGCTCTTACAGCCACGCATGGCTTCGGGTCCAGTCTGTTGAGTGCTTGAGTAAAAGATTATTAGGATAACTGAAGCCTGAAGGTAAGGCTTTTACATGTGTCAAAGAGAAACATTGATAGTTAGGTAGGCGCATCATTCAGTTTCTTAAACACGAGTCATGAGCTTGGACGCGTGTTGCGTTACGTACGTCTGTTTTTGCTTGTGATACTCAACTCAACAAGACAAGAGTCTTGAAAGGGAACGCACAAGCATCGCATCGCATCGCAGCCTAAAAGTCCCTTTGTACTGCTGTCTTTTCTTTCTTTCTGCGATGCTCTCTCTCTCTAGGTACGTACGGGGATGAATGCATGTATGTCGCGTTAAGTAACGAATCTATCTTGGGGGACAGAAAGCAAAGCGAGAATGGAACCCGTGCGAGTGCGACAGTACGGTACTGAAACCGGCCGGAGCACATACATACCTGACGCAGATGTGTTGGAGACAAGAAGCAGGACGAGAACAAAAACGCATCCCTGCCATCTCTCGCGCAACATTCTTTTATTTCCTCCTGCGAGCGACCGACGATGCAAACACTAGAGCTCCTGGAACCCTGAAGGCGGCACATGTCAGAATATATACACATGCATTTTAGAGTGTAGATTCACTCATTTTGCTCTGTATGTAGTTTATAGTGAAATCTCTACAAAGACTTATATTTAGGAACGGAGGGAGTATCAATTTTTTTGCAATTTTGTCGGCATAGGTATTCCAGTCCAGCCGGAAGGAAAGCCGGCAATTTTGGAATCGGTTGGAATAGTGCTATTCTTATCATTTTCCAGCAAACATGGGGCATATATATGCGGGCCTTCAGCATGCATTATTTGAGCTTCATGGTGCTTCCAGATCGTCACCAACAACACTACTGTAGCTAGTCCTATAACCAGGAGGCGCCACCGGGAAAGAAGTGAGAAAACAATTAATTGAGGAGAACATGGGCCACGATAGATAGATATGCTCCAAGAACACTTTGGTCACACTGTTGTAGTATCCGCGTGTGACACCAACTGATCAACAACCAACCGATTCAACCAAGGAAGGTGTCAACATCGGACAGGACCACGACTGCATGCACATAGTCCACAATTCAATTTGGTGGGTAAACGGAGACGCCTAACACTACTATCCTAACAAGTGAGTATACTTGATGAGTTGGAGTAACTAGCAGTTTAGCTATAGCGACCGGAGTGGATTTTGTTCCTAACCAACAACAGATCCGCCTGCAATCAATATGCTGCAAATGGGTGGTTCATGTACAATCCTTGTATTTTCGTTCCTAGCTGAGGTATGCTAGCTCCATGGAACGGAACAAGAAATGTCACCGTTAATCTTTGGCTACCCTGCTGCTTAATACTACATATTATGCATGCTTCACAGCTTGAGTGTTTCTATCTACTTCATCCGTCTCATAATATAAGAGCGTTTTTGACACTAGTGTAGTGTCAAAAACGCTCTTATATTATGAGACGGAGGGAGTAGCTACTAGCTAGTACAAAGCATCAATCGGGCAATCTAATATTTCTGTCTACATGTGGAAATAACTAGTTGAATGAAACCAACATACCGATGAGGTAAATTAAACTTGTGAGAAGACCAAATTAACTAAAAGAGAAGGAACCAATCATATCTGAAAACACCCAAGGTTGTACGTACGTACCCTATAGACAGAACCCCGCAACCAACACAAGGATCGACGCATTCAAATCGACAGGGCAAAGGCACAACTTCATTTATCCGGCCATGCAAGAGGTAAAAAGGAGAGCACGGAACTAGCTAGCTAGCTAGCTAGAGAATTTAACAAGCGCAAGGTCGGTGGAAGAGCCGACGACGGTGGCCATACATACCTCAACTGGCCGGCCGGCCCGAAGAAGCCAGAGTTTGTGCTTGCTTCTCCTGGACCAAGTTAAAGCTGTTGTATCGAAACGAGAAGTTAACGATTAACTAGCTCGACCCCTGGATGTAAGGGATCCTCCTGCTGTGCTGTGTTCTTGGAGCCTGCAGTCCGCGGCTAGCGGGGAGAGGCCTCAGGGCCTTTTTATAAGCGCATGCAGTAGCTAGGTAGGTAACCACACCCGCGCTGATGTGCGTTAGAAGAGAGAGAGAGACACACACACACACCTGATTGTGATTGGGTGGTCTGATGAGTCGGCTCAACGGCGCGGCTGCATGCGAGAGAAAGTGCTTGCCGACTTGTGTGTGGTTGGCTGCTGCGCTGCAAAGGACGAAAGAGGAGAGAGTTTTGCTTGCTTGCTTGTGTGTGTATGTGTGTTGTCCTCCGTCATTTTGTCCGTGAAGCGTACGTGTGTGATTCGCATTTTGTTTTTCTTGGCGCTGGTTCGTGTGCATGCATGCGCGTGTCCACGAAAGATGGAGACTGTTTTTCACGCACGTTTCTAGGAGTATTTTACATGCCTTGTACTCCTACTAGTTCAGTTAGTTTGACCAAGAGTCCCAGGAGGAGTGTGCTCCAGTTGGCAGTGCTGACGCGAGGAAAGCGTAAGCAGTCGGCACACGTACCGTCGACGCATGCATGTAGTGTGTGCGAGGTTGGATTTAAGAATGTAACGGCGTTTTAAACCACAGCTCTTGTTAACTGAAACCACACTGCGTAGTATCACTAGTAATCCAGCCGCCGTGTGAGCACACCGCACACGATCGAGTCTCGCCTAACGACCATGTTGGGTGAGAAACCCAGTTGAGTTCTACGTGGACCTACGTGTGTGCTGCATGTTGGGTGCAACTTCGAACCCGGTCAACTCCTCCTACAGTAGGAGAGCCTACCGCAACGGCCGTGCGAACCCAGACAGATGAGTTTGTCAAACCGGCCGTGCCGAATCGTAGAAGAGCAGGTGACCCATTCGCACATGATATCGCCTCTTTCTCTTTCTCTTTGTCTGTCCCAATGAATGATCCCTATCATCCCTCCTTTATCTGACGCCGATCGATTCAAAAGCAAAGCATGCATGGCCGATGTCGTCGTTGATTAATTATCATAGCTAGCTCCTGCATGCCAATCCCAGCTTACTTACTTTCGCCGTCTGGTGACACCAACTCGTGGATATCCTCACACCGCCGCTGCTTTTCCGTGTCATTGGCGCTAAGATTTCCGTCTGGTTGCACCCAGAAAAGAAAGGCCTAAAAGCAGGAAATGCCTTATTTCTGCCTTTAGGATCGATATGTCTCGCGGCCGCGCCGTCGACGGGGATCAAGTAGTGCTTCATGCGTCCTCACTTTGGATATAGATAGCTGACACGACGGGAGTCTCACACGTTATTTATGCAGATGTTACTGGCCAGATTTACCTGCTAATCACCGTCCAGTTCCACTTGACAAGGACGAACATGATTAGTATACAACAAGCGGCTGGCTAGGCTATGTATGATTGACATGTGATCGAGGGTCGTCGCTATCAATCACTTATTTAGTAGGACTCGCTTGTGAGAATGGCTAGAAGCGTATGCTCTCGAGCAGGGACGCGTACGTGTTATATAGGGCACAAGGCCGAAGAGATCAATCCCTACCGGCCCTACCATCCAAACGTGATACACACGCACACACGCACGACATACTACAAAGATACACACGGTTTATACATATACCGTGTATATACAGAAATACAATGTTTAACACTCCCCCTCAATCACAACTATCTAAGTACAATCGTACTTTTTCCTCCTGTAGCGAAACCTAGCCGCCGCCACAGGAGAGCCGCTCCTTCCGGCGCCGTCTTCCGGCGGCTCTCCTCCACCGGCGACCTTTTGGTCGTCGGTGCTGAGGGGGGTCGCCGGATCCCGCGCGTCTGGATCGTTTTAGCTTTAGGTTTTAGGGCCCAAGAAGCTTAGGGTTTTGGGTCGTTCGACGTCTTGGCTTCGGCGGCAGCGACGGCGACGGCGATGCTGAATAAAGAAGCTCCGGATTCTTCTCCGGCGAGGCAATCGTCTCTATGGTCGGTGACGGATTTGGGAACCAGTCTGTTCAAGCGGGGATGTCGTGGCGGCGGCGGCATCCTTGTGGTGGACATGTGTCCTCGGGCTCCGCCGTTGCGACGGCGTCTGCTCCAACGTCGGCGCGGAGCTTGGGAGGTAGTCGAGGAGCGGATGCATATTGTGGTCTGCATCGACGACATCTGGAAGACGGAACGTGTGCTGGGTTCGTGGTTCGTGGATGGCAGGTATGGTTTCCTCCCCCGACGTCTTAGTCATGTGGGGGTGCCAGATCTGGAGTTCGATGGCGTGTCCGGGGTGTTGCCCCGGTCTGATTCGTTCAACGGTAATGG
Organism: Elymus sibiricus; assembly: GCA_039707655.1. NCBI lineage: Eukaryota > Viridiplantae > Streptophyta > Magnoliopsida > Poales > Poaceae > Elymus > Elymus sibiricus. The sequence continues at coordinate 68,899,398 of CM077674.1, read as the reverse complement.
TTTCGCCTTTGGCGAGCCACCTTGGAGGTCCGCAAAGCTGCATATCAGCGATGGAGCCGCGTCGAGCTCGGGTGAGGAGGTGATCCGTCATTTTTTCTTTCGGTGGCTGCTGTGGTGGTGCCGGAGGCAGGTGACGGGCGTTGGTGTTAAGCTCAGAGACGTTCTGCTACCTTTTCAGTTTTGTCATGTCAGTCATTATGTGACTTGTACTTTAATCTTTATGATATGAATGAAACACATATTACCATGCAAAAAAAATTAAAAAAATCACAACTATCTCCATGCAAAAATAAAATAAAAAATCACAACTATCTAAGTTGAGATTGTGTCGAAAAACTTCCAATTGCTTGACTGTGAGAGGCTTTGTAAACCCATCCGCCACTTGATCTCCTGTCGGGATAAACCTTATGTTTAACAATTTATGTGCTACTCTTTCTCGAACAAAATGATAATCAATCTCAATATGTTTCGTTCGAGCATGGAAGATAGGATCGACAGACAAATAAGTAGCACCAAGATTATCACACCAAAGAGAAGCTGGTTTAAGAAAAGACAACACGTATCTCTTTCCTCCTCCACAAGAAAAGCTCTTCTCCTCCCGTCGGCACCGCCGCCGGTCCACCTCATCTCCAATGGCCTCTAGGCCATGGAGGTGTGGAGGATCTCGGCCCCCCGCCGGCGGGAGGGACCCCGTTCTCATTCTTGTTAGTTTCAGCGTCTTGGTTGGGGCTGTGTGGCGGCGGCGATGTCCCTTAGTACGAATAATGTCTCCCACGTTCTATCCCCGTCCCGATGTTGCGTCTAGCATCGTCGGAGGGCGTGTGGAGGTTTGTCTCCGCCGGATCTCGCGGGATTCGGTCGGTGCTGGTCTTCGGTGGATCTGTTTGGATCCGGTTTTCGTTCGTCTTCGTTTGGGTGTTTACTGGTTTGATCCTTCTGATCTACGACTTTCTTCATCGGCGATGGTTGCTACTCTGGTGCGCTGGTCCTATGGGGCCTTAGCATGACGACTTCCCGACTGTCTACTACAACAAGGTTTGCCCGACTCCGGTGAGGAAGGGGCGATGACGGCGGCGCGCCTTCGACTCGCTCCAATTCTTGTAGTCGTCGCTAGGCGGTCCACGGACATGGTTGTAATTTTTATTACCTTTGTTGTTCTTTGTACTGCCATGATTGAAGATGAATAGATTGGAAGTTTCTCGCAAAAAGAAAAGAAGCTGATTTGGGATGATGAATACCCAATTCTGTAAGAAGATTCTGAACCCAAATAATTTCTGCAGTGACATTGGCAAGGGCTTTATATTCAGCTTCTGTACTAGAACGAGACACAGTTGGTTGCTTACGAGCAGTCCAGGACACCAAGTTACTGCCAAGAAAAACTGCAAAACCACCTATGGATCTTCGATCATCAGGACAACCTGTCCAATCTGCATCTAAGAAGGCACTGACCAGCATAGAGTCTGACTTACAAATTTTGAGACCATGAGTCACAGTCCCTTGTAAATAACGGAGAACACGTTTAACTAATGTCCAATGGGTAGTAGTGGGAGCATGCAAAAATTGACAAACTTTGTTGACTGAGAAAGAAATATCAGGCCTAGTCAAAGTCAAGTATTGCAAAGCACCTACAATGCTCATGTACTTGGTAGAGTCCTCTCCTCCAAGAAGCTCACCATCATAAAGAGATAATTTTTCTGATATAGGCAGGGGGTGTATTTACTGGTTTGCAACCTTTCATGCCCACACGCTTAATCAAATCAAGCAGATATTTACCTTGCGATAAAACAAGACCATCTCGAGCAGGTGTTACCTCAATACCAAGAAAGTAGTGCAATGCGCCTAAATCCTTGAGTGCAAAGTCCGTACGCAGATCTGTCAAAAGAGCTTCAACTGCCTTGGGTGAGGAACTGGTAACCACAGTATCATCAACATAGATAAGCATAAAAATGACTATCCCATGATGAGAGTAAAAGAACAATGATGTATCTGCCTTGAAGGGACGAAAACCAAGAGACTGAAGCTTGTATGACAAACGAGAGTACCATGCTCGGGGTGCTTGCTTTAAGCCATGAAGTGATTTATCCAATTTGCAAAGAAAGTGTTGTGATTTTGGATCTTCATACCCAGAAGGTTGTTTCATAAATACTTCCTCTTCCAGAACACCACGTAAGAACGCGTTCTTTACATCTAAGTGTCGTATGCACCAATTTCTAGAAACAACTACAGAAAGAATTATGCGAATGGTGGTAGCCTTGACAACAAGACTAAATGTATTCTCATAATCAATACCATATTGCTGCTGAAAACCTTTGGCAACAAGACGTGCCTTATACCTGTCAATGCTGCCGTCAGATTTTGTAGATCTCCCTTCTAGCCCACAATATTAAAACAGATTTCTTTATACTAAACTTTTATACGTCTTTATATTTATTTTGTAATAATCAGTATATTTTCTTTATTATTAAGCTAACATTGTTAACTACGTAACAATGTTTTTAAATATTACTTATCACAAATAGCATAGAAAAGGAAGATTCTAATGAACTAGTGAGAATATTTCATTTCAGTTTCCCTAGTCACATATGAAATTGACCAAGGGGTAAATTTTGCAACATTTGTCCCGTAGGATCTATTGCTTATTGTGATATTTGTTGTACAACTGTAATGTCTATTACTCACAATTTTGCATATACTAAATTAAACTTTGTGTTGCAAAATTTCTTTTTTAATTGTTTTTTTACGATTGCGTAAGTTATTTTGTATATACATATATACTTGTTTGTTTGTGTTTATGTTTGTATATATTTTAATGTATTAAATATCATGATAGAGATCTCTAAAACGTGCACACTCTATAAATATCATAATAATGATTTCTAATGTAGTAGTATTAGGTAAGCATATGAGTGGAATCTTCTACAATATAAATTGGACCATTGGCAAATGTGTCTTGCAAGTTGGGTTCAACAGTAGGTGACGACATCTACTTGTACGGACTTGGTATTGAAATAACATCTCTTACAATAATTACCTACAAACATAAATAGACTATCGATTCTAGTTTTGTGTGCATACATTTGATTATGTGATATGCTAATTTAGAATGCGCTTGATTTGATCTGGTGTACACAAGAGCTCCTACCAATTTCTGAAACAAAAAAGTTGTGCACAAATTTTTTGCGGGGGGAACACATAAATAAATATAGTTAACGAAGTTCAGTACAACTAGCGGGCGAAGTGATACTAGCAGCCTAACACTCACCATCGCCTAGAAGATTGATTTGTTCATATGGTACATTTTATTGGCCCGTAGTGTAGACTTGCTCATGCAAATTGAGTGCTTTGTCATGTATTCAATAATCTTGTGGACTATAGTAGTTATTACTATAATTTAGTAATTGAGGTCTCCCACATTTGTAACCCGGAACGGTCACACTGTTTGTCCAGCTTATGGCCGGTCCTAGAAGTGTTGTGGCTGCGGCAGAGCCTGCATCATCAGCTCTGTTCTAAGGTGACCAACCTCAAGATGATGGTTGTTGTTCTTCTTCTAGCCGATGCTGGAGTGGTCACCTATTTGTGCGGCCTATGAGCCGGCCCTAGGAGTGGTCTGGCTGTGGGAGGGCCTGCATCATCAGCTCAATTCACCAACCTATAGGTGATGATCGTTCTTCCAACCGGTGTCAGGGTAGACGACGAAGATGATCTGTGAGGACAGATGGAACGAATGGTGGAAGGTTATAGAGCAATGTCCATAGAATACACTATCGGGCGTTTGTTTTTAGTCCTTGGTTAAAGTAGGGGATGGGTCCAGGGTACAGCTCCTAGAATAACTTAAATACCAGGTGTTCGTTTTCTAGAGGAGTTTGATAAAATGACACACACTTCCCCTGAATTTAATCCAGTGTGTTGACACCAGATTTTTGCATTGCCAAAAAACATAAGAAAGATGGCCTCTGATGGAAAAATGTTCAAAATCAAAGTTGTGCGTCTCGTCGAAACGGTCGATTTTGATAAAAATCGTCTTCATCCGAGGTTGTATGCAAAAGTTAAAGCCAAAACAATGTTGCTGCAGAAAAATTGGACATGACCAGACTGTCCGGAAATTGGACCAGACTGTCCGGTCCAGATCGTGAAAATCATCCAAAGCTTCTATTGGGACTAGACTGTCCGGAAGTTGGAACAGACTGTCTGGTCAAGATCACGAAAATCGTCCAAACCTTCTGTTCGTAACGGACAGTCCGGTAAACAGTCTGGTCCAGATCGGAACTGCCAGTTTTCGTAAGTCTGATCGGTACGGGACGATTAAGGCCTTAAGATGGAGTCAAATGAAAAAACGCATAAAACAGAAGTTTTTCGTTTTTTTGAGACGAACAACTTTGCTTTTTACGCGATTTCGGTCCGAGGTCGTTTACTGCCTCAAAATCGACCCGCAAGGTGCAGTCAGATTTTTAGCCGAACAGTTTTGGAAAGTTCGGCCCAAACCATCCGAATTAGAGTCAAATTAGGGCTTTGGACGTGAATCCAAGTCCTTTCTTGCATGGGAAGTCCAGCCGCCTCTTATATACGTGAGAGGTGATGGCCGATTGAACAACAACACACAATCGCAAACGCCTCTACAACTTTTTCATCTACGTTTTGTCTCTCCCTAGTTCTTGCTCCCTCGTTCTTCGTCGTTCTTCGTGTTGGAGAGCTGCGAATACCGAGGCTCTAGGGGCGGCTTGACCGACCTAGGGCAGCCCATAGCCGCCGCACTACCCAACGGGGTCCCTCCCGGGCGTGCGGGGTTTCGGGTCCTCAAAAGCTCTCGCCGGTCGACTTGCGAATCGCGCTTCTGGTGAGACTCCTTCGACGTGAGCTGCGGTGCATCACCCCCGGCGTCGAGGGTACATGTGGCATTTTTGTGTGCGAACACACTTTTTGGTGACTCCGCTGGGGACTAAAGATCAATCATCATCATCATCCATCATGTCCGGCAACGACAAGATTCCCAAGCCTTCGGAAATCGACGCCGATAACATAATCAAGCCCAATTTTGAGGAGGTATCAGAGGAACATCGCCAAGTTTATGAGGAGTACAAGAAGGCGCGTGAAGAGAAAGAGATGCAGGAGTTCCTTGCTAAGTTCAAGAAGGATCGTCAAGGCAATATCACTCCGGTTGAAGAAATCAAGCTTCCTCCCCTTCATGATGAGCAGGTTAAACCCTCTGTGAGTACTACCTTTTCTCCTGAGCAATGGGCTAAAATTGAAAGTCGTATTGCCGATGGTAATAATCTGGTTTATCAAACTTTCTTAGAGAATACTAATGCTCAGAAGAATATGCCTCAATCATCTAGTGATAATGTTGGTGTGCATGCTAGTGTTAAAAGTCCTAATCTGGCTTTACCTATTTCATCGGCGCCTCCCATGCCGATGAATTATTATCCTACCCACACAAACCAGATTGTGACTGCACCCGTTAATCCTATCATGAATATGCCAAGTTCGGTGGCAACGCCAAACCAAACCCTACCTATAGGTGCAAACGCTGCTAGACTGCTGCCGAACTATGGTTCGGCATACACGCCACAATTTGCACCCACAAGTAACCCTACTCCTCCTATGCCACTGCCACAAACTTCATCGTCCACTATGGATGGTGGTCTAGTGAATCTTAGAGGGGAGATGGCTAAGATGCTCCGAGAGAATTTTGGAGTTGAGTTAGCAAGGAACCGGATTTACCAAAAGCCATATCCAGAATACTTTGATGCAATTCAATGCCCTCCGGGATATAAAATTCCAGATTTTGTTAAATTTAGTGGGAGGGAACAAAAACTACATGGGAGCACGTTAGTCAGTACTTGGCACAATTAGGTGAGGCTAGTTCACGAGACGAGTGGAAAGTACATTATTTTCCTTTGTCCTTGACCGGTACTGTTTTCTCGTGGTTTTCTGCTTTACCACCCGGTTCTATTAGTACATGGTTTCACTTGGAGCAAAAGTTCCATGACCACTTCTACAGTGGTGACAATGAGCTTAAACTATTCCTTCTTACATCGGTTAAGAAAAAGCATGATGAATCGGTCTCCGATTACGTCAAAAGATTTAGAGATACAAAAACCGGTGCTATAGTTTGGTGATAACTGAGAAAGACTTGGCTGATCTCGTGCTTAGTGGTTTGAGAACTCACATTAGAGAAAAGCTGGAAGGATATGAGTTTTCGAGTATCAACCAAGTCCTACAAAGGGCTTTGGCTCAAGAAAGCCAAAACAAAGATCTTAAAGAGGTGCATAGGTATAAAATCAATCGTCCTAAGATGAATATGGTTGAGTATGATAGTGATCATTCGGACGATGAGGTTGAAGTTTATGCCGCTGAATTTGTTTGGCCCTCAAAGGCCAAACCATTTAGTTGCCATGATCTAATGCCGATTCATAAGAATCGTGATGATGAGATGAAATTTACTTTCAACATTGCTAAGTGTGATAAAATATTTGATGCTTTGTTGCAAGCCAAGATTATTAGAATATCTCATACTTTACCGCCGTTTGAAGAGCTGAAATGGCGTGCTTATTGCAAGTATCATAATTCTTTTTCCCATGCTACTAATGATTGCAATGTTTTTCAACGACAGATACAATCGGCCATTAATGATGGATGATTGAATTTTTTTGAGATGCAAGTTGATAAGCAACCCTTCCCAATGAACACTATGGATTTGGAGGGGAAGAAGATGTTAATTCGGCCCAACATAGCCAAATCAACTAATAAAAATAATATTGTCATTGGTGAGCCCAGGAAAAGCAAGGAGGGCGACAAGGTCTTGGGGAGACAAGTTGTGCTTGACCAGCAACCCAGTGGCAAGGAGATAATTAAGATCACCATCAATAATCCTACACTCGGGGGGCAACCACAGGTGCAAGAGAACACTCATGTCAAATTTGTTGAGCCCAAGAGTCCAGAGGTTGGCAAGTGGAAGACGAATGAAGCTAAAGTGCAGCGCAAGAGAATCAAGCCAACTTTTGATATGTTGCTGTCCAAATATGCCAATCAAGCGACCGGTTCTAGCTCTAACCGGTCATCAAATTTGAAGCGCTCAAGAGCACCTCCGAGGAAAGAATTTCAGCATCATACAAGGCCATATGGGTCGTGGGCACCAGGACCATGGATGGCGCCGCCCCCCTATGTGCCATACTACATGGGAGAGTTCAATGGAGGATGGGGGCAGCCCCCAATGGTCCCTCATGCTTTTCATCCGGGGTGGGCAGAACCAAGGAGGCCCGTTCATGAGAGGCTTTCTTATCCCACACGAGGCTGTTTGAACAACGGTGTCAAACGGCCAATGCAAGATAATCAAGAAAGGGTCAGCAAGCAAGTGTGGCGTGCTAAATCACCAAGTGCTGAAATTCCAGAGCCTAGCAAGAAAAAGGAGAAGAGTACTAGTGCTGAAACTATTATGATAGGCACTTAAGAATTAACAATCAAAGAGCTGATTATTGTTGATAATCTGGCTAACTTTAATAAAGATGTGGTTGCTGTCCAGCAAGGTCCCATGGCTAATGATCATGAAGCTAGCACAAGGAAAGCCAAGTCGAGGGATCTGAAATATACTCAGCCTAAGAGGTGTCCTCCAGGTCTGACTAAGGCATAAAAAAGGAGATTGCAGCGTATGAGGAGCCACGAGAAGGTGGAACAAGAAGTGGAGAAGCAAAGGGATAAATTGTTCAATGAAACCCGTCCCATGGTGCCCGCAAAACAAGTGTGGAAGCCTAAGCAAAAGGAAAATGTAGTAGCTTCTGCATTAATCGTAGCAACACCTACACCACCAACGGAGGACGATGCGGCCGCTATTACATCGTCCACTTCACCTATTACTTCCTCTTCACTTGGAGATATTTCGGAGTCGGTGGACATGCTTGAGGAAGGAAATGATATGGTGGATTATGAGTCTACACCGGTTCATGAAGGTATGGATATTAATATGGTGTATTACTTACCCACTGAATTTCGTGCTATAGATGAAGAAGGGGAAGTAGCTCAGCTGGATTTTGGTCCTAAAAATGCTATATTTGTGAAGCCAAAAGAACCGGGGACACACTTGAAGCCATTGTTCCTAAAAGGTCATATTAATGGATCGCCGGTTGCTAGAATGCTTGTTGATGGTGGTGTTGTGGTGAATCTTGCCATATTCGGTCTTCAAAAAATTGGGGCTACGCGATGAAGAGTTAATAAAGACCAACATGGTGCTTAATGAATTTGAAGGCAAAGAGAAAACTGAAGCCAAGGGTGTAATGTAAGTGGAGCTTACGGTGGGAAGCAAAACTTTGGCTACCGCATTCTTTGTCGCTGAGGTGCAAGGTAACTACAGTGTGATATTAGGTCGTGATTGGGTTCATGCAAATCAATGCGTGCCATCTACTATGCACCAGTTTTTAATTCAATGGGTTGATGATGAAGTGGAAGTCATTCATGCGGATAATTTGGCTTGTGTTGCTTTGGCCGATGCATCCGTGGATTGGCAACATCCCAATGCTACTTGCTCGACGGGGCGCGACTTATCGGAATTTGATTTTCTTAGCGCTACAAAAAGTGGTTTCGTGCCCGTTTCTTTAAAGCCGGTTGGTGGTAATCGGCTCCAAGGTATGATGTATTTAAATGGATTCTAACTCAGAGTGGTTACAAAAGCGTCTATAGAAGAGTTAGATGATATGGATAAATTAGGACAAGGTTTTACATCGGCCGATCCATTAAAGGAGATAGATATAGGGGATGGTTCAATTCCTAGGCCGACATTTGTAAACAAAAATTTGAGAGCTGATTATAAAGCTAAGTTAATCGAGCTGTTGAAAGAATATGTTTGTTGCTTTGCATGGGAATATCATGAAATGCCGGGTTTAAGCCGAGAGCTAGTGGAGCATCGGTTGCCTATAAAAGCCGGTTTTAGACTTTACAAACAAACGGCCAGAAGGTTTAATCCTAAAATGTATGACCGGATCAAGGAAGAGATCGGTCTTTTGCTTAAAGCTAATTTTATTAGACCTTGCAGGTATGCTGAATGGATCTCAAATATTGTGCCTGTAGAGAAAAATGGATCCGGCAAATTGAGGGTGTGCATTGATTTCAGAGATTTAAATAGAGCTACACTCAAAGATGAGTATCCCATGCCCATTATCGATATTCTTATTAATGATGCCTCTGGACATAAGGTCATTAGCTTTCTTGATGGTAATGCGGGGTATAATCAAATTTTTATGGCCGAAGAGGACATGTCCAAAACGGCTTTTCGATGCCCCGGTTTCATTGGTTTATTTGAGTGGACGGTGATGACCTTTGGATTAAAAAATGCCGGCGCCACGTATCAAAGAGCTATTAATTTAATTTTTCATGATTTACTTGGTGTTATACTTGAGGTCTATATTGATGATATTGTTGTCAAATCTGATTCTTTTGAATCTCATTTAGCCAATTTGCGCTTAGCTTTTGAGAGAATGAAAAAATATGGACTAAAGATGAATCCTTTGAAGTGTGCTTTTGTTGTATCGGCTGGGAAGTTTTTGGGTTTCATTATTCATCAAGATGGCATAGAAATTGATCCCAAAAAGATAGAAGCTATACAAAAGGTGGAGGCTCCAACATGCAAGAGAGATATGCAAAAATTCCTTGGCAAAGTTAATTATTTGAGGAGATTCGTAGCCAACTTGTCAGGGAAGGTTGATGCATTCACTCCCATCCTTCGGTTAAAGAACGATGCCAATTTTACTTGGGGGGCAAAACAGCAAGAAGCATTTGATATGATAAAAAATTATTTGTGCACTCCTCCGGTATTGAAAGCTCCCAAACATAGAGAGCCCTTTAGGCTTTATATTGCGGCGGAGGAAGGTGTTATTGGTGCCGTTTTGACTCAAGAGACCGAAGGAAAGGAGCATGCTATTACTTATTTGAGCCGACGCTTATTGGACGCCGAGACAAGGTATACATTTATTGAAAAATTATGCCTATGCTTATATTATGCTTGCACAAAATTGAGACATTATCTAGTGCCTAGTACTTGCATAATAGCTTGTCAAACCAATGTCATCAAATACATGTTGCATAGGCCGATTCTTAGTGGTAGAATTGACAAGTGGGCTTATGCTTTAATTGAATATGATTTGGCTTATGAATCTCTGAAATCCATGAAAGGCCAAATCGTTGCTAATTTTATTGTTTAGCATCGGATTGATGACAAGCATGATATTGATATAAACCTTGTATTGTTGGTACAATGGAGATTATATTTTGATGGTTCAGTTTGTAGCAATGGCCAAGGTGTTGGTACTGTTTATATATCTCCTCATGGTGCTATTTTTGAAGCCTCATGCCGCTTAGAATACTTTTGCACAAATAATCAAGCCGAATATGAAGCATTGTTATTCGGCTTAGAGATGTTGGTTGCCATAGGTGCTACACATGTTGAGGCTTTTGATGATTCGTTATTAGTGGTGCAACAAATATCCAAAGTCTTTCAATGTTTTGACGAATCACTTAATGTTTATCTTGATAAATGTCTAGATATAATTTCTACTTTGGATTATTTTAGCATTGCTCATATATCTAGACATGACAATTGGAGAGCAAATGAGTTGGCACAACAAGCATCCGGCTATCATGTTGATCATGGCATGTTTCATATTTCTCAAAGGTCGATGTCTAGTCTTGCCAACGTAGGGGAGGCCGAACCGGAGCCCACCGTTTCAGCCACTAACGAAAAATTTAATGCAGGAGAAAATCAAGACTGGAGGAAACCCATTATCGATTATTTGTGTGATCCTAGTAAAAGGGTGGACAAGACCGTTTGGCGTATGGCTTTCAAATATATGATGAGAGATGATGATCTTTACCGCCGAACGGTTGATGATGTTCTTTTAAAGTGCTTGGACGAGGACCAAGCGAGAGTTGCTATGGGGGAGGTCCATGAAGGAATTTGTGGCACTCATTGTCGGTACTAAAACCGGTAGATCTCGGGTAGGGGGTCTCGAACTGTGGATCTTGGAGTCAATGGGTAACAGGGAACGTAGAGACAACGATTACCCAGGTTCGGGCCCTCTTGAAGGGGTAAAACCCTACGTCCTGCTTGGTTGTATTGATATGGGAGTATGACAATTACAGAGTTGATCTACCTCGAGATCGGATGATCTAAACCCTAGGTGGGTATAGCGATGATGGTTCTTGCCTCTATGGACTAAACCCTCTGGCTTATATAGACACCAGGGGTACCTAGGGTTACAGATGGTCGGTTGCCACCAGGGGGATAAACATGCAAGTCACGCTAGACCTATCTTCGAGGATACGCCAAGTCTTCGGAGGTTTCCTTCTGGAGCCCGGGGTCGCCTGTAGTCCGGCCTTCCCATGATGAACTAGGAGCGGCCCAGCAGTCCGGCCCACGAGAGACAGGCCGGCAGCCCGAGTACCCCTTAGTCCGGGACTCCCTCAGTAGCCCCCGAACTAGTCTTTGAAGCCGAGGTATGTGCCGAACACTATCGTCTTTGTGGACTAGGTCCTTCCCTTCTGTGGTACTTGCATCAAGCCTGCAACCCCTCTGAATTAAATCTTCAAGGGTTGCCTGGCTGTTTCTTGCCATCTGTTCCCCGAATTATGCTTCGGTCTCCGAAGTGTATCAACAACTTAGCCCCGAAGGCCAGTCGCATAAGTGTGAACAGTGACCCCAATCTGACAACTTTTGCCGAATGGTCACGACCTGGCACGACCACGAGCCAGTTATGAAAACTCGATTCACGGTTCGAGGCGGTCCCTCCATTGGCTCGTCCGATCAATATGGAGATCGTGTCCTGTTTTTAAGGGATATGATCAATGATTTGGGCTATCCCATGCTGATACGTCCAGTTTGCATCATGTTTCCCTACTGTTATTTATAGTGTTTTTAATCAATATAACACTTTGTGGAGCAATTCTAATGCCTTTTCTCTCTTAAAATGCAAGATTTACATAAGGAGGGAGATTGCCGGCAGCTGGAATTCTGGACCTAAAAAAGCTATGTCAGAGATACCTATTCTGCACATCTCCAAATGAGCTGAAATTTCACGGAGATTTATTTTGGAATAAATAAAAAATACTGGAGAAAAGAAGTACCAGAGGGGGCCACCCAGGTGCCCACGAGGCACCAGTGCGCGCCACCCCCTCCCCCAGGCGCGCCCTGGTGGCTTGTGGGGCCCCTGGCCAGCCTCCGGTGCCCATTTTCTGGTATATAAGCCCATTTGCCCTAGAAAAAATAAGGAGAAGACTTTTGGGATGGAGTGCCACCGTCTCGAGGTGGAACTTGGGCAGGAGCACTTTTGCTCTCCGGCGGAGCGATTCCGCCGGGGATACTTCCCTCCGGGAGGTGGAAATCGAAGCCATCGTCATCACCAACGATCCTCTTATATTGGGAGGACCAATCTTCATCAACATCTTTACCAGCACCATCTCATCTCAAACCCTAGTTCATCTCTTGTATTCAATCTTTGTCTCAAAACCTCAGATTGGTACCTGTGGGTTGCTAGTAGTGTTGATTACATCTCGTAGTTGATGCTAGTTAGTTTATTTGGTGGAAGATTATATGTTTAGATCCATTATGCTATTTAATACCCCTCTGATCTTAAACATGAACATGATTTGTGAGTAGTTACTTTTGTTCTTGAGGACATGGGAAAGTCTTGTCATAAGTAATCATGTGAATTTGGTATTCGTTCGATATTTTGATGATATGTATGTTGTTGATTCTCTTAGTGGTGTCATGTGAATGTTGACTACATGACACTTCACCATCTTTGGGCCTAAGGGAATGCATTGTGGAGTAGTAATTAGATGATGGGTTGCTAGAGTGACAGAAGCTTAAACCCTAGTTTATGGGCTATTCCGTAAGGGGCTGATTTGGATCCATATGTTTAATGCTATGGTTAGATTTATCTTAATTCTTCTGTCGTAGTTGCGGATGCTTGCGAGAGGGATTAATCATAAGTGGGAGGCTTGTTCAAGTAAGAACAACACCCTAGCACCGGTCCACCCACATATCAAATTATGAAAGTAGCGAACGCGAATCAAATAAACATGATGAAAGTGACTAGATGAAATTACCATGTGTCCTCGAGAATGTTTAGCCTATTATAAGAGATCGTTCTGGCCTGTCCTTTGCAACAAAAGGATTGGGCTACCTTGCTGCACCTTAGTTACTATTGCTACTTGTCACTTGTTACAAATTATCTTGCTATCAAACTACTCGTTACCGATAATTTCAGTGCTTGCAGAAAATACCTTGCTGAAAACCGCTTGTCATTTCCTTCCGCTCCTCATTGGGTTCAACACTCTTACTTATCGAAAGGACTACGATTGATCCCTTATACTTGTGGGTCATCACACGCGTGCATAACGGCACGATTATACGGGGAAGTGGCGAGGCCTGCGGCACAGTAAAAGGACTCTTGGTTTTACGGTAGCCCATAAAAGGGGAGCGGCCACCATTTCCTTCGCACGCTCTCACTTCCTCCTGCGCCGTTGCCCTCCCAATCTCCTGAGCTCCAGCGCCCAGATCTGTTCTCCCTTCCAAGAACCTCTCCGGCCATCCCCTCAATCCGGCCATGGCCGGCTCTGGGTCTAAGGGCAAGTGGGAGGCCTTCATCGTCACCGAGAGCGCCATCCTGGAGCTGAAGAACGCGGGTTACCTTCCGCCGATGTCGCTCACCGCACTCCGGAGGCGGGTCAAGTCATCCCCACGCCGAGGCCTGGCGAGAGGGTGGTGTTCCTCCCCCATTTTATCCGGGGGCTAGGTTTTCCCCTCCACCCCTTCGTTAGGGGCCTGATGTTTTTCTACGGGCTAGATTTCCACGATCTTGCCCCGAACTCCTTTCTGCACATCTCGGCCTTCATCATCATCTGCGAGGCCTTTCTTCGGGTCCAGCCACACTTTGGCCTCTGGCTGAAAGTTTTCAACGTCAAGCCAAAGATCGTTGACGGCCAGCAGGCGGACTGCGGGGGGGGGGGGGGGGGGGCGATGGTCAGCAAGCTCCCCCGGGTTGAGTGGCCAGAGGGCACTTTCATCGAAACTGTCAAGATCTGGCAGAAAGAGTGGTTCTATATCATAGAGCCGCGGAACGCGGACTGGGTGGCGATTCCCGCCTTCAGATCCGGACCCCCCACGAGGATGGTCTCGTGGACCAAGAAGGGCCTCGACTGGGGGTCAACCAAGGAGGTGGCGTTGCTGCAGAGCCGAATATCCAAGATGATAGAGCGGGGGGTTGAGTTGCCCAACGTGATTCAGATCATGCTCTGCCGCCGCATCCTCCCCTTTCAAGACCGGGCCTCCCCCATGTGGGTTTACAAGCCCGAAGACTCCACCACCATGCTCAGCTTCTACCACACTTCCCACGCACAGCTGTGGAAAGTGCTATTCAAGCCGCAGAAGGACTGGCCGGCCGAGGAGGAAGACATCATTCTCGACGCCGCAACCCCCCTCACGAGGTATGATAAGTTTTACTCTTATGTTCGGATGTTCCTTTTTGACAAAGCACTCAACTCCCTTTTCTCCCATCCACAGAGCTGGCTGAAGAAAGCTGAGCGAATCGACAGCCCAGCCCCGCTGCTTGAGGGCCCCAGGATGGCCTTGCTGACGGCCATGTTGGCCGAGGAGCCGTATGAGGCGCCGGAGAATAAGGAGAAGAAGAAAGAGAAGAAAAAGGAGGCCAGGGAAGGCCTCCGTTCCCGTGGACCTCCGGACACTAGATCCGGAGACACCCATGCCCCTTCTACCCTCGAGGGGGAGAAGGAGCAGGAGGAGGATGGGGAGTGTTGGGGATATTTACCAGCGCGGAGACCCGGCAGGGTGTTAACCCGGCCATAAGGCGAGCTCAGCGGGTCAACTCACTGCGGGCCGAAGACTCTGTGTGGGCCGGCTTAACGAGGCCTGGCAAGGTTAAGGCGGCTTAAGCAGTGGGCCGGCTTGATATGAAGATAGAAGGCAAGATGGCCGTCTTGGAGAACAAGTAGGGAAGAATAGGAGGCGGGTCAAAGTACGATCCGGACTCTCATGTAATCTAGGGTTCCACCTGTATATATAAAGGGGAGCACCTATACGAAAAGACTTAAGTTGCAATCCCCTCGAGAGCTAGGTTAGCGAATTCGCACCCTTGTAATCAAGATCCACAGCAATATAGACAAGCAGGACGTAGGCTTTTACCTCCACCGTGAGGGGCCGAACCTGGGTAACCCGGCGTCTTCTCATTCCCGTTCAACCCCGTTAAGCTTCCACCTTCGTGCGATGGCTTCATCTCTAAGTCCTTCTACTAGGACATCTGTCGCGACAAAACCATGACAGTTGGCGCCCACCGTGGGGCTCACGCACGGTGGAGTTGAGTTCTTAGCGGGATCTCTTCCAGGGTTCGGGAAGTACGCGGTCGGCATGATGTCCAAGAGCCGCCGCGGGAAGTTCTACATCGACGATTCATACTGGGGCCCCGACGCCGACTCAATCGAGTACGGATACCGGGTCCCCTTTGGCAAGATCCATACCTTCATCGGCATGGTCGGCGAGCCGACTGCCGGGTTGGAAAACAGTGCTGGCGTGGAGTCAGCGCGCCGTGTTAGTCAGCTCCCGGCGAGACCCGGCCCGCGTCAAGCCGGCCATGATCATGTCTTCGTGGGTTTCACCCAAGGGGTGGCCCTGTCGGAGAACTCCCTTTCTCAGGACTACATGCTGATACAGTCTGACGGCGAGTCCTCGATGGGGGAAACTGAGTCAATTCTTCCACTGCATGATGGAGGGCTGGGGCACACGGATGACGTCTTCCTAGAGAGCCTTGATCCGCCTCGCTTTGCGGCGGTGTACATGGCGGGTAGGCAAGATCCAGCGCGAGACCCGGCCAATCCGACGGCGGGACAGAACAACCTCCTGGCCGGCTCAGGAGGAGCCGGCGCCTCGGCCTCCGGCTCTTAGAAGACCGGGGTTCAGGCACTCGCGGACTTGATGACTACGCTGGCGACCCTGTTGTCCGAGCCGGTTACTGCAGAGAATGCAGCGGCACGTAACACAGAGATCATGAAGTGTCGCGAGGAGATGGCCAAGATTCAAGAGGACATCAACGCGGAGAACGCCCGCATGATACAGGAGCAGGCATAGATCGCTGCGGAGAGGCAGCGCCTTGACGAGGAAACACAGTACCTGAGCCGCCGGCAGGCTGAGTCAGAGCTCGTTCACCGGAGGCGTCGTCAGAGCCGGCTTCCGGCTGATCTCAAGCCGACTCAGCTGTTCACCACGCCGCTGGCTCCAACGAACCCGGGGGCTGGAGTTATCCCCCCGAGAGAGCCGCTACTACAGCAGCCTATTCAGCAGCGAGAGCCGGCCCGACTTCGTACACCGGATCAGTAGCAGCAGCTACCGTCTCACCGGTTCCAAACCCCAATTGGACATTACTCCAACCCGGTGGATAACGTGCTAGCAGCAACCCACAACTTGGCAGCCATTCCGATTGAGGGGGACGGCCCGATTCAGACAGAGGCCAGGAACGCTATTGCGATGCTCAAGACGGCAGTGGTGCAGCAAGCCAACTACTCGCATAGCCAGCATCGGCTTCACTCAACCCCTCATCAGAGCCGCTCCAGGAGTCAGCGCCCTGAGTCACCTGCGCTCTCCAGCAGCGCGCACCGCCGGAGGGCCGCCCAACCACTGGTGGAGCAGCCGCAACCCAGGATCCTGCAGGACGTGGCAGACGCAGCTCGGATTCTGCGAGCATGGGAGGAAGAAAACGCGCGCGCAGGGAATAACCCGCCGGTGCACGTTAGCACGCCGGCACGCGTTAACCCGCCGCCAAATACTAGCCCGCCTGAAGTGCATCGTGCGCCCGAGACAACCCGGCTTGACGATCGGCCCGAGAGTGAGCCGCCTGGTCGGGACTCCCTGTTTGGTGCCAGCGCTGCGAGAGGCGCGTATACCCCCAGATTTCAAGGGGCCTCGCAAGGTTCCTAATTACACAGCAAATTTAGAGCCTACGGAGTGGGTCGAGAGCTATGAGCTGGCAATGGACTTGTTGGGTGCGAGCGAGTCAGTCCTGGCACGTTACCTACCGCTGATGTTGGAGGGCCCTGCACGCACCTGGATGAAAAACTTACCAACAAATTCTATCAACACCTGGCACGAGCTGAAGGAGCGTTTCATCAAGAACTTCCAGGGGACCTGCAAGAGGCCAACCACAATTGTTGATCTTGAGCGTTGTGTCCAGCACGAGGACGAGTCGGCGCACCATTGGGCTCGCCGGGTTGCAGAAGTTATGCACAGTTCCGATAGCATCACGGCGGCTCAGGCAGTGCTTGTTCTGGAACGAACATGTAAGTTCCAGCCGCTGGTCCAGAAGCTTGGGTGGCTCAAGCAAAAGGTTCAGGACATGGGAGACCTCATGGATGTTTTAACCCGGTACGCGGAGTCGGATAACACCAAGGATCCGCTGTCAGACGAGGAGAAATCCGACAAGGGAAAGAAGGCTGGCGGTAAGGGTCAACAGCAGAGCAACGGCAACGGTCAGAGCAACAACGGTGGAAAGCGCAAGGGTTACGATGGTAGCTCTGATTTGGTGGAGAACACAAACGCAGAAAACAAAGGTCAGCGTCAGGATAACGGTTCCAGGAAGCAGCCCTCCGGCAATCGCCCTCTGACTTATGAAGAAGTCCTCAAAGCTCCTTGTCCGAAGCATAGTTATAATGGTAAACCGTCCACTCACTCCTGGGAAAATTGCTATGTGATGCAAGAGTTCGCCAAGCGTGCCTTCCAGCAGCATCATCATGGTGGAGGCAACGGCGGACAACCCGCCAACCCGGGACCCGGCTTCTCAGGAGCCGGCTTGCAGGGGCCTTTCGCCGGGCCCGGCTTCCAAGGGAACGGTGGCCAAGGCGGCGGGTTTCAGGGGGCTGGCAATACTGGAGGCGGCAATCAGAGAAACAACCAGGGAAATCAACATCAAGCCGGCGCGGCGGGATTTCAGAGTAACCCGAAACAGTTAAATAGCGGACAGTATCACGTTTTCACCACTAGCACCTGCAAGCGGGATCGGAAGGTGCAGCAACGAGCCGCCCACGTGGTTGAGCCGGTAACTCCTTACTATCTCAACTGGTCTGAGCAGCCGGTCACCTGGAGCAGGGCGGATCATCCAGTCCTACTTGACCACCCTGGCCACCTGGCACTGGTGGTTGCACCGCAAGACGGCGGATACACCCTGACTAAAGTGCTTATGGACGGAGGCAGTAGCATCAACATTTTGTACTATGATACGTTCCGGCGAATGAATCTGTCCGATAAGCAGTTAACTCCGTCTTCTACAGTTTTTCACGGCATTGTTCCTGGCAAGTCGGCCTATCCTATGGGAAGAATTTCCCTTGAGGTGGCCTTTGGCTCCAAGGATAACTGGCGTTCTGAGTTCCTGTCCTTCGAGGTGGTCAAGCTTAAGAGCCCATACCACGCCCTGTTTGGTCGGCCGGCTTACGCGCGGTTCATGGCGCGCCCATGTTACGTCTACCTGAAAATGAAGATGCCAGGACCAAGGGGAACCATCACAGTGGAAGGAAATCGGAAAATCGCATTCGAGTGCGAGGAAGGAGATGCAGCTTACACTGAGACGGCTTGCGCCGCTGAGGAGTTGCGGTATTACAAGGATAATGTTGACCCGGCTGACAGGACGTCTCTAAAGAAGCCCACTACGGAGTCTGACCCCCTGCTCAAGTTTAAGTCGGCCAGAGATACAAAGCAAGTTGATTTCACCCCAGGCAATTCTTCGGAGCTGTTCACCATCGGGGCAAATATGGATCCCAAATAGGAAAGCGCGCTCATCGAGTTCATCCGTGAGAATCGGGACATGTTTGCATGGAAACCTTCTGACATGCCAGGTGTACCGAGAGAACTCGCTGAGCACTCCCTTAATGTGGATCCCAAGTTTAAACCAGTTCGCCAGTTCCTCCGTCGCTTCAATGAGGAAAGGCGGAAAGCCATTGGAGAAGAAGTGGCTCGGCTCCTAGCTGCCGGGTTCATCGTTGAAATCTTCCATCCTGAGTGGTTGGCTAACCCAGTACTTGTTCTGAAGAAAAACGGGACTTGGCGGATGTGTGTTGATTACACAGACCTGAATAAGGCTTGTCCTAGTGACCCCTTTGCCTTGCCCCGTATTGACCAGATCATCGATGCTACGGCTGGTTGTGAGAGTTTATGTTTCCTGGATGCTTATTCTGGTTATCATCAGATCAAGCTGAATCCGGAAGACCAGGCAAAGACGGCTTTCATCACACCTTTTGGGGCCTTCTGTTATACAACCATGTCATTTGGTCTGAAGAGCGCCCAGTCGACTTACCAGCGTTGTGTCCAGAACTGTTTCCACAATCAGATCGGGCGGAATGTTCATGCTTATGTGGATGGCATTGTGGTTAAATCTTGGAAAAAAGAGACTCTATTGGAGGATCTCAAGGAAACATTTGACAATCTCCGTGTCTACAAG
The DNA here is from genome assembly GCA_039707655.1 of Elymus sibiricus. NCBI lineage: Eukaryota > Viridiplantae > Streptophyta > Magnoliopsida > Poales > Poaceae > Elymus > Elymus sibiricus. Next base: position 68,879,920 of record CM077674.1, on the reverse strand, counting down.
ATGAAGCTTAACCCGGAGAAGTGTGTTTTTGGTGTCCCTGCAGGAAAGCTTATGGGGTTCCTTGTCTCTGAGCGTGGCATTGAAGCTAACCCGGAAAAAATCAAGGCAATCACGACCCTAGCTAAGCCGGCCAAGCAAAATGACGTGCAGAAGCTGGCTGGGCAGGTTGCGGCTTTAAGCCGGTTCATAAGCCGGCTTGGCGAAAAAGCAATTCCGTTATATCAGTTGCTCAAGAAATCAGATGACTTTGTCTGGAGTAAGGAGGCAGATCAGGCTTTTGAAGCCCTTAAGAAACAGCTATCTGAGACGCCAGTCCTTGCTGCTCCTCGCGAGAAGGAGCCGATGCTGTTGTATATTGCTACCAATAACAGGGCTGTAAGTGTGGCGGTCATCGTCGAGCGCAAGGAAGATGGCAAGGAATATCCTGTCCAGCATCCTGTGTATTATGTCAGCGAGGTGTTAAGCGAGTCTAAGCAGGGATACCCGCATTGTCAGAAGCTGGTCTACGGAGTATTCATGGCTAGCCGCAAACTGAAGCATTACTTCCACGAGCATCCAATCACGGTGGTTAGTTCAGCGCCTCTTGGAGATATAATCCAGAACCGGGAGGCTACAGGCCGGGTTGCTAAGTGGGCCATTGAGCTCGGTCCACATAATCTAAAATATCTGCCTTGTACCGCAATTAAGTCTCAGGCGTTGGTGGATTTCATTAATGACTGGACAGAGTTGCAGGCTCCCGAAGAGAAGCCCGACACAACGTACTGGTCCATCCACTTTGACGGCTCACGGCAGCTCGAAGGCTCGGGGGCTGGAGTTGTGATCACTTCCCCCTGAGGAGACAAGTTCTGTTATGTCTTGAGACTCATATTTACTTGCACTAATAACGCAGCTGAGTACGAGGCGCTGCTTCATGGGCTTAGAATGGCCAAGGAGATGAATCTGAGCCGGGTCAGGTGCCTGGGCGACTCAGACCTGGTGGCTCAGCAAGTTTCAGGTACATGGGACTCCAAGGATCCGCTTATGGCGGCTTACCGACAGGCAGTCACAAATATTGCTGGACACTTCAAAGGTTATCAGGTCGACCATATTGATCGCCGGCAGAACGAGGCGGCAGACACACTCTCTCGTTTGGGTTCTCAGCATAAGCCAGTGCCACCCAATGTATTCCTGGACGTCTTGCACAACCCGTCTGTCAAGTTGCCTACGGAGGAGGATTTGGCTATTCCTGACCCGGAGGCGGCTCTCGTGGCAGCTATCCATGCCATCCCTGATTGGACGGTCCCCTACTTGGCTTACTTAAGCCGGGGAGAACTGCCAACAGAGGAACTTATCGCTCGACAGATCATCAGACGATCTAAGTCTATGACGATTGTCAATGGCGAGTTACACAGACGAAGCATCACTGGTGTCTTTCAACATTGTGTTTCACCTGACGAAGGCCGCGCAATTCTCAATGAGATTCATTCTGGCGATTGCGGGCACCACGCCGGCTCAAGATCACTGGTCGCCAAGGCTTTCCGGCACGGTTTTTACTGGCTTACGGCTCATGCTGATGCAGAGGACATTGTCCGAAAATGTGATGGTTGCCAGAAGTATGCTCGCCAGGCCCATGTGCCGGCTCAGGAGTTGAGGATGATCCCAATTACTTGGCCGTTCGCGGTCTGGGGGCTTGACATGGTGGGACCCTTCAAACGTTCCAAGAACAAGCATACGCACCTCCTGGTGGCTGTGGATAAGTTTACCAAGTGGGTGGAAGCAGAGCCGGTCAGCAACTGCGATGCAGCAATGGCTGTCAAGTTTCTGAAAAAGCTGATATTCCGATTTGGCTATCCGCACAGCATCATTACAGACAATGGAACCAATCTTTCCAAGGGGGCTATGGAACAGTTCTGTCAACAGGAGCACATCTGGCTTGATCTGGCATCGGTTGCGCATCCTCAGTCCAACGGACAGGCAGAAAGGGCTAATCAGGAATTTCTGCGTGGTATCAAACCCCGGCTCATGCTGCCTCTGCAGCGCACGCCGGGTTACTGGGAAGAAGAGTTACCTTCAGTACTTTGGAGCATACGGACTACTCCCAACAGGTCGACAGGCTATACGCCGTTTTTCCTGGTATATGGTGCAGAAGCCATGCTTCCAAGCGATATTCGTCACGATTCCCCTCGAGTGGCAGCTTATGCGGAGGCAGATAATGAGCTGGCACGCCAAGACGCTCTTGATGCTTTGGAGGAGGAGCGCGACCTTGCCGCATCTAGATCAGCAATCTATCAGCAAGACCTATGCCGCTATCACAGCCGTAGAGTTCGAAGCCACACTTTCCAGGAAGGAGACTTAGTGCTCCGTCTGATTCAAGACCAGACAGGCATGCATAAGCTTTCACCGCCTTGGGAAGGGCCCTTTGTGGTCAGCAAGAATATCAACAATGGGTCATATTACCTGGTTGACATGCGTGAAGCAGAGAAGTCACGTACCTCTGAGGAGGAAACAAGCCGGCCCTGGAACATTGCCCAGCTCCGGCCATATTACACCTAAGTTATTGACTAGGTTACACCTTTGTACATATCTTCTATCATGTATATACCTCTTTTTGATCAAATATAATAACGACCAGCAACACTGTGTGAAGGTATTGTTTTGCCTCAAAACTTGTGTACTGGATCTTTATTTGTTGATCTTGGTTACTTGGGGGCTTCCAACTCAATTGAGTTTAGCTTACAAAACCCTCTTAACCCGGTGAGATGCCACAACGTTGGTTAAACCTGCCTGTTAGCAAGATGCTACTCCCTATAAAAATGACCCGGCGTACGTCTGATGAGTCAATCACGTATGTGACCCTGAACTCATCCGAGTTAAAACGTTCGATTGGTTGTGGAGAGCCGGCTTTCAGAAAGCGAGAACAAACCAGCAGGCCAAGTGCCAGCTTCATGAAAGCGTATTCCGGCTTGCGTTTCTTAAGCTGGCCGCTTCAAGCATATTCAGACTTGCAATTATTCTACACACATACATTCATGCATACATACTTACATTCGGGCATGTCCTCTATGCATACATACATACATACATCCATGCATGTCATTTATTTAGGTCCATTTGAACTACTTGATTCATTGCAAACAGTAACAAAGATTACTCGTTCAAGATGATATCATCAGCAACCATCACATGCCTTGTTGTTTCAGCAGCACCGTTATATTACAGAAGCCGGCTCTCGCAGCCCAAAGAGGACTTAAGAGGCAAGGAATTCATAAATGTTCTGTACAGGCAGTTAAAAGAATTCAGTACGCGATGGCACTGGTATCAGCAAGCACCAATGTTTATACTATCCTATTACAAGCCGCCCACCAATGGCGGCTATGGCAAAAATTCACCAGTCTGTCCTACGTAAGGTTAAGCCGGCTCTCTATGCTGCCGGGTCAGTGCTGACACATGCGCCTGAGGAAGCACCCTGTGCCGGCTCTTCGCGGCCATCGTCATATTCTGCTTCTTGGCTTGAGTCGTCGGTCGACCACTGAATGGAGCGCAACGCTTTAAATAGAGCATCGTTGGATATCAGGGATGAAGGGTCGACTTCAGGAGCGAACAGCGGCTTACCCATACGGGTGAGGGCCACCGGCTCATGGTTGGCCGGCTCTATCCGCTCATTCATTTTGGAGTATGGCGCCTGGTACCGGGTTAGGTCTGCCTCTTCTGCAATTTCAGTGGCGGCAACCCAGGTCTCCTTGATGCAGCGTTGGAAATCCCTCTTGGTAAACGGCGAGTCATCTACGTTGAATTCCGGGTACCCGCCCGCCACCTGAGCCGGGTCAAGTTCCGGCACGTATGCCTTGGCCCGCGCAAGGGCGGTCAGAGCACCCGTGCGGCAGCACGCCCTTTTCCAGTCTTCGAACCACCTGGGCACGACTGATAGTTCTTTCAGGGTGTCTTCAATCAGCTGAGGCGGCGCTTTGGTGGTCTTGGCGGCCATTATGCAACGGCAGCCACCTATGTACAGTTGTTCAACCAGGGTGTAGATCGCCTTCAGTTTCACCACTGGTAGCTGCACGAGAGTTTGATTTTTCCGGCCTGCAAAGAAAAGTATACATGATCCGTTAAGCCGGCTTCGAATGATAAGCCGGTCCAGTTAAATTATGCTCAGATTTACTTACCAAAAATGGCTCGACACATGGCGGTAATTTGACCTTTGAGAGTCGTCAGCTCTTGGGTGACCGGCTCAAGCTTGGTTTCCGCCTCTTCAGCACGGATGGCTAGGGCGGCTCTTGCAGCCTCCGTTTCTTGCAATGTGTCCCTCACAATGGCCAGAGCTTTGTTCGCTTCAGCAGTGGATTCCTCGGCGGCTTTGCGTAGTTTTTTCTCCTTCCTTGCTTCCTTTCGGTAGAAGGTGGCCTGGGTCTCCACTTGATCTAGCATTTCCTGCAAGACAGCCTGTTACAACATTTTATTTGCATGACCCGGGCTGCCCTATTGGACGATCCGGCTCATGGTGGCTACATGCTTTCAAGTCTCAAGATACACAGTGAGGCAAGTTCCATGCAGCTGCAGGCAATCTACATGGCACTTGTTGTGGGGACTAATGCATAAATCGATCTATACTGTGCATGTATGAAGACTCGCCCGTCCTGGCTGACAAGCCGGCCTTGGAAGGCGTTGGATGGGATTCTAAATTTAAGCTGCAAATTTGAAGACCCGGGTCATTATTTCATATTAACCCAGCCCTTGGGGGCTAATGCATCCGTTGATCTATTCTGTTGAGTTATGGAGACCCGCCCGTGATTAATGACGAGCCGGCCTCAGAGGACGCCAGTGGACGGTTCTACTTACAAGTTTCAATTGGAAGTCCCGGGTCGTTATTACATAATGACTCGGCCCTTGGGGGCTACATATATATATGGTATGCGGTAAAGGGCACAGGTTACCTCGTATTTCCGCTTCAAAGATGCAATCATAGCCATCTCCGTGTCCCGGTTTTCAGAGAGCCGGGTCAGTACAGTTCGGTGCAGAGTACTGGCGTCTTGATCTTCAAATGTAGCAAATTTAAGAGTTGACTTCCCCTTGTCCTTCGGGGCCGGCTCAGGCTTGGCTGGGACCTTGGTGAGGGCGGTCGAGGATTCTGGTACAGCAGGCCGACGCTCACTTGTCACCGCTATTTCTTCTTGAGCCGGTGCTTTGTCTTGAGCCGGCTCTTCAGGCTGAGGGGCGTTTTGATCTTTACTTATGCTTTCCCTCTCCTGAGCTGGAGGAGAGGTGCGAGCTGGACTTGTCATGACCAAAGGCGGCGGGCTGTTCTTAGCGGCCGGCTCATCCTAGGCAGCTAAGGGGGCCTCTTCTGCTTGGGGGCCAGTCTGGATGACCGGGTCAGATGACTCGGCAGCTGTTTTCTTCTTAAAGGCTTTGGCACTGTACAAGGAGCGAGGGAGTTACTCATTTATAAGGGTGAAAAATAAGAAAGTCAATATACATTACAGAAACGCCTGATTACCCAAGATTGATATTGAAAGCCAGCGCCTGCGTGGTGCTTGACTCACCTGAGGAGTGCGACGTCTGATATGCCGAGTCATTAAAGGGTAAGGGTTCTTTATAAAGGCCAGCTAGAGGAAAATAATAAGTTGGGCTAAGAGGCACCTTAGCTCGAGCTTTGCGCGATGGCGGCTCATATGGAAGCCCGCTGCTTAATTCGCCTTCACTGCTCCGGGTCTTCCTTTTGGAGGTCCCGGTTCGACGAGTTTTCTTCAAAATAAATTTGGGATCCAATTGAGCATCCTGATGGGAAAAGGGCACCTTACGGACGGCAACCCGGGGCTTCCTTCGAACCTTGTGGATCACAGCCCGAGTTTTCTTCCGAATAGGTATTGGAGAGTCAGAATCAGAAGAGATCAATGTTACCTATGGCTCGTCGGTATGGCTAATTTCGGTTTCGTCCTGAAGAGAAGAGGCGTCAGCAGGTTGAATGAAAAGACGGCCAAGTGAGTCAAGTTATACCTCAGCCTCGTCCTCTGCAGCCGGCTTATCAGCATCAGCCGGCTCATCCTGCTGTTCCGCTGGAGCTGGGGCGGGTTGTTGGGGCTTCTTCTTCTTCCAAAATTTGTCGTTTGCCTGCATTAAGATGAGTTGGCAGTTAAGAATGAGATGAGGAGGGCGAGTTAAGAGCAGAGTAAGAAGGTGCAAACACTTACTGAAGGCACCGGGTTGGTTAAGCAGAAAGGGGCCAGCCCGGTTTTGTTGCATTTCCCCTGCGGCTCTCCCAATAGCCTCTTGATGGTTTTGTTGATATCACTCACGGATAGATTGACTTGACTGAACCGTTGAGCGTCTGCCGGCTCACCAGTATAATTGCACATCAGGTCGCCTCTGTGGCTAAGAGGCTAGATTCGCCAGCTTACCCAGCACCGGGTCAGATCGATCCCGGTAAGGCCGTTGGCAACCAAGGCCCTTATTTTGGAGTAAATAGGGGCAAATTGCTTGCGTTCTTCTGTTGATGGCCAACCCGGAAAGGCCACTGTGGCATTGAGCCGGTCTGATCTGTAACCCGACAGGGGATTTTCACCTTGAGGGGCAGTGCTCTTGCAATAAAACCAAGTCTTGTTCCAGCCCTTGGGGTGACTCGCCAGCTTGGCCTCAGGAAAGGGAGTGTTCCTTCGGCTTTGAATAGAGACGCCGCCAAGTTCTATGCTGGGACCATCAGTGAACTCGGTCTGATGGTTGATATAAAAGAATTCGCGGAAGAGCAGGACAGTTGGTGCCGTTTGGAGGTACACTTCGCAGAAGACTTGAAATTGGCAAAGATTGGTAATTGAATTCGGTCCAAGATCTTGCGGTCGGAGGTCCAAAAAATGGAGGATGTCACAGAATTTTTTTGACCCGGGCGGCCGAAACCCCTTATGCAGATGATCTGCGAAGACCACCACCTCATCTTGTTGGAGCTGGGGGGTGCTTTCCTCCTCAGGCGCCCGCCAGTTGATCGCGGTTTGAGCCGGCAAGAGGCCTTGCCCCACAAGCTCGTTTAGCATCAAGGTTGAGACTTGCGATCTGACCCAGTTGCAGGATTTGTCGGTCTTGGGGGCCATGGCGGCTTAAAAGTTTAACTGCAAGGACAAAAATGTCAAGCCGGTGTGTTAGCTTAGGAAGGACAAGCCGTCAGAATATGAGACCCGGTCACATGATACAAGTCAGGATGTCTAAGTTCATAACCCGGATTCAGGCGCGCCGTCTAAGGCAATCATAAGCCGGTGTTGACGACAGTGGAGGTTTGGATTTCTCCTAAGTGTTGAGCTAGTGACAAACAGGAATCTAACGGAGTGGTTATTATTGCAGATCTAAAAATACCTCAGAAAGGAAAATTTCAAAACCTAGGTGGGAATGGAGGCAGATGCCTGTGTTCAATGCGGGTTTATGGAGGATGATTCAGATGATCTAGATGCGAAAAATGGTACTACCGCAATAAATCAAATGCTTATACGGATCATTTCACTGATTTTAAATCTACTAAAGGAAAGAAGAACACTGATGAACACTGAAGAAAGTCGATGAACTACAGAAGAGATGGGGGATGTAGATTCAAAAGGGGAAAGATTTAAATGTACCGGTCTGAGGCGGAGGGGGCCGGCGAGCGTTTGATGAGCTCTGGTGATGACGGCGGCGGCGAAGGAGTCGTGGTCGAGGTCGTCGGACAGCTTGAGGTCGGCGGTGCTTTGGGTGCGTGAAGAGGCGAGCGCGAGGAAGAAGATGAGAGGTAAAAAGTGAAAGTGGGGATGAGGTGGCCTCTTTATAGGCTCAGTAGAGTTAAAATGGCAAGGGCGGAACCCCAGGCGGCGTAGTAATTTTCGGCGGTGTAGTTCCTCGATTTTTGCGCCTGACAAGACGATATGTACCCACTCAAAGATTTGAGGTGATGTCATCCCGGATTTCGCGGAAGTGGATTGTGATGTCATAGGGGACAAGAGTTGAAAATGCTAAGTTTGAATCTGAAGGGGCGAAGCTGACGATCACCTTCACCCGGCAGCTTGAGCTGGTCCAAGATGGCGACTTAAAAGAGCGGCTTGGGGTGCGCTTGGAAATGTATTACTAATGGTTGCTTTTTCAGGATGGAGTTTAACGTGAATAAATTCAAGTCAAACTGAGGGCTAATGTTGGGGATATTTACCAGCGCGGAGACCCGGCAGGGTGTTAACCCGGCCATAAGGCGAGCTCAGCGGGTTAACTCACTGCGGGCCGAAGACTCTGTGTGGGCCGGCTTAACGAGGCCTGACAAGGTTAAGGCGGCTTAAGCAGTGGGCCGGCTTGACAAGAAGATAGAAGGCAAGATGGCCGTCTTGGAGAACAAGTAGGGAAGAATAGGAGGCGGGTCAAAGTATGATCCGGACTCTCATGTAATCTAGGGTTCCACCTGTATATATAAAGGGGAGCACCTATACGAAAAGACTTAAGTTGCAATCCCCTCGAGAGCTAGGTTAGCGAATTCGCACCCTTGTAATCGAGATCCACAGCAATATAGACAAGCAGGACGTAGGCTTTTACCTCCACCGTGAGGGGCCGAACCTGGGTAACCCGGCGTCTTCTCGTTCCCGTTCAACCCCGTTAAGCTTCCACCTTCGTGCGATGGCTTCATCTCTAAGTCCTTCTACTAGGACATCTGTCGCGACAAAACCATGACAGGGAGGAAAGCGATTCCTCCCGAACGAAGAAAAGGGCTGCGTCCGAAGACGCTGAGGAGGATCAGCTTCCTCCCGCCCCTAAAAGACCATGCAGGGCCAAGGTGGCCCTGTCCAATAATAGCTCGGCTTCTACCAAGCACTCTGAGGCCTCCGAAGAGGTTCCTCGGAGGACCCCCAGGGTCAAACCGCGGCCCCAAAGGTATGTATACTAAGATACACCGATGCTTTTAGCCGAACCGAGTCTGCTATTGATCGCACGCCTGCTTTTCACATTGCATCCCCGCGCGACCTCCCTACCGACTGAGTCTCGGAGGGGGACTCTCCACCGGCCGCGTTGGTGGAGAGCGGGACCGAATCACGCGCCTCGCCTCCCTCGATCGTTGAGGAGGCCGAGGAGGTTCTGTCAAGGAGGACCCCTCCCGTGCCGCACACAGGGGGAGGAGGTGATGCTGTTATGGCCGAGGCGCATACCTCGGCCACCGAAGACCAGGAGCGGAGAACCCTTCTGGTGAACGAAGAGGGGGAGCCCGGACAGTCCGAGCTCTCCCCGAAAGTGGTTCCGGAGCAGTTAAGGCACCAGGAGAAACCATTCCGGTCTCCACCGAAGGAGGAGCCGAGGTGCCCCCGCCCGCTCCAGGGCGGGTTTTGACTAGGTGGCCAGAGGAGATGGAGGAAGCTTTAACTAGCTCCTCTATCGCCGAAGAGCACCGTGCCCTAATGGGCATGGTGTTGCAAAGTCTTCGGTCCGTGGACAACGGACTGACAGGCTTCAAGGTAGGCCATGTAATGCCTTTTCCTTAGAATATTTCTTTTATATGAATATGTAACCTCATACACAGTAGCCCCCGAGACTCTGGCTGGATTGAAGAAAGCCGGTCAAAGGATCGAAAATCGATAACTCGGGATTCTAATGTGCTTAGTCTAATGTGCAGGCGTCGTCCTCGGCGGCAGCTGCCAACGCCGAGGAGTTGGCTGAGCTGAATCGAAAGCTCAAGAGCTCCGAGGACGACCTCGGCCTGCTGAATAAGCGGTTCGACAAGGCGCAAGGCAAGTCCGAACTAAACTGTTTACTACAGCGGTTTTAGTAAGGTTTAAGAAGTTAATCTAAACAGGATGCAAGTGATATTACTGCAGCTGCTACCACGGTGGTCAAGAACCTCAAGGCCGAGCTGAGGAAATCTCAGCAGGAAGCCGCGGAGCAGAAGGCTGCGGCCAAGCAGGCAGCCACCGAACTGGCCACGATGGAAACCGCTAGCCAGAAGCACGAGGCCAGAGTGTCTGAGGTGCAACAAGAGCTCAAGGATGCCGTCACCAAATGCGAGGTCCTTGAGTAGAAGAGTAAGGAACAGACCACCGAGCTTACCTCACTGAGGTCGGTGGTTAAGGAAGCACGGACGAAGGCGCGGGGCCACCAGGAGGAACTCCGCCAAGTCAAGCTTATTGCGGATGGTAAGCCGTACTTACTGCAAAGTGTCTTTGGTGGTAACAGGTTCGCTTTGCTCACCCGAGTATGGCGTTCCCCAGGCGCTTTCGTGGACCTCTCGAGGAGTGCATCTGACGCGGCTAAGTACTTTGCGTCCCAGGAGGGTCGTACCGACCAGAGGCTGTTTTGGGCGCAGTTTCAAGCACCCGAACACCCTCCCCTCCTCAACAACCAGATGAAGCAGCTGATGGAGTTGCATCGAATGGCGGAGCCGGCGATGAAGGACCTCTGTGTCAAATTGTGGCCTTCGGAGCCGTTGCCGAGCAGCTACTTTGGCTTGGTGCAGAAGTTGTACGACGCCATGCCCCGGATTGATGTCTGGAAACGCTCCGTATGCATTGAGCGAGCTCGGATGGCCTTCGGCAAGACCATGGTGCATTGGCCGAAGATCAAGCCAGCCGAGGTGGCCACCGGACCTCCGCCGCCTGGGAAGGAGCACAGGCGGCCCGAGCAGTACTTTCCCATCGTGATGGATGGTGCTCAGACAATAGATGCCCAGTGCTCGAAGGATGTAATTTATGAATGAATTTATTTCCTCGTATCCGAAGAAATTGGAACTTTTGTGCTTGACAATGCAACTGGTTGGCTGTATATCTAATGCCTTGGGTGTTTATTTTGACTCTTGTGCGGCCATTTTTAAACTGAAAGTTGCCAGTCGTCGGCTTCAACCCCCTTGCAGATACTGCATGGGGTGTTTTTTCTTAACACCTTAACCCTTAGCCGACGTCTCGGTGCCCGGAGGCGGTTGTGTATAAGGAAAACAAGGCAATTGGACTATACGGCTTTAGTGCTTTCACTTAGCCATAGGAGCTTGACTGCGGGGGCTAGTGACTAGCCCCCAGTATATGTGATATTCGGACGTACCGAGGTTGATACCATTATCACTTGGTTCCTGTAACAGCGAACCCTTCGTTTGACACAGATTAACCTCCATCGATTTTTAGTTTAACACTTGTCATCGGATCGCTGACCAGTTCTCGCTTATTATGACAGTCGCTTTTTGGCTTTCTCCACTGAGGTAATTAACCAGGCTAGCTAGAAGTACAATCGCAGTGGTTCTCCCTTTACCCTCCTAGCCGAACAATGCGGAACGTAAGAGGGCAAACACAGGAGCCTGGCAACCTAACCATTGACCAAAGACATAATTCGAAACTGATTCATATAATGCAATATCCATGACGTCGAGCACATGTAATGAAATTGGTGCCGAAATGATGTTTGGGGCAAGATTTATGGTCGAGCCCCCGGTCTATTAGCCGATCACATCTAAAAAAGGAATGTATCATAATAGTTTACTTCGGCCGAAAAGCGGAAAGGAATACGCAACACAAATGACTGCAATATGACCGGAGAAGAATTGGTCTTTATTTCCTTTAAATTCGTGATGTCCAGCCGTACAATCCGAACTGCCGAAGTAACTTTGAAAGATACTTGAAGAAATAAATACATTTAGAGGAAAGGTTTACACAGGGCCTCCATGAGTGGTTTGACGTCCCTACTGCGCCCTGCCGCACGTCTGCGCCTTTGCTCTTTATGAAGCTTCCGTAGGTAACGTGCGATTGAAGTCGTCGCTTATATACATGGTGGAAGTGTTAGTGTTCGGCGGACGAGCCCTTGAAAAGGGTTTTGAGAAGTCGCCGCAACGTATCAGCTTAACGCTGATCAGGCCCTAGATGGTGCCTGTTATTGATGTTAATCCGAGAACATCTTTGGCCATGGCTCGGTCGAACCGAGCACTCGACCCTAGTAACGTTTGCCCCCACAGCTGCCCATGGAATTTTAAGCGCGAAATTATGTACCCGAAGTACGTATTTCGCGGCTGGGTGGGCCACGCTGTGGGGTGCGTATCCCTATTTAGGATGAGCACGGGAGTGCTCTGGGACCGAGGCCGTAGCTCGGGCGCGTTTGCGCGCTTCCAGTGCCTTGATGGTAGACTGGGCCTTCGATGCTTCTTCGGTGGCCTGGACTTCGGCGGCTAGAGCCGCTGTGTGTTCCTCGGTTCGGAGCGAGCGCTCGGTGTTACCGTTAACGGTAATAACACCCTTTGGTCCTGGCATCTTGAGCTTCAGATATGCGTAGTGCGGGATGGCATTAAAGCGGGTGAACGCTGTCCGTCCTAGGAGTGCGTGGTAACCACTGCGGAAAGGAACAATGTGGAAGATTAAATCTTCGCTGCGGAAGTTGTCGGGCGAACCGAAGACTACTTCCAAGGTCACGGTTCCCGAGCAGCATGCTTCGACGCCTGGGATTACATCTTTAAAGGTGGTGTTGCTGGGTTTGATTCTTGACGGATCGATCGCCATCTTCCTCACTGTATCTGAATAAATCAGATTGAGGCTGCTGCCTCTGTCCATAAGGACTCTGGTGAGGTGGTATCCATCCACGATGGGGTCGAGCACCAGAGCCGCCGTTCCTCCATGACGGATACTGGTCGGATGGTCTCGCCGGTCGAAGGTGATCGGGCAAGCCGACCATGGGTTGTATTTTGGGGCCACCGGCTATAGGGCGTAGACATCCCGAAGTGCACGTTTCCGCTCCTTTTTGGGTATATGCGTGACGTAAATCATGTTCACAGTTTTTACCTCGGGAGGGAACTGCTTTTGGCCTCCGTTGTTCGGCCCGCGAGGTTCGTTGTCGTCCTCGCTGCAGGGGCCCTTGCCCGGTTCCTCGGCTGTAAGCTTGCCGGCCTGCTTGATTACCCAACAGCTACGGTTAGTGTGGTTGGCGGGTTTGTCTGAGGTACCGTGAATCTGGCAGGGCCTGTCCAGGATTATGTCCAGCGCGGTCGGGCCATCCCGGTTCCCTTTAGAGGGCTTCTTCCGCGGTCCTGCTTTCAAGTTGCTAAACCCGGCATTTACTGCCGCGTCATCGGCTTCATTGCTGTTGTTTGTATGCCGGCGCTTGTTATTCTTGTTGCGTCGGGGTTTCCCGTTCCCGTCCCGGACCTCTGAGGTGCCGGGATCGTCGGGGTGGTTGCTTCTACGAGCTAACCAGCTATCTTCACCCGCGCAAAAGCGGGTCATTAAGGAGGTGAGGGCCAACATTGTTCTCGGCTTATCCTGGCCGAGCTGGCGAGTGAGCCATTCGTCTAGGATACTGTGCTTAAATGCAGCGATCGCCTCAGCATCCGGACAGTCGACAATCTGGTTCTTCTTGGTCAAGAACCGGTTCCAGAATTGCCGTGCTGACTCCCCAGGCTGTTGAACAACGTGGCTCAAGTCGTCGGCATCCGGTGGCCGAACATAGGTGCCTTGAAAGTTGGCTCGAAAGGCGTCCTCGAGCTCTTCCCAGCTACCGATGGAGTTTTCGGGTAAGCTGTTCAACCATTGCCTTGCCGGTCTTTTGAGTTTTAATGGCAGATATTTAATGGCGTGGAGGTCATCTCCTCGGGCCATATGAATGTGGAGAAGGAAATCTTTGATCCACACAGCTGGGTCAGTTGTCCCATCATACTGTTCTATGTTTACGTGTTTAAACCCCTCGGGAAACTGATGCTGCATTACCCCGTCTGTGAAACACATTAGGTGTGTGGCGCCCCTGACTCGGGCCACGTCGTGCCGGAGATCGGTTATCATCCGAGCACGATGCTGCTCCCAGGCTCTATCATTCCTGTCACGCCAAGCTTGGTATCCGTCCCGTCCGGCGGGCGTGTGTCCTCTGGATCCATAAATGGATCTTGTCTGTGCCGCTCTGGCGTTTAAGTTGTGCCGCAGATCATCTGGGTCGTCTGGTTGTACTGGCTCCTTGCCCGCCCAGCGAGGAAGCACAGGTGGGTTTTCGGCTTCTCCAGCCGTCCTGTCCCGTCCTCGAGGGGGGCGGTTGGGCTGGTTTGCCTGAATGCGTCTGGGGGTATGGGCTCAAGGGCCTCGTCGTCGAATGACGGAAGCAAACGCCGCCGTGGGTAACTTTTGCTCTGATCCTGTCGCAGATTGTCGAAGCCCTCTTCGGCTGCTAAGACTAATGTCCACCTGTCATTGAGGGTATCCTGTTCAGCTTTTAGCTGCTGTTGCTTCTTCTTCAGACTTTGGGCGGTGGCTATGAGTTGCTGCTTGAACTTTTCCTGGTCCAGAGGGTCCTCGGGGACGACGAAATCCTCGGGTCCGAGGCTGTCCTTCTCTTCGGAAGGAGGGAGGTAGTTGCTGTCCTCGGAATCGTCGGGGTCCTCGAGGTTAATTACCCTGATCCTCATGCTCTTTAGAAGCGTGGCGGTGCTGTTCAGGGGTGGTGTTGTCGCCGAACTCCTCCATGTTGTCCGGAGTATCATTATCTCCGCTGTCGTTTGTGTCTGTGTTGCTTTCCTTGCCCTTTCCTCGCCCCCTGGACCGCCTTCGCTGGTGTCGGCGTTTGGGCAGCTCCTCGCCGGGGTCATCGCCACCCTTTTTGGGGGTGTCGACCATGTAGACATCGTAGGTAGAGGTGGCGGCCCACTTGCCAGTGTTGGGAGTGGCAATGGAGGGAGCGGTGTAGGACGTGACGTCGATATCCTCGTCCATGTCGTCAGCCTCCTCGGAGGCGTAGTCCAGCATGTCGGTTAAATCTTCGACAGTGGCTACTAAGTGGGCGGTGGGTAAGACGTAAAATTCCCCGCGGTTGGCCTCAAGTCCGATCTGTTCATAGACCGAGGACGGGCCATCCGCGATACTCATCTTCTGGATCCGATCTAACGTCTCGCTTAAGAGCGAGAGGTCCGCCGGATTCTTCCTTTGGCTTCCCTCGAAGTTAAACTCCGGTGTGCCTGCGCTGGGGACGTGTTCGGCCAAGGCTGACCCCTGGTTCTCTGGCGCCGAGATCGGATCCGAACTCGAGGACAGATCCGAACTGAAGGCCTGCCCGGAGACGGGGCCGGGAAGAAGATCCGAAGTTAAGGCCTCGGAATCATTAGGCTCCTCAGGTAAAGCTGAGAACCTGGTAAAGATCAGATTGCCCCGAGAGTCGGCGACGTACTCTAGGTTACTAAACCTGATCTCCTGCTCAGGGGCGAAGCTGCCGATCTGGTCAAGGTGACCGGTCGGGTTGGCGTGCAGCACGAGGCTGCCAAACGCGAAAAGCTGCCTGGGGACGAAGACGTCCCCGCCGTGGATGCCGTCGCTGATGACTAAGCGAGCCATTGATCCTCAATGATCCTACAGTGGAACTCTCAATGAAAGCACCAATGTCGGTACTAAAACCGGCAGATCTCGGGTAGGGAGTCCCGAACTGTGGATCTTGGAGTCAATGGGTAACAGGGAACGTAGAGACAGTGATTACACAGGTTCGGGCCCTCTTGAAGAGGTAAAACCCTACGTCCTGCTTGGTTGTATTGATATGGGAGTATGACAATTACAGAGTTGATCCACCTCGAGATCGGATGATCTAAACCCTAGGTGGGTATAGCGATGATGGTTCTTGCCTCTACGGACTAAACCCTCTAGCTTATATAGACACCAGGGGTACCTAGGGTTACAGATGGTCGGTTGCCACCAGGGGGATAAACATGCAAGTCACGCTAGACCTATCTTGGAGGATACACCAAGTCTTCGGAGGTTTCCTTCTGGAGCCCGGGGTCGCCTGTAGTCCGGCCTTCCCATGATGAACTAGGAGCGGCCCAGCAGTCCGGCCCATGAGAGACAGGTCGGCAGCCCGAGTACCCCTTAGTCCGGGACTCCCTCACTCATCAGTCGGCTCCCAAGATAAAATGGTTATTGCGACGTGCTGGGTTTTATTGGCCGACGATGATTAATGATTGCTTCAGGTATTATAAAGGATGTGAAGCTTGTCAAAAGTTTGGTGATATTCAATTGGCTCCCGCTGCTATGTTACATCCTATTATCAAGCCGTGGCCTTTTAAAGGTTGGGGATTGGACTTTATTGGAGAAATTCATCCTTCTTCTTCAAAGGGGCATCGGTTCGTGTTGATGGCAACTGATTATTTCACTAAATGGTCTGAAGCAATACCTCTAAAAAATATGACGCATACGGAGGTAATTCAATTCATAACTGAGCACATTATTCATAGATTCGGCATTCCTGAAACATTAACTATAGATCAAGGTTCATCTTTCATGTCACATCAAGTTAGAGAATTTGCCGAATCCTATAAGATAAAGTTGCTCAATTCCTCCCCGTATTATGCCCAAGCCAATGGACAAGCTGAGTCTAGCAATAAAATACTAATCAAACTCATCAAGAAGAAGATTGAAGATAATCCAAGGAGATGGCATGAACTATTGTCCGAAGCTTTGTGGGCGCACAGAATCTCAAGGCACGGTGCTACAAAGGTAACTCCATATGAGCTTGTATATGGTCAAGAGGCCGTTTTACCAGTGGAAGTGAATTTGAATGCTTTGAGAATAGCCAAACAAAATGACTTATCGGCGGTGGACTTTTATAACTTGATGATGGACAATATTGATGAAGTCGCCGATAAACGTTTGGCTGCTTTGAAGGCCATAGAGAGATATAAGTTGAGGGTGGCAAGAGCTTACAATAAGAAGGTCAAGTTGAAGAATTTTCAAGTTGGTGATCTCGTGTGGAAGGTCATCCTACCAATTGGCCCAAAAGACAGAAAATTCGGGAAGTGGTCTCCAAGTTGGGAAGGTCCTTTTAAGATTACAAGAGTCGTTCCCGGAAATTCATATTTGGTGGAATCCATACAAGGGACATTATTACCTCGATCTCTCAATGGCAAATATTTGAAAAAATACCATCCAAGTGTGTGGCAAGAAGCCTAGATAGGCAACGGCCGATATATAACTATCGCCCTAAGCAAAGACATGGCCGGTATATAACTATCGCCCTAAGCAAAGACATGGCCGATATATAATTATCGCCCTAAGCACATATAAATGGCCGATGGAGTGTTGACATCGTCCTTAGAACAAACACGGTATAAAATAGTTTTTGGCACGCTAGTTTTGCCAAAAACAGGAGGGCATGTGTTGACACCAGATTTTTGCATTGCCAAAAAACATAAGAAAGATGGACTCTGATGGAAAAATGTTCAACATCAAAGTTGTGCGTCTCGTCGAAACGGTTGATTTTGATATAAAAATCGTCTTCATCCGAGATGGTATGCAAAAGTTAAAGCCAAAACAATGTTGCTGCAGAAAAATTGGACATGACCGGAATGTCCGGAAATTGGACCAAACTGTCCGGTCCAGATCGTGAAAATCGCCCAAAGCTTCTGTTGGGACCAGACTGTCCGGGAGTTGGAACAGACTGTCTGGTCTAGATCACGAAAATCGCCCAAACCTTCTGTTCGTAACGGACAGTCTGGTAAACAGTCCGGTCCAGATCGGAACTGCCAGTTTTCGTAAGTCTGATCGGTACGGGGACGATTAAGGCCTTAAGATGGAGTCAAATGAAAAAAACGCATAAAATGAAAGTTTTTTGTTTTTTCGAGACAAACAACTTTGCTTTTTACGCGATTTCGGTCCGAGGTCGTTTACTGCCTCAAAACCGACCTGCAAGGTGCAGTTAGATTTTTAGCCGAACAGTTTTGGAAAGTTCGGCCCAAACCATCCGAATTAGAGTCAAATTAGGGCTTTGGACGTGAATCCAAGTCCTTTCTTGCACGGGAAGTCCAGCCGCCTCTTATATACGTGAGAGGTGATGGACAATTGAACAACAACACACAATCGCAAACGCATCTACAACTTTTTCATCTACGTTTTGTCTCTCCCTAGTTCTTGCTCCCTCGTTCTTCGTCGTTATTCGTGTTGGAGAGCTGCGAATACCGAGGCTCTAGGGGCAGCTTGACCGACCTAGGGCAGCCCATAGCCGCCGCACTCCGCGAGCGGGGTTTCGGGTCCTCAAAAGCTCTCGCCGGTCGACTTGCGAATCGCGCTTCCAGTGAGACTCTTTCGACGTGAGCTGCGGTGCATCACCCCCGGCGTCGAGGGTACACGTGACGTGTTCGTGTGCGAACACAGTGGCATGGTTTTCTTTGCCTTTTAAGGCGTCATTTGGATGCTAGGGGAGCTACCTAGGCAACAAGTGCATAGGGTGGAATTATCTTGTTCAAACTTAAACCCCGTGGACAATCTACATCATCCTTTCACTGACCAGGATAAATGGGGGAGGCCAAACCAGGAAACAAAGGACTGAAGCAGCGAAGTTCCCAATGGAAAGGCGCCCGATGCCACAGGCCATGCACATATGTTGTAATTGAGCACCTTCTGGACATCCTTCGCACCAATCGCCGTTATATTGCCACTGCCGCTCAACTGCCGTTGAAAGATATAACTGCCGATGCTGAGCACAAAGGAAACAATAGTATGGCATGCGTGTGGGAGGCAAAGCCATCGTCACCGAACACGAAGAGATCTGTGAGGCCCCGCCGACAGCCAAGGGCAGACATATTCGAAGCTTTGCCAGGTGCGGATCCTTTGGTGGCAGTTATCGTTTACCTTCATGGCCGACATGGTGCCTGCAGAGAGAGGAGCTTCTAGGCGGAGGGGAGCTCAGGGCAGGGGTAGGAGGAGGAAGACCACTGGATCATTACCGCCGTCGTCGTCGGACAGGCGTAGCGCTCGAGGGAGGTGAGGGCGGCGTTGCTCCTAATCGTCGGAGAGAAAACCTCGGAGGCTGTAGGCTTTCACCCATCGTTGACTCTCACGACTGAGATGAGGATTTCCTCCTCGACCCGTGGAGGCGTGGAAATCTCAGCCAGAGAAAGGCCCGCGAAAAGGTCTAGGATCCCTCCCCTTCGTTGGGAAGCAAATGCGGCGGCACACTCCCCCGGCTCGGGGTCGGGGGTTTTCTCATCAAGGGAAAGGAGGGGGATCCCTTGTTACC
This sequence comes from Elymus sibiricus, assembly GCA_039707655.1. Taxonomy (NCBI): domain Eukaryota; kingdom Viridiplantae; phylum Streptophyta; class Magnoliopsida; order Poales; family Poaceae; genus Elymus; species Elymus sibiricus. Next base: position 68,861,014 of record CM077674.1, on the reverse strand, counting down.
AAATGAGCCTTAAATGTCACCAAATGAGCCTTAAATGTCATGGCACAAATTGAATCCCCCCCGCCCCCCTTCTGTGTTTTAAGTCTGGCCCAGCTGTCATATTAATTTGAACGATTTTGCCTCCGTTCTTTTAATCTACGCTTGCTCCCTGGAAAGGCAGAAATGGCGGTGACTTGCTTCACAACATGGTATGCTTTGACGGACGATTTTTTCCTGAGTTTACAATTGATGTTGATGATCCAACTGTAAACATATTTCTGAGAAATTTCGCGTGCGAATCACATGTCACCGAAATATATGGTATAATTAATAAGGACCAAATAATTCCTTGATGCCACCACCACGAACAAGTTGGTGTGAGAAAACAGAATGCTGGATGGTAGCAGGTAAAGTCATGTACTCATGTCCATGTCACTGAACTGGATGCTGTTGCAAGTCCCTTTAAACTATGTTCCCTTTTACCATCTTCACAACCAAATAGAGATTAAATTTCGAAAAAAGAGGTTCTATGATGCGATTGGATTTCTCGGTTCTTGAGATCATCCGGTCTATTGAAACTTCTCCTCTGGCTATCTTCTCCTAACTAAAAAGACCTGAGCGCGGCTAGATCGAGCGCTAGTCCGCCTTTTTACTCTCATGATCGGGATCTCCACCTTTTTCCTTCTCTTCAGCCTGCGCCTCGGTGAACTCCAGCAGCTGGCAATGTAAAACAGTCAGAAACAAACAAGCCTTGCAGTTTTGACAGTGCATTATAGCTATGATATGATCAGAAACAAGCTGAAGCAAAGAACATGGGAAATGAGGAAACTAAAAAAAACTGATCAGAGGTGAACAAGCTTAATTACCGGCTTTACTTCCCCGTTCGATAGACAGTGCGCAGCGACGAAACCAATCACGCCAGGAACGATGTATAACAGAGCAGGCTGCGTATCATCAGAAACAAAAGGAAGAGGAAACAAAATAGGTAATAATATTCCAGAGACTAGGGGATATAGAGAGCGTCAACATGACAAGATATATTAATAACAACAGAACTGACCTGCGCGGCTCGGAACCAGTTCATCACAGCTATTGTTACTGTCAAACCCGCTGTGTATCCCAGAAACGCGCTGTTGAAGTACCGGCGGCTCTTGATCCCTCGCGAGACGTCGAAACGCAAGGCGAGCGCAACGAAGATGCCTGCAATCAGAATTATATAAATATAGACGTACATTTATACGTTAAGAGGTTACATGCTTATGGAAACATGGGAGGCCTCTGCATGTGTTTTCAGTATTGAATAATGGAGAACTGCTTAGGGAAAATATCAAAAACCTCTTCTTATTTTGGTTATACTGAACAGATATTATGAGTCTAATGCGTCGTTTCAACAAAACATTTTCACCAACCAAACTCATCCCTGGGAAATGCAAGAATCCACAAACTCATCACTGGGAACAGATATTACGAGTCTAATAATGCATCAATTGTCTGAGTATCCATGTTAAACATCTGATTCAGTCTAGTTATTAGGATCCACAAAAAGCAAGAATCCAGAACTGAAAAAAAGCATACATCGCCATTATACAACATAGTAGTTTCAAGCTAAGTTTGGTTGTCTCCATCTGAGAAACACCACAACTAATTTGGCATTTTGCGTGCAACTGGAAGTAGTCCAATCATAATTACTTTCTGGTATTACTGCATACCTACAATCCTGATATCAGGCCTGGAGCATATATTGGTTGTATTGGCAACAAACGACACAGGAGTGAATGCACTAAGATAGCGAAAAAATAGTTTTATTTGCAATTGCTAATTGTATTGAACATGGAACCGGTCATGTGGTGGAATTACAACAGCCTAGCATGTCACCAAAGTCCGAACAGGCAATCGTTGCTTTTCTGTTTTCAAGCAAAATACATGATCTTCTATCCATAACAACAAAATAAAATAAAACATCCCTTATATCAACAGCAATCCTGTTGTTATGACAGTTAGACTAGCAGTTCTCCATTTATCATTAGAACAGAGTTGTCATTCACAATGTGGCTGGCATTACTATTAAATCACAAACCAGAAAAAATCTAGTATCACTGCAAATATCACTAGAATATGAGACAAAACTAGCCAACAGGTTTATCACTAACCTGGTATTACGATATCACCAAGGCCAAGCATAGAGAACGGGCGAGCAGCATCTGCTGTGGGAAATAGAAGCTACAAACAGAAGGAGGAAAAATAGATGAACTAAAGTATTTGTAATAAAATGGAACTATGTCGGGGATAAAAGAGTAAATACACTGAGTGAAAACACAAACCTTTATTGGGGCATCAAATGATTTAGCAACACTGACCATAACTGGAGTGAAGAAAACCCAGAAGATGTCATAGAAAAAAAGTCCAGCCTGAAATTGATGAGGAAATTGAGCTGTCATCGACAAAACAATATTAAGCAATAATAAGAGAAGGATTCAGCGATAGTATATGGAACTGCAGCAACAGGACTGACGAAATGACTGAAACTAACATTTTTATAAGTCATGCACAAGCAAAAACTGCAAAACCTGTGGATATCAGTAAAGTAGTAAACAAGTTGAACTTTCCAAATTATCCAATTCACGAGATAGTAGGATCACAGTTCGATACTCCTTGCCAGAGAGGAGTACAGAGCAAACTACATACTAGAAAACGCAATCATGGATAGTTAACTTGCCAATATGACACCAACAGTCGGAACCAATTTTTCTGAAGTACCAAATCGAAATCGAGAATAACCATTCAATATATCATCACACTAAAAGTATTCCATGATTGAAACTCGATTCTTCCATATTACAAACAGATCACAAAAGCAAGGACAAGGACACTATATGCTATGCATCTAGTGAGCTTCTAGAAAATTTGTTAATTGTATAAAGAGAACATGGACACAATATGATGACAAGTCCAATCACTGGACATGCAAACTGCAGATCGTTAATATGGTCAGCAAGCACTGCATAAAATTGCTTTCCTAGAAAGATAGCAGACTGCTCATTTCATAGCCAAAAAGAAAGTCAAGCAAAAGTTCTAGAATATCAAACACTTCAAGTTGCATTTATCCTAGCTACATATCATGCCATGCTCCACGATGTAAGGATGATGATAGCAGAGAGGTGAGAAAGAGAAAGATATGTAGGTGGCTGAAATAATGAGAGATTTGCAAGAACGGGAGAAAATAGGAATATATGTTTCAACTTGTTACAAATTTTGAGTAAACTCATACCAAGAGAATACCGCCAGTTTTGAATGATCCTAGTGATAGCATCTCAATTCCCTGCGAGATAAAAACAGGGAGGAAAACAGATCATGTTTATGAAGACTTCAGCCAATAATTATTCTAGCAATGCATATTAACCTTATGCTGCAGTAATGACAGACCTGAATACAGAATGCAACTCCCAAAACATTGTTGGCTAGCCAATGCTTCTTCATGGCATACCATACGCAAAAGAAAAATCCTGGGATTGAGGCAACAACTTGAGACTTGGTAAACTCCACCGACAGCGCTGATGAAATATGAAGTTAATGAGCATAAATCATCATCAAGACTCAAGAGTCAAGCTTGTAAAGGGGAATAGCATGATAAAATTCTAAACTTGTAATATCATCAAGAAGGCGCAATTGCTTTGTGTTTATCAGATATCGTAAGGCTGAAGTTAACAATAACTCAAGACAAAAGTCATATTATTCCACAAGAAGCAACAAAAGCATCAGAAATCTTGCAAATGTAACCAGACTCTAGTACACCAAGAAAAATGACACACCATATCAAATGAAACATTGTCAAAAAAATGTATGTTTACATGCCAGTTAATTACCCCTGTTTGTTGCAGAACAACTGAGCAATATCTTGTTGCCAGAACACAGTACAGACAGTTTCCCAGTTCCACTCTAAAATGACCTATTGGTCTACAAAAGCATCAGTGATGAATTTTATTGAAGTCTGTTCACGTTAGCATACTCAATACTTCGGTATTTGGACTCTTGGTTAGCACATTATATTACTATTGTAAAGTGTGTATATGGCAAAATACTAGAGATGAAACAGAATATCCAGTGCGTGAGGATATCAAACTAGCAATAGGAATTTTGCTGTATAATCTGGCATGAGCTTCAGGGTGTGTAGAGCACAAAGCAAGCGAGCATCAAACAAAATGAAGACGGGGATCATACAGTGGAAATACGGAGCACGCCAAATGATGGCATCATCATTCCACCCTTCTGGAAGAAAACGCTTTACGGAAGGAAGCAACGTTGCGCTGGATAATCAAGCAGGGCAACACAAATGTTTGTAAGTTCACATTTACACTTCTAAGTATTTACGTCTGCGGAAAAACTCTTGGGAGAAACGTTGGAATTACCAGAGAGCGGCGATGCCAAGAACGAAAAAGTAGGCGGTGAGAACCAGAGTTTTGGATTTCGTCCGAGAAAAACGATTTTTCAGCGATTTTCGTCAATTTCGTTCTGGCCGGTACCTGTTTGTACCGGCCCAAATATTTCGGCCCAGTTTGAAATTTTAGTCCAGCCCACGGTCAAGTCCAGCCCGCAAATCCCCCCTGCACTATATAAACACGACCTGAACCCCTCACAACCCTAATTTTCCATTCCACCTAGTGTACGCATCCCTCTCAGCGGCGGCTGCAGGCAACTCGAGCAGAGCGAGTGAGGCGGGGGCGCGGAGCAGCGCCGCCTCCTCCCGTCTTCCTCCCACCCTCCTCCCATCTTCCTCCCACACTCCTCCCAACCTCCTGAGCGATTAGCCTTCGCCATGGACAGTGGTCGTGCAGACGGGCTGGCTGGTGGCCGCGCCATGGAGCGCGGCCGCACGGCATCGATGCCGGGGCAGCTTGGCTTGGGCGTCGAACAAGTCGACGGCAGTGGCAGCATGCGGCGCATGCAGGGCTCGGGCAGCGCCCCGACGTCTCACGCACGAGCTGCCTTTCGAGCTGCTGCAGGTCGGCAAGCTGAAGGTAGACTGATGTGTAGCTAGCTTGATGAATGATAGTCTGATGTGTAGGCAGCCCCGACGTCTCCCACAATCCTGTACATGCATGTTTATTAGGCATTACTGAATGATAGTCTGATGTGTAGCTAGCTTGTTTATTTGCTTGACACGAGTCCTCTTTTGTCAAGATCTGTAACTAGATTACTCAGCATGCACACTTGTTTGATTCAGGAGCACAATTTTGCATGATAGGCTCATAGCTCACCTTGTCAAGATATGTAGTTAGCTGTATGTGGTACGTGCATGCTTATTTAGCAAGTGTGGATGGTACGGGCATGCTTATTTAGATCTGTAGTTAGCTGTATGTGGTAATCTGCCACTAACTGTATCTAATCTTTTCTACTGCATGATTCTTCATATATTCTCAACTTTGGTTGCATGTCATTGTTAAAACAGATTACCATATTTTGCAAATAAAGCTGAACTATACTTGATTCTTGCTTCTCATGCTCTAATTTATAGGTGATGGAAGTGCGCCCTATATTAATAGGGTGAGCATGGATGAAACCAGAAGCAGGGGCAATGGCAACCTTGACAATGAAGATGATGTTGTGATGAGGAATGATTCAGCTCCAAGAGAGACAACATGGAAAGGTCACTACCGTGATCTGCATTCTATTAATTGTGCTTATTTCTTTTTGCATGGATATTATGATGCTTTTAGAGAGGATTTTTTTTAATTTCTGTTTACTCATGGTTAATTTCTCTTTGTAATGCCTAGTTATCTTTATACTTGATGTTGTTATGCATTTAGAGTAAAAAATGTGCTGCAGAGCGAGTGAGGCTGCAGGCAAATTCTATTTTTTCTGCCTTGTTACATTTTTATGTTATGATGCATTTAGAGTTGAAATGATGTTTATTCTGTTGTAAAAAGTATGCTAATTCTTTTCACTGTTCTGGTTCATTTTTTTAATTCCGTACTCAGTTTTTATTTCTTATTATGATGCATTTAGAGTTGAAATGTTATTTATTCTGTTGTAGTTATATATTATGATGCATTGCTAACATGGTTCTTAAAATTTTGATATGTAGGACTTATAAGCAATGACATATCTTATATTTGGAACCATGGCCCCAAGTTTGGTGGTGGATTTGATTGTCGGTACTGCCCCCTAATCACTAGAGGAGGAGGTGCAACCTGCTTTAGGGAGCACCTTGGTGGTATACCAGGTGAAGTGAGGGTGTGCCCTAATGTTCCAAGAAATGTGCGTGCTGCAACGAGGGAAGGAAGGACAATGGCAAGAAAAGGAAGTGGGTAGAGGAAGAAGAGGAGGACTACAATGATAGTGAGGATGATGAAGAAGAAAACGAGGAGCTGGAAATCAATGATGATGATGATATCCAAGATGATGGTGCAAGTCAATCTGATGGAGGAGATTCTCCAACGCAAGTTGAAAATGATTTACCAAGTCGAGTTGGAAACAATGAGGTAACAAGTGATGGTAGTTTGGTGAACCGTAGATCTGAACGGGTTAGGCAAGCCAAGAAGGTCAAGGAGGTCACCAGCCTTTACAATTGACAAGTAAGTTCCTTGTGCTGTCGTCAATAACTTGCCATTTATGCATTTATATTCCTTCATAAACATGCGATGTTGTGCTTTTGTCCATATGAATTTATATGTTGTTTCACTTGGGGCTGACTTGTTGTGGCTGCCATCTACTTGAAATGTTTAAATAATTCACCCTGCTTAGTCCATATGATTTTATAGGCTGTTTCAATTGGGGCTGCCATCTATGAGTTGTTGTAGCTGCCATCTACTTGCAATATTTATATAATTCACAATGCCACTATAGTTCTTTTCCTGATATTCGATGCTTCTTTAATTGCAAGGTACCTGGCCTGGAAGCAAAAGAGTTTTTTGTTTGATGAAGACTAATGGGTGGATGAACAGGAAGTCTGAAGTGAAGGTCTCCATTCGATTCAAGACTTTTGATGCAACACTGAAGGGTTGAAGAACAGGAAGTCCGAATTAAACTTTCTGTTTGTATTTTGGGGTTGGCATATTTGAACTTTGAATGCCTTGTTAAATTCATCGTGGACTGTTATTCTGAACCGTTATGGACGTTCATTTGGTCTCTTAATCTGGACTATTAAGTCGCATGTTAATCTGGACTATTTTACTTTTCAAATGGTTGCTGCTTTCTGAATTGTTGGACTATGCTACTTTCTGAAATTGTTGTCACTGGAGTGTTAATTTTCGGATTTTGTTGTATGATTTTTATATGCATATTTTCCTAAAGATTAAGATATTCATTGTTCTGTTGCATTTCAAATTTCTGGGAAAATTTCGTTCATTTTTCGTCCCAAAATTCAAATTTTAGTTTGTGCTTTTCGTTCGAAATTTTCCGAAAAAACCGAAATTCGTCAATTTCGTTCAGCACCGGTAAAAATTGAAAAACGAAATCCAAAATTCTGGTGAGAACAGCATTGACCAGGTCCTTGGAGACGAACTTGAACAGCAGGAACAGCGACAGAAGCATAGCACTCCCCACCAAAGGGTACCGCATCGCGTGCTCTTTGGACATCGTCTCCTGCATAAGAAGAAATGGAAAGAGTTAATAAGTTGACCAGAGCCATATGCAAGCATGTTGTGGCAATCTATGTTAACAACTTGACATTGACAGAATAGATAGAGGGACATGTTGCTCACAGAGGGTGGAGTCGCCTTGACAGAACGGTAACAGCCCACATAGACGGTAAGACACGCTGTGAGTATCACATTCAGGTTCGGGTACACGTTGATCACAAGCGGCGCCAAGCTCAAACCTGCACAATGTCATAAAACACATGAATGAGGACTACGAACGAATTAGCAAATCAGGCGACAGGCAGGTTGATAACTGAATTGTCAAGAAATGAACATACCAGCAAGGGCCAAGTTAGCAGCACGCTCATGTGTCTTCATCGTCGCGGCACGGTCAGGAAGATCAGCTGGGAGGTTTTTGTGACCCCTTTATTGCCAAAGATAGCCCTGGTGCTTCAGTTCAGACAGAGTGTCCTGTTCCTGCTGGAAAAGAGTGAGAAAACACCGATGAATCAGAAATTCAGAAGCGAAATTCCAGCTTGGTAGCACACTAGGATGACTAGACTGCGTGCGCTACGCCTACCTAATTAAGCTTCCTAACAAATTACAACGAAACAATCTCAGATCACCGTCGCCGCATGGTTCGATACTCATGAACGAAAAATAGAAACCAAGAACGCGATTTCTGGCTTAGCAACGCCCACCGGAAAGCGAGGGTCCTGCCGACGGGGATGGAGATCGGCCGAGGAACCGCCGGCCGGTAGACGGCGGAGGAGTGGTTCCGACGGCGCTGGCGTCACGGGGTGAATCCGGGGGCGAACGGTTTGCTTCACGGGTGACTCGTGAGGAAGACTAGAGGGGAGCAGTACTAGTAGTACCACCCCCGATTTGAGATGGGTACCGACGTCAAATCCTAGTCGTCAGTTCCCACACACCGACGGTCAGATCGCTACCCAAACCACCAACAAAAACCGTCCCCAAAATCCATCTACCACGACACATACTTGGTATGGGATCTGAATTTCAAAGCGTTTTAGGTAGAAAATCGGTGTCATAAAAGAGAAGGAGGATGTCGAAATGGCCGAAATCTGGCTGACGTTCTCTGGGAGGGGGATGGCAAACGAACGCATTTACTGACTGTTTTATTTGCGATGTGAGACCAAGCGGTGGTAGTTTTTAGAAGAAAATACCTTCCTTCGAAGAAAATGTCTTGCTGTTGTGAAGAAAATGCCATGTGTCTATGAAGAAACTGCCAGCAAAAACGTTCGCAAATGCCACCATTCCCAGCGAACGTTCGCGGGCTATTGACGTCCTAAATCATTACACACACCCTTCCAACAACAGAAAACAACTCTTCTACATTCAACTTTATAGTAGTTGTCGGAGAAAAAAAACATTATAGTACTTGCAAATCCCTATTCCTAAAGGAGGAGTTGGTACGTCCTTCGTTCGTACCCCTACTCGATCGATAGAAGGCTCTCCCACCGATTTTTCTCCCCGGTCGATGGAAACCTCCTCCACCGATTTTTCCATCAAACAATACCTACCTCCCACCGGTAGTCTCGCTTGGTACGTGCTCCCCTCCAGCTAAAAAAGTAAAAAACTAACATCTCCTATCCATCCAAAAAAAAACCACTGGCAATAGATCAGAAAAAAATACCCTGCCTCCAATCTCTCGCGTGAGCCAAACCCTAACCTATAGGCAACCCATCGCTCCTGCGCCGCCGCCCCCTCGATGCCGAGAGCGGTCTGTCCCTCCTCCCGAGGCCGCCGCCCCTCGCACTACCAGTCTACCACCTCGCTCAACAAAGACACGACGGGAGGGGCGACAAAGAGCAGTACTGAGAGCGAGGATGAGAGAGAAGACGACGATGGCCGCGAAGCCGCTGAGCGGGAAGAAAGCAGGAGAAGCTTGCGAAGGCGGCGGAAATCGGGTACAAATGCTAAGCCACCGTACATCCAGAAGCTGCGTGTCCGCAGCAGATTGGATCGAGTATTCATGGGCAAGCGCATCGATGACTGGAGCCGCTCGTCACTGCCGCTGCCTGGAGTCGCTCGTAGCTGCCGCCCCGCCGGCTGAAGTCGCTCGCCGCCGTCTGGACTCGCCTCGCCTATGCAGCCACCGGCAGCTGAAGTCGCTCGCCGCTGTCTGGATCGCCTTGCCTCTGCCGCCGCCGTCCGTCGCCAGCAAGGTAATCCTTCCCTTCCCAATCCCTGCTCTTCTCCAGTGGTGTCCGGTCCTCCGGCATTTGCTTGCTTGCTGCCTTGCTGGTGCCGTGATGCGGGCGTGCTGGCTGTGTGTCCTTTGTTGCCACCATGCATGCGTGGTTGTTGTGTATGTGTGCGTGCTTGCTGGCTGCTGCTGGGCGCTGGCCACTGCTGGCCACTGCTGCATGCAAGTACTACGAGGATTAAGTATATTGATGATAATTCAGTCAGCCAGTAGGCGAGGATTGAGTAAAGCAGTTGTGGAGTAAAGTGATGATGATTCAGTCATCGAGAACGAGGCATGGATGCAACAAATGGGCAGTATTTTGATCTCATCTCAGGCATTCAATTCATCGTCTTCTAATATGGCATTTTATTAATTATTTATATATACTCGCCGTATCGCCGTATTGATGTTTTTAGAAATTGCCGTATCTTGTATCCCGTGTCCGTATCGCCGTATCGATGTTGCCGTATCGGTGCTTCGTAGCAGTAGATGATAAGGCCCACAAAATTTGGAATATCTTGACGACATGTGGGGTACATCACAGAAAATTAGCATCGAAATAGTAAGGCTCATACTGTAAGTTAACTATGGTCATGTCTTCATGCATGGGGTCTTTTCACAGTCAGTACAGTCCTACTTGAGCTGATTCAAATTAAGTAGCTGTGTTCTGTATATATGAATGCATACGTACAGCCGTACAGGGTACGTACCACTACATAATAGTTTTGAGTTATGTACAGGTACGTATCACTACATAATTGTTTCGAGTTTAGGTAATCTGTAATACATATCACTACATATAAGGTAACTGAGACTTTACGTACAATGACAGTTTCATTTCTCACATCATTAATGGAGCTTTAGAGTTGTTAACACTAATTATTTACATTATGTACATCGCCTTGATGATGAATATGTCAAACTGTTGTGGTTATATATATATTAGCCATAAACTTTTAGTGTCTCACATGTTCGAGTTCTCAAATTTGTACAAATTGGATTCCTATGCTCAAAATCTCAGTTTCATAGGAAAAAAAATCATCATGCAATTCTTTTTCATGTACAGGATGCTGGTTTCATCATAATTGAAGGAAATAAACAGGGTGAAGGAATCTCATCATACACCTCTCCGATCCACGCTCATATAGGCTGCTATATTATTGTCCCCTCTAATGCATGCTCATAATTTACTACAAGTAGAAAATTCTGTTGTAGCTTCAAGACAGTGGTTCTTTACCCCCAAGCATCCATTGTGATAACTAATTTATGTCTGTGTTATATATTGTTCAAGGAAATGACTAGCTGTGAATTGATTACTCGATCAATAAAATATAGTTTGCAGGTTAGGGGGTTTTCTCACAAAGTCTCGTACATCCAACAGTTTAACAGGAATACGTGCATGACATTATTAGGATGAAGCTCCTATGTGAGATTCGTTCAGGTGAGTACCTTTGCTGATACGATAATTAGCGCTGAGAGTTATGTATAAGAAGTTCTTGCAGAATCTTTGTTCCGTTGAATCATCTCATCTGCCTTTTCATGGTGTTTTGGCGAAGTATGGGAAGCTTGTGATTTTGCTGTACATGCTTAACCTGGTTCATATTATGTGTAGGTTATCCTTGGTACTAATTATCATACCTGCAATGCTCGAGCCTTTGGTCAATTAGCAATTCAAATAGGGAACACGTACGCAGGTTTTGTGATGGATCTGGAAAGGCCCTTTTGAAGATATGCAGACATGTAACATTTCTCTGGATAAAATCTAAAAATAAACTGATAATGAAAATGGATAAAGACATCTTTCTGACTTCGTTCGATCAAATATTGGGTCTCAAATCATGAATGGTTATTGTCCTTTAATTCAATTTATGTTTTGGCAAGTTGAGAGAGCTATGGGGAGCGAGGGACACGATGGTGGATGCATAGTTGATGTTAGTATTTTGTGTAGGATCTGAATTTGTCATGTGTTTATGAATATATGCTGGATTGACCTTCTCTGGTTCTACCTTCGAATGATCATTTTCATTAGCTTGTTGGCTATGTGAAGTATTTCCATATTTAGGAATATTGTAAATAGCCTGATGGCATATAAGATGAAGAAGCTTCTAGCACCACTTCCAATCAGTGATTATATGAAGGCAACAATAACATCTTTGAAGCAAGAGTGACACGGAAGCTGCTGGCAGGAATATTCTATCCTCTTCTCTAGAGGTCTCAAGGACAGACGACGTGATTATTTGAGTTGGTTGAGAATCACCTAGGTTATAGCTACATCAGTCATCTTACGTTTGCCCTGGTGGCACTCTGATCACATCGCAAGAAAAGGTCTACAAAGATCAGGTATACGCACTCAAATAATTATTTGATACATGTCACTATTGATTAAATTGGTCAATGTAATACTCCTAATTAATGATATGTACCATCATCAGACACTGAGATCTCATCTATGCCGCTACCCTATTAGTTAGTTTATGTAAAATACATCATTTTCTTTGAGAACTTGATTATTTGAACTTCTAGACCATCTACCGTTTTGGAGACACTGCAAGACAACATGTTAGTGAACTCTGGCGGAGACTGAAGTAAGTGAGCTTTTGTAGCTGATATAATTAAAATGGATGAAAGGGATGAGTGACTACAAAAAATTCTGACAAGGTATAGGTCATTTTCATGCTACATGTAAGTTTGCACTATGTCTTCTTGCTCATTCGGGCAAGTGTCATGGGAAACTTAATTTAGGAAAATATAAAATAATTATTTTTTTGTTGCGTAGTATTGCATCTCATGGTAAAAAAATTGGAATGTTCTTTTACGCAAGATTTCAGGTGTCAGACTTCCATAAATCTGAATTTTCTATTGTACAATTTGCGGCGGTTATTTTAATCAAAACTATTTTGCCTGACTGCACGATTTGCAATTGAATTTTATGTTTGCGGATGAGGAACATGATGCTTAGAAAACAAATGCTATATTAGGATGTAACGATGAGTGATGCAACTTGGGATGATGCTCAATTAGGTGGATGACACATCAATTGTGGGGTAGGCATGAGCATAGCTAATACGCGGAATAGGAGAAAGTGCGCATATGATGGTGAAGTGATGGGGAAGGCAGAAGCTAGCGAAGACACAACAATCTCGGAGCAAGAGGAGTCAACGAGCGGCAGTGGAAGAGGATATGGAGGGGGTGGGAGCCATGGTAGAAATTTAGCGGATTAGGAAGTGGCGTGAACATGATGGCAAAAAGATGTGTGAGCAAATAACAAAACAATGGTGCAGCCGAATGAGACGATGTCAAATGGTTGCTCAGGCGGTAGGAAGCATCGCGGAATTGTACCAGAATAGTAAAAGTTATGCACATGACAATGTGATAATTACATGGTGGCTTATCCGATGAGTGGACGAACATTGAGAAAGATTACACCTTGTCTATTCTTAATATATGAGGATGGAGAATAACGTGTGTGACATAGATGATGATAGTTAAATGAAACATTTTGTAATTAATGATTACATTGGTATATTGTTCTGTAGCAACATATTTATACAAACATTTTAATAACTAATGTCAATGCTAGAGCAGGGTCTGGCGAAGGGAAGATTACTAATAGAATAATAGATTATTTCTCAAGAGAAGAAAACAATTAAACAGTTAAAGAATTGGTACCATGAGTTTCAGTTTTGAAGATGGATGTCAGTATATATGTATCCTACTTTACGCTGCATATTGATGTTTTCCCTCAAATTCTGCCAAAAATATATCCTTAATGCCGTATTTCAATTTTATAATCCTTACTTTTTGATACACATATAAAAAAACCTATTGTGCTATGACTTATGAGGTTTGACGTCGGCGACCGGATAACTCTAGGAAGCTGTGAAAATTTATGTATACAGAACAACAAGGTATGTTTTCCACCAAACTAACTTTGTTGCGTCCATTCTGAATTGGCCAAATGGTGGATTTAAATTGATGAGTGTATTTGTATTCAGTTATATTATGTGGCATAATAGGAACAAAAGAGTAAATGAATGCAGTGTCTAACTGTTCCTCTGTTTCATTTATGCTTCTTCAGAGTTTCATTCGTACCTCTGCAAGATACCATATACACTGTAGCAACAGAAAACCAAAATTTATTGAACCTTCTGTCGTTGGTTAGTTAAAATGCATCAAAACCAATTTAGAACCGCAATAGGATATGAAAAAGAATGATGTAGAACTGCAGCTCTATAATCTGAATTGAATTAGGTATTCATTTCAGTCAGTTATATCTCATATCTTGGTATCTCCATGTGTGAAGAAATATTTTTAGCCAAAGGATTAATTTGTAAATTCTCTGCTTGTATATCCTATTATACTGTTCAGATTTTTCCTAGAGATTTGGGCTGGCAACCAAAGATGTTCAGCCTTGCTGGCTCGTGATATATTATCATGTTTAGGATAGACGAAAATAAGATTGCAAAGGTACATTCTTTCCTGCATAAACTAAATAGTGTTACAAATGGTGACAAACACGTGTACTTTTCAGTTCTTTATTACCGCTGAATCATGACATAAAATGCATGTTTCTTGTTTTATACCTTCAGTGTGGATTATTACATGATGTACCTTGTCATTAACTTTCTTTATTTAGGACTACTGTTGTTTCATATTCATACTAAAACTTCTCTGAGGATACTAAAATTTACCCTTGCACTAAATTTTTTCTAGAGCTAATAAAATATCTCGTTCTACTAAAATTTGACTAGTACTATTTTTTTTGCCAAGATACTCAGTTTTCTTATGTTAAAACTTATCTTGTTACCTTGTACTAAAATTTACCTTGTTACTGAAATTTCATAGGAACGAAGAGCTCAAGATTTTGTTTTGTTCATGAAGATGCATAATCAAGAGGAACCACGATGATTCCTAAAAACACTTGAGGTGTAGCAACATCACTTAACCTTTTCATGTTACCCTAGATGATTTATCATACTTGCTTGCCCCTACCGACAAGGATTCATATCAAGAGTTCAAGACTTGCTGGGGGTTCCTCGCAACGCACGCATAGAGAGGCAGAACTTCTTTGCTTCCCCCACCATCTCTGCAATAATATGGCGTGCATGTGCAAAAGGAAGGATCTGATGGTCTACTTAAGGGCTCATAGGCATGAAGGGCTGCTTATCTTCTATACATGTTTATCTGGTAAATATTCATCTGTCAGCAACAACAACGTGCTGATATTGTGCGAGAATATCTTAAGCGGATCAAGTAGATCTTAATTCGTAAACAAATATTAGTTGGATCATTGCTGTCTATGTATACATCGTCAAATTACCTTTTTTTAATCTTACACTGCAAGTGGAGTGGATTTCAATTATTACCGGATTGTTACTGAATTTTAACATGCATTATGTTTATATAAAACTTCGGAAAAATATTTCAAAAGCCCGTGGCAACGCACGGGCATTCTACTAGTAAGATATGTTGCAACAACAAAGTAAACATTTGTAGAGACAGTTAGGATACCTACATTTGGTGTCCATAATCAACCAGGACAAAACTATTGATAATTGTATTATTGGATGCCAAGTTGGCACGCCTATGTCTTTCTAGTCATTTTCCTTTACGCTAGACCACATCTCATCTGCGAAAGGTATATCAGTTTTGTCAATTTTCAAACCCACACCCCCTCAACCCTACGTCCCAAAGTTTGACGCACACCAACGAGAATCAAAGCAAACTCTATATCATTCTTGAAGCTGGACAACCAACCACTAGATTACTTTCCTTACTTTTACTTTGTACTACAGCCTTGCCAAGCCAAATTATTTTGTACTACATCCTTGCAAAGCCAAACTATACATCCTTGGCAAGTCAATCGAAACAAACCCTATATCAATTTCAAGTGCATCAATATTTATCATACACACAACCACCAGTTGTGGCCATGTCGCAGGCCGCAACCACCATTCGACAACGTGGTTCTTTTCCACGGCAAGAGACACAACTTGCGGGAGGCTCAACTGGATGCGCAGAGTCTGACAAACTGCATCGTGAATGAGCAGATTGACAATGGAGCGTACGGGGTCACTGGTGGCGAGTTGCCAAGTAGAGGCACTATCACAGGCACCATTGCCGGCACGACCAATTGCAAGAATGGTGAAGGGGCCAGAGTTGCTTGATCTTGCGCATGTTATTGATGCCTCCTATCCCGACATGTTTTTTCAATTCCTTTGTTCTTTTCTTGCAAAAAATTCCATTGTTTTATGTGATGGGAGTACTAAGCTACTAGTAGCTACTACCAACCCCGCAAAAAAAAAAGCTAGCAGCTACCAAACAAGCTGGAACAAAGTGAAACAATGTAACTTGATATCTACTCTGGTGAAGTTGGAGTCTTATTTATAAGGCAAAAGTATTGTTAATGTAAGTGAGTCGGTGGAGCACTTGTGTTTTTTTTTCATGTGTTCAATGCCCATGAGCTACGACATGCATGTTAAATTGCGCTAGCTAGTTCACCTTGAAAGCTCGAGCTGATGCCAAAAAGTTGGCTACACTGAGCAATCTCTACTTCACTCTGTTGTTCAAACTGTCGCGGGTTACCGGTGAACAGAAAAATTGAAATGTATGTATTTCTATTTCAGCTGCTTTGCCTCAAGTCTTCACTCTTTCAACATGATTTCATTATATCATCGTTCAAAACCCATATGGAAATCAAGAAACAAACTATGGTGTTAATAGAATCTTCTCGGTATTCTCAAGTGAAGCACACATATAACTCATAATCCATTTTGTCTTATACATGTTTTGCTAATTACAACCAGCATATACAGTTTCCAAGACCAAATTAACATGCCCAAAATGATTCCCCTGCTAGCCTTTAGGCATCTCGAGGGTAGACAATCCCTTAAAATATAGTGTAGAAGCCGCCCGACACAGGAAAAGCAGACGCTCCCTAAGCCTAGACCCCCGATC
Source organism: Elymus sibiricus (assembly GCA_039707655.1). NCBI lineage: Eukaryota > Viridiplantae > Streptophyta > Magnoliopsida > Poales > Poaceae > Elymus > Elymus sibiricus. The sequence continues at coordinate 68,844,289 of CM077674.1, read as the reverse complement.
CTCCTGGTCTTCGCCACCGCCGGCCCGCCGGCAGCAGCAGGGCCGCTCCCCGCCATGCATACACCTCATATTCTTGTTCCATGCTTCTTTTTTCTACTATATGTGGTATCCATTTATTTATTGCCTATATTTAAAATGGCTGATCTCTCTTATCATTCAACTCTACCTATGTTCATATCTAAATACAAACTTTAGATAGCATTTATTGAGTAATAATAAATATTCCCATAGTGTTTCTCCTTTGTACTTCATGAGTATATATCACTTAACTGGAATAAAGGAAATCCGGATTTGATGAATGATGCTTTAGAAGAACAACCATTTGACTAAAGGATCAAAACTACGATAACCATAGAAATAGAGATAAAATGTTCTTTTATGTTCCTTTTATTTGTGGGCATTTATTTTTTGTTTCTTAGGTCTTTTTGAGAAAAGGAGCTGTTATAAATCATCGGAAATGTTATCTGGCTGACGTTCTCTGGGAGGGGGATGGCAAACGAACGCATTTGCTGACTGTTTTATTTGCGACGCGAGACCAAGCGGTGGCGGTTTTAAGAAGAAAATACCTTCCTCCGAAGAAAATGTCATGCTGCTGTGAAGAAAATGCCATGTGTCTATGAAGAAACTGCCAGCAAAAACGTTCGCAAATGCCACCCCTCCCAGCGAATGTTCGCGGGCTATTGACGTCCTAAATCATTACACACACCCTTCTAACAACAGAAAACAACTCTTCTACATTCAACTTTATAGTAGTTGTCGAAAAAACATTATATATAGTACTTGCAAATAAGATATGTTGCAACAACAAAGTAAACATTTGTAGACACAGTTAGGATACCTACATTTGGTGTCCATAATCAACCACGACAAACTATTGATAATTGTATTATTGGACGCCAAGTTGGCACGCCTATGTCTTTCTAGTCATTTTCCTTTATGCTAGACCACATCCCATTTGCGAAAGGTATATCAGTTTTTTCAATTTTCAAACCGACACCCCCTCAACCCTATGTCCCAAAGTTTGATGCACACTAACGAGAATCGAAGCAAACTCTATATCATTCTTGAAGCTGGACAACCAGCCACTGGATTAGTTTCCTTACTTTTACTTTGTACTACAACCTTGCGAAGCCAAATTATTTTGTATTACATCCTTGCAAAGCCAAACTATACATCCTTGGCAAGCCAATCAAAACAAACCCTATATCAATTTTAGGTTTATCAATATTTACCATACACACAACCACCAGGCGTGGCCATGTCGTAGGCCGTAACCACCATTCGACAACACGGTTCCTTTCCACGGCAAGAGACACAACTTGCTGGAGGCTCAACTGGATGCGCAGAGTTCGACAAACTGCATCGTGAATGAGCAGATTGAAGATGGAGCCTACGGGGTCACTGGTGGCGAGTTGCCAAGTAGAGGCATTGTCACAGGCACCACTGCCGGCACGGCCAATTGCAAGAATGGTGAAGGGGCCAGAGTTGCTTGATCTTGCGCATGTTACTGACGCCTCCAATCCCCACATGTTTTTTCAATTCCTTTGTTCTTTTCTTGCAAAAAAATTTCATTGTTTTACTACTAGTAGCTGCTACCAACCCCCCCCCCCCCAAATAAAAAGCTAGCTACTACCAAACAAGCTGGAACAAAGTGAAACAATGTAATGTGATATATAATCTGGCGAAGTTGGAGCCTTATTTATAAGGCAAAAGTATTGTTAATGCAAGTGAGTCGGTGGAGCACTTGTGTTTTTCTTTTCATGTGTTCAATGCCCATGAGCTACGACATGCATGTTAAATTGCGTTAGCTAGTTCGCCTTGAAAGCTCGAGCTAACGCCAAAAAGTTGGCTACACTGAGCAATTTCTACTTCACTCTGTTGTTCAAACTGTCGCGGGTTACCGATGAATGAGAAAAACAGAAATGTATGCATTTCTATTTCAGCTGCTTTGCCTCAAGTCTTCACTCTTTCAACATGATTTCATTATATCATCGTTCAAAACCCATATGGAAATCAAGAAACAAACTATTGTGTTAATATAATCTTCTCGGTATTCTCAAGTGAAGCACACATATAACTCATAATCCATTTTGTCTTATACATGTTCTGCTAATTACATCTAGCATATATAGTTTCCAAGACCTAATTAACATCCCAAAATGATTCCCCTGCTAGCCTTTAGGGCTTAGGCATCTCGAGGGTAGACAATCCCCTGAGATATAGTGTAGAGACCGCCCGACACAGGAAAAGCCGACGCTCCCTAAGCCTAGACCCTCGATCCTCCTCGTCTTCGCCACCGGCAGCCCGCCGACAGTAGCAGGGCCGCTCCCCACCATGCATACACCTCATCTTCTTGTTCCATGTCCATTCCCATGTCATCACCTTACCCTTGCAGATCGCGTGTCATCCCCTCTTTCGCTGGCGGCTGGTGACGTTCGGCTTCGGCATGGTATGATGTTCGCCAAATCCTTCCCCTAGACGTCCTCATCGTGTAGCTGCCGGATCTGACAGCCAGGCTTCCCTCGGCCCCCCATCCTAGGCCACCGCAGGCTGGATGCCTCGCTCTTTGTGGTGCTTCACCTTAAGCCTTAGTCATTTCTCGGCCGAATCCGGTATGCCCACGCCATTGGATCTGACGCTCCATCACCCACTGGTCATCCTCGATCGGTACTATTTGGTGGCTTCATCGTGGTGTACAGTGCTCCAAATCCCTCCCTCGGTCATCCTTGGCCAGATTCGAGCATCCCACCATCATAGCTGGCAGCCTGGCACTCCTCATACCCCTCGGTTGTGATCTGGTGTGCCATCCTCCAGCCACCTTGTCCTTCTGGAGTTGGCTGGGGCCGGTCATTTTGGACGTGGACGGTCCTCTTACCAAACCTTGGCTTCTGCTCCATACCGCTAGGTTGATCTCTGCCCTCTGGATCTTTATTTCCCTTGTTTGTATGGCTAGGTGATGGACACTGTGGTGCATGTGCTTGGTGGGCTATGCGACATTCATGTGGTGGTCTTCTCCTTTGTGTTGGTGCAATGCTCATCATGATTCTGCGGTCGTTTTCGTTCTGGCACCCATGCTTGTGCAAGTGGCTTTACTACGGGCTGGTGGTTGATGCTATTATGGAGGGCTTGAGTTTCTACTTCATGGTCGTTCCACTCAGATATTGCAAGCTCCTTCGATGTATGGCCAATGCTTGCATGCATGTTGGTGGCCCCTGCTTGTTCTTTCATGGGTTTCTAGTATTATGTCTAGGTTGTTGACCCTTGTGCCATGAATCATTAGGTCATTTTTGTTGTTGTTTAGGTTCTGTTTTATCTTTCAGGAAGTGCCATTTTTGGTGTTGTGTCGGTGACTTATTAGGCATTGTACTATTTTTTTGATGTAAAATCATCAAATTGCAGAGAGATAAGACCCGGGGCAGAAATCTGAACGTGGAACTTCGAAGAGAAGATACAAAATTCGGTGATGCACAAACACTAAAGTGATTTGGAAAATATCATGCATGCACCAATGTTGAAATGTTGCATCTTTATGTCTTCTAAATGCCGGGTAGCGTGAGAAATTCAGAGTGGGGCTTTGTAGGTAAACCTTGTAAAGGTCTATGGTCTTCAAGTGCTGAGAGATGAGAGGCGCATCGTGTGTTGGTGGTTCCACAATGTTAGCATCACTGACTAGGAAATCCTTAGCTTGGCACCTGAGAGCATACTCGATCAACATGACGGCGTTTGTGTATGTGCACTCCTCCTTTTTTTAGAACAAAGACGCCAGAGGCATCCTGCTTTAAATTAATAAAGCCCTCACATAGGCAGAGTTAAAACACATAGATCAACACAGCCACAAGGTCCAGACACAAGACTCACCAAGTTCTCAGACTAAAAAGGAAATCCATTACACGACCAATGGTCCAAACAGAGCATGCATGCTCTGTTAAACATCAAGATTAAATGTACACGGTTAGGTTATTAGAAGTTGATGCTTGTATTGATTAGTGTAACTCTCTTCTTTAACTCTCCTTTAATATCTCATGTAAACCTCCGTGTATCTCTCTTTCTCTCAACGTACTATGCACAATTGTAACAATCAAATGTATGCACTTATGGGATAAGCCCCATCCTATGAACATATAACATGCGGGCTCTCCACCAGGAGAGTTGAGACGCTTTACCCATCTTGACATGGTATCAGAGCCTCCTTCTTCCATCGCATCTAGCAAACCCCTCACCACCGCAGCCTTCATCTTCCACCTTGAGCCGCCATGTCCTCCTCCACCCAAGTCTCTTCCCCTGGCCTCAATTACACCACATCCGAGCCTCTGAACCGAACCAACTATGTCCTCTGGAAAGCCCAAGCTCGCTCCCAAATCATGGGGGCTGGGCTATATGGGTACATCGATCAATCCACACCCGAACCCACCAAGACCATCATGAACAAGAACTCCGATGGGAAAGAAGAGACCGTTCCCAACCCCGCCTACAACCCCTGGCTCGTCCAGGACTAGCAGATCGTGGCCTATCTCCTCCGGAACCTCTCCAAGGAAGTTCTCGTTCAGGTTGCATCCCTAGAAAAATCCCATGCGGTCTGGTCAGCACTCACTAACATGTTCGCCGCCCAATCCCGCTCCCGCGCCAACAATTGCCGCATCGCCCTCTCAAACGCCCAAAAAGGCTCACAGAGTGCAACTACTTACTTCGGTCAGATGCGAGCTCTCTCTGATGAGCTCGCTGCAGCTGGCAAACCCATCAAGGACGAGGAGCTTCTCTCCTTCATCATCGGGGGGCTTGATATGGATTATCAGCCCCTCATCTCGGCGCTAGATGTCCACGTGGAGCCCCTGACCGTGGATGATCTCTTCGGCATGGTCTCAAATTTCGACCAACGAGTCGAGATGTTCCAAGGAACGGGGGCAGGTGCCTTCCAATCCTCTGCCAACCTCGCTGCCAGAGGCCGTGGCGGGTCTCCCAAGGGCTACCACAAGGGTGGTGGTCACGGCGGCGGCTATGGTGGTAACAGCAGCGGCAACAACTACAACACCGGCGGCGGCAGCAATTAGAACACCGGTGGCGGCGGCGGTGGTAGTGGCGGCGGCCACTACCACAACAACAACTACTACTCCTCCGTCAATCACCGGCGCCCCTCCTACAACAACAATAGGGGTCGTCCGTTTCAAGGTTATGATGAGTATGAAAATAAATGTCAAATTTGCAAAAAAATTACCACATTGCAAAGGATTGTGATTGGCGCTATGCCGAGAACAATTCCCAACGCAAGAAAGTTGCAGCAGCTGCAGATACATCTTATGGAGTTGATACCAATTGGTACGTTGACTCTGGAGGCACAAATCACATCACCAATGAGCTTGAAAAGGTGACCATGCACGAGAAGTACCGTGGCCATGATCAAGTTCACAACGCAAATGGTGAAGGTATGAAGATAGATCATGTTAATCATGCAATTGTCAATACCCCTCATCGGAATATTCATCTTAGAAATATTTTACATGTCCCACAAACTGAGAAAAATCTTCTTTCTGTTCATCGTATTGCCATAGATAACAAAGTTTTTCTCGAGTTTCACCCCTACTTCTTTTTGATTCGTGATCAGGTCACGAGGAAAATTCTCTACCGCGGTAGATGTGTGCATGGGCTCTACCCTTTGATTCCTCAGTTTAGAAGCTTCAATAAACAAGTGTGTGGTGTCATCAAAATTTCATCGGAACGGTGGCATGCGCGATTAGGACATCCTTCTTTTGTTGTTGTTGTTCAACAAGTTCTTAGAAATAATCAGCTCCCATGTGTTGGTGAGCGTAGTCTTGAAACTATTTGTGATTCTTGTCAGAAAGCAAAAGCTCATCAATTACCATATCCTGTTTCCCCTAGTATTTCTATCAAGCCATTGCAACTTGTTTTTTCTGATGTATGGGGTCTCCTTCTTCCGTTGGTAGACATACTTACTATGTTAGTTTCATAGATGACTACAGTAAATTCACTTGGATCTACCTTCTTAAAAAACGTTCTGACGTTTTTCATAATTTTCAAGCACTTGTTGAACGCCAATTTGATACTAAAATCCTTGCTGTCCAATCTGATTGGGGTGGTGAATATGAGAAGTTAAACTCGTTTTTTTCCAAAAGTTGGGTGTTTTGCATCATGTTTCATGCCCTCATGCCCACCAACAAAACGGATCTGCCGAGCGCAAACATAGGCATATAGTTGAGCTAGGACTTGCTTTCCTAGCAGGTGCCTCCATGCCTCTCAAATTTTGGGATGAGGCATTTCTTACTGCAGTTCATCTCATCAATATGCTACCCAGTTGTGTCATCAACAATGAAACACCCATGCAACGACTCCTTCATACTCGACCAAACTATAACTCTCTTCGTGTCTTTGGATGCGCTTGTTGGCCTAGCCTTCGTCCCTACAATACTCGCAAACTCATGTTTCACTCAAAACAATGTGTTTTCTTGGGTTATAGTGCGCAACACAAAGGTGTCAAGTGCCTTGATGTTCCTACAGGCCGAGTATATATTTCTCGTGATGTGGTCTTCGATGAAACTGTCTTCCCTTTTGCTCATCTACATCCTAACGCCGGTGCCCTACTTCGCCAAGAAATCCTTCTACTACCACCTCATTTGTCCGGTTTTCATCAAGGGAACGACAATTGTACTGACCACTTGACTAACTCTTCTAACCGTGCAAATGAGATTTGTGATGACGCAGGCTCAAGTGGTGAAGCAACAGAAAACAATTCGGTGTCAAATGGTGAAGAAAATGGCCAAAACAGCCCATATTTCATATGTCCCCCGCTACGTGACAGGGCTGCTCCCGAATCTGCCTCGTGATCGCCGGTGTTAGCGCAGGCGCGATCCGCTCCGGGATCGGAGCGCTACAGCACCGAATCCATGCCAGGAGCGGCTGCTCGCCAACCCCCACCTGCCACGTCCTCGCCTGGGGGCCGTCATCCACGCGCGCGTCGTCGCCATCAGGGGACCGGCCGACCACGCGGTTTGACCCGGACCCATGGGTCTACGTCAGGCGGACGGTGCGCCAGCCTGCTGCAGGCGCGGGATCCCAACCTGATCCAGCTGGCCCGCCTGGATTTTCTGCACCGTCCACTGAAGCTTCGCCCACATATATGGCCACAGAAGATCCGGCAGCGGCAGATGTCACAGCAGAAACCTCGGGATTGCCTGGATCCTCTGTCCAGGAGCAGTCTACGGGATTTTCTGCGCCTGCGCCTGGATCATATACAACAGTCCAGCAACATACTACACCGCCACGTACAAGACTTCAAACATGAGTAATTCAACCTGTAAATTATAAAATTAAATTTGGCTTGGCGTGTTCAACAGGAGAACCTAGTACTTTTCAAGAAGCAAGTGTGGATCCCAAGTGGAGAAAAGCTATGGAGGAAGAGTTCCAAGCACTTCAGAAAAACAAGACATGGCACCTAGTTCCTTCACATCGAGGAAAAAATCTGATTGACTGCAAATGGGTATTCAAAATAAAAAGAAAATCTGATGGTACAGTTGATCGTTACAAAGCTAGACTTGTTGCCAAGGGGGTTTAAGCAGAGGTATGGTATAGACTATGAGGACACTTTTAGTCCTGTTGTTAAAGCTGCTACTATTCATCTTGTTCTGTCTATTGTTGTATCCAGAGGATGGAGTCTTCGACAGCTAGATGTGCAAAATGCGTTCCTTCATGGTGTTCTGGAAGAGGAAGTGTATATGAAACAACCTCCTAGGTTTGAAGATAAAAGTGCACCTTTTCATGTGTGCAGGCTTGATAAATCTCTTTATGGACTAAAGCAAGCTCCTAGGGCATGGTACTCTCGTTTGAGTTCTAAACTACAGGCACTTGGTTTTGTTCCTTCCAAGTCTGACACATCACTGTTTATCTATAATAAGTCACATACATCCATATTTGTGCTTATCTATGTTGATGACATCATTGTTACCAGTTCATCCAATGATGCAGTGACAGCTCTACTGAAAGACTTGAACTCTGAATTTGCTCTTAAGGATTTAGGAGACTTGCATTTCTTTCTTGGCATCGAGGTTAAGAGAAACACACAAGGTGGGCTTCATTTGTCTCAAGAAAAATATGCAACTGATCTTTTGAATAGAGTTGGAATGGAGAACTGCAAACCTTCACCAACCCCACTATCCAGTACAGAAAAATTGTCTCTTACGGAAGGTAATCCGTTGAGTCAAGAAGATGGCACCAATTACACAAGTGTGGTGGGTGCACTTCAGTATTTGACACTTACCCGACCTGATATTTCTTTTGCTGTTAATAAAGTCTGTCAGTTCCTTCATGCACCCACTACAGCACACTGGACTGCTGCTAAACGAATACTGAGATATGTGAAAAGTACTTTGAATGTTGCCTTAACCTTTAGCAGGTCATCCTCCACCCTTGTTAGTGTTTTTTCTTACTCTGATTGGGTAGGATGTCTGGATGATAGACGATCAACAGGTGGCTTTGCAGTATTCTTTGGTCCTAACCTGATTTCATGGTGTGCAAAGAAACAGGCCATGGTTTCTAGGTCTAGTATAGAAGCAGAGTACAAGGCATTGGCTAATGCAATAGCAGAAATTATTTGGGTCAAGTCCATATTAAGGGAACTGGGAATGTATAACACCAATACTCCTTGTCTTTGGTGTGACAATCTTGGTACCACATATTTGTCAGCTAATCCTGTCTTTCATGCAAGAACCAAGCACATTGAAATAGACTATCACTTTGTGAGGGAAAGAGTTGCTAATAAGGAAGTAGAGATTCGGTTTGTACCCTCTAAAGATCAAGTTGCAGATGGCTTCACAAAAGCATTACCTTCAAGGTCATTTGAGGAATTCAAGCGTAATCTGAACTTAGATAAGTTCTGATTAAGGGAGGGTGTTAAACATCAAGATTAAATGTACACGGTTAGGTTATTAGAAGTTGATGCTTGTATTGATTAGTGTAACTCTCTTCTTTAACTCTCCTTTAATATCTCATGTAAACCTCCGTGTATCTCTCTTTCTCTCAACGTACTATGCACAATTGTAACAATCAAATGTATGCACTTATGGGATAAGCCCCATCCTATGAATATATAACATGCGGGCCCTCCACCAGGAGAGTTGAGACGCTTTACCCATCTTGACACAACCCAAAAGACGTCGCCTTCCCTAAGAAACGACTTGAGGCTCCCTTGCCAAGTTGTAGTCATGATGAAATCGTGGCATAGCCGCGTATGCCGTTGACGAGGGTCTTGAGACGGGCGGCAACTGATCAACCGTCTCACTTTCATCCATCTTCAGGCACTTGTAGCTTCTCATCAGGGACTGGAGATGTGCTTCCTTGACACGGTCATGACCCTGGTGCAGGATCTTGATGGTCTCCCATGCCTCCTTCGCCGAGTTCTTTCCGACAAGGTGTTGCAGCACATCCTTCGGCATGGCGGAGTAGATCGCCGTTAACGCCTGACGATCCTTCCGGTACTTCGCCGCGCCCTTCGTGTACTCGGCGCCGCCAGGGTCGACGGCTTCCCAGAACTCAGCCCCTCCATCGCGACCTCCATGTTCTTCGCCCATAGTGCGTAGTCCTCTCGATCCAGTCGGGGGAATTGCGACCCCCCCACCATCGGCATCGGCGCTCCCGCTCCTGCCGTCACGATCTCCTTGCCTGTGTTCGACATGATCCTTCGATTGCTTTCCAAAACTCACGCCAATACAGCAAAGCTCTAGATACCAATTGTTGGCACCGGTCCCGTACGCCGACTACTTTCCGGCGTACTTTGTACAACGCGATTCCGGCGACCTGTGCTTTCGGCCGTCGATCACACGTACGCACAAGCTGGCTTGAGAATTGATACTTCCTGGAGATTCACGTACAAAGCTAGCTAGCAAGCTAGCTCCTGGATCGATTCTTGCACGTAGGAACTAGTACATGCATGCACGTACGTAACAGCACGCCGCCAGCGAAACGCACGCACGCGAGAACACTGGACGCCGGATTGATAGCAACAGGAACGTGTCGTTCCTGGTTATCTTATTGCTTTGATCTGAGTTCAGTACAATATTACAGGGGCATGTGTAGATATATGTAATAGCTAGGACAAGCAAGCTAACTTACACGGTTAGGAACTCTAATCCTAGTCCTACTACTAGTCCTATAACTAGTTCCTGTCCAAACCGGACTAGGACACGTGGTTAATTCCAACACACTCAGCTCACGGTGGAAAGGAATGACCGGGGGAGACGATCTGAGCACCTCTACTACTGGTCCTAGTAGTCCATCCAGAGAGGGTGATCGTCGGCCCAAGAATCAAACCAAAACCTGATCGAACGCCCGTCATGCACTTCGAATTTTGCTCCCAAAGCAAAAGCCGGCTTGACCTGTTGGAGCCCATTCCAAAAAGGCGAGCCCCGAGAGGTTGCCTCGAAGAAGGACCAATTCGAAAAGTACTTGGCTCGGAGGAGGTCCGCCCAAAGACCAGTCGCGTTTTGCGACAGTTTACAAATCCATTTGTGCACTCCTCCTCACCATCAACACATGCACTGATCTCAAACTTGTCGAGAAATGAGTTCCCTCGGAGCTGGATGAAGAGCTTGACCAGCGGTTTGAAATGCTGGCAGCTCATGAAAGTCAACTCGTCGAAGAAGAGGAGCAGGTTGTTGAACAAGTGGCGGATGCTGCGTGAGCCGGGGAAAAACAATCAAGAGAAACAGGAGGAAAAGATGGAAATCGGTCACCAAGTTTAGCAACAACAGCTAGTGTAGGAATCCGTCGATCTTCCTCGGCCTTCAGAGGAAAAATGAAGAAGAATGCGGCGTTGCGTCACCTTGATCACAAGCAGGAATAGGAATATTGGCTGTCACTATCCTCTGGTCAGCTATCAACTATGGTCGTGGACGGGCAGACGCTCCAGCCCCCGGCAAACCTCTTATGTGAACTCCGGCGAGCTGCCGAAGCCATTAGAATCATAAAAATCTTTGAAATATGCCGCGGAATCTTGAAAATAAGCTGGAAACAAACGGACTACTCTAACTGGGCCAGTTTGGGCCATAGTTTAAAAAACCGGACCGGACCGGCGGTCGGACCAGGAAAAACTGGAACCGGCGATTTCGCCGGTTCTTTAAGCGTAGCAGACCGTTCGAGCAATCGAACCTGAAAAAACCGATCGAACCGGCCGGTTTTTCAAAAAACTGGTGAACCGGGCGGTTCACAGAAAACCGGACGGTTCGATGTCGTTTCCAGAAAAGCCACTTAATTGACTCGTTTTCGTGCGAACAATGTAGTGGTAGAATCAGAAAAGGAAAAAACCCCTCTTTTGGTAGGGTTTCGGCTGAATTGGGAGCATTTCTCTCATTTTTTTCCACAGACAAAAACCTATCTGGCGTCGCCGCTACCCTTGCCAGGCACTGTGTCGCCGCTCCGTGCGGCTAGGCCACCAGCCCGCGCCGCCACTCCCACATCTCGCCGTTCTGCGCCACCTTTGTTGACGGCTAGGGAGAGGGGACGATGCCGCCTGGTCGGATTGATCCATCCAACTCCGATCTCCCTCTGCTCCATTCAAATCGACCAAGCCTCTCTCCGGTTGCTTCCCTCCATTCCAGAGTCCAGACCATGTGCAGCCGAGCAGGAGGACCAGGGTGCCACCTCTGCTACTACTTGATGTTGATGTTGCTTGCTGCTACTACTTGATGTTGCTGCTACTAGTTGATGTTGCTTGCCTTGCTAATTGCTACTGTAGTACTATGTTTGAGTTAGAGATTATCATGTATATGAATTGGATATTAATATGTAGTTGCTGGTTACTCTATTAATGTGATTGCCCATTTTTTATCTATTGATGGGTGTATTTATTGGCAAAAAATATATTATTTATTGCTTAAAAAACCGACAATCGAACCGGTGAACCGGCGGTCCGACCGATGAAAACCTAAACCAACAGCCTCGCCGGTTCGATTTTTTAAACTATGGTTTGGGCATTTCCTTGCCTATTTCCACCACTCTACAGGTCTATTGGCAGTTCGCATGCATGGAGGATGGCGCTGGTGCACGCCTTTGACTGGGAGGTGCCGGAGGGGGAGGAGGCCGCCGGGGTGGACATGGAGGAGTTCGGCCTCGCTCTGCAGCGCTCAGGGCCATCATGTGCCCGCGGCTGGCACGCAGCGCGTACCAGTGAAAGTGATGACCCGACGAAAGCTAGCTCACTACTTGTCTAGTTGACTCCTTAAACCAGGTTCATGTCTAACATCTCAACCAAAAGTATAGCCCAATACCTCAACGGTTTCTGCTAAAATTATAGAAGTAAAACTCCTGCAGAAAGAACTCATGGACTCAAACAGGGCATACCAGCCCGATTTCCATCACCAATAACTGAAACATAGCAGTGTTCACCAAACACGACATAGCGAGCAAAACAGGCCGAAAACACGGCAGGTTTTGACGAGTCGCACCTAACAACTAAGAAGAAGTTCCAGCACAAGGCCAACAGATGGAAAGAGAGAAACTGAAGGTAGCGATAACGGCCAACACAGGGCCACCATTAAAAACTTATTCAGAGAAACATAGCAGGCTTTAGAGCAACATCATGGCCGAGCACACATCTCAGGCGCCACATGCTTCCCGAAACTGAAAACTGCAAAAACGAAAGTCAACACTAAAGAATAAGTTTGGCTTCAAGATGTCCTCAATTGATATAGATAGGAGAATAAATAGCTTGGCTAGCAGTTTGATGTAGATGAACTATCATGCAGCTTGTTCAAATTTCTTTTGTTTGAAATTAAAGTGGCCTTGACCAAATTTCTTTGTTAACATAGAGTTGTGAGAGCAAGATATATATGACCATCAGACGCATTAAGACTCAACAGGGCTGCAGACGCCTTAAGACTCAACAGGGCTGCAGGCTGATGACAGGCTGGGAATAATGGTAAAACTGAAAAAAGAAATGAGGCAAAGGCAGATAAACAGCATTTAAGTCTTGCTGAATAGATGCCAGTGTATTCTACCTACTGGAAGAACAGATAAACTAAATTTAAAAACAGGAACATCGGCTATCTTAATGAGTAAATAAACAGTAAAAAAAGCAGAGGACCAAATTGTACTGCTACCACTTGCAGAATGTTTACCCAAATAATTCGGCATGAATGTTACAGATCATTTACAGGTACAATGGCAATTCGTGCTAAACTGGTAACCATTGTACTGCTACCACTTGCAGAAACTTAACAGCAATTCTCAACTCCACCAGCATCCAGTACATTTATTACTAGAGGATAATGCCATAATGGATACTGGATACAAATGGGTTCGTAAGGGGTTTCATACACTGGTCAATGTGTAAGTACAGCAAACATGTTAGAACAAGTAGGAAAATTGTAGAAACATACTAAAGATGAAGCATGACAAAGGTAACTTACAATTTGAGGAAAAAGATTTTTCCTCGATGCTGATTTTCTTATAATCAACGCCAAATGTACTCAAGATACTCGAAATTTTGCGAATTCCCACATCAACCTTTATACATTCAATCTTCACAACCTCCAGGTGGCCGCAGACAAATGATTGTTCTATTGTTTCTGGGGCTGCTGTTGCTCCTATGAGGTTCTATCAGATAGAGAACATTTAGTAAGATCAATTGGATATACATGATAATTCCTTTAATAACACAGCAACATCTTTATATATACATGATAATTCCTTTAATAACACAGCAACATCTTTATATATACATGATATACCTTAGTGTTGCCAAGCTGAAGAGTGATCATCTCAAGAACTGGAGAGTGTCTCAGAATGCGGACTAGATCAATAGCCGTGAACCACTCATTGAGGAGCAGAGTCTTTAATGTGCCAAACATGGGGCACCATTCTAAATCCCATCGGTAGAGAAACTGGAAAAGTTACAAGTGAACAAAGAAAGAAGTCTAAGACCTTTTTTTTCTCTTAGGTTTCTCATTTCTTCTTGAGTTGAACCAAATTTCATTTGCTTCATGCAAAGCACATGCTTATGATCTGGAATTTCTAGTAGGAACTCACTCTCGCGGAAATGAGGTATTACCTACACGCCCAATGTGATCATGATCATTACAAGATTTAGAATTGGGCAAATTTTAACATGCTCCCTCTTACCCCATCTTTTTACATGTGAGGTAAGAAGGTAAGAGTTAATCAGACCACTAATTAATAAGATCAACGGCTCAGATCTGTTATATACTCTTACCTCTCATGTGAAAAAAATGAGGTAAGAGGGAGCATGTTAAAACTGCTCTTAGAATTGAGATGTGTGCTTATTATTGATAGCAGCGACAAGTGACTAATCATGACCCATGAATCATGCATCACTCTCTCGGGTTTGGACGATCACTTTTGCTTTTCTTGGAGACAAGAAATTGCATGCATGCCCACAAATGTGATTCTAAACCTTGGGATATGAGGTGAAGACGCACACCATAACTAAATGGAGATAAAGTTGCTCGTTCTCAATGAACTATATATTTTGGAAGGTCGACCATGACTTGGCCAGCAAGTAACAAAAGAAAGAACGGGACACTTAATTATTATTGCATCATGTGTACACCGATCAGGCGTCGGTAGGATCATACATTGTCTGCTACTCATGTGCCACATGTTAACCACGATTTGGACGACAATGGTGTGATTGCATTTCTGCACTAATATTTGCTTCATGTAGGATAGTCGACGTAATACACCACCTATCTTATGATCTGCTGGAGGTGGTGGAATGCTCTACCTACCATTCACTTGTCCTAATAATAGTTTGTTCTTTATATATATCACTCTATCTTCACTTGAAGAGATATCAAGCTCTGCATGTTGCCCTGTTTCACTTTTACATGTTGGAAACACTGACTTAGTATATCAATTAGGTGTAAATTAATCATGCATAGTGATAACTGATATGAACAAGAAGGGAGAGAAAAGGAAACTGAAAACCTTGAGAATAGGTGACATCAGGAACAGTGGAAGAGTTATTGATCAACAATATATAGGATGTAGCTCCCATTGTTCATCTTGATGAGAGCATGACATTACAGCATTGCTAGTCATTACTAGCAAGTAAGAAGTCCAAAGCTCACTTGTCCGACAAGATCGCAGATCGCCCGCCTCTTCCTGCGGTACTAACAAGATCGTGGCAAAGGCCAAGTTCTTAGCAAGGAGAAAGCGATTAAATCAACACTCACAGTTTGTACTTTGAAGGAGGGATCATAATATCTCGATTAGACAACCTCTCAGAGGACGTGAGTTCGTGCGTAGTACGAGTCCTGGAAGAAAGCGTGGCAGTTTTTTTTTTCCTAAACCATGGCCCGTTATCTTTCTTGCTCCCAAGTCATCCATCCTTTTTTCCACAGACTTGAATAACCAATTGTCACTGTGCCTTCCCATTCAAACCACATGGTTACGAGTTATGACATGGGGTTTCCCATAGAAGTTCTAGCTCGTGGAGGCGTGTCCATAAAGCCTTAAAATTGATACAAAAATTGAACTGCAACAACCAGTTTGGAGAGCTGGGATGAAACGCTCGCGTCGCTCTCCAGAGGCTCGGGCGAAACCTTATGTCTGGTCTTCTGAAGCGCCACCTCGATACACCTCTAAAGATGTTCACCTAGAGACCTACTTGAGAGAGTGGTTTCCAGATTGCACTGGCTTAGCTAGCCCATCCCTTTTACGTCTTTTGGGCCGGTCTTAGTGCCCATTGTGTATATGTCTGTACTTTTCCTCGCTTAATATATTGAAAGCAGCCTTCCCGTGTTCATAAAAAACATGATTATTAACTACACCATGTGTACATCAAGAACCTATCAACTCATAAACTATCTGCTGCTAGTGTTGTTGTCTATCCTTTTACCATCTTCATATGCACATCATTGTCTCCCCTTGCATCCGAGTGTTGATCACTTTGGCGTCGGGTGGCGCAGGACGCAGGACAATGCGCGTTGTCAGCTTGCCCAGAAAAAAAATGTGTTGTTGATCATATGTTTGTATACTTTGGGCTATAGCTAGTGTCTAATCAGCGATGCAAGACGATGGGGAGGTT
Source organism: Elymus sibiricus (assembly GCA_039707655.1). Classification (NCBI taxonomy): domain Eukaryota; kingdom Viridiplantae; phylum Streptophyta; class Magnoliopsida; order Poales; family Poaceae; genus Elymus; species Elymus sibiricus. The sequence continues at coordinate 68,828,241 of CM077674.1, read as the reverse complement.
CAGGGGCGTAGCCAGGCCCGGGCTACCAGGGCCACTAGGGAGGTTGATACCAAGGGACAAATTACTTTTGGTGTTTTCATCGAAGGAGAAATGTAGTAGCCGACGAGAATCTGTTTCTAGTGCTATGTGCCTGCTACCGCCGATTTTGACCTTGTTTTCCATCCAACCCTTTGCCTCTGGTATGATGTAGCACTCACACCAATTCCCACATCGGGGCCAAGGCGTGCTCCTCGTTTCATTTTCCAATGGTGAGGCATTTGCCTCTGTCCTGCATGCGTGTTTTGTACTGCGATATTTTAAATTTGTCCGGGGTAACCTATGCTTGCGCAACAGTTCTAGCCGAAAATACAGACAATTTTATCCCCTTTTACGAAAATCCAACTATTTTTAGTGTTTTTCTTCATACCCCTAATATGAGGTGTGTTTCCAAAAAAAATACTCCCTCCGTCTACTTTTACAAGGTCACTTGGTAATTTGGGTCTAATTTTAACCACTGATTTGATAAATAAAATACATCTTATTTGGTAAGAAAAGGTACACCATTGGATTCGTATCTTAAAGAAGTTTTCAATGGTGTATATTCTTTCTGGCATATAACATATATTTTGTTGGTCACCTATATGATCAAAATTAGACCCAAATTATAAAGTGGCCTCGTACAGATAGATTAAGGGAGTATGAGTTGTGGTTCTCATTGCGTGTGCAATGTACGCACAATTTACATTTGCTAGAACTACCACCGACTTATTTCACATGATCGAGTTAGAAATCAATGTGAAAGACAATTATTCCCTGAAAATAGATTAAAATATTTTGAAAATGCCTTCTCTAAACAGAGAAATACAAAAGGAGTGTTAATTAAGGTAATCAGTTTATAATAATATACCATAATCATGGATCACCAATGTATGTTTGTGGGGTGTGTATGCAATTTTCTTCAAGGGCACATGAAGCGACACCATTTTCTAATGGGCTTGGTCTTTTTGCAGAATGAAGTGGCTGCCAAAACTCTACAATAAACTTATAGAAAATGATTCATAGGTGGGCTTTAAAATACCTGTTTATAAATTTGGTTAATTACAAACGACCCCATATTCTAGGCGGAAAGTCAATTTGGCTCCCAGGAGCACATGCTCCCGGGGCCAATTTTTTTTTTCAAATGTCAAAAAAAATGAGACAATTTTTTTGTGTGATCTTTGTCACATACAAATGCTACCTGTAAATTTTGAAGCAAAACCGTTAAGCATTTTGGCCTGCGCAAAAAAATAAAATAAAATCGAAGACCAAATGTTACCCCAAAATGTCACCCCAAATTTGTTTTTTTCACCGACGAAACACCGCTGCTCCGTTCTGCATGAAAATTGTCAAGCATGCTTGCTACACCAACATGATCATCTACAATTTTTTTCAGAATTTTTTGAAAACATTTACTAATTTTTTGGGGGTACTGTTCACCCGGGAGCATGTGCTCCCGGGAGCCAAAACGCCAGCCCCCTATTCTAGGTCACTATGGTAGGCAGCTCTAACTGGGGTTCACTCGCCAGGAAAGGACATGGCAATAACTTCCCATTTTGAGAAGTCAATACCTGGTCAACTTCCATTTGTAGTAAGTTTTCAAAAATGTAGCTCCAACTTTTAGAATGTCAGACTTCAAAGAATATCCAAAAACTTTGAAATTTCAAAACCTTTGGAGTTTTAAACTTTCAAATGCTTAGAACTTTAGAACTTCATAAATTTCGAGATTTCGGAGAGGGAGAGAGCGTTACTTTGGTGGGCATGCTAGGAGAGAGAAGCTGAGAGTGGTATAAGGTTGACGCAGGAAGCATGCACATAGGTGGGCCCCACTCCTTGTCTTATCGGCATGCAAGCCAACCTATCCTCCTATAAAGTATGTGCCGCTTGAACAGTAATTGCAAGTATTTTCACGCACCATGAAGCTTTTCCGCTTTCAATATTTTTTAGATCTCTATATAGCATTATATCTCCGCCTGGATAGATAACAAGCAATGCTAGGTATGCCAAATAGGTGAAGATCATGTACAAAGATGAGGAGATGATGATGAAGAACCCAAAAGTTACATGAAACTGTGAGGATAGGAGACATCGGGAACAGTGGAAGATCTAAAGATTATTATGGAGAGCTAAGAAGCAAAGGTGATCATTAATGTTCACATACGCTTGACATTGCATCACTCTTCATACGCACTAGCATTAGCCCACTTTTATCGCATGACAGACAGACTTATCGCGGAATTAATTAGGACGTACCAACTGTGAAGGCCAAGTTTTGCCTGGTGGCTCAAGAGCGAGTGTCGTATGCGGTACCTTCACTGTGCATGACTATTTGAATATAACCCACCTCTGATATATTTGTAGATTTTTTTTCTAGAACCACCTGCAATTTGGTGCAACAAATGAATCTTTTATCCACTGTCTATGCTATCCTATCCTGAACGACAATTTTTTAGTGGTGAATGTTAATTACCAACACACAAGCACAACTGTACAAAAGTCTATATGCACTATATTACACTAGTAGAAAACAGGGCTTTGATCCTGGTCAGATCAGAGCTTTAGACCCGGTCGAGTTACGAACCGGGACTAATGGGTGCATCAGTCCCGGTTCGAGCGGCCAGGGAGCCGGCCGGGCCTCGGCGGGCATCAGTCCCGGTTCGTCTGGGACCTTTAGTCCCGGTTCCAGCTACCAACCGGGACTAAAGGTCCTGGCTCCTGGCGCAACCCCTTTAGTCCCGGTTCGTGTCTGGAACCGGGACTAAAGGTCTGTCTTCAGTCCCGGTTCTAGCCACGAACCGGGACTGATAAAATGCCTATATATACCTCGCCCCCGCCGCTCACTCCTCTGTTTTTTGGCCGGCCAGCGTGTGCAGGGTGTGTGCTACTCTCTGTTCTCACCTCCTATGCACATGAGGTGTTCGATGAAATGCCTGAGCAACACTTAAGCTTTCTCTCCTCTCCAAGCTCGACCTCCATGCTCCATTTTGCCCAAGATTTCTCTAGGTTTGGCGGTGCACCAACTATCCAAGTGTTCTAAAAAGGTTAGCAACTTCATCGTTTCATCTCTCACTGCTAGTTTAGCTCATTTCAAATGCTCTAGAAGTAGAGTGGTTTGTGGGTTTTAGTGGAGGAGTGTATGTGGTAGTTCTTTTGATTTAGATGCACAATTTGAGCTGAAATTAACTTCTTAGAGTCTGCACATGTGTAGGGTGCCGTCCCCGTCCCCGTCCTCACCGCCGTCGATCGCCCGCGCCGATCTCGTCGCCGGCACCACCGTGGTGAGCCTCTTGTTCTTATCTTCTTTTTTAAAAAAAAAAATTCTTACTTGTATGATTTAGATAGATACTTGTATAATTTTCTTACTTTTATTATTGTTTGTTATTATATAGTGCCATGACTTTGGTATCCGCCCCCGTCGGCCCTCGTCCTGTCTATGATTCGGATGTGGTATATTATCTTTTATTATGATTTGTTTCATTTAGTGTTTATGACAATTATGCCGACCAACGTGACATAGATGTTTTTATCTAGGAGGTATGTGAACCGGAAATTCCAACCGACCCTCTTGTCGAGAGGTTAAATTTAGTTGAAAAAGAAAACAATTACTTGAAGAAAAAATTGAAAAGAATTGAGGAGGAGAAGATGGAATTGGAGTTGCATGTTGCCGATGTCGTCGATGATCACAAGATCAAGATGGATGCAATGCGCTTGAAGATTAGAAAGATTAGAAAATATGCCATTCATAATGAGGCTTGGTATCATTATGCCGTTGGATCAATTGTTACCTTAGTTGCGATTATGATCGCATTTGTTGTTGTTTTTCATAGTTTCAATGTATGTTTTAATTAGATGCTCTAGAGAGCTATATGTTGTTCTATGAGAACTATATATGTATGAACTTTATGTATTTATTTTTTCAGTAATAACATTTGATCACTACTGTACTTTGGTTTTAATGTGATGATGAACTTGTATTAATTTAGTCACTTCTCTATTCATGATGTTCTGTAATGGTTTTTGATACACTTAATTATATAATGCACGCAGATGAACCAGCAATGGATGTACGGTGACCGACGCACCTCCGAGTATCTTGAGGGCCTGCATAAATTTCTCGAAGTGGCTGAGGCAAACAAGCAGAATGGTTTTATGTATTGTCCATGCCTTGTCTGTGAAAATACGAAGGATTACTCTAACTTGAAAACCCTTTACGTCCACCTGCTTGAGAAGGGTTTCATGCCACACTATAATGTTTGGACCAAGCACGGAGAAAGAGGGGTTATGATGGAAGACAACGAAGAAGAAGAGGATGATGACAACTATCCCCCTGAATACGGTGATACTGCAACGGGGGAAGCTGAAGATCAAGAGGAACCAGACGATGTGCCCGATGATGATCTTCGCCGGGTCATTGTTGATGCAAAGAGACAATGCCAAAGTGAAATGGAGAAGTTGAAGTTCGATCGCATGTTAGAGGATCACAAAAAAGGGTTGTACCCAAATTGGGAAGATGACAACACAAAGCTCGGTACCACACTGGAATTGCTGAAATGGAAGGCAGACAATGGTGTATCTGACAACGGATTTGGGAAGCTACTGAAAATAATGAAGAAGAAGCTTCCAAAGGATAAGGAATTGCCCGACAGTATGTACGAAGCAAACAAGGTTCTATGCCCTCTAGGATTGGAGGTGCAGAAGATACATGCATGCCCTAATGACTGCATCCTCTACCGCGGTGAGTACGAGGATTTGAACGCATGCCCGGTATGCGGTGCATTGCGGTATAAGATCAGACGAGATGACCCTAGTGATGTTGAGGGCGAGCGCCCCAGGAAGAGGGTTCCTGGCAAGGTGATGTGGTATGCTCCTATAATACCACGGCTGAAACGTCTGTTCAGAAATAAAGAGCATGCCAAGTTGATGCGATGGCACAAAGAAGACCGTAAGAAAGACGGGAAGTTGAGAGCACCCGCTGACGGGTCGTAGTGGAGAAAAATCGAGAGAAGGTGGGGGGACTTTGCAGGTGACGCAAGGAACGTATGGTTTGGTTTAAGTGCAGATGGCATTAATCCTTTTGGGGAGCAGAGCAGCAATCATAGCACCTGGCCCATGACTCTATGTATCTATAACCTTCCTCCTTGGTTGTGCATGAAGCGAAAGTTCATTATGATGCCAGTGCTCATCCAAGGCCCTAAGCAACCCGGCAACGACATTGATGTGTACCTAAGGCCATTAGTTGAAGAACTTTTGCAGCTGTGGAATGGAGAAGGTGTACGTGTGTGGGATGAGCACAAACAGGAGGAATTTGACCTACATGCGTTGCTGTTTGTAACCATCAATGATTGGCCTGCTCTTAGTAACCTTTCAGGACAGACAAACAAGGGATACCACGCATGCACGCACTGTTTAGATGACACCGAAAGTATATATTTGGAGAAATGCAGGAAGAATGTGTACCTGGGACATCGTCGATTTCTTCCGACCAACCATCAATGTCGAAAGAAAGGCAAGCATTTCAAAGGTGAGGCAGATCACCGGAAGAAGCCCGCCCTCCGTACTGGTGATCACATACTTGATATGGTCAAGGATTTACAAGTAATCTTTGGAAAGGGTCCTGGCGGACAATCTGTTCCGAATGACGCTGAGGGACGCGCACCCATGTGGAAGAAGAAATCTATATTTTGGGACCTACCCTATTGGAAAGACCTAGAGGTCCGCTCTGCAATCGACGTGATGCACGTGACGAAGAATCTTTGCGTGAACCTGCTAGGCTTCTTGGGCGTGTATGGGAAGACAAAAGATACACCGGAGGCACGGGAGGACCAGCAACGTGTGCACGAAAAAGACGGCATGCATCCAAAGCAGTATGAAGGTCCTGCCAGCTACGCTCTTACCAAAGAAGAGAAGGAAATCTTCTTTGAATGCCTGCTCAGTATGAAGGTCCCGTCTGGCTTCTCGTCGAATATAAAGGGAATAATAAATATGGCAGAGAAAAAGTTCCAGAACCTAAAGTCTCATGACTGCCACGTGATTATGACGCAACTGCTTCCGGTTGCATTGAGGGGGCTTCTACCGGAAAACGTTCGATTAGCCATTGTGAAGTTATGTGCATTCCTCAATGCAATCTCTCAGAAGGTAATCGATCCAGATATCCTACCAAGGTTAAAGAATGATTTGGTGCAATGTCTTTTCAGTTTCGAGCTGGTGTTCCCACCATCCTTCTTCAATATCATGACGCACGTCCTAGTTCATCTAGTCGACGAGATTGCCATTCTGGGTCCTGTATTTCTACACAATATGTTCCCCTTTGAGAGGTTCATGGGAGTCTTAAAGAAATATGTTCGTAACCATGCTAGGCCAGAAGGAAGCATCTCCATGGGCCATCAAACAGAGGAGGTCATTGGGTTTTGTGTTGACTTTATTCCTGACCTTAAGCCGATTGGTCTCCCTCAATCACGGTATGAGGGGAGACTGACTAGAAAAGGCACGCTAGGAGCGGATGCAATAATATGTAGGGACGGGCATTCTTGGGCTCAAGCACACTACACAGTTCTACAGAATTCTACCTTGGTGACCCCGTATGTCAATGAACACAAGAATTTTCTGCGCTCCAAACACCCGGAGCAGTGTGACGACTGGATTACATGTGAACACATCAGGACTTTCGGCAGTTGGTTGCAAACACATCTCATGGGTAACAACATTGTTGGAGATGAGCTGTACTCGTTGGCCAGGACACCATCTTCGACTGTATTGACTTACCAAGGGTACGAGATAAATGGGAATACATTTTACACGATCGCCCAAGATCAAAAGAGCACCAACCAAAACAGTGGTGTCCGCTTTGATGCAGCAACCAACAGGGGAAAGGACACATATTATGGTTACATAGTGGACATATGGGAACTTGACTATGGACATGATTTTAAGGTTCCTTTGTTTCGGTGCAAATGGGTCAATCGGTCAGGAGGCGGGGTACAGGTAGACCCGCAGTACGGAATGACAACAGTGGATCTCAACAATCTTGGGTACACAGACGAACCATTCGTCCTAGCCAATGATGTGGCGCAGGTTTTCTATGTGAAGGACATGTCTACCAAACCGAGAAAAAGAAAAGATAAGGAAGCGAATACATCATACGATGAGCCAAAGCGCCACATAGTTCTTTCAGGGAAAAGAGACATCGTGGGAGTGGAGGGCAAGACAGACATGTCTGAAGATTATGAAAAGTTTCATGAAATTCCTCCCTTCAAAGTGAAGGCAGACCCAAGCACCCTGTTAAACGATGAAGATTATCCATGGTTACGGCGCAATAAGCAAGGGACACGCGTGAAGAAAAAGTGAAGACTTTCTCTCCACAACTATTCTGATGATGGCTTTGATCTAGAATATCACTGCAGTTACATGTCAAGAAATGAAATGCCTTTTGTACGTAACATATGAGTTTTCGTCCGAAACCGTGATACTTCGAAAGAGATTGTCCATTTTGTACACGAAGTGCATCCAGTTTTTGCCGTAACCCTCTCAACTTTTTAGCACATGCTATGTGGGTGAAATGATGATACCATGCCAACTTTCAACCTTTTCAGAGTTCATTTGTACTGCTTTTCAATTTCAGGGTCATTTAGCTCAAAGAATGAATTAATAGCAAAAAGAATGAATCAAAAAGCTTTTATAAAGCTCTAATAGCAAAAAGAATGAACTAAAAAGTTTTCATAAAATTCTAATAGCAAAAGGAATGAACTAAAAAGAATCAATTAAATATAATATTTTTCAATAGCAAAAAGAATCAACTAAAAATAATCAAAATAATATTAACTAAAATGATCAAAGTATTTATTTGTTAAAAACTTTAATAGCAAAAAGAATTTTCATAAAGTATTTTTTGTTACAAACTTTAATAGAAGACTAAAAAGCTTTTATAAAACTCTAATAGCAAAAGGAATCAACTAAAAAGAATCAATAAAAAATATCAATAGCAAAAAGAATCAACTAAAAATAATCAAAATAATATTAACTAAAATTATCAAAGTATTTATTTGTTAAAAACTTTAATAGTAAAAAGAATTTTCATAAAGTATTTTTTGTTACAAACTTTAATAGAAAACTAAAAAGCTTTTATAAAACTCTAATAGCAAAAGGAATCAACTAAAAAGAATCAATAAAAAATATCAATAGCAAAAAGAATCAACTAAAAATAATCAAAATAATATTAACTAAAATTATCAAAGTATTTATTTGTTAAAAACTTTAATAGTAAAAAGAATTTTCATAAAGTATTTTTTGTTACAAACTTTAATAGAAAACTAAAAAGCTTTTATAAAACTCTAATAGCAAACTAAAATAACATAAAAAATAAAAAAATGCCGCCTACTAGGCCACCACGGCCTGCATACGACTAGAAACCCATATTTACATGGGCCAGGATGCAGGCCCGCAGGCCGAGCAGGCCCAACATGGTAGTGACAAAGGTTAGGCATGTACTGCCTGCAATAGAGAGGAGCTCGACAGCTCGGTCACAGCGGGGCTTATAAACCAGTGCAGGCGCCTCTCGACTAGCGAGGTGGGACTAAACATTTGGCCGCGGCAGCACAACCCTTTAGTCCCGGTTGGTGGCTCCAACCGGGACTAAAGGCCCCCCTTTAGTCCCGGTTGGTGACACCAACCGGGACTAAAGGTCCTTTTCAGCAGCCGAAAGGGCGGGAAGCAAAAGGGCTTTAGTCCCGGTTGGTGGCTCCAACCGGGACTAAAGGGGAACCTTTAGTCCCGGTTGGAGCCACCAACCGGGACTAAAGGGTTGGGTATATAACCACGCACTTGGGAAAATTTCCAATTCCCCACCCATTTCTTCGATCTCTCCTCCTCTCCCCCGACGGCGCCGACGACCACCTCGACGCCGTCAGGCTGCCCGACCTCGCCGTCGCCTCCCCGAGCCCTGCCCTACCCCGACGCCCTCGCCGTGCCCTGCCCCGACGCCCTCGCCGCGCCCTGCCCCGACATCGTCGTCGCCGAGCCCCTGCCCCGACGCCGTACGTCCGCCGCGCGCTCCCCTCATTGCCGGCCCTCCAGCTCCATCGCCCCTGCCCCGACGCCGTCCCCGCGCGCTCCCCTCGTCGCCGGCCATCGCCATCCCTGCCCGGGCTCCCCTCCTCGTCTTGCAAGGTAGTTTTTTCTGTAGTAATTTTTTTTCTGTACATGCATGTTAGATGATGATTTTTTTTATGCTTTGATGATGATGATAGATGATAGATGATGATGATGATGATAGATGATTTTCTGTAGTAATTTTGTTAGATAATTTTTTCTGTAGTAATTTTGTGTTAGATGATTTGTTGTTAGATGATGATGATGATAGATGATAGATGATGATGATGATGTGATAGATGATTTTCTGTAGTAATTTTCTTAGATAATTTTTTCTGTAGTAATTTTGTTAGATGATTTGTTGTTAGATGATGATGATAGATGATATAGATAGATCGAATGCTAATGCCATGCTAATTTTCACTCGATGGAATTACAGGTTGTGGTGTTTGCATCTCCGTGGTCACTGATCGTCCCTCCGCTGTCGACAAAAGGTGTCCATTTGTTGAGTTGTGTATTAATCATCTTGTGTATAAATCTTGTATTCATTTTGTATTCATCTTGTGTATAAATATTGTATTCATCAAATATCGTCGTAACTTCGACATGAGGGGGGGGGGGGGTCGTTAAAACATAACCCCGATAATTTTGATTTTGAGGCATATGAAAACATGATTTGTACGTCGGACAGGCATGAGAGAGGCAGCCCGCAAAGTATCCTCTCCCGAAAGATAGGATGACTCATCAGATAAGATTCTAGGCGGCCCGCAAATTTTCATGTTGTTCATTGACTTCGACATGAGGGGAGGAGGCCGGGGGTCGTTAAAACATAACCCTGATAATTTTGGTATAACTTCGACATGAGGGGGAGGAGTCCTCGACGATCGTCTATGTTTGCCACTAATCCATCTCTCATGGTTGTATATTGCCATGTTGTAATATTTGCAGAAACTATGGACGGCAGAGATATAGAACAAGATAGGACGACTCATTAGATATGATTCTAGATAATGTCCAATGACTCATATCGCGAATGTTGTTCATTGACTTCGACATGAGGGGGGGGGGTCGTTAAAACATAACCCCGGTAATTTCGGTATAACTTCGACATGAGGGGGGAGGGGGTCGTTAAAACATAACCCCGATAATCCACTAATCCATTGCTCATATGCATATGATTCCTTGTCGTGATTAGGTCTATGTTTGCCACTAATCCATCTCTCATGGTTGTATATTGCCATGTTGTAATATTTGCAGAAACTATGGACAGAGACTTAGCAAAAGAAGAGTTGTTGGGGGATATAATCCGCGACGGAGGTGATCCCTTATCGTTTCTCAATGACACCGATGGTGAGGAAGGAGATCATGACGGCTCCGGTGATCGAGTGGAGGAGGAAGGAGATCATGACGGCTCCGGTGACCGAACGGAGGAGCAAGGAGATCATGACGGCTCCGGTGACCGAACGGAGGAGGGAGCCTTAACTGTTGCAAAGTCCGGCGAGGTATATATACATATATTAATTAAGCCTCTGCTGACTTGATGCATTAATTGTTTTGTATGTACATATATTAACGCTTCTTTCTTCTTTTAATTAGCCCTCCGGATCGAGCCAAACTTCCGTAAGGAGACGAGGCCCGAAGAAAAGGTTGCGCCAGGATGAAAGGTTCACGATCGAAGAAGTCGCTCGAGATGGCCAACCGATTGCTCCCAAGTGGAGCAGGGACACATTTATACATCAGTGCAGAGTGGTTGTTAGGGACCGCGTCCTGATCAGCATCCAAGAATGGAATAAGAAGAAGGACCCTGAAGTTTCTTATGTCCCGGATAGACAGAAAGATGATCTTTGGACCTCGCTGATGACAAATTTCAGCCTACCGCCAGAGGCGGATCCGAATAAGGTCAAGGCGTTTGCTCTTAAGAAGATGGCAGAACTATTCAAGAACTGGAAGAAAGATTTGAACAAAAAGTTTGTCGAGAAAGACAAGACTCCAGAATTCACCGGTGCATATGAGAAGATAAAAGATCACTGGCCCGCATTTGTGGCCTACAAGAAATCGGACAAGGGCAAGCAAAGGTCAGCGACAAATAAGCTAAATGCTGCAAAGAAGAAGTATCACCATGTTACGGGGTCAGGTGGCTACAGCAAAGCCCGGCCTACGTGGGACAAAGCTGAGCAAGACCTGCTTGCTAAAGGGGTCCAACCAGCGACATTGCACTGGCCAGATCGGTCAAGGACTTGGTTCTTCGGGGTTGGGGGAACTTTGGACCCAGACACAGGGGAGTGTGTTTGGACGAAAGCTCAACTTGCAATACCCGTCAAGAAGCTTCAGGAAGCAATCCAGGCAGCGCAGGAAGGGAGGTTACATCCCGACAGAGAGAATGACGAGCTGACACATGCCCTCGGGAATCCTGAACACCCTGGACGAACACGAGGCACATCAGGCTCCATTCCGTGGAAGGATGGGTTTCCCGACAGCGATGGTTATAGAAGCCGACAGAGAAAGAAGAAAGCGGAAGCAAGCGAAATGCAGAAGATCAATGCAAGATTAGCGAAACTAGAGGAACTTGAGAGCCAGCGAGCTACCGGCCAACCATCTCAGCGGCACGAAGATCCTTCCTTCGACACTGCCCCAGAAGCTACCCCACCATCTCAGCGGAGAAGCAGCGTGGCTTCCACGGAGCTCCTTCAACCTGATATCACGGCTCCTCGCTACCCCGTGGATAGTATCACGGAGACTGAACATTGTGTGCTAATGGCGAAATGCCAGAACCTGACCTTGAAGGCGGCGGTCGGCTCTGTTTTACCTCCTCGAACTGAGGGAACTTTCCATTGCCGTCCGATTCCACATGGCTATGCTATTGTCACGGTGGATGAGATAATGGCGGGATTTGAGGGGCTGGAGCTTGACTACCCTACAGGTGAAGGGGAGGATCTTCTGGAAAATGCCTTAAGGAGTACCTGTCTATGGAGAAAGGAGTACATCAAGCTTCCAAACTGGACGACGCCTCAGCAGACGCAGCCGGATCCTCAGCAGACTCCTCCTCACAGTCCAGTTGTGCTATCTCCGCTGCCTGAGTCGTCTCCGGCGCGTCATCCGTCTCCGCCGCCTCAGCGGACTCTAACGGAGGAGGCCCCTCAGCAGAATCCTCCTCCGCCTCAGCTGTCTCCGGCGCGTCAGCCGTCTCCGCCGCCGCAGCTGCCTCCGCCGCGTCAGCGAACTCCGCCTCGTCAGCAACAGCAGAAGAGAGCCGCCGCTGCTCCGGCGGCTAGCAGTACAAAAGGTGGGAAGAAATTCAAATCTGGTCCAAGCCTCAGGGTTCCTCCAAAGTTACCATATGAGAGGACTGACGAGGAAAACAAGGACATCAGTGCTGCCGAAGTGCAGGCCCATTTTGTACGGAAAGTTCCACCTCCGAAGGAAAAAATAGATCCGGTAAAGGCGAATCGCACTCTGGATGCCCTTACTATGACCGCATTATTGCAAAGACATATGACAAAGCTAAGAGTCGGTCGAGAAGTAGCAGTACTGGTGCAAGAAGTGGGAAATCAATTCCCCAGCTCGGCGAACAGGAAAAGCAATCATGCCCCCCGCTCAAGGTGTTTACCGATACCCCGGGGGTAGCGGCCGTTGCTCCTGGTTTCAATCCTGGTGATTACCTAGGAGATGATGTACATTTTGAAATCGCTAAGCCGGTAGACACCTTTAAATACCATCACGGGAAGCGTCTCGTCAGAAGTGATGATCTGGAACAAGATCTACCAACGATGATGTGAACATTACATAAATGGTACTTGGAAACCTGCAAGGATGGGACGGGCAGTATCTTGGTGGGAATTAAGGATGAGCACGAGTTCGTTGGAGTCGACTCGATCTTCGTTGAATTTGACGAACTCTTTCAGTTATACAATCAAGCCGCCCTCGACAAAAGTCTCGTGGCTTGTTATTGTCTGTAAGTATTATTTCTGTAATTAAGTCTCTAGCTCAGCTCATTCATTGCATGTATATAATTATCCTCACTATATTATGCAGATTGAAGATCGTCGAATTTAAAAAAGGACAAATCTATGACATTGGGTTCATTAACCCAAATATCGTAAATGAATGGTCGGTATAGAAGATCCCCGAGGAGACTGAGAAAATCTTGCTCAGCTCGTTCCTTCGACACCAAAACAAAAGGGAAATACTCTTTCCTTACAACTTCAAGTGAGTGTTACTGTCTTCTGCATATTCTGTTTCGCTGACTCGAGGTTAAGTGTAATTGATGAGTTATGCGCGCGCAGTTTCCACTTTATTCTGCTAGCCATTCAGCTTGACGAGGGAGCAGTAACTGTCTTGGACTCGAGATGTAAAGAGGCTACGGAGTATGCGGACATGATTGAAATGCTCCAGAAGTAAGTTCAATCATTATCGCACTATATCGGCAACTTTCGTTCATTTCCTGATATCAAGTAATCATTTTCTTTACCGGGCAGGGTTTGGAAAAAGTTCATCACGCAGGTTCAGGGTGAATGGAGACCGGAGCTGCGATTTAAACAACCCAGAGTAAGTAGTATTAGCTAGTTCCGCGCATCTCTCATTGATTTTAGTTTCAATACCATTATCATGGTTGATTATCATTTTGATTGAACTCTATTCTCGTAAAGTGCATGTGGCAGCAACCCGGAACTGAGTTATGTGGATACTACGTTTGCGAGTTCATTCACCAAAAGACCACCGAGAGGGGCTTCAATAAAGAACAATTTGGAGTACGTAAACAATATTCATAATTTTATTTTATCACCATCAATTGTGTTGATTTCATTCATATATATATATATATATATATATATATATTGACCCCGTTCTTTAAATTAGACCTGGCAGAAGTCGAACGTACTCCTACCAGCTGATCGCCTACGCGCAATTCAAGAGGAGTTGGCGGGATTCTTTGTTGACCACGTCATTCCTAAAGACGGAAAATGCCATCGGGAATTGCAAACCTGTTGAATAGATATATGCATCAACGTGTACTATCTGTAGTAGCGTCGAATAGATATATGAAAACTTGTTGTTCGACCAACAAGCACGGAGAAAGAGAGGTCACTTCTCTCTATATATTGATCATGCATGACGATGTTGTGTAATTAATGGTTCCTTCATTGCTTACTAGCTAGCGTCGAGTTCTCTCTATATGTAGTAGCTAGCGTCGACCAAGTACGGAGAAAGAGAGGTCACTTCTCTCTATTAGCTAGCTAACACAATATGAAACCCCTAAACCCCCTCTTTCAAAAAAAAAAAAAACCCCAGCGCCTGCGAGCTGCTGACGCGTGGCTGCCTTTTGGTCCCGGTTGGTGTTACCAACCGGGACTAAAGGTCCTCCTGCCTGCGCGCCCCACAGCGGCCACGTGGAGCACCTTTGGTCCCGGTTCGTAGGCCAACCGGGACTAAAGGTTTTAGGCATTTGTCCCGATCGTTTTGTCCCGGTTCCAAAACCGGGACTAAAGGCCCTCTGGAACCGGGACTAATGCCCTGTTTTCTACTAGTGTTAGAGAACAGATGGAGTATATTAATTAAAGATACAACTCATGAGACTTCATCTCATAATAAAATACTGAATGTTCCACAAACTTTCATTTGGTGGAATAATGTTTTGTCCTTATTTATTTATTTATAACTCTGTATTTCCCTAAGATATCAAGCTCCATGTAACCCATAACTTTTACGTGCTAGCAATACTAGCTTAGTATATCAAATATGTCAAAATCACACATACAGAGATGACAGAGGCTGACAGAAAGATTACAAGTAAATGTATAAAGATGGGACATCAAGAGCGGTGGAACATCGAGGTGCCATACAGAGTTAGGGCGACTGTGCGGAAAGAGGGTGCTAGAGAAAAATTGGCATTATTGAACTTGACAAGACCATGGAACTGCAATTTCCTTTCTTTTTACAAGCAACTCGTTTGTGCTTATCTCAGTGTGTCATGACTGTAGGCCTCATTAATTACTTATGACACACGAGCCAAGAATCTATGCTAATAGTCATAAATGATGCTCATAGGTCATCTCTTAATTTTAGTTGCTAAACAGGAGATGAGGTAAACAGGAATATGAGACATCGTAAACAATGAAAGATCCAAAGGTTTGGATTAAACAACCATTAGTGATCTTAACAATAGCGTGAAATTGTTGATATCTTACTTTTTACAAGCAAGACACAACTGATCCGCTCACTGTGCCGTGTGACTGCAGATTTCACCATGTTTGTAGGAGTGGAATTAAATAGGCGGGACCAACTTCCATTTCAGGACCGTAGTGTGTACTCTAGGAGAGGACTGTGGTTACAAAGTGTTTTATTTCTCACATCATAGTTTGTCCTTTTATAGTTGATAACAATACTCTGGATGTGGGTCGTGGAAAGAACACAATGAGATTAGGATGAATGCTTACTACTGATAGCAGCATGAGTGATTAATAGTGGATTATCATTGATAGCATGACCTTTTTTTCTCTTAGATTTCTCATTTCTTCTAGAACTGAACCAAATTTAATTTGCTTCATTCAAAACACATGCTTAAGATCGGAAGTTTCTAGTAAGAACTCACTCTTCCAGAGACGAGGGATCACATGCACGCCCACAAATGTGATCATGATCACTAAAGCTTAAGAATTGAGATGGGCCTTTATTATTGTTAGCAGCGACAAGTGACTAATCATGACTCACGAATCATGCCTGCCCCTTTTTCTCTTGGGTTTCCTTGATTACTTTTGGTTTTCTTGGAGACAAGAAAATGCATGCATGCCCACAAAATGTGATTCTAAACCCTGGGAATTGAGGTGGAGACGTGCACCATAACCAAATGGAGACAAAGTTGCTCTTTCTCAATGATTTTGGAAGGCAGACCACGACCTGGCCAGCAAGTAGTAATACAAGAAAGAACGGGGCACTTAATTATTATTGCATCATGTGTGCACTACTGGAATCGACGCAAACGCCGAGTGCCATAAACACTCGGAAAAGGCCCAAATCCCTTCGGCAAAGGCTTTGCCGAGAGTTGTTCTCGGCAAAGGCCACCCGGCGTACACCTCTCTGGCAAACAGAAGTTTGCCGAGAGCCATTCATCGGACACTCGGCAAAGAGTTTGCCGAGTGCCATAGAGTCCATCTCGGCAAAATAAAGTGACTTCACGGCCGCTGGTTCCGTCAGCTCTTTGCCGAGTGCCGCTCTCGGCATAACTGCCACAGCCAAGTTCCAGCAACTCCCAGCGCCTGTCACTTTACCGAGTGCGGCTCTCGGTAAAGTTTCGTTCCCAGTGCTGATTCAGCAGCTTTTCGCTCGGTTCGCTGCAGCAAAAACAGATATACCATACACTAACTTTCATTTGAAGTCACAAAGGTTAACAACAAACTCACATAAGCATTATATAAATAGTTCACACAAGCTTCATTTGAAATCACAAAGTAGGTCTTTAGTACAACTAAACAACAAAGTGGTCAATGCATGTCTACATGCGGCTACATGATAAAAGCAACACCACAATGATGACGAACTGAAAGAGAATTATCAAGTTCTTCAATCCACTGAACCCGATAAGCTGTTTCTGGCTTGCACCGTTGCCTAATTCGGTTTTTCTCTTCTGGTTAAGCACATACTGATTGTAATGATACTCTGCCTTCTCTCTGCTATTGAACGAGTCGTGGGAGTTGCCTTCGTAACGAAGTACTTGTTCATTGCATTCAGACCATGAATCGTAGACTCCTAGACACCTACCTCTGTACACTGCATACCACTTCATCTACAAAAGAAAGTGGAAAAGAGGCAGAGAAATAATGCAAGGTTAAATAGCACATCATACATAATCCATGTAAGCATTCATCACTCATACAATCAAAAGCATCGCAAGTGGCCATCCAAGTCCATATCAGCAGCTACATAACTATATTACTAAATCAACGTCAAACTATCTAGGTGACTACTCCGAGGTGTAGTCGGTGAAACCAGTGATCGTGGAGTCAGAGCACGTGGGGGCATCCCCCGCAGTGGAGGACCAACCGTCGTCGGGAATGATGGTCGGTGGACTCAATGGCACCGGGTCATCACTCTCCTTACGTGGTGGGGCCTTGCCCTCCTTAGCTGGCGGATTCTTCTTGACCAGGTCCTCAAAATACTTTATTAGGATCAGCTACGGGTTCTTCTCAATGAGCGCCGCCAAGCGGTCCTCGGCGCGCTTCTCCTTGACCGCGGAGTCGACCCTAATGGAAGCTGCGTCGTCGGAGGAAGCCATAGCCACGAAATCGATCGGTGCTAACACCTTTCATCACACAATGAAAAATAACATAAGAATCAAACATCAAAGATTACTTCTAAACAAATTAATCATGGTGGACACTCTCACGGATATTTTGACTTTTGGTGATGGTCGAACTGGGCCAGTCCATCGTGCGTGACAAAGGTATATCACAGGACGAACTGGCCCAAATCGACCGCCATCGTCAAAAGTCGATTTTTTTCCTCCAAGAACAACTCTCATCGACTGTCGGTGATGGCCACTCTTTCTCTGCTCCCCTGCTTTACAAAGATCACAGAGGAGGAGCAGAGGAAGAGCGACCCCCTACGACAACAGTCGGTAACATATCTCATCTGTCAAATATGGTGTACACTCTCTCACGGGTATTTTGACTTTCGGTGATGGTCGAGCTGGGCCAGTCCATCGTGTGTGACAAAGGTATATCACAGGACGAACTAGCCCAGATCGACCGCCATCGTCAAAAGTCGATTTTCTTCCTCCAAGAACAACTCTCATCGACACTTTCTCACGTATATATGGTGGACACTCTCTCTGGTGGTGGTATATATATGGTGGACACTCTCTCACGGATATTTTTGACTTTCGGTGATGGTCAAGCTGGGCCAGTCCATCGTGCGTGACAAATGTATATCACAGGACGAACTGGCCCAGATTGACCGCCATCAGCAAAAGTCAATTTTCTTCCTCCAAGACCAACTCTTATCGACTGTCAGTGATGGTCGCTCTTCCTCTGCTTCTCCTGCTATACAAAGATCACAGAGGAGCAGTAGAGGAAGCGCGACCCCCTACGGCAACAGTCAGTACCATTCCTCTGAAAACATATCTTATCTGTCAAATATGATCGACAATCGCTCAACATAAAAACTAATACATACAAACTACTATCAAAATCAATACATAAAAACTAGTACAAAAACTACAGCATACAAACTACTACGAAAAATACTACATATTTTTTTACATAAACTATTATATGAAAACTAATAAATAAAAACTACTACATAGCACCCATATAGCATTCATCCATAACACTCATATAGCATTCATCCATAACACCCATCTAGCATACATATATCCATCTAGCATTCAACCGGACACGTTCATCTAGCATTCAATCATACATATATATCCATCTAGCATTCATATAGCACTCATACATATAGTATTCATCCATTCATTGGAGGGGAAAGCTCACCAAGTGGGGGAGATGGGGTGCGCCGGTGGGGTGAGGAGGCGTCGGCCGGTGGGTGTGGTGTCGGAGTGGTGGGGGTGCGGCGTCGGGGTGGGGGGCGCCGGCGTGGTGGAGGTGCGGCGTCGGGTGGGGGGCGCCGGAGTGGTGGAGGTGTGGCGGCGGGGTGGGGGGGGGGGGCGCCGGCGTGGTGGAGGTGCGGCTGCGGGGTGGGGGGCGCTGGTGGGGTGGAGGGAGGGCAGCGGGGTAGGGGAGTGGCGGGGTGGGAGGGGGGCGGTGTGGAAAAACAAGTGAAAGCAGCGCGCGGAATAAACTTAAGTGTCCCGCTGACCTTTCCCGAGTGCTTGTCGGTGCAGCACTCGGTAAAGGCCCTAAACGAGATCTAGGGTTTACTTTTTACCGAGCGCACTCTCGGCAAAAGTCCTAAACGAGATCTAGGGTTTACCTTTTATCGAGAGGGCTCTCGGTAAAAGTCCTAAACTAGATCTAGGGTTTACCTTTTACCGAGAGGTACTCTCGGAAAACCCACTTGTGCCGAGTGCTACTCTCGACAAAATTAGTAGTTTGCATCATTTCATCTCACCGTACATCATAAAGGATTTTCCATGCCACTTCCGGGCATGATTTCACGTTGCGTCTTGCAGATCTGCGATTTCCGGCGATGAAACCCTAGAAGAGCAATAAATGTCTCAAATATTGCACGCGGGTCCGAAAAATGCGGGGACGTGTCACGTGTCATGCGATAGCCTCCTTTGAGAGCACGAGAAGTTTCGAGGCCAACGGAGCAACAGGACCCGCACTTCCTGCACAAACCGGACACGTTCTCTCTCGATACCCAGAGACTAGCTCGGAGATTGTGCGGTTTACAAGCGGGCTCAGGGGAGGCTTATTCGAAACAGGCCCAAACTTTTACCACACCCTACAGGGGCCGTGTGATGACACCGTGCCAGGTCTTGAGGAATTCTGGCATCGAACGATTTTCCGAGGATTTAAACGGTTGTATCAGGCATGCCACCGAGGTACTTTCGCCCCCCGGTGGTAGGGCATGCCCCTCCCTCGTCTGCACAAGGCCTACACATGCCGCAAGGACATCACAAAGGATTTTCCATGCCGCTTCCGGTCATGATTTCATGTGGCGCGTTGCAGATCTGCAATTTCCGGCGATGAAACCCTAGCAGAGCAAATAAATTTCTC
The DNA here is from genome assembly GCA_039707655.1 of Elymus sibiricus. Taxonomy (NCBI): domain Eukaryota; kingdom Viridiplantae; phylum Streptophyta; class Magnoliopsida; order Poales; family Poaceae; genus Elymus; species Elymus sibiricus. Next base: position 68,808,466 of record CM077674.1, on the reverse strand, counting down.
GAATATTGCACGCGGGTCCGAAAAATGCGGGGGCGTGGCACGTGTCATGCGATGGCCTTCTTTGAGAGCACGAGAAGTTTCGAGGCCAACGGAGCAACATGACTGATACGTCCAATTTGCATCATCATTTCCTATGAATAATTATTATGTTTTTAATCATTATTTCACTTTATGGTACAATTCTTATGCATTTTCTCTCTTACTTTGCAAGATTTACATGAAGAGGGAGAATGTCGGCAGCTGGAATTCTGGACCTGAAATGGCCACATTAGAGATACCTATTCTACAGAGCTCCAATTGACTTGAAACTTCCCGGAGATTTTTTATTGAATATATAAAAAATACTGGAGAAAAGAAATACCAGAGGGGACCCACTAGTTGCCCTCAAGGCAACAGGGCGCGGCCCCCCCTGGCGTGCCCTGATGCTTTGTGGGGCCCTTGGCTGGCGTCTGGCCCCCTCCTTCTGCCATATGAAGCCATTTGCCCTAGAAAAAATCAAGAGAAGACTTTCGGGACGAAGCGCCGTCGTCTCGAGGCAGAACGTGGGCAGGAGCACTTTTGCTCTCCGACGGAGCGATTCCTCCGGATACTTCCCTCCGGGAGGGGGAAATCGAAGCCATCGACATCACCAACGATTCTCTCATCGTGGGAGGACCAATCTTCATCAACATCTTCACCAGCACCATCTCGTCTCAAACCCTAGTTCATCTCTTGTATTCAATCTTTGTCTCAAAACCTTAGATTGGTACCTGTGGGTTGCTAGTAGTGTTGATTACATCTTCTAGTTGATGCTAGTTGGTTTATTTGGTGGAAGATTATATGTTCAGATCCTTAATGCTATTCAATACCCCTCTGATCTTGAACATGAATATGATTTGTGAGTAGTTACTTTTGTTCTTGAGGACATGGGAGAAGTCTTGCCATAAGTAATCATATGAATTTGGTATTCGTTCGATATTTTGATGATATATATGTTGTTGCTTCCTTTAGTGGTGTCGTGTGAACGTCGACTACATGACATTTCACCATCTTTGGGCCTAAGAGAAGTCATTGTGGAGTAGTAATTTGATGATGGGTTGTGACGGTGTCCTGGACTAGGGGGTACTCACCACATCGTCTCCCGACCAGGTGGGTTGAGCCGAGGACCCCATGGCGGTTCACTAATGGGCCACTTCGGGCAGCCCATGACGCATACAAGGAAGACTCTACAAGACTTGGTGCACAAGCCGAAGACTCTCCTAAACCCTAGGCCACCGGTGCATATATAAACCGAGGCCAGGCTAGTCAATAGATGATCTGATATTCATTAGAACAATCTCGTGGTAGATACATGTACTCTGTACTATCCCCCATATGAATACAATCAAAAGCAGGACGTAGGGTATTATCTCTTCGAGAGAGCCCGAACCTGAGTAAAATCCTCTGTCCATGTTACCATCACTCCAAGACACCTAGCTTAGGACCCCTACTATGAGATATGCCGGATTTAGAACCGACAGTGGTGCTTTCATTGAGAGTCTGCTGGCAGTCACCGCGGTGCGATGGCAATTCAGATCGTCTCCGGCGCGATCTACGCGTCGGAACCGAGCTTTATTGTCAATGTCGGCATCTTCGTCGCCGGCTCGACTGGTCACCTCGGCTGGATCGAGGACTAGGCTTCTCTTCGGATCGTCAAGATCGGACAGATGTCTTTATCATCATCAACTCCAATCTCATCCGGGATCATGGAGAAATCGTCCATGGTGCTTGATCGGGGGCTCAACGTCAACATTGCCCTCGCACGATCATATAGTTTTTTCTGGATAGCGGATTCGTGTTCGCCATCCCCGTCTCCTCGAGCGTCATTTTGACAAATCCTTTGGTGTAATTGTGTGGAATTGAGTCTATAATGACCCCGTAAAATTTTGTAATATTCCGATGGAGGAATCTCCGGCGATCTACGATATACCGGAGCCCTGTCAAATCTGGACGTGAATCTGGACGTGAATCCAGCTCAGACATCCTTTCGAAGATCCAACCGTTGATCGGCTGCGGAATTCCTATATCTACCATCCCTCAAAATTTCAGCTCAATCCGACCGTTCAAACTCCAGGAACAGCCCGAGGAGTGCGTCAATTTTTGGATCTGTTTTCTGCGCGAAAACGAATCCGACCCGAGTTCATCTTTTTCATGAACAGATTATCGGACATCCTTTTTGAAGGGAATTTTTTATAGGGTATTGTGTTTTGTCCTCAAACACGTGCCCATAAATTTTAAGCCTTTTCCGAGGCGATCTTCGTTGTCGCGCCGGTGTCAAACTAGCCCGGCCACGTTGCTCCATGGCTGCCGACCTGCGCCAGCATCGACTGCGCCGTCGCTTCATCGAGCCGACGACAACCACCTCGGATCATCACCTCAGCGAGTCGACCAAGAGTTCGGCACCGCTTTCCCTAATCATCATCAAGATAACATCGTCACCTTATGGATTGCACGGGTCGGGCGCGCCAGCATCGCCACACGGTCACCTCTCAAGCCGGCATTGACCGCCTCACAAAGTTTCGACCTGCGTCGGCATCGCCGCGCCGTTGCTTCTTCGAGCCGATGTCCACCTCGCCGACCTGCTTCGACACCTCGGCTGGCATGGGGGTTGCAACGTCACCTTACCGACCTGTTCCGACACCTCGGCTAGATAGGGGGCTTCACCATCTCTTCATCAACCTACTCCGGGGACTTCGGCATCACCAGCCGATCAGCTTCGTCACCTCGGCTGGCCCAGGGGCTTCACCTCGCCACATCGACCGTGTCGCGTCGCTGCTTCATCAAGCCGAGCTCTTCACTCGGCCACCTCGGGCTTGGGGGCTGGGACCTCGGTCAAGCCGAGGACTATGCGTCCTCGTCCCGCCACAAGCCCACACCACGTCATCAACGCCGAGCACATTAACCCGCTAAGTCGTTTTCATGCTTAAATTTTCTAAATTCTTAATTTTTTGTTCGGTTCGACCAAGCATTATATTTATGTTAAAATCTGTTTGTTAAAAATGAGGTTCATTAAAAACCGCTTCTTTTTCCCATGTCAACCAGGGGCTCTTAAATTTGTATGAGCCGTTTTGTAATAAGTATTTTTTTCTTCTAAGTCGTTACAAAGTCTTTTTCTAACACTCCTTTTTCAACTCGAGTGTATGGTCAATAGCCGGATAGCCTGGTTTCTCTCTAAAGCCGCTCGAGTTTAGTTCGCTAAATTGGCCTCTGAGAAGCACTCCGCCTTCGGGATATGGAGGTTGAAGCCGAAGGCTGACCTACTAGAAGTTTAGAGATCGGATGTGACATGTTAAAGCACGACGGAAGGAAAAATTTATTTTAAGACCAATTTTCGGATTGGCACCAAAAAAAGTTGATTTAGTTCGGACGTCAAGTTTTTACATAAGTTTTTTGGCTTTTCGAGCTTATGGCACTTTTAAGCTATTTGTATGTTTTTCTTTCAGGAGGCGGGGCATCTTCACGAGCGAGGTGCCCTGCGTAATAATTCAGCTCGGGAGATCTTTTCCGACCCGCAGCTCGGCATCTTTCCTGCCGACCTACACCTCGGCGTTGGCGAAACGCACATGACATCTGGACTAGTTCCCGAGGAGATTCGATCCTCAGGTTGGTTGACCGCACCCAACCTGAGTCTCGGGTGTCGGTGTAAAAACCGGCAGACCTCGGGGTAGGGGGTCCCGAGCTGCGGATCTCGGATCGGTGGTTACAGAGACAAAGGGAGACGATGTTTTACCCAGGTTCGGGCCCTCTTGATGGAGGTAAAACCCTACGTCCTGCTTCTGTTTATATTAATGGAGGTGTATCGAGTACAGAGTTGATATACCTCGAGATCGTAATATGTGTCTAACTACTATAGCTAGGTGTTCGATGTTGTTCTCATCTTTCCCTATGGGATAAACCCTATGGCTTATATACACACCAGGGAGGGTATCTAGGGTTACAAGGTCGGTATCTTGGAGTAAGGCGGCTGGAATAATCTTGAAGTGTACTGCAAGTCTTCGGTAGATGCAGTCTTGATCACGTCTTCCATGTGCGACCTCCGGAGTCCATCTTGACCACATACAGGGGCATATCGGCCCATCCGAGAAGACGGGCTGGCTAGGTTGGCACCCCCTAATCCAGGACACCGTCAGTAGCCCCCGAACTGGTCTTCTACGCCGAGAACGACTTTGAACCATCACTTCGGATCCGGAGTCTCCGGCTTGACAGACGAGTTCCACCTTACATTTCGAATCCTATTAACAGAGCACCAACATCCGTGGTCCAACCGAGCTCGTACCCTATCCGAGGTGAGCAAGTATCTTAGCCTCGAAGGCTTGCAGTGCCGGTATGAACAATCAAATCCGGCCTGACAGCTTTATCGGAGAGGCCCGCCCCACGACAGGTTGAGCAGTTACTACCTCCTCTCAAATCGCGTTTCGAGGCGGTTCCTTTACTAGCACGTCCCGTCGAGGCAGAGATCGTGCCTGCTTTCTTAGAGATATCATCGAAATTTCGTTTCCCCATATGTTTCAACGACATCTTTGATAATAATCACGAATTTATCGGCGCAGCAGAGGGGGCTCTTGGCCTTTCATAGGCTTATAAAAGCAATGGGGAGAACAGCGCGATAGCCTACGCTCCCATTCCTCCCTTGCTGCCACTTCATCTAGCTCCAACTCTTACGCCTTTCTCATACGCAAGCTCGATTTCCCCATCAGCCATGGCCGATACCCTTAATGGGCACTGGGGCGGCTCCACCGTGACGGCGGTGACCATCGCCGAGCTGCGCGACGCGGGGTACCTAGCCCATGACGTCTCCGCCCGCGCTCCAAAGGCCGACGAGCTGGTACCCGCTCCCAACGCGGGGGAACAGGTGGTCTTTGTTACCCATCTCATCCGAGGCCTGGGGTTCCCACTGCACCCTTTCGTGCGTGGGATCATGTTTTACTACGGGTTAGATTTCCATCATCTAGCCCCCAACTCCATTCTCCACCTCGCCGCTTTCATAACAGTCTGCGAGGCCTTCCTCTGCTGTGAGCCACACTTCGGCCTATGGCTGAAGCTCTTCGGGATTAAACCGAAGTCAAGCGGCTCCGAACTTGCGGAGTGCGGAGGGGCAATGATCAGCAAGAACCAGGGGGCCACCTGGTTCGAGGGAACCTTCATCGAGACGGTGAAGGAGTGGCAAAAGGAATGGTTCTATATCACCGAACCCCTTGCCGCTGGTCAAACCGAGGTCCCGGCATTCTCGGCCGGGCCTCCCAAGAAACTCAAATCTTGGAAGGAAAAGGGCGTCGCCTGGGGGAAGCCCGAAGAGGTAGAGACCCTGGTCAAGAGGATCGTGTGGTGGACCACCGCAGGGAAGGCTGAGCTGGCCGATGTCATCAATGTCATGCTCAACCGCCGCATCCTTCCTCTCCAACTTCGGGCCACCCCGATGTGGGCATAGAAGCCCGAGGACATGGACACCAACAACACCTTCTTCTGCTCCACCTTGGCCACCATGTGAACAAAGCTCATGAAGCTGGCCAAGGACAAGATTCCCCAGGAGGGAGAGGACCGCGGCCTCGAACACCGCTATGAGGCCCCCCCGGTGAGTGGTTCCGTCCTTCAATCTTTCATTCTTTGCTTATCACTCCGAGGAGTAAAGTCTTTATTTGAGCCGTCGTGTTTTGACATTTTGCAGAAGTGGCCGGCATGGGTAAAGGGGGTACAATGCCCAGCCCCATTGCCGGAACAACCCCAAACTCCCCTGCTCTCGGCGCTTCTGACCGAGGAGCCACATGTGGTGGCCTCCAAAGGGACGAAGGCCCAACCGGGGAGGTCTTGTGCTCGGACCCGGGGGCCTTCGGTCACCCGATCAGAGGAGACCCATACCTCCGCCGCTCAAGACGGCGGCGCCGAGGAGGGCAGGGAGGAGATCCCCCCCCCCCCCCCCCCCCGCCGAAGGGGAAGAGGTCGGTGTCAGAAGACGCCGACGTGGGCATGCCGCCCAAGGGCCAAAAGCGGCTGAGGCGAGCCTCATCCGAGGCCGCCAACAAGTCGTCGGAGAGAGCCGAGCTCTCCGGTGACTCAGAGGAAGACCCCCTCAAAACGGGGAGGAAGAAACCGGCGCCTCGAGGGTAAGCCTTTATCCCTGTCTCCCTTGCTTGAGTCATTGTTTCATCAAGAGAAATTTCCACAGAAGCAACTTTTCATACACAGTCCGCCGAAGGTGATTCCCAGCGGCTCCTCAAACGGGCTACCGTCCGCCAGCGGTACTCCCGAGCCCGCTGCTTCTCCCCCGATGTAAGTCGGTCTGGGGGAGGCAACAACCACCCTGGCCCCCGAGGTCAACACGGCGGGGGCCGACGATGCGGTGGTCATGGCCGAGGTTGAAACCTCGGCCCAATAAGACCAGGGGACGAAGCGCCCCGAGGTCATCGAAGAAGGGCTGGGCCAGATATCGGTCCAGCAGGAGTCTACCTCGGCACCGCCTTCACAGACGGGGGCTCCTCGGGTGGATCCATCCGAGGTCATCCCTCCATCCCAGCCTGCTGTCCGAGGACAGACCTGCGCGGGGTGGGCCGAGGAGGTGGAGGAGGCCCTAAAGGGCTGCTCCCTTAAGGAGGAGCACCGCGCCTTGATAGGCACGGTGCTCAAAGGCTACCGGTCCGCAGAGGCCGGCCTGCACGAGGTCTTCAAAAACCTTGTAGCAAGTTTCGATGTACGTCTTCTGCGGATTCAGTTTGCTTTGTCTTTACGAAATTTGTTCGAGGACATAAAAATGTAGCCTGCTAAACGGCGTAATGAGTGAGTAGCCCCCGAGCCCGAAGTCGGTTTCAAGAAACCGTCATCGGGGTCGCTTGAATAAGCAGGAGCCTGTTAATAAGCCCCCAGGACGCTACCGAAGTGGCTGTCCTGGAGCATGTTGATGGTCTAGGCCATTTGCATATAACAATGATATGGTAATACTGCTGGTATCGACCTTGGTTCCGGACTCCGTCTCCGAAGAGATGAACAGGAGACTTGAGCGATCTCAAGGTAAACAAGGTGAAACTTTGCTGTGTGTATTGTATTTTGAGGAAACAACTAAGACTTAAATATGTTGACAGCGGAGCTGGAGACGCTCAAAGCCGAGCTGGAAAGGGCTTGGAAGGAAGTGCGGCAGCAGAAAGCCGCTGCTGCGAAAGCCGAGAAGGCGCGAGCTGCCGGGAAGGCGGCCGGGGAGAAACACCAGGCGCGGATGTTGGAGGTCGAGGAGGCCCTGAAGGGCGTGTTTGAAGCACGCGACAAGCTTCAGGAGGAGGAGCGGCGCGCGAAAGAGGAGCTCGAGAAGCTTCAACGTGCCCACTCCGAACTCAACACCTCGGCCCGGGCGGACCGTGAGGTGCTCCAGCAAGTGGAACAAATCGCCTCGGGTAAGATATTTTTGCTGCAGTGTGCGTTTGGCAGCAAAGGGTGTGTCGAGCTCACCCAGTTATGGAGTTCTGCAGAGGTCTTCGAGGATCTCCCGCAGAGTGCAGAGGATGCGGTGGCCTATTTCGGCCAGCTGGCGGGTCATGAGGCGGAGAAAGCCTTCTGGGGTCAATTCCCAGGGCCCCCCTCGGCGCAGCTGCTAAATCATCGAGTGAAGCAGCTGGTCGAGCTATTCCGCATGACCAGGCCAACACTCCAGGATCTCTACGTTGCTCTGTGGCCGGCCGAAGCCATGCCGAGGAGTCTCTTCGGCCTAACGGCTCGTCTTCGGGATGCCGTGCCCTGCGTTGACCGCTGGAAGAGGTCAGCATGCTTCGAAGGGGCTCGGAGGGCATACACGTGCGTGAAGACGCACTTCCGCAAAGTTGATGCGGAGACTTGTGCTGCTGGCCCTCCTGCCGATAAGCCGTGGACCGCCGAGCAGTTCTTCTCCGAAGTGGAGGAGGGAGCTCGGACCACCGAGGCCATGTGCCCTAAGGACACGATGTATTTTTAGGTACTCCGGAATGCCGGAGTGTATGATGTAAAAAACTTTATCGTTTGAAATGAAAATGGCTTGAAGTTTCATATTTTATTAATTTGATTATACCTCCGATATGACTTTTTAAAGTGAGAGTGGCCAGTCATCGGCCTTAGCCCTCGTGTAGGTCATACAAAGGGTGTTCCCTAAGCCATTGTTGACCCTTAGCCGACGTCTCGGTATCCATGGGCGGTCGATGACTTAGAGGAACTAGGCAATCAGACTATAGTGGCTTGATGTCTTTCACTTAGCCATAGGAGTTTGACTGTGGGGGTGATGACCAGCCCCCGGTGTTGGAAGTGTTCGGCTTTAATTGGCCGAGGTCAAGGCCCTAACACACTCCGGCTAAAAAATAAAAGCCCTTCGTTTAACACGGGTGATCTCTATGACCACATCGCTTGATGCGGTCTGCGGATGGCGGACCAGTTTACGCTTACCTAGATAGTCAGTTTTCGGCTTTCTCCACTGAGGCGCCACGCCAATTGACCTGGCGGCGCAATCGCAGTGGTTCTCCCGTTACGCCCTTAGCCGAATTCATTGGAAACGTAAGGGGTACACATAGGAGCCGGGCAACCCAACTATTGACCGAAATCTAGGTTCGAAACTGATGCATATAAGGCCAAAATCCGAGACGCCGAACACATTGGACTTTTGTGATACAATTGCATCTTTTTTGGGAGAACTTCATCGTTCCAGAGCTATGCTGATAAAGAAATACAATAGGGACCTTGAAAGGGCACGGTTTCTTTATTTCATAATATCAATCATGTACATGCCCTGTAGACGAGAATAATGAAAAGAATACAATGTAAACGGTAAAGAAGGAGGAGGAAAAAAACAGGTCGGATAATTACTAACGGATTTGAAAGGATCCGGACCGAAGCCTGCCGCACGTCTGCGTTCCCGAACTATTGACCAGATCGTCCTGATTGAAGACGAAAAATTTGCGAAGGTCGATGCCCTTCTGGCCCTTTAGACACTCTAAGTGTTTGATTGACCGGGCTCCTTGAGTGGAGGTGTGGTCGAAGTCACTCTGTGGGTAAGGCCACCTAGACGTATGCATATTTTGGCTGCTTCTTTTAAAGATGCCTGCCTGCGCTGTGGCTCTAAGCCTCACCATTGCGTGGTTAACCCGCGCATGACGCTTCAGAATTGTTTTGGCTCCTCGGCGTCCCAGGGGATCTTGAGTGCAAAATTATGCACTCTAGGGACGTAGTGCCCATAGAGAGGGCACTCGAGGAGCCCGCACCCCTATTTTGGGTGCGGGTTTAACTGGCCGAGGTCGACTTGTGCAGCCTTGACGCGCTTCAACGAGCGGGCAGCGCGTTTACTGCTGCGGGCTGCCTCCTCGGACGCTTGAACCTCGGCTGCGAAAGCCGCTCTCTGTTCCTCTATCCGGAGTGAGCGTTCTGTGTTACCATTAACAGTGATAACGCCCTTGGGTCCCGGCATTTTGAGCTTAACATAGGCATAATGAGGAACTGCGTTAAAGCGGGCAAAGACTGTGCGCCCTAGGAGCGCGTGGTACCCACTCCGGAAGGGTACGATGTCGAAGATTAACTCCTCGCTTCTGAAGTTGTCGGGCAAACCAAAGACTACCTCCAGGGTTATTGTTCCCGTACAATGGGCTTCGACGCCCCGGATGACACCTTTAAAGGTGGTAGAGCTCAGCTTGATCCGAGATGAGTCGATGCCTATCTTCCGAACTGTATCCTCGTAAATGAGGTTAAGGCTGCTTCCCCCATCCATTAGGACACGTGTGAGATGATAACCATCAACAATGGGGTCCAGGACGAGCGCCGCCAATCCGCCATGCCTGATGCTGGTCGGATGGTCATGCTTATCAAAAGTGATCGGGTAAGCCGACCACGGGTTATACTTCGGGGCGACTGGCTCCAGCGCGTATACATCCCGAATTGCACGTTTCCGCTCCCTCTTGGGGATGTGGGTGACATAGATCATATTGACCTCTGTTACCTCGTTTGGAAACTTCTTCTGCCCTCCATTAGTGGGCTGTCGAGGTTCATCCTCGTCATCGCTGCGGTGTTGGGTTTTATTTTGCCCCTCTGCCACTATCTTCCCAGCTTGCTTGAACACCCAGCAATTCCTGTTAGTGTGGGTTGCTGATTTTTCCTGGGTACCGTGAATCCCACATGGGCGGTCCAGGAGTCTGTCAAGCTGGCTAGGTCCATCCTTGTTCCCCTTATAGGGTTTTCTTTTCTGCCCGGATTTAGGTCCGGTGAATCCTGCGTTGACCGCGGCGTCTTCAGTGTCGCTTCCGCCATTTTTATACCTGCGCTTATTTTTATTGCGCTTTGGTTTTCCATTGGCGTCGCGAATTTCCGAGGTGCCTGCCTTGCCGTTGTGGGTACTTCGGGCGAGCCAGCTATCTTCTCCCGCGCAAAAGCGAGTCATCAGTGAAGTCAGGGCTGCCATAGTTCTCGGTTTATCCTGTCCGAGCTGTCGAGCCAACCATTCATCTCGGATATTGTTTTTGAAAGCGGCGATGGCTTCGGCGTCGGAGCAGTCTATAATCTGGTTCTTCTTAGTGAGGAACCTGTTCCAGAACTTGCGGGCTGATTCGCCTGGCTGCTGGGTGACACGGCTGAGGTCATCAGCGTCCGGAGGTCGGACATATGTGCCCTGGAAGTTTGCTCGAAAGGCATCTTCTAGGGCCTCCCAGCTACCGATAGAATGAGGAGGTAGGCTGTTAAGCCAGTGTCTTGCCGGCCCCTTTAGTTTGAGCGGTAGATATTTGATGGCATGGAGATCATCTCCATTGACCATGTGTATATGCAGGAGGAAATCCTCGATCCAAACTGCTGGGTCCGTGGTACCATCATGTGTCTCTATATTGATGGGTTTAAACCCTTCCGGAAATTGATGCTCCATCACCCCGTCTGTAAAGCAGATTGGGTGAGCTGGACCTCGGGACCGCGGAGCGTCTCGTCGGGTCTCGGGAGAGAGCCGTGAGTAAGCTTGATTTCGGGCACGGTCGTTCCTGTCCATCCAGGCGTCGTAGCCGTTGAGCCCAGCGGGGGCGCGTCCCCTGGATCCGTAGATGGACTGAGGAGGGGCCCTATTTTCTTCAATACGACGTCTAGCGTCGTGAGGATCCAGATTGTCCACGGGGTCTTTACCATGACGGCGTGGAGGTGGCCTATCGCCGTGGTCTTCTCGTCTTTGCCTGTCCCGGCCTCTAGGGGGCCGATCGAGGTCGTCAGCGAGTTCTTCATCAAATTCTGGTAATAGGCGCCTGCCTGGGTAGGACTTCGGCGCGCTATGGCGTCGGTTTTCCATATCTTGCTCGGCAGAGAGCACTTCAACCCACTTGTCATTTAGCGCGTCAGTATTTTCCTGCAGCTGCTGCTGCTTGCGTTTTAAGCTCCGGGCCGTCGCAACGAGGCGTCGCCAGAAGCATTCTTGTTCAAAGGGGTCCTCGGGGAGGATGATGTCCTCGGTACTGAAGCTGTCGTCCTCCTCGGACTCTGGCATGTAATTATCGTTGGCCCCTTCAAAGAGGTCATCGGGATCAGAGTCCACAAGAGGTTGATCCGGTGTGCCATCCCTTGCGGGGGAGGCTTGAATGTCCTCCTCGTGGGCATTGGCATCACCATCCTCCGCGTCATTGTTAGTGGTTGTCACGTCATTGCCACTGGGTTCTCCATTATTTCCCCGTCGGCGTCTTTGCCGACGTCTTGGAGGGGACTTGGGGGTATCCACCTTGTAGACATCATAGGTGGATGTGGCCGTCCACCTGCCCGTGTTGACCGGGGCTAAGGTGTCCTCAAGGGGGCCATCAGCATCTTCCTCCATGTCGGAAGGTTTGCCATAGTCCAACACGTCGGTTAAATCGTCGACCGTGGCAACTAAGTGGGTGGTGGGTGGGGTATAAATTTCCCTGTTGTCGGCTTTAAGTCCGATTCGATTATAAACCGAAGTCTTGCCGTCCGAGATGGACATGCTCCGGATACGGTCGAGCATCTCGTCGAGCTGAGATAGCTCCTCAGGATCCATGGATGCGCCGTAGGCAGGGCTGATTCGAAGCAGCCCCGGTGTGTAACCAGACGTGTTTCCGGTGTGAGGGGAATCCGAGCATGGATCCAATCTCTGCGCTGGGATCGATTGTGGCGTTGGCGTAATTTTAGGAGTGGTCACCGGATCTATCTCCGGATCGATAATCGGGGAGGGACTCGCTGGAGCGGCGGCGTCCGGAGTCTCAAGGGGCACCGTGACGGAGTTCGGCTCCGGAGTCGAGCCTCCAGAACCGGCCAAGCCTTCGATCTGGCCGGGAGTCCATCCCGATAAGACGAGCTCGCCACGGAAGTCCGCAGTGTACTCGAGGCCGCCAAAGGTCACGATCCGACCAGGGGCGTAATTCTCGACCGAGGTCAGATGACCCGTCGAGTCGGCGCAAAATACCATGCTGCCAAAGACGAAAAGCTGTCCTGGGGCGTAGACGTCCCCACAGCCATTGATGCAGTTGATCTGCAGATGAGCCATCAATACTCCTGGTGATCACGCAGCGGAACTCTCAATGAAAGCACCAGTGACGGTGTAAAAACCGGCAGACCTCGGGGTAGGGGGTCCCGAGCTGCGGATCTCGGATCGGTGGTTACAGAGACAAAGGGAGACGATGTTTTACCCAGGTTCGGGCCCTCTTGATGGAGGTAAAACCCTATGTCCTGCTTCTGTTTATATTAATGGAGGTGTATCGAGTACAGAGTTGATCTACCTCGAGATCGTAATATGTGTCTAACTACTATAGCTAGGTGTTCGATGTTGTTCTCATCTTTCCCTACGAGCTAAACCCTATGGCTTATATACACGCCAGGGAGGGTATCTAGGGTTACAAGGTTAGTATCTTGGAGTAAGGCGACTGGAATAATCTTGAAGTGTACTGCAAGTCTTCGGTAGATGCAGTCTTGATCACGTCTTCCATGTGCGACCTCCGGAGTCCATCTTGACCACATACAGGGGCATATCGGCCCATCCGAGAAGACGGGCCGGCTAGGTTGGCACCCCCTAATCCAGGACACCGTCATCGGGGGATACTGTGTGTCTCTAGCATAACTCTCGCAGTACAATGTCGGATGCCTTTAAAGCATTGGCAATATCAACGGGGGGCTGTGACTAGAGCCGAACCCACCAAAAGCCAAGGTACTCCGAGGAGTCCTCGGCAAAACGTTCTCGGATATTGCTTTATATGCATCAGTTTCAAATTGTGTCTTCGGTCAATAGTTGGGTTGCCCGGCTCCTGTGCTTGCCTCCTACGTTCCGCTTTGTTCGGCTAGGTGTGCAAAGGGAGAACCACTGCGATTGTACTTCCGATTCAACTGGTCAAGTACCTCAGTGGAGAAAGCCGAAAACTGACTGTCACAATGAGCACAAACTGGTCAGCGATCTGATGACTGTGTCAAACTATAGATCGATAGAGGTTACCCCATGGGCCCTTCATAAAATTGGCCGAAGTGTTAATGGCTTGACCTCGGCTAACGCCGAACACTAACCGGGGGCTAGTAACTGGCCTCCCAACTTTAAGCTCCTATGACTAAGTGAAAGTTATAAAGCCTGGATATCTGATTGCCTCATTTCCGCTAACACAACCGCCTCCGGGCACTGAGACGTTGGCTAAGGGTTGTCTTGTTACTGCGGAAACACCCTGCGTAGCATCTACAAAGGGGTAGAAGCCGACGATGGGCCACTCTCAAATGATAAACGGTCACAAAGGAGTCAAAATAGCATATAGCATAAAAGCGTTTGTATTCAATATACGAGTGCTGCCTTCCGTAATCATCTTTATAAAGCCATAAATATGCATCAATTTGACTTAATATTTTGGCCAAACTCGGTTGCCTGGCTCCCGTGCTTACCCGTTACGTTCCGATTGTTCGGCTAGGGGGTAAAGGGAGCACCTCTGTGATTGTTACTTCCGGGTCATCCGGGCTAGTACCTCAGACTGGGTGAAGCCGAAGGCTAGCCATCTTAAGAATATAATTGGTCGGCAATGACGGAAGTGAAAATTTTGGTTCATTAAAGACCACAGAGTTCGGGAACTTTTCCCTAACTAAATCCTCAATATTTTCCTCCCACGTTGATCGGAGTTGAGGTTTCACGATCATGGTCAACATGATAGCCTGGGAAAAGGAACTTATAAAGGAACTATTTTTCCCAGAAGATGTTTCTTACATTAAATAGTAATATAACATATCTCTCCGCGTACCTTTGTTTATAAAACCGTATGGCTGGATTGCCTTGTTTTCCGTAAATCTTTGACCTTATAAAGGCTTTATAAAGTAGGAAAACACTCCTTGGCTACTGGTCGAGGAGGTTGAAGCCGATGGTCGGTCAACAAAGTTTTGTACAATGCGGATCCGAGCATTAATGATGTAAAGTACTTGGATACATAGAATCATTACACATAAATTGTGATTAAAGTCAATTTACTCCGGATATCGATCCTTAATTCAGCCACCCTTGCCCAAATTAAGGCTCGTGGGCTACTGGGCTTCGCGCTTCTCAATTAAAGGCAATTAAAGAGGTACATCGATCCCCTGATCTGGTGTTGCCACCCGACTAGTGGCTCGGGGGCTACTGCATTGCCTATTCAATGCAGTCAATTTAAAAAGTTCAAAATAGTTTTCGAGGAGATTACGTTCCTCGGGTTGGTCGGCCGCACCTAACCTGAGTCTCGACGACTATGAACACCGCGTTTCCATTCCTAAGTATGCTGTCGAGCTAGGAGTTGATCCTCAGGCCGATTTCGTGAATCGACCTGAGTCTCAGGGGCTACTGGGTCAGCGGTTTTATGTTTTCCTTTAGGTGCATCTCGGATTTTTGGCCGACACACACCTTGAGGGCTACTGGCTATATATCTCGGCAGAGAATAAATTGCACCAGTTGAAAAAAAAATATTCGCAAAAAATCAGCCCAAGTCCGAGGTGGTGCACCACCTCGGAAGCAGTTCGGCATAAAGATCGGCTGCGAGTGACTGGCTCCATAGAGAACTTTTTTGGTGTTAAGCTCGGATAACCTCCTTCAAACTCCTTCAAAGATGAGGTACTCTGTGCCTCCTCGGATGCAGTCCGGCATTGGAGCTCGGCTGCAAGAAGACACCTCGGATGCAGTCTGACGCTGGAGCTCGGATGCAAAGAGGACACCGCCGCGCTGGAAACACTTCGAACCCGAGGTGTGGCGTAAAAAATAACAAGGCATTGATAAAGGCCGAGAACTTAAAGGACTCCTCGGATACCCGACGTATGAACTCTTCGGATACACCTCGGCAATCCTCAAGATCGGAGATGGGAAGATTTGTTGAACTAGTTTTCAAGACCAACGACCGAAGATGAAGAACAATTCGGAAGAACCGAGGAGCGTCCCCAACTTGAAGACCGGTTCAGGGGGCTACTGACGGTGTCCTGGACTAGGGGGTACTCACCACATCGTCTCCCGACCAGGTGGGTTGAGCCGAGGACCCCCATGGCGGTTCACTAATGGGCCACTTCGGGAAGCCCATGACGGATACAAGGAAGACTCTACAAGACTTGGTGCACAAGCCGAAGACTCTCCTAAACCCTAGGCCACCGGTGCATATATAAACCAAGGCCAGGCTAGTCAATAGATGATCTTATATTCATTAGAACAATCTCGTGGTAGATACATGTACTCTATACTATCCCCCATATGAATACAATCAAAAGCAGGACGTAGGGTATTATCTCTTCGAGAGAGCCCGAACCTGGGTAAAATCCTGTGTCCATGTTACCATCGCTCCAAGACACCCAGCTTAGGACCCCTACTACGAGATATGCCGGATTTAGAACCGACAGGTTGCTAGAGTGACAGAAGCTTAAACCCTAGTTTATGCGCTATTCCGTAAGGGGCTGATTTGGATCCATATGTTTCATGCTATGGTTAGAGTTATCTTAATTCTTCTTTCGTAGTCGCGGATGCTTGCGAGAGGGGGTAATCATAAGTGGGAGGCTTGTTCAAGTAAGAATAGCACCCAAGCACCGGTCCACCCACATATCAAATTATCAAAGTAGCGAACGCGAATCAAACAAACATGATGAAAGTGACTAGATGAAATTCCCATGTGTCCTTGAGAATGCTTTGCTTATTATACGAGTTCGTTCCGGCTTGTCCTTGGCTACAAAAAGGATTAGGCCACCTTGCTGCACTTTTGTTACTGTTACTACTTGTTACTTGTTACGAATTATCTTGCTATCAAAACTATCTGTTACCTCTACTTTCAGTACTTGCAGAGAATACCTTGCTGAAAACCGTTTGTCATTTCCTTCTGCTCCTCGTTGGGTTCGACACTCTTACTTATTGAAAGGACTAAGATTGATGCCCTATACTTGTGAGTCATCAATATTATTTTCTGGCGCCGTTGTTGGGAAGTGAAGCGCCTTTGGTGAGTGGAAATTGGTAAGGAAACATTTATATTACGTGCTGAAATTTATTGTCACTTGTCACTATGGAAAGTAATCCTTTGAGGGGCTTGTTCAGGGTATTTTCACCTCGACTGGAAGCATTAAGAGTTTCTCCTCAACCTATTGAACCTACTGAAAATATTTATTATGAAATTCCTTCGGGAATGGTAGAGAAACTGCTAGCTAATACTTATGCAGGAGATGGAACGGTACATCCTGATATGCACTTGATCTATGTGGATGAAATTTGTGGATTGTTTAAGCTTGCAGGTTTATCCGGAGATGGAGTTAAGAAGAAAGTATTCCCTTTATCTTTGGAGGGAAAGGCATTGACATGGTATAGGCTATGTGATGATACTGAAACTTGGGACTGGAACCGGTTGAAGCTGGAATTCCACCAGAAATTTTATCCTATGCATTTGGTTCATCGTGATCGGAATTATATATATATATATATATATATATAAGTTTTGGCCTCGTGAAGGAGAAAGTATCGCTCAAGCTTGGGGGAGGCTTAAGTATATGTTGCACACATGCCCCAATCATGAGCTCTCAAGAGAAATAATTCTTCAAAACTTTTATGCTCGGCTTTCTCATAATGATCGATCCATGCTCGATACTTCTTCTACTAGTTCCTTTATGAAGAGAACTATTGAGTCCAGATGGGATCTTCTAGAAAGAATTAAATGTAACTCTGAAGATTGGGAAATCGACAAAGGTAATAAGTTAGGTATAAATCTTGAGTTTGATTGTGTTAAATCTTTTATGGAAACTGATGCTTTTCATAAGCTTAGTACTAAATATGGCCTTGACTCTGAGATAGTAGCTACCTTTTGTGAATCTTTTGCTACTCATGTTGATCTCCCTAAGGAGAAATGGTTTAAATATCATCGACCTATTGAATTGAATGAAGAACCTGTTAGTGTTAAAGAAGAAATAATTGTTTACCATGTTGATCTAGTTGTGCCAACTGTGTATATTGAGAAACCTCCTTTCCCTGTTAGGATTAAGGAACATGCTAAAGCTTCAACTGTGGTTAATAAGAGTAATATTAGAGCACCTAGACCTTCTGAACAAATTAAAGTTGAACCCAGTGTTGCAATGGTTAAAGATCTTTTGGTTGATAATATTGATGGACATGTCATATATTTCTGTGATGAAGCAACTAGAATTGCTAAGCCAGACACTAAAGATAAAAACAAACCTGTAGTTGGCATGCCTGTTATTTCTGTTAAAATTGGAGATCATTGCTATCATGGTTTATGTGATATTGGTGCTAGTGTGAGTGCTATTCCGTTTACTCTTTATCAAGAAGTCATGAATGATATTGCACCTGTTGAGATTGAAGATATTGATGTTACTATTAAGCTTGCAAATAGAGATACTATTTCACCACTTGGGATTGTTAGAGATGTTGAAGTCCTATGTCGTAAGATCAAATATCCTACTGATTTTCTTGTTCTTGGATCACCACAAGATGATTTTTGTCCCATTATATTTGGTTGACCCTTTTTGAATACTGTTAATGCTAAGATTGATTGCACTAAAGAAATTGTCAGTGTTAATTTTTGTGAGATGTCTCATGAGTTTAATTTCTCTAAGTTTCGTAGACAACCTCATGATAAAGAATTACCTAATAAAGATGAAATTATTGGTCTTGCCTCTATTGCTGTGCCTCCTACTGATCCTCTAGAATAATATTTGCTTGAGCATGAGAATGATATGAATATGAATGGAAGAAATGAAATAGATGAATTATTCTTTAAACAAGCACCTATCCTTAAACATAATTTGCCTGTTGAAACCTTGGGAGACCCTCTTCCACCCAAGAGTGATCTTGTGTTTGATTTAAAGCAATTACCTGATACCACTACACCGCGACACTCAAAGCAGCATCAAACAATCTGTCGGCATAGGTCACCTAAGGCGACACATTTAGTGTTGGCAAAGACCTTTGGCGACAGAAAGGAGCTGTAGCCTATAGTGCTGCCGGGAAAGGTCTTTGCCGACAGATAAATATATGGCGACACACAGTCTGATGGGGTTGGTGAGGTCTATGGCGACAGACATTCCTATACTGACAAACTATTCTATGCCGACAGATCATCTGACAGTGTACTATGTCGACACATAGTGTGACATCCATTGTTACGCCGACAGTTTGTCTGTCAGTGTGCTATGCCGACAGTTAGTGCAACGTCCAATACTTCTGCCGACACTTTTGCTGCCTGGGTTCTACATTTCAGAACAAATGCAAATGCACCGTATTTAGAATGAAATTACATTCATAATATTCAATTCATGTTCAGTACACAATACATATGCAAACAATTGCACTCTTATACTCATCACAAGATACCATTGACCAATGCATTTATTCAACATAAATTGAAGATTCATTAGTTCTCTTCACTCAAGTTAGCTACAACCATTAAGGAAATACATAGGTCTGACATACAAGACGTGTCCTGCTCCAAAATATGAGGGCCAAGCTCCTTAGAGAGCAATTATGAAAGAGACCAATCCTTCAATCACCAAGCCAGCATCAACTTCCATATGAAAGAGATCAATCCTTCAATCACCAAGCCGGCATCAACTTCGATATGAACAAGATGTGTCGACCATGTAATGAACAAAAGCGATCTTCGGAATATCTTAGATCAACTTGTGGACTTCCTACTTTCTGCCATATGTCCCTGCAAAAGAAGTTATATGTATGAGCACTTATATAAATGACAATTTGTTCAAACTTGCGAGTTGCCCTTGACCCAAAGATCTAAAACAAGATCTCAAAAATAGAAGATGTATTGCAAACAGTTTGGTTACATAAGATATCCTTATCAGAACATCAACCCAAGTTAGGCTAGCTCCTAGCATATCACATGGCTTACTATAAAAATTATGCACTCATTGTTAAACAATCAAATTTGTTCAAAGGCATCAGGAATAAGATTCTTACTGTAACTAAAAAGATTTGCAGAAGAAGACCAGAGAAAATGAAGCACAAGAGAAGGGATGGCTGATGCGTTTACAGCCAGCAGTTGTTATGGGCATAACTCCCTCTAGTATTCCAATAATCTCCTTTCCTCCAATATGTCACTAGTATTCAAGCATTCACAATCTATATCATTATCCTGATATTTACTAAGTCCAATTTGAGAATACTTTTTTCTTTTTTAGTCCCTTTAATTGACATAGATACAAGTACTTTACTAGGATGATGAGTATTCAGATTTCGCTGGTCTTGCCAATGGTTGTTATTCAAAAGAAGGGTTCGCACCGGCAAAGAAGAATATATTTTCTAGTTGTAGGTTTCGAGGAGAAGAAGGATTGAATCAAAGGGACGAGCAAAGCTTTATCGCACCATAACCGAGTCTCTCCTTGCAGCTCTGACCAATCCACCCATCATTGCAAATAACTGCTCCTTACTCTTTGATTGTATGTCCATTTTTGCTTGATGTCTGGCTCACCGGATCTGGTACATGAAAAAGCCATTCCTTTTCGCTTTCCTTCAACCACTCAGTATACTTTTTTACTGGAAGAGTCAAGGGAAAGCAATTAGTTTAGAAGGAAGAGGAAGACCTAGGGGGCTTACGTCCTCATTTCACTCTTTTTGCTCCTGCGAGTGACAAATATAGTGATGAGAAATGACTACAACAAGGCAGTGAATAAAAAGCAACAAAAGAAGTGGGGTGCAATCAAGCACCACCAGAAGCAAAACAAGAAATACATTGACAAACGGGTTCAAATTTGAACATATACAGTGTGTTTAAGTACATTTGATATTGAATTTTCTCTGTATAATGGATGCTAAATTTTGCTCTTATTATTGCACATCCTGTGATGCTTAAGCCATTCTTTACAACATGAATACAATAGAAATTACATTAACCTAGTGCCAATATCACACGTAAAAGACTATAGGGAAAAGATAATTAAAAACTGAGTGCAAGATCATCTCACCTATGTTTCCTGAGGAGTGCCATGCATTCGTCTCAGAACTCTCGGTCGTTGGACGACAAGATTAGACCGGTGATTGAATGTGCCATGTCAGGAACGTATTCAGGAATCTGGAATTGACATAAACAAGACATTACTACAATGCATGTAGTCGGTTCAGGTAGCAAAAGGAAGAATGGTTGGCCAGATAATGCACGCATTTTGTAAGGCCATGCCCAGCTGACGGTCGCAAGGTGTAGCAAACCATGTAACATGAATATATAATGCTTACTAAGATTCCTTGTTTCTATTAAAAACTGTAATCGTAATATCAGTTTGCTCCTCAAAGAATATGAGGTTCGTTTGCATTGTTATTTGCACAGATTAAGACAGTTTGCACCCTAGTCTATCTACTGGCAGTATAGCATCAACTCTCATCCAATTAACAATAATATTTCTTCAGTTAAAAAATTATGATAGGTTGAAAGTAAATGAGAAAACATGCATCACATACCTATGGATTGCTCCAGTTGATAGATCCAAGAGAAAAAGATGAATCAGACGGACGGAGCTACATGGTGCAAAGGCATCTCCCATGTTGCTCCAATCTGCTGGGCCGAATTGATTCAAGGCTATTCAATCAGCACCACCACCACGGTGAGCATTCACCTTCTTGCTGCCCACAATCACTGTCGATCAGTCACTACAAGTATTAAAAAAGCAGTAAGAACACACGCACTCACCCACATCTGTTTCTGGCAAACATATGTGCCAGCTGCATGCAAACTGGGCTGAACTGTTCTGTCAGTATACAAAATAATTATGAAAAAAAAGTAAAGAACATCAAACAAGTCAAAATTTGTACAGAGGAAAACGCAGAGAATTTGCTACTACGTTGATCAAGAACCTACAGAGTGAAGTAGTGATCAACATGCAAATAAAAAAATGCTTCATGCGTCGCCACCGAGATCGCACCTTCTTGTTCCACATTGTCCGTCCACTCGGCAGCCACGGCCAGCAGGTAGCCTTTTCCTTGTTTGTCTTTCTTTACCTTGGTTTTTTAGTTGATCTACTAGCGCTCCCGCCTCATGTAGGGGAATGCTCACCGTGGTGGTGGTGGTGATTGAAGAGTCTATCTACTGCCAGTATAGCATCAGCTCTCATCCAACTAACAATAATTATTCTTCACTTGAAAATTATGACAGGCTGAAAGTAAATGAGAAATGAAAGTCTTCACCAATATGTTACTCTCCTGTTAGCAGGAAACATGCAACATATGTGGGGTGTGAAGAACATATTTGAGTATAATAGAATGTATTAGATAAAAAGGTAGATGCTGCACTTGGTAATTGAGGAAAATAAAGACACTAAATATGGTTCAGTTTATCACTAAGCAACATCACATGCTAAGGAATACATATCGTCTGAAAGCAAAAGCCGCGTTCAACAATAAATATCAGTTTATTGAGAATATGGTTTCCGTTTATTACCAAGTGTACTGAATTGATGATCCAAACATCCAATGTGAAATCAAAATTTCAAGGTTATCTCTTTATTTGTGGTCTCTGACATTGTCATATCTAAAACCTGGTGTAATAACAGGCTTCATAAAGGAAATGATGTAATAACAGGCAGAAGCCCATAGGTTTAGTTTGGCCCTTTAAGACTGTAGACCAATCATTAATTTATGTAGAGGAACAGGAAGCATATTGGGCTGATTGCACAGAATGGGACCTATAGATGTTGGGCGCACAACCTTTCTTGAAACAGATATGACCAATATTTCCAGCAATTAAGAGACTCATGATTCATATTTGCGGTTACAAATCAATAGTCAATAAGAGACGCACACAAAAGATTACAAATTAGACTTTATACATTACTTTTAAATGCAAAAGGATAAAATGGTGATGAAGGGTATTATCCCAAAGAATGCACAATTCTGTGGTACATAATCAAAAAAATCACACTCCAAAGATTGTACTTGTACATACCTAAAGCTGAACACCACAGTCCTGCTACAGAATCTAGATACTTATTCCCATTGATGTCATAAACATAAGAACCCTACATATGTAGGTTAACATTGTATAAGAAAAACATAGATACATAGTTCACAACCATAGCATACAGTAATGAACATCTTAGCTGCCATTTCCAAAATCAAATGCTAGATTGCAAGAGAAGTAAACACATATAATGCTATAATTAGAGAGTATCAACCTTAGATCTCTCAATAACCAGCGGATGCACGTCATTGCTCTGCCATCCAGCAGCTGTGACTGGTGCCAACATGCCATGACCCATAAACCTGGAAAAAGTCATACTTTCAAAGTCAGTACTAGCTAGTAAACCATGCTAGTTCTTCTTCCCTGCATTATCTCTCTCCTCCCTTCAGACAGAACTTGGTGCCATCCAAATTCATGGTGAGCGAGAGCGGATCTTGCCCCCAACCACCGAAAATCGAATCCTTATACTAGCTCGTGGTCAAATGTTCATTGTCCCCTTCGATTAAGCTCCTGTATTATCTAATTTCTAAACCCTAATTTCACCTCGTTGCCAACAATGGAGATGGGAGAGAACAAGGGAAGCAGGTAGTGGGAAGATTTGCAGCTTACTTGTCGAGATCTGAAGGTGGGCCAGCGCAAAGGGGCTCAACTAGTACAGGTGTCACCGGTGGAAGAAGAAGAACGGCGGGCTGCTCCTCAGCAGCGGACGGCGCTACTGCTCCTCAGCGGCAGGAGGTGGGCGGACGATGCTCCTCTGTCGCAGAAGGCGCTATTGCTGCTGTGGGCTGAGGGAAGGGACGCCCGGGGTTCGAGATTTTGTGGCACGAGGGGTCCAGCGAGCGGGCTGGGTCGGCGGTGCGAAGGTCAGAGGTGGCGGCATAGGCGGGTTAGGTTTAGGGGTGTGTTGGCAGCGAGAGAGAAGGGGGAGGGGACGGGTGAGATTGGGGAACGACTGCATTATTGGGGAATTGGGTGTTTCGCGTGGCGCGTCCACTGCTCTCTTTCGGCGCCATATTTTTGGGTGGACCCAACCAAACAATGCCGACACTTTTTCTGTCCCAATGAATCGGCGACACACAGATTATCAGTGAAGGTTATATCTACCGATAGAAATTACGTCGGTGGTCTGGTGATGTTTTGGCGACAGATAGTGTGTCATGAGCCTACATAACACCGAGAATCTGGGTGTCGGTATAGTTTGAGACTAAAAGAGTGTCGACGATGCACACTTTTACCAACAGATGCATGTCGTTATTGTAGTGTCGTGGTGTAGTGTACACTTAAATATGCTTATCTGGATGAAAACAAGATATATCCTGTTATTATTAGTGCTAACCTTTCAGAGCATGAAGAAAAGAGATTACTTAAAACTCTGAAGAAGCACCGTGCTGCTATTGGATATACTCTTGATGGTCTTAAGGGCATTAGTCCCACTTTATGTCAGCATAAAATTCATATGGAGCCAAATGCTAAGCCCGTTGTTGATAATCAAAGAAGGCTGAATCCTAGAATGAAGGATGTGGTAAGAACTGAAATATTAAAGCTTCTGGAAGCAGGTATAATTTATCCCATGGCTGATAGTAGATGGGTAAGTCCTTTTCATTGTGTCCCTAAGAAAGGAGGTATTACAGTTGTTACTAATGATAAAAATGAACTTATCCCGCAAAGAATTGTAACTGGTTATAGGATGGTAATTGATTTCAGGAAATTAAATAAAGCTACTAGGAAAGATCATTACCCCTTGCCTTTTATTGATCAAATGTTAGAAAGATTGTCAAAGCATACACACTTTTGTTTCTTAGATGGTTATTCTGGTTTTTCTCAAATACCTGTGTCACCTGAAGATCAAGAGAAAACCACCTTTACTTGTCCTTTTGGAACTTATGCTTATCGTCGTATGCCTTTTGGTTTATGTAATGCACCTGCTACATTTCAAAGATGTATGACTGCTATATTCTCTGACTTTTGTGAAAAGATTGTTGAGGTTTTCATGGATGATTTCTCCGTTTACGGAACTTCTTTTGATGATTGCTTGAGCAACCTTGATCGAGTTTTGTAGAGATGTGAAGAAACTAATCTTGTCTGGAATTGGGAGAAGTGCCACTTTATGGTGAATGAAGGTATAGTCCTTGGGCATAAAATTTCTGAAAGAGGTATTGAAGTGGATAAGGCTAAATTTGATGCTATTGAGAAAATGCCATGTCCTAAAGATATCAAAGGTATAAGAAGTTTCCTTGGTCATGCTGGTTTCTATAGAAGGTTTATAAAAGACTTCTCTAAAATTTCTAGACCTCTTACCAATCTCTTACAAAAAGATGTTCCATTTGTTTTTGATGATGATTGTGTAGAAGCCTTTGAAGTACTTAAGATGGCCTTAATTTCTGCACCTATTGTCCAACCACCTGATTGGAACTTACACTTTGAAATTATGTGTGATGCTAGTGATTATGCTGTTGGTGTTGTTCTAGGACAAAGAGTTGATAAGAAATTAAATGTTATCCATTATGCTAGTAAAACTATAGACATTTCTCAAAGAAATTATGCTACAACTAAGAAAGAATTTTTAGCAGTTGTGTTTGCATGTGATAAATTTAGATCTTACATTGTTGATTCCATAGTTACTATTCACACTGATCATGCTGCTATTAAATACCTTATGGAAAATAAAGATGCTAAACCTAGACTTATTAGATGGGTTCTTCTGCTACAAGAATTTGACTTGCATATTATTGATAGAAAGGGAGCTGAGAATCCCGTAGCAGATAATTTGTCTAGAATGGAAAATGTTCTTGATGACCCACTTCCTATTAATGATGATTTCCCTGATGAACAATTAGCTGTGATAAATGCTTCTCATGCTCCTTGGTATGCAGACTATGCTAATTACATTGTTCCTAAATACATATCACCTAGCTTTACATATCAACAAAAGAAAAAGTTCTTCTTTGCTTTAAGACATTACTTTTGGGATGACCCACATCTATATAAAGAGGGAGTAGATGGTGTTATGAGAGGTTGTGTACCTGAGCATGAACAGGAACAAATCCTACGTAAGTGTCACTCCGAGGCATATGGAGGACACCATGCGGGAGACCGAACTGCACACAAGGTATTACAATCTGGTTTTTATTGGCCTACTCTTTTTAAAGATGCACATAAGTTTTTCCTTTCTTGTGATGAATGTCAAAGAATTGGTAGTGTTGGTAGACGTCAGGAAATGCCTATGAATTATTCACTTGTTATTGAACCATTTGATGTTTGGGGTTTTGATTATATGGAACCTTTTCCTAAATCCAATGGGTATACTCTTATTTTAGTTGTTGTTGATTACGTTACTAAGTGGGTAGAAGCTATTCCAACTAGTAATGCTGATCATAACACTTCTGTTAAAATGCTTAAGGGGGTCTAAATAGGAAAGGGGGCGACTGATGACTGCCTTTTTCGTCAGAAATCTTTGAGGGACTATTCACCTCAGAAGTCCTAGCTCCCGACCCTGGGCTACTGAGGAAAGTAAACAGGCGAGTAACTGAAGAAATGAACGCAAGCCTCTTGGCTCCGTTCACGATAGATGAAGTAAAGGCAGCTATTTCGAGAAATATATTAAACCAACTCCAATCCTTTTACCAATTAACATCCTAGAAGATTTCACAAAACCATTATCGCTTAGCTTTCGACTTTTCGGGAATATATTGCTGATCCTGGACGCAGTACATTGGAATCCTGAAGCACGACCACGAACGCTACCGCGCATGCGTGCTATCTTCTCCACGACTTGGTTCTTATGGCTCTCCTCGATATGGCTCACCATCATTTAGCTATTGCATTTATTTTTCTCATTGCCGGTGCGCAGTGCCAGTTGCTGTTTTCTGCCTGTTTTTTGTTTTATAGAATATCAATACCAAACGAATTCCAAGTGCCACGAAACTTTTTGGAGATTTGTTTCTGGAGATAACAAACACTAGAAGCTTCAGGAGGAGGCCAGAAGACCCTGGAGGGGGCCACGAGCCACCAGGGCGTGCCTGGGGGGGGGCAGGCGCGCCCTGGTGCCTCGTGGGCCCCCCTCTAACTATTTTGACCTAATTCCACCACTATAAATTCCCAAAAATCAGGAAACCAACAGAGGAGTCCACGAAATACTTTTTCCGCCGCCGCAAGTTTCTGTTCTCGAGAGATTCCATCTGGGGGCCTTCTCCGGCACTCCGCCGGAGGGGGAATCGATCACGGAGGGGCTCTAGATCAACCTTGCTGCCCTTCCGATGATGCGTGAGTAGTTTACCACAGACATTCGGGTCCATAATTAGTAGCTAGATGGCTTCTTCTCTCTTTTTGATCTTCAATACAATGTTCTCCTCGATGTTCTTGGAGTTCTATCCGATGTAATCACATTTTGCGGTGTGTTTGTTGGGATCCGATGAATTGTGAGTTTATGATCAGATTATCCATGAATATTATTTGAGTCTTCTCTGATCTCTTTTATGCATGATTATTATAGCTTCGTATTTCTTCTCCGATCTATTGATTTGGTTTGGCCAACTAATGGGTTCGATCTTGCGGTGCTCAATCCCAGTGACAGAAAGGGACATGACACGTATGTATCATTGCTATTAAGGGTAAAAAGATGGGGTTTATTCATGCATGAGTTTACTTTGTCTACATCATGTCATCTTGCATAAGGCGTTACTCCGTTCTTTATGGACTTAATACACTAGATGCATGCTGGATAGCGGTCGATATGTGGAGTAATAGTAGTAGATGCAAGCAGGAGTCGGTCTACTTGTCTCAGACATGATGCCTATATACATGATCATTGCCTTGGCTATCGTCATGATTATTTGCTTTTCTATCAATTGCCCAACAGTAATTTGTCTACCCACTGTATGCTATTTTCTTGAGTGAAGCCTCTAGTGAAAACTATGGCCCCCGGGTCTATCTAAATCATATATTAAAAACCCTAAAAATACTTGCTGCACTTTTTCTTTATTTATTTTATTTTGTATTTTTGTTTCAATCTATCTATCTATCACATACAATTTAATATTGCAACTTACCGCCGAGGGATTGACAACCCCTCGTTTGCGTTGGGTGCAAGGATTTGTTGTTTGTGTGCAGGTACTGCTAATGAGGTGTTGTGTGATTCTCCTACTGGATTGATAACCTTGGTTTCATAATTGAGGGAAATACTTACCTCTACTGTGCTGCATCATCCCTTCCTCTTCGGGGAAAATACCAACGCAAGCTACAAGTAGCAGGAAGAATTTCTGGCACCGTTGCCGGGGAGACATCATCAACATCTGTCAAGTAACTTTGCATAAACTCTCATCTCCTTGCATTTATTTTATTTGCCTCTCGTTTTCATCTCCCCCACTTCTAAAAAGTTTCTACAAAAATACAAAAATATTTTCCGTTTGCCTTTTTCTTGTTTGCTTGTTTGCTTGCTTGTTATCTTGTTTGCGTATTCACGATGTCTCAAGAAAATACAAAATTGTGTGATTTTTCCAATACTAATAATAATGATTTTATTAGTACTCCAATTGCTCCTCCCGCCGCTAGTGCGGAGACTTGTGATATTAATGCCGCTTTGCTAAATCTTGTTATGAAAGAACAATTTTCTGGTAGTCCTAATGAAGATGCTGCATCCCATCTAAACACTTTCGTAGAATTGTGTGATATGCAAAAGAAAAAAGATGTGGATATTGATATTGTGAAATTAAAATTATTCCCATTCTCATTGCGGGATCGTGCAAAAATATGGTTTTCATCTTTACCACGAAATAGTATCGATTCTTGGGATAGGTGTAAAGATGCTTTTATTACTAAGTATTTTCCTCCCACGAAAATTATTTCACTTAGAAATCAAATTATGAATTTTAAGCAACTTGATCATGAACATGTTGCCCAATCTTGGGAAAGGATGAAATTATTGATAAGAAATTGCCCTACTCATGGTTTAAATTTATGGATGATCATACAAAAAATTTATGCGGGATTAAATTTTGTCTCTAGAAATCTTTCAGATTCCGCCACGGGTGGTAATTTTATGGAAATTACTTTGGGAGATGCTACTAAATTGCTTGATAATATTATGGCAAATTATTCACAATGGCATACTGAAATAGTTCCTACTAGTAAAAAATTGAATTCTGTTGAAGAAATTAATACTTTGAGTGATAAAGTTGATGCACTTATGAAATTGGTTGCTAGCAAAAATGCTCCTATTGATCCTAATTATGTGCCTTTGTTCACTTTGATTGAGCAAAATAATGATCCCGTAGATGTGAATTTTGTCTCGCGAAACAATTTTAATAATAATGCTTATAGAGGTAATTTCAACGCTAGGCCGTTCCCTGGAAATTCCTCTAATAATTATGGCAATTCCTATGGTAATCCTTATAATAATAATAATAGGATGCCCTCTGATCTTGAAAGTAATATTAAATAATTTATTAATGCTCAAAAAGTTTTCAACACAACGATAGAAGAAAAATTGAGTAAACTTGATGATATGACTAGGAGCATTGATAGAATTATTCATGATGTGGAAAATCTTAAGACTAAAATTTTGCCACCCAAAATTGATATTAATGAGTCAATTAAAGCTTTATATGTCTCCATGGGTGAGAGTAAGAAAAGAACCGCCATGCTAAAAGCTAAACGAGAATTTTTAGAAAAAGCGATTCCTCCCGGTTTCTATCGTTGTAATGATGAGGATATTAAAATGATTGAAGTTTCATCTATTGATTCTTTGTTTAGCAATATAAAACTTGATGAAAAGGGGACTGAAGAAGAGTCAACTTTAGCTAAAGAGCGTCCCCATAATTCGGAGGGTGAAAATCTTGATAAGAAAATTGCTAAAAGTGGGTTTGGAGAGGTAAAAACTTTAAATAGCGATGTGCCCACTCTCTTGGATTACAAAGATTTTATTTATAATAATTGTTCCTTGATTGAGTGCATTTCTTTGTTACAATCCATGTTAAATTCACCCAACGCTTATGAGCAAAACAAGGCTTTTACTAAACACATCGTAGAAGCAATGATGAAAGCGTTAGAAGAAAAGCTAGAACTAGAAATTTCAATTCCTAGAAAATTATATGATGAATGGGAACCCACCATTAGAGTTAAAATTTAAAATTATGAGTGCAATGCTTTATGTGATTTAGGTGCTAGCGTTTCCACAATTACAAAATCTCTATCTGATGTGCTAGGTTTTACCAATATAGATGAATGTTCTCTTAATTTGCACTTGGCGGATTCCACTATTAAAAAGCCCTTGGCTAGAATTAATGATGTTCTTATTCTTGCAAATAGGAACTACGTGCCCATTTATTTTATTGTACTTGACATTGAATGCAATCCTACTTGCCCAATAATACTTGGTAGACCGTTCTTACGAACCATAGGTGCCGTTATTGACATGAAAGAAGGGAATATAAAATTTCAGTATCCATTAAAAAAGGGTATGGAGCATTTCCCTAGGAAAATAATTAAAGCAACATATGAATCCATTATGAGGGCCACTTATGGAATCAACTTGAAAGATGACAATACTTGAAACTATGCATTATGCCTAGCTAGGGGCATAAAACAATAGCGCTTGTTGGGAGGCAACCCGATGAATAAAATAAATTTTTACTTTTTGTTTCTGTTATTTTGTGTTTTCATATTTATGCTACTATTATGATTGAGTTTTTGTGTTTTTAATTAGTGTTTGTGCCAAGTAAAGCCTTTAGGATGATTTGGAAGATAATATAATTGATGCTGTTTGGAAAACAGAAAGTTTTGCGTCCAGTGCTGGAATTTTGGTTCTGTACTGGAGCGTCAGAAAAATCTGAAATTTTTACACATATTGGTATATGAATTGCGCACGTTTTCCTAATTTTTCTGAATTTTTGGAGTTACAGAAGTATGGATTTTAAATAGATTGCGACAGACTGTTCTGTTTTTGACAGATTCTGTTTTTGATGCACAACTTGCTTGTTTTGATGAAACTATGGATTGTATCGGGGGGGTATAAGCCATGGAGAAGTTATAATACAGTAGGTATAATGCAAAAATAAAATATGAATGGGTTTGCAACAGTACTTAAAGTAGTGATTTATTTTGTTATACTGACGGATCTCACGAAGGTTTTGTTGAGTTTTGTGTGATTGAAGTTTTCAAGTTTTGGGTGAGATCACGATGGATGAAGGAATAAGGAGTGGCAAGAGCCTAAGCTTGGGGATGCCTGAGGCACCCCAAGGTAATATTCAAGGAAGACTCGAGCGTCTAAGCTTGGGGATGCCCCGGAAGGCATCCCCTCTTTCTTCTACCAACCATCGGTAATTTTACTTGGAGCTATATTTTTATTCGTCACATGATATGAGTTTTGCTTGGAGCGTCGTGTATTATATGAGTCTTTGCTTTGTTTGGTTTTTAGTTTGTCACAATCATCCTTGCTGAACACACCTATGTTGAGAAAGCCACACTTTCATCACAATTTGTTAGAATACTCTATGTGCTTCACTTAAATTTTTTGAGCTAGGCAGTTGCTCTAGTGATTCACTTAAATCTTTTTGAGCATGGCAGTGGCTATATTTTGAAGAAATAAACTCTGATGCTTCACTTATATTATTTTGAGAGTCAACAAGATTAAAATTTTGAAGAAATAAACTCTCATGCTTCACTTATATTATTTTGAGAGTTGATAAGATTGAAATTTTGAAGAAATATTTGCACTCTCATGCTTCACTTAAATCTTTTTGAGAGTTGATGATAGTAATGGTAATTTGAACAAGATATGAATTTGGTCCCAAAGTGATGAATATTCAAGAGGGATATAATAAAAACTTTTATATAGATCATTGGATATGATAAGTGTGATTCCTTGCAATAGTTTTGCGATATGGAGATGATGATATGTGAGTCATGTTAGTGAGTAATTGTGATTTAGTAAGAATATTAGTGCTAAGGTTTGTGATTCCCTATGCATGCACATCAAGTCAATAGTTATGCAAAGAAATTATATTCTACTTATGTTGCATTATTCGGTGTTAGTTATGTTCAATGCATGTTTATGACCATTTTCGTTTTTTGGTTGGTTGCTTCTCAATCTATTTGCTAGCCTTCATTTGTACTAAGCGGAAATACTGCTTGTGCATCCAAAATCCTTAAACCCAAGTTGTACCAAATGAGTCCACTATATCTACCTATATGCGGTATTTCCATGCCGTTCCAAGTAAATTTGCGTGTGCCAACTCTAATTTTCAAAATAATATTCCGTTTTGTGTGCCCGTACCGCTCATGAAGCAGCAGGGGGTGGTCAATATTTTCCATGCTAGGTGTGTTATTCTCACGATGAGTGTTTATTCACTTGTCATTGCACGAGAGAGTGGCTGGTAATAGGGATGCCCAGTCCCACAATGAAATCAAAAATTAATAACAACAAAATTCCTTGGAAAGTGTTGGTATGGAGGGCACCCGTGGATACGGCTAGCCATGGATTGTGAAAGAATGGTGGAAAGGAAATAAACTTTACTTTCTGTTTGGGAACCGCCTATGATGTGTCTAGCATGGAAGATATTGGGAATTCTCGGTCGTTTTCGTTGACAGGAAAAGCATGCCTCTCAAAATATTTTTATCTCTCCAATTTAAGCTCTGAGCTCTGGCACATTAGCAAATCTCTGCTTCCCTCTGCGAGGGGCCTATCCATTTACCTTTATGCAATTTTTTTTGAGTCTCCATCTTCTCTTATAAAGCACCAACTAGAGAGCACTATTGTCATACTTGTGCATTGGATGTAGCAAATATGGAGTGTGTTTCATGAATGGATCAATGATTGAGCATAATGGGCTAGGGATAACTTTCTTTAGCGTTGATATTTTGAAAGACATGGTTGCTTGTTAATATGCTTGAGTATTTATATCTTCATGTCAAATTATAGACTATTGCTTTGAATCATTCAAGTCCAATGTCCATACTATAAAAGAGAAGAATATATGATGAATATGATAGGTAGCATTGCACATCAAAAATTCTGTTTTTATCGTTTACCTACTCGAGGACGAGCAGGAATTAAGCTTGGGGATGCTGATACGTCTCCAACGTATCTATAATTTTTTATTGTTCCATGCTGTTATATTATCAATCTTGGATATTTTTATATACATTTACATCAATTATATATCATTTTTTCGGACTAACCTATTAACTTAGTGCCCAGTGCCAGTTGCTGTTTTCTGCCTATTTTTGGTTTTACAGAATATCAATACCAAACGAAGTCCAAATGCCACGAAACTTTTTGGAGATTTTTTCTGGAGATAACAAACACTAGAAGATTTGGGAGGAGGCCAGAAGACCCTGGAGGTGGCTACGAGCCACTAGGGCGCGCCTGGGCGGTGGGGGCAGGCGCGCCCTGGTGCCTCGTGGGCCCACCTCTGACTATTTTGACCTAATTCCACCACAATAAATTCCCAAAAATCGGGAAACCAATAGAGGAGTCCATGAAATACTTTTTCCGCCGCCGCAAGTTTCTGTTCTCGAGAGATCCCATCTGGGGGCCTTCTCCGGCACTCCGCCGGAGGGGGAATCGATCACGGAGGGGCTCTACATCAACCTTGCTGCCCTTCCGATGATGCGTGAATAGTTTAGCACAGACCTTCGGGTCCATAGTTAGTAGCTAGATGGCTTCTTCTCTCCTTTTGATCATCAATACAATGTTCTCCCCGATGTTCTTGGAGTTCTATCCGATGTAATCACTTTTTGCGGTGTGTTTGTTGGGATCCGATGAATTGTGAGTTTATGATCAGA